>CM029611.1:11987508-13187508 GCA_017311315.1 Dendrocalamus latiflorus | reverse complement strand
GCACTCTTCAAGATGAGCTTGCGTCTCGCGCTGTATACGCAGGGTGTGCTCGTGCTTGCGGCGCTCCTCCTCCAGCAACTCCTTCTCCTTTGTGACATTCCACTCCTCGAAGTCGAGGGTCCATTGGTCCTCAGGGTGGATCTCAAGATCGATCCATTTGCGGTAGCCACACAGGGGCTCCGGAGACTGTAAATACATGGGAGATATTGTTAGTGCGTGCTGTGAAGGAGAAAAGGTAGGGGAAAAGGAGAAAAGATATTGTTACCGGCTGCCGATAGGTTGCGGTGTCAAAACGGCGGTTGGGGTAGTCACTGGAGTAGTTTGCGCAACCCCAGTAACGCATACCTAGACTGATGCTGTGCTTAGACTTGAAGAACTTGCACACGTCCCCGCACCAACAAAGGGGAGGTGTCTCCCCCTCAGGTGGTAGTTGTGGCGAACGCTCGGTGGGGACATCCGGGATGGGGTTTTTGCTACGCGGGCGCTCTGGGGGGGACCTTTCATGGTAGCACGATGGGCTTGTTCTACCCGGGCCTGTATCGCCCTTATTTTCTCATCGCGTGCGGCATCGCGGGCCGCAGCTAACCGTGCTATGTCACGGGTCTCCTCCCAATCCTTCACCATCTTGTCCCATTGCTTTTTCTTGCCTTTGTCCATCCCGGTTGGGTAAGGGAAGCGCGATGTAGTATGGGGTTTGGATGTGCAATGTTCGCTGGGAAATGGAATGCATACCAATTTATAGGGGCCGTTTTGTCTCTACTCGTACGTGTAAAGCTGGTCCGCGTGGTCGTAGCAGTGAGTAAAGATGGGAGTGCTGCGATATCACTGAAAAAAGGCCCCGTTTTGTAATGTCTCACTGAGCAAAGCTGACCTCTTGTTGTCATGTCACTGAGAACAGCTGCCCTCTTTAGTACTGTCACTGCCTAAAGCTGGCATGTTTTATCATCCCACTGAGCAAAGCTGCGCCGTTTCGTTATGTCACTGCGCAAAGCTGTTATCTTTTGTCATGTCATTGCGCAAAGCTGGCATATTTTGTCTTCTCACTAAGCAAAGCTGCCCCGTTCTGTCATGTCTCTGAGCAAAGTTGCCCCGTTTTATCATGTCACTGCGCAAAGCTGGCATCTTTTGTCATCTCGCTGAGCAAAGCTCCCCCGTTATGTCATGTCTCTGAGCACAGCTGCCATGTATTGTCATCTCACTGAGCAAAGCTGACCTCTTTTTGTCATTTGACTGAGCACAGCTGCTCTCTTTAGTAATGTCACTGCGAAAAGCTGTCCTCTGTCATCTCTTTGAGCAAAACTGCCCCGTGTTGTCATGTCACTGAGCAAAGCTGGCCTCTTTTGTCATTTCACTGCGAAAGCAGACCTGTTCTGTCATCTCTCAGAGCAAAGATGCACCGTTATGTCACGTCTGTGCGAAGAACCGTCCTTTTATTCGTTTGAGGTGAATGCAGCAAGTTGTCTCGTTTGGTATAAGTAGCACGGTTGGGGTCCCAGCACATTGTTGAGTCGAACAAAGAAGTACCCTGTCTTTCGTGCTTGAACAAACCATGTCGGAAGCCGAGGGGCCAGTGGGATTTGGGTCACCGAAGGACGACATTCCCTTAGAAAGGAGGGATATGTTCGGTCCACAGTACCGATTGATGCCAAGTCGGCGTGCTCAACCAGCGTGGCCGAAATGCAGGCACAATGAGTACGCGGTCGTCCAGATCTTGGATTCCCCGAACGATGGCGGGCGACGTTTCTTCCGATGCTCACGCTCCGGGGTACAATTTAGTAATATTACATTTTTGTATTGCTTATGGACCCGCGAAGTTAACCGTCCTTTTTTTTGCAGATGGCAAAATGCGACTTCTCCCGCTGGATCGACCCTCCTCATGAACGGTATGTTGATCGTTATGTGGATACATTATGGGCTCGAATATGGGACTTGGAGTACCGAATGGAGAGCCTCACTGAGGAGAACAACGACCTCCGCGAACAGATGCAACGCGAGAGGGGCAACGAGGAGGTCGTGAATATAGCAAGCTCTTATGATCCCACATGTTGCTGCGCGAACCCGAGCTGCATATGTGCATGCCACTCCCACGACGGCCAGCCATGTCCGAGGCGGCCCCCTCAGCAATTCTCCATGTGGGTGCCACGAGGCTCGTTTGGCATGTAGGTAACGAGGGTTATTGTTGTGTCGTATTGTAGTTCATGTATGCGTTGAATTAAAATGTTGGGTGTACTACTTTCTATAAATTCTGTATGTGCAATGTATGTGTTGTTTCGTGTTGTAAGTGTGTGACGCCTTCATTTCCTGCGACCTTCAGGTTCTGTGGCCTCTTTCCGTAACGATGTAATGTGCAACGTTGTTAAGCATGTGATGGATTGGTTGTTATCTTCGTGGAGTTGTTATTGCAAGCCAAAAAAAATGCACTGCGCAAAGCTGATCTCTTTTGTCATGTCACTGCGGAAAGCTGGCCTCTTTTGTCATGTCACTGCGGAAAGCTGGCCTCTTTTGTCATGTCACTGCGGAAAGCTGCCCAGTTTTGTCAAGTCATTGGGCAAAGCTGCCCCGTTTTGTCAAGTCACTGGGCAAAGCTGCCCCGTTTTGTCATGTCACTGTGCAAAGCTGGCCCGTTTTGTCGTGTAACCCAGCAAAGCTGCCCTCTTTTGTCATGTCACTGAGCAAAGCTGCCCCTTTTTCTGAGGTCACTGCGCAAAGCTGGCATGTTCTGTGTCCGCACTGAGCATGCTGTCATTGCCTGATGCCTTCTTCTTCTGTGGTCTTTGTGCGTGAGGCTGTCCCCCCAGGCTATAAAAGGGGGCCATTCCTCACCTAGTCCCGTGCCTTGTTATCACACAGCCTATAAAACGGAGCCATCCCTCACATGTTATCAGTCACCTCCTGATTTAGTTGTTCGCAATCTTTGTAGTTTTCTTTCGTGCTCACTCCCCCGGAGTAGGCAATGAGTCAGCTCAGCACGTCTTCATGGGCACCCACGGTGATGTGCCCAAATTGCAACACGGTGGTTAGACGTAGGACAGCACAGACGGCCGCGAATCCTGGCCGACACTACTACAAGTGCCCCCAACACTCGGTAAGTCTGATTGTTTCGGGTTCATTCAAATCGTGGTGGTATGTTTAATAATCGTCTTGTCATGGAATCGCAGGAAGCTGCTGGTGGTTGCCGATTCTGGGTGTGGGAGGATGAAATGGGAAATAGGACAGACACTGTTCGCCGTGAGAGAGCTGTCGTGGGGGGTTGCGACCCCGTCGGGATGCGGCATCGTTTCGACAGACTAGAGTGGAAGATAAATTTAATGTTGTGTGCTATTGTGTTTCTTGTGTTTATTGTTATCCTAAAGTTGTAGTGCTGCAGGTTCTCCTCGTGTATGTTGTCAATGTTTTATGCTATGTTGTCGTCAAGCTCTTTTGGTAATGTTTTATGTACGGTTGTGTTGTATTTTAGTTGTTGTGTTCGTTGGTGTGTTGGTGGTTGTACTACTTGCTACATTTCAGGTACGTGCAATGTATGTGTTGTTTCGTGTTGTCATTGCCTGATGCCTTCTTATTATGTGGGTTGTTTCGTGTTGTCATCTCTCTGTTTGATGTATGCCCTAGTAAATCAAAGAACTTAGAGCAACCCTTTTATACTGGAAACCATATTTGAACATCAAACCATCAAGCACTTGAAAAACATCACAAAAATTAGAAAAGCACAATTAAAAAAATTCATTCATCATCTCCTTCTCGGCGCCTCGTACGGCGCAAATGATCCTCTGAGAAGGTGAACCTACTAGGGGAGCGTGGTGCATCGCGAAGATCGTAGCGCGAGGGCTGTGGCCGAGTCAGTGGTGGGTACAACTGTGTGGACAGTTGCGGCGGCTGGCCAAAAATCATAGAGCCCAGCCATTCGGAGGAGGTGTCTACGTCCTGCTTAGATGGTACAACTGAATTAGGCAATGGAAAGTACAAAAATTGTTATTATGTATAGCTTAGAACGTTAGTGCATACCGGGGTATGTGGCTCCTGAAATGACGATGTCGACGGGTAGTCCTGCATGTACTCCTGCGATGACATGCCTTCATAGGTCTGCCCATACCACCTGTCCCGATCACCTAGGTTGGACTGCACGGTAGGGAGATACGAGGGCATGGGCCCCTCAGGTTCGTCCGCAGAGTCAGGATCGCCCTCTGGAGTGGGCCCACGTCGGCCTGGAGAGCGCGGTCGCTCGTCCGTCGCCCTCCATGATGACGATGCCCGCTGCGACGTGCTATCCCGTCGCAATTGCTGCAGGACGAACATGTGGTTAGACATAATTGGTAAACGAGTGCATGAACAAATAGTTGGCAATTGTCAAACCGCCGGGCCGAAGCGCGTGAAGGCCGAGCGAGCGTCCGGAGTGGGCCCCCCTTGTCCTGGAGAGCGCGGTAGTTCCTCCGTCGCCCTCCGTGATGACGTCGCCCTCCGTAGCAGCGTGCTATCCTGTCGCAATTGCTGCAAGACGCACATGTTGTTAGACATAAATGGTAAATAAGCCGATCAAAAATAGTTGGCAATTGTCGAACCGCCGGTCCGAAGCGCGTGGAGGCCGAGCCACCGTAGCTAGCCCGACTCTCGGACTGGGATGGACGCGACGTCGATGGCCGTGCTGATGGTGGTGCTGACGGCGGCGCGGAGGGAGGTGGTGGTCCCTGGCCACGTCCGCCACCGCGTGTAGCAACAACGTCATCTCGGTGGCGACCACAACTCAAGCCCCGTATCGTACTCCTTGCAGTTTCGTTGATGCTGCGCATATAACCTACCCACCGAGATTCGGTATTCGACTTCCTACGTCGTATAGCCTCATTAGCCTCGTCGTCGATTTGATGTAATCGGTCCACCTGCAGTGAAACAAACAGTCAGTTCAAACGTAATCCTGCACTGCGTAACGACATAGTAATCTCGTACCGCCTGGTCGACCCGTGCCGCTAGATGACGGTCTGGACCTTCCTGTATAGCGGCCTCGTGAACAGCCTGAAGTGTAGGATGTGGCACCTCCCCTGTAGTAAGCCTAATGCGGGTCCGTGGAGTGTACCAGTCAAGGTATGCCCTATACGTCGAGGGGTCGTCGGGGTCGTCCGGCCGTGTCTCATCCACAACCATCGTATCCGCATGCTCAGACCACATGTCTGTCCACACCCGCTGTGTGGCTCTCCAATCTTCTGTCGCTCGCCCTCTCCTCGATTGCCTGCAAGTGCATTGAGACATTACAACAATTAGTAGGGTAGTGACATTGCGAGTATTGCAGTAATTAAATTTGGGGTGTAGTGACATACCGGTGGGTGATATCCGCAAGAGGGCGTCCTGGCATGGGTGGGACATGCTGGTATAGGCCGAACTGTCTCATGACTCGGTGTGGGCTGTACGGCTCGACGCAATGTGCGAACACCAAGTGGCAGGTCGTCATCCAATACCTGTGATCCTGCTCGCACTGAGATGACAACCCGTGGGGGGCCGTGTCCGCAATGAACCGAGACCATGGCCACCAGACTACGTCGTCAAACGGCAGAAGCTCGAACCTCTGGTGGAAATCCGTGTACGCACGTCTGGGTCTATCCCTGGCCCACCTCAACTGACCATGCGTCCAACGTGTACCCATTGTGGGCGCATCAACGAGATCGTCGCCATGATCGGGGCCGTACAACTGCGGGATGAGGGCATAAGGGTGCACAACAACACGACCAAAGGATGGCCTGCCTACGGGGAAGTCTTCCCATGACCACAACTGAAGGAGAAGGTAGCAGGCGGCTAGGACCGGCTCGCTGGCCGCGGTACGCTGCGAGGCGTCACACAAGCCTCGGTATGTGGAGCTAAGAACTGCTGATCCCCAGCTGTACTGTGGCTGCTGACCAGGCCAGCCATCCGCCAAGGACTCCGCTAGCTGTATGTAGCTAGGCTGCACGGAGTCTCCAGTCGTGCTAGGGAACAAGACGTACCCGAACAGATATAGCAGGTATGCAACGAAGTGCGTCCGCACCGCGTCCTCATCTGCGTCTGCAGGACAGGTCATGTAGCGACGAAGCCATCCATGTGGCACCCCAGCTGCGTTGTCTCGGATCTGATGACCGAACCGGTGACCCAGACGAACCTTCCAATCTGCTGCCTTTGGGGGTGGCACCACAGCAGCACCACGGACAGGTAGACCTGTAATCATCGTGACGTCCTGCAGAGTAACCGTCATCTCCCCCCACCGGAAGTGGAAGGTGTGAGTCTTCGGCCTCCATCGATCAACGAGAGCGGACAGCAGTGGCGCATCATACTGGAACCCATGCGGTAGATCCAACATGCGGGCAATGGGCAGCAGACCGATGTCCCGCAGTAGTGGGATGTACCGCTGGTCGAGACGCCAGTTCTCTCGGGGGCCCCTAAGGACGAAGCAAGGAGGCCCGTGTGCGGGTGCCGACAACCACACATGGCATCGGTGGTGCTCGTCCCAACGGGGCTCTAGCAGCTCGAACGCCATGTCCTGCCAAAGAAGGATAACAAGTTAGTGTACATTGTAACAAAATGTGCAACAAATAACAACATAATTAACAACAAATGCAATGACAGGGAAATGTACGGAATGTACAAAAACAAACATAAAATGTGCACACGAATATGACCCACACGACAAGGAAACATATGGAATGTGCGAAAATATACATAACATGGTAATGTGGAACACATAGCTACATCGAGCCAACAATTCATCGTACACCTCCTGAATAATACATTACATATGGATTTTGGTTGGTACTACGGAGCGTTACTTGATGCCGGCCTGTTTGGGCATTGACTGAGGGAGTGGCCAATCGTCTTGCATAGCCTACACTTCGGGCGCCGAACACGATCCCCTCGCTGGCTCTCATCCATGTCGTTGCGGATGCGACGGCTTTGTCGTCTTCCACGACCGACATGCTTCAGTGCATCGTTGGGCACCCACTTTATCTCCCCCGGCCATAATTCCCTGTAGTGCATGTCTACCCCGTAGGAATGGAACTCTGCACTCCAGGTTGCATACAAGTGCTGCATGTCGTAGTACTTGGAGATGTACTGTGTCGACGCCTGGTTCCATACAGCGCAGGCCGCGTACACATGGGAGCATGGCTTGTGCAGAAGCTGGGGCTTGTTGCAGGTGCAAGATGCTTCATCACCAATCGTGCATACCTGCTTGCGCTCCCCTCTACTGTGACCCATGACGTACTTCTGCCTTAGGCGGACCTCAAACTTCCTCCTTAAGCCATCAATGGGCTGAGCAATGTGGCATCGAGCCTTCTCCATCTTCCTGTCCATGAAGGCCTGCATGACCTCAGAGTATTGCTTGTTTTCCTCAAGGTGCTTCTGCGCCATCATGGCTCTATTCACAAAGTACCCGACGGTTCGGTTCCAAGTCTCAGCCACGATTGCCGTGATCGGCAGGGATCTGACGCCCTTCAAGACACCATTGTAAACCTCGGACATGTTGGTTGTCATGATCCCATACCTTGCCCCTCCGGTGTCGTGCAACAAAGACCACATTTCCAAGTCAGGTGCATTGGCCTGAACCCATTGTGAGAATGCTCCGACTCTTGTGGATCCCCCTCCACGGCCCCTGCTTCTGTATGCACATGCTTCGTAGCCTCCTGATCGAGCTGCCTCCGCAAGGTGTCGAACTTCCGCGTTTGGTTCTGCATGCATAGCTTCTTGAACATCTTCATTAGGTCCTTGCTACGGAACCTTCTGTGGAAGTTCGCAGCAATATGCCTCATGCACCAGCGGTTCTTCACATCAGTCCACTGGAAGGGGGGCTGCGTCCCATTCTGCAACGTCCGCAACGCAGACAGCAAGCCTGCATTGCGGTCGGAGATAAGGCACACTTCAGGGCGTTCTTGCACTACGGCATGCTTCAAATTGCAAAGGAACCACAGCCAGCTATCTGTATTCTCGTTCTCCACAATTGCAAATGCCACTGGGAGTAACTGGTCATTTGCATCGGCTGCAACTGCGGTCAGAATAGTACCCTTGTACTTGCCGGATAGGAACGTGCCATCTACGGTTAGCACTGGACGGCACCACCTGAACCCTTGTATTGCCTGATGGAAGGCCCAGAACACCCTGTCAAGAATGAAACAGTTCGGGCCCTCCGTAGGATGAGCCCTCTGCTGCCTGTTTATGTACGTGCCTGGGTTTGATTGTGAAATCTGATGCAGCATTCTTGGGACCAGGTCGTACGCCTCCTCGTACGTCCCATACATTTGTTGCAGCACCTTTCGCTTCGCCCGCCAAACCTTCTTGTAGCTCACTTCGTAGCCCGCCGTGTTCGCTACTTCTGCCATTAGAACCATCGGGGTAATTGACACATCCGCCTGGACAAGGTGCGTGACCACCTCCGCAAGATACGATGATGTCATGTTGCGGTGCCTATGTACTGGGCCCGCAAGCTCGCAACTGTGATCTTGGAGCACCGTTATCCGGAACTCCGTGCCAACGCCCTTGTACCGTTGTGCACGGACTTTGCCACAACATGACCCGTCAACACACTTCACGACGTACGTGTCCGGCTTTGACTTGTGGACCCGATATGTCCGGCTTATGTTGACGGCATGTCTAGCAATAGCCTGCTGGACATCACTCTTATTACGGAAGCACTGCCCCAAATACAGTGCGCCCTCGCTGAACCCCCATTCTCCCTCCTCCGCCTGTGGCAGAACTAGGGCTGCCGCTGCGATGTCGTCCTGTCTGGACGACACGTACGCACCTTCCGTGGTCACAACACGACCTACCACGCCTCCAGTTGCACCTTCACCATCCTCGTCCTCTCCAGAGCTACCTGTGTCAACCTCCTCCTCCTCCTCGCTGCCCTCTTCTTCCACCTGGTCCCCCAGATACTCATGACAGTCAATACGGGCGGCCCACCACCTGTCGTGCACACCTTCGTTGCGCTGAAAATTCTCTGCACGCCTCCTGTCGTCTTCATCACCCACTTCCTCGCCCACATGTTCTCCCGCAGAAGGGTCTTCATGACCGCCGGCCACTACATCTCCACCAGCGGCAACTGAACCAACCATGGCTGATGATTCTGCCCTCTCCACGAACTCGACATACACCATTGGCCTCCCATATATTGCAGCATCAGGGTTGCACACGACCTCCATGTAGTTCGCCCATGAGGCGTCATTGGTCACCTTCAGAAGTTGCCATATGCTCTGCCTTTCATCATCCACCATTGTGGCATAGACTGCCTCGATCCGTAACTTATTCCTTGTGGTCTGTCGATCGAACGCCGAACGGACACACCTCCGTAGCTCAGACAAGCTCATGGCGCTCAGACCGGGTGCCCGGATCACGGTCCGCTCGCAATTTGACAGGTCCGCCCCATACGGCCCATCACGTACGAGACCACTCCCATAAAACACGAACAATTGTTCAATGCCAGCCATTGCGTACCTAACATAAGTGCATAATCAACCATTTTAGTACACAGCATGCCAAATTTAATTTCCCATTACATTAACAGTACCTACCCATTTTAGTACCTAGCATAACTAGTATATGTTTTGTATGTGTAAATCTAAAGTTTATTTCTAACTATTTTACTTATAAATCGATTAATGCCAAATTCCAATTACATAGTTTTCTTCCATTCTTTTCTATAATGCGGCTTTCACTTCCGAAATTATACATAAATAAAAAAATTGTAATTTGTAATTTCATGTCCTAAGTTTATTTCATTTTACAGTACCTTCGTACTGCTTTCCAGGTAATTTAATTTTACTATACCTTCATACTACGGTCATGCACTAAGCCTACTAATTATACAAATTGTTTCTAATCTAACTGCTGTTGCTATCACCTACAAATGCTCGAACATAAATATTTACTTCTTCAACACCTACACATGTAAGCACAAATGTTCAACAAAAACTCACTACATTACAATACGTAACTTCAACAAAAAATACGACATTATTTACACTACAATAAATCATGCACCATACACATACACACCGTATCAAAGATTGGCTTATAACAACGTTAACGATACACGGTTTGGCTAATTACGGCCTAATGACATTCGCATAAAATTACTTGGATGGGGGCAAAAATTACCTCTTCTTGAAGCTCGCGAGACGATCTACAAGCTTTGTATTTGCAATTGATTCGAAACAAAACCAACTCGAAATCCTGAGTTTGCACTCTCTTTTTTCCTCCCTTCACTCGCTCTGTCTTCACTTCAACTGCACCGCGAACTGCAAATGAGTTGCTTCGCTTGCTATGCGAGCATATGCGCTGCTGTTCAACCTCTTTAAGCCTGCTGAATGTATTCACGGAGAGGGGCCATGCAAACCTCCTGCAGACGCGTGTGCAAACCGGCGTGAAAAAAGACACCTCGGGTGCTTTCGGCGGATGGATTTGACACCACTTCCCGTGCGGTCGGGCGCAGCATGCAACGCGCGGAATATCGGTTGTGCGCTGGGACGGAAGTCGCGCGGTCGGCGGGCAAGATGCGCGCTCGGCGCCAAAACGCGCGGTCGGGGGCGGCACACGCGCGGTCGGGGCGGGGCGACGCGCGCTGGGGCGGGAGACGCGCGGTCGGGCGCAGCGCCAGCTGGGTCGTGCGGACTGGTTCCGCACGACCGGCCCACGTGTCGGCGTCCCGTGAAGTCGCGCTCAGCAGGGGTCCAGATGCGGAATAAATTTCGATCGGGGGCCAAAAATGGAATTCTTGATGCACAGGGGTCCAAATAGGTCCAAAATTCTTGAGAGATGAGAAGGGGGATATATGGCATAATCTCGAATTTTGGACATATATGCACTGTTGATCACCAGTATTTCAATTATAGCCCTCAAACAACAGGATTTTCATTTCTAAGCCTCTTCCGACCGCATGATTTTCCTGAAGCTGTCACGTGACAAATCGTACGGTCCCCGACCGCACGACCACTGTTCACGTACTAATCATGCGGTCGGGGACCGCACGACTACTGTTTATGTACTAATCATGCGGTCGGGGACCGCACGACTACTGTTCATCCGTCCCCGACCGCACGACCTGGCTTTTAAATTTTGTTTTTTTGTGTAGATAAGAGTTTATTTAGTTGTGCAAATTGTTTGTATTTATAAATATTACGCATATTCATTTGTAATTTATTTTGTTTGGAGCTAGCAGCAATTTTGTAATATAGTAGAGGAGGTGCAAAATATTATGAAAAATATTTTGAAAACTCGTTACGCAGTGTAGATGATACATGTACGAAATGTTTTTTTAGATTGTTATTTTTTCGAAATAGAATGGCATACAATATAGGTAGACTGGTCCGTTTGCGATTTTCATAGGTTCTCAATGGTACGATCGCCGTGCGATGTTATAGTATGGTTAATTTTCGAAAGAAATTTGTAGGGACGATTGAGTTCTGAATGACTCATACGTATGGAGGTAAATTAGTGCAGTGGAATGGTTGATCCGTTTGTGTTTTTCGCACCGAGACAGCCTGCATCAAATGTTTTTGCGAATCGAACATATTTTTAACCGTTCACAATGTGCAAAAAATACAAACGGATCAACCATTCCATCGTACTATAATTTATCTCCGTACGTACGAGTCATTCAGAGCTCAATCGTCCTACAAATTTCTTCCGAAAATTAACCGCACTATAACATCGTATGGTGATCGTACCATTGAGAACCTATGAAAATCGCAAACGGACCAGCCTACCTATATTGTCTGTCATTCTATTTCGAAAAAATAACAATCTAAAAAAACATTTCGTACATGTATCATCTACACTACGTAACGAGTTTTCAAAATATTTTTCATAATATTTTGCACCCCCTCTACTATATTACAAAATTGCTGCTAACTCCAAACAAAATAAATTACAAATGAGTATGCATAATATTTATAAATACAAACAATTTGCACAATTAAACAAACTCTTATCTACACTGAAAAACAAAATTTAAAAGCCAAGTAGTGCGGTCGGGGACGGATGAACAGTAGTTGTGCAGTACCCGACCGCACGGTTAGTACATGAACAGTAGTCATGCGATACCCGACCGCACGATTAGTACATAACCGCACGACCGTACGATTAGTACATGAACAGTAGTCATGCGGTCGGGGACCGCACGATCTACCACGTGTCAGCTCCAAGAAAATCATGCGGTCGAGAGGAGGTTAGAAATGAAAATCCTGCTGTTTGAGGGCTATAATTGGAATTCTGGTGATCAACAGTGTTATATATGTCCAAACTTCCATAATCTCCACAAACAAAAATCTCAAGAAGGAACTGCAGTACAATTTGTTTTTCTAACTTTGATAGGGCTATCTTGTCAAAATACTATCATAAAATCGATACTAATTTTGATAGGCCTTTAGATAGACATTATAGGTTTGTTTTTTCAGCATCCTTAGATAGCCAAGACGAAAATTCAGCTCTGTAGATGAAAAAAAGTACTCGAGTGCGAGAAATTGAGGTGCATGATATTCTTGCAGTAAACTTTAAAATTATCTGCTTATTTGAACAAGCGTTTGATTTCTGATAGAACAGCTTATGCATGTTCAATGGTTGGAATTCTTGTTGCCAGCAGCACAGAAGATGGCCCACTCAAATGAATTCATCGAGTATGACAATTTTCTGCACTGGAAATCTGTATCGATGCAATGAATTTGGTTTTTTGGTGCTACTTGCAAGGAACCTGACGACCACAGGTTACTAGATAGGCTCATAGCAGAGAGGGGACAAATACATGGCGCAAAATTCTGAAGCCTAGGTATGCAACAAGAATCTGTTGAACTGGTTAACAATATATATGAAAGAATCTTATGGACAAGATTATACGTGGACTCAAATTGATAGGACAATTCTTGTAGCTGGCGGTTAGTGTACGGTCAACATAGATTACCCTTCATTTCGGCTGAGCATGCGTATAGAACGAGCAGCGCCGAAAGCAGGCCCAAACCGTGGAGAGGGGAACGCAGCCGGGAAGGGATTAGGTGGCACCGTGAAACCAAGGGTTTGTGGGCGGAACGGAGTCACAGCCTTCGCACAGGCAACGTGGCCACGCGAGCACGGACACAGGCAACGACGAAGCGCTAACGGGGACGGGACGCAGAGACTCGCGCAGGGCGCAGCTCACCGGGACGCGGCGCGCGCACGCGGCGGGGCGGGCAAATGTACGGAGCGAACGCGGTGGCCGCATTTCTTCCGCGCATAAGAGTTACTAGCAGCGTAAACGCGGTGGCACGCCGCGCTAGCTACTGTGTGGACCGAAGTAAAAGAGACAATAATTTGCGAGGAGTTTCTTAAAAAATATCGAGGGCACATACGTAATTTCGGAAAAAGAAAGGTCTTTTTCGCAAAAAAACCGAGGGTCTTTTCGAAAGAAATAAGGGCCTGTTTGTAATTACAGGAAACCACGGGTCGCTACCCAGCAAAAAAAGTGTGTAGGGACTTTTTCGCAAGAATCTAGGGACCTTTCTGTGAAAACCAGGGACCTAAACGTAATTACCAAATCTTTGCGGGCTGTTTCGCGGGAGATGACACGTGGGTGGACTCTCCGGGCAGAGAATCCCCTGGTCATAATATATATAGTATACTAGCAGTGTAAGCGCGGCGGCACGCCGCGCTAGCTACTGTGTGGACCGAAGTAAAAGATACAATAATTCGTGAGGAGTTTTTTAAAAAAATCGAGGACACATGCGTAATTTCGGAAAAACCAAATGTCTTTTTCGCAAAAAAATCGGGGACCTGTACATAACTAAACAAGGATCTATACGTAATTTTGGAAAATTACGGGGTGCTATCCAACAAAGACTACGCAATTTCGGTGAAGTGGAGGGGGTTTTCGGGAAAAAAAACTTGGCAGGACCTTTTTGCAGAAACTGAAGACCTTTACGCTATTTCGAAAAATACAAAAGCTTTTTCGCAAAAACGCTGACATGGCATGGCTCAAAGGCCCGGGAACTCCCCGACTGGGAACTCCACGACTTTAATATATTGATGATATGGTGGTGTCTCACAATGAAAGGGACGTATGAATAAGCAAATAGCCAAATACTCTGCCTCAGTCTTTAAGCTAAAATAATTGGGCTATTATTTTACATCGCAGTTTATTAATGCGTGCCATGGACGCATCTCTGAATGACATCTTAAGTATACATTGGCCAAAATTAAGCTTTGTCAAACAGAAGAACAATTTGCTCTCCAAGTTTACCTCGGCACTGACACTGATTTAGTGATACACAACCCTGTGAAGTGACAAAGAAGTTTAGACCTCTCGATAAATATAAACATTCAATAAACCTAAACATTCATCAGGATAGCGGGAGGATTGTCTGGTGCAAGGGGGATTAGTTAGGTCAGGTTTTCATGTAGGAGCAATGCCGTTTCATTTGCATGTTTGTGTTGTTATGCCATGTTTTGAGATGGGGTATTGGTTTTCCAGGTGGAGGTTTAGGTTTGGTGCCATCCATGCATTATCCATGAGGTTAAACAGGTAAGTGCATGGTAGAACAGTAGATAGTTGAGTTGTGTTGATGCATTACAATCTACTGGTGTTAATACAGATACTCCTATTAACCTTGTTGCTTATGATATCTATGATAAACACCCTACCCTATGATGATTAAGTGAGGATGTTGGTCAAATGACTTTGATGGATGGTTAATGATTCATGATAAATGCTAAAACAGAAATGTTGCATTACAATGCATTCGTATCATAGTATCATGGAGAGAGATGGCCTTTGTGGGTATTTGTTTATGAAATGTTTACCTTCTAGTTGTGTTTACATGGTAAATTTATAATGATTCTTGGATGATAACATGATGATGGTTAACGATAATGGTACATGATATGGTTATTTGATATTGACATATTGATAAATAATGGTTAATGAAACATGACATGTTGATATAATTAAGAAGAAATGTTGCATTATGTGCATACATATCATAGAAAGAGATTGCTTTTGTGGCATCTATAGTCTACTTTATGTGGACATCCCAAGAGAGTAGGAAGAATAAGACCTGCTTTGGTAAGCACTTCATGGGAGTGGATTAAGGTCCTTATATGAAAGAGGACGAGCTATTAAGGTCCCCGTATAAAAGAGGACTGGCTATTGAGGTCCCCGCATAAAAGAGGGCAGGCTTGGATGAGCATCAACGGATGCACACTTCGCTATATTGGTATAAGCTAAAGAGAAGAGTAGAGATGTGCATATACATTTGCATTGCTTTAACGATAATGAAAGTTAATGCATAGTAAACAGTTAATGAATATGAAAGAGTTAATGGATAATGAACGGTTAATAATTTTGTGGTCTAAGATGGTAGCATGTGTAAGTTGGTATTTACTATTTTATTATGTATTTACTGAGTTTTCGGACACCCCCTTGCTTAATTATTATTTTTAAGTGATCATTGAAGATGTCATGCATGGGATGGAAGTAGCGCATACACAATACATGCAAACAATCCATAGTTGTTCACCTTTTAGCTATCTCAGTATTACCTTAGCACTTTATTCTAGAATAAAGTCAATAGTACTCCAACAACTTAATGTTGAGCATTAGAATGATTTTTGGTAATGGTTAATCTATCATTATGCGCTGAGGGTTGACTTACTAGGATTGTTTAGTTGTTAGCTTAAATATGCTCCCGGACGAATGGTTCCAGACGGTCTCGGGCACAAGGTCCCAAGAGTTCTTAAGCGCGTGGTCCAAAGCTCCAATGTGATATGTCTATTCTTATTCATAGAACTAGTTATCTTTAATCAGATCGTTAAATGTGGTTGAATATTCTTTCTCGGTAATATAGCCAGGGGAAATGCTGCTAAAATTTAGTGTAGGCTATAAATTTAGAGTGATAATGAGTAGTAGTAGTAGTATTCTGAGCTCAGATATTGGGTCAGGGTGTTACAGTCGTGCTACGCAGACGCCAAATGTTGTAATGTAGTGTGTTGTTGAGGGGACCGACACCAACAAGCGGGAGCACCATGCATGTAGGGGTGAAAACGGATCTAGATTTGGTCGGATTATCCGGATACTAAATCCGGATAATATCCAAGTCCGAATAGAAAATGAATCCAAATTCAGATGTTTAACCATATGTTGGAGGCGAATCCAGTATAGTCTGACCCGGATTCAAAGCCGAAAATCCGAATAAGATCCAGATTCAGAGTCGGATATCTAGATTCGTTAGATATAATAGCAGCTGCTAGCTAATACATATCTTTTACATTTGACCTCCAAGTTGAGCATATTATATATGGATTTTGATCATCTCGATGAGCCCGTTGTCATGGTGAACTCTAATTTGGCATTTCATGTTTTTTATTTTGGCACATCCCTTTAATAAAGCTTTTTACATGCTCTTTTTAGCCAAATTTAATATGTTTATAACCAATTTATTTGCAATATATCCAAAATTAATTAGGATTAGTTGGCAAAATGACACCAATAATCAATGATTTTGTGATAAACTAGAAGAAAAGTGGCATAAATATTACTATAAAACCGGTGTCAATTTACTAAACTTCATTGTGCCACATGATATGAAGTGTATTATACAAACACGTGAGATGAATAATTTATTTGTTACTGTCAGTATTTAATGCGTAGTTACATGTTAGAGTCAACTATTTATTAGTTTAAAATGTTAAAACAATTTGATGTCATGTTTTAAATAAGAGAGGCCACGAATAATTATGGAATCCAAAAAATAGTTGAATTTGATCCGATTTTAAGTATAATCTGATCCAAATTCGTATCCAATATTTGTCTGATCCATATTCGTATCCGATGTTTGTCCGATTCGTATTCGATTGTGAGAAAAAAAATATATAGATACGAATATAGTTTCAGTTCTATGTAAAAGTATTGTACTATGATCTAGGTACTGCATCTAAGGAAATGCGGAGATCTAGGAGCCACTAGGATCAGAGTGGTGATGCGTAAAATGATACAAGCTTACGCAATGCTATACAAATCATGAATTAATGCCTGTCTCCGGGAAAGGAGAATTACAAAAACTTATGGGGTTTTTGCTGTTCATACGAATGTTCAGTAATTTTCTAAATTAATAATCTGAAATTTTTTCAAAACATAACAACCAAACCTTATTTTCTATAAATCATGGGAAAGAATGAGGAAGAAAAAGCGAATAAGATGAGCAAGAGATTAAGGATAGGAATGGATATTCCTAAAAGTGTAGAAGATGTGCATTCCGTGCATTTTGCTAATACGCTTACTAAGTACTTCTGTACTCACCCTTACTATTATCTTCCCTTGTTTAGAAGTATGTCAATTCAGAGAATAGCTAAGGTCAGGAGAAATCTATCTGGATGAAATACTGTGGATTCATAATACAAAGAGTACAAGGCGGACACCCCATGTGGAGGTTGAATGTAGGCAACAGTTAGAGAACGCCTCAGGTGAAACCGAGTATGATTGGACGTAGTTCTATTGTCTTCGTTTTTAAATAGAAGGTAGTTAAAATATTTCCTTTTCTGAAGATTATGATATCCGAGCCCTTGAGGTTTTGTAATAAACTTTAACCCTGCGTGGTGATATTCTTGTAATATTGTGTTGTCTCTAATTATTGGTCTGCTGCAACACTCTAATGGGCTTATTATTCGTTAGAGTGTGATATTCTATCGGATAAAACGAATAATAATCCGTTGACTAGCATTTTTATCCCATGGTAAAACTACGGGTCGTCACATTCTATCCGATCCATTTTCAAGCCTGCATGGAGGCTAAGGTGGGTGGTGGCTCCCCCCCCCCCCCCCTTTAGTCTTAGGCCCTGCTCGGTTGGACTAAAAAGTTATGGCTTATGACTGAAATTGCATTGTAGCAACTGAAATTTCACTGTAGCTGAAGGTGGCTTATTTGACGTAATTAAATTTAAAAAAAATAAAATAGAAAAAATATGCTAGCTCATCACGGACGATGCAAACGAATACGGAAAAAAACAACTGAGAAAAAAGCTTTAAAAAGCCAAAAGTTCAGAAAAAGACGAAATTTATAAATAGTAAAAAATAAGCCAGAAGCTGAAATGAGCGGGTAAAACTCTTAAGATGTATAGTGTAGTTTTAGAGAGAGAGAGAGAGAGTTGTATAGTGTAGTTTTGAATTGCTTTGATTCATTGATTTGATTATATGAGAAAGGGACTATAATAACGGAAAGCATTAATGAAACGAGATTGGCCTAGCAAGAAGCAAAGCATTGTAACTTCGTGGAGTAACAAACACTGAAATCGAGTCGCAGATATATCCATATTAGTATACTATAAACATGGAGAGCAGATATACATAGCCCAGGTGGTAATTAAGTTCGGCGTATATATATATCCATATTAGTATACTAGAAACATGGAGAGCAGATATACATAGCCCAGGTGGTAATTAAGTTCGGCGTATATTTGGGATTAAAGCATGATCCTGGAATGTTGCATTAGATTCTGCAGTTTCCATCATTTCAGTCTCCGGTGTTTATTATCTCAGGGCCATTACCTGCAACCAAACATCAACACCGATGTGATGCATACGATGATCGGCGTAATAATCGTATGCAGCGACTTAAGAAAGCTGACAGTACAAGGGAATGTGATTTACTTCAGTATGGTAACTCCCTGCTTAATTTCTAGCACTAGAAAGCCTAACGAGCATGAAACAGAAACATGCTACAACAGCAGAAACATGCTACAACAGCAGTTACTTACACAGTTATTTCAGAAGTAGAAAGCATATCATGCTCCCCTGTTACTTCTCATTTCTGCTCGAGCTTGTAACTTCTAGGCCGTTGCCTGCAATTGCACCAAACTGTATAAATAATCACATAGTTGTGTATGTAACAAACAGGACAAGATAAATAAAGATGTAATCCATCTGTTATTCTCCATTTGTTTCGAAGCTCAGATCTGAAAAGTGTTACATGCACAAAGATGACTGCTGACTAATTAACAACCCATGAACTTGTGAATTCAAAACTAAATGCGTGATAATATTCGTGACGGGTGACAACTTTGGGTTTTAAGTCAACACACTAGAAATGGTAAGACAAGATTCACATACCAGCACAAGTTAAAAGAAAAATAAAGGCTAGTACTGTGAAGAATGGTCTGATATGCAAAGCAATTGAAAGAATCCGTTCTAGCCCAAAGCTTAAGAAAGTATATAGGTACCAGCTAGTCG
Source organism: Dendrocalamus latiflorus (assembly GCA_017311315.1). Lineage (NCBI taxonomy): Eukaryota > Viridiplantae > Streptophyta > Magnoliopsida > Poales > Poaceae > Dendrocalamus > Dendrocalamus latiflorus. The sequence goes on along the minus strand of CM029611.1, from coordinate 13,168,320 downwards.
GCTGATAATCAGTTTTACCGGCCAGAACAAGCAGTTTTGTCTTCTAAGACTAGATACTTGCTAAACTGACAGGCTTGAGGAAATGACTTCAGCCAACTTTGTACCAAGTTAGCCCTAGTTATGGACAATAATTAATGATTCACGGCTTTCAGACTGTTGTTGCAAGTAAGCACATAATTCCAACACTACTTACAAGAAGCAAATGTCACCAGATACTGGCCAAAACCAGTCTGTTTCTAGCTCAGATCTATCGTGATCCGTGAACCGCTACTTACAAGAAGCAAATATCACCAGATACTGGCCAAAACCAGTCTGTTTCTAGCTCAGATCTATCGTGATCCGTGAACCGCTGGATGGCTTGCTATCTATTGGTGATTTATGGATAAGTAATCTCTAGAAATTCGCTGGAACTGATACCAGTCTGGAACTCATTTTTAGAACCCTATTACAGTGTGTACTACTTATAAGACTAATGACAATACATACCTAATTTCACCATACTAGCTTAACATAAGCTGATTAAAAAGTGAAATAAGGAAGCATTTACTGGACAGCTATCTTACTACACACTGATGGATTTGATCATAAGGAAGCATGCAACACACAAATCGGATAATGATAACCTCTGTTGGTCAATAATAAAGAGATTCTATGCATATGCTGCAGAAAGAAAATGCATAACTGAACTAACCACATCCCAAAATTTTGACATGATAAGCTCTTAAGGGAGGTTAAAACTATTCTATCAGTATTCGGTAGTAGGCCTAAAGCCATGAAACATGCAGAAACCCAACAACTCTGCTATTTGCCTGAATTATGCTTCTCCATCAGAATTACGCTCCCATTTCAAGCAAGGCCTAAAACTTCAGCTTGTTTTACAGTTCTACTCCAGAACACTCAAAATCTCCTCCTTATGTAGCTTGGGAAACTGTAAATGATGTGCCACAGTTCTATTCAGACTAACTACAAGCTGTCAGCCAACAAGTGCAAAGTTTTCGACATTAGTTTCAGACAATCCTTGATATCCCGATAACACCAGCTGAAGATATTACAACTTGCAATCTAATAAACACGCAGGAACTAAAGTGACCCTCTTTAACATCAAGCCGAAGTCCTAGAGTGTTATGAACCATAAGGGGGTAAACACCGCCAAAAGGATGGCCGGGCGGCGTCGGCATAGAGCGAGTGGGAGAGACTATAGATGAGAATGATTTTATTATTTCTTCCTTCCTCCAATAGCCTGCGGCAGCACCCTTATATAGATAGGGCCCCCTAACAGCTAGAATCTAATCTTAATCATACCTCTAACAAATAGAAACTAATATCATATCCCTCATCATATCTCTAACAAATAGATACTAATCTCTAACTCAAATAAAAACTAATCTCTACTTCCTAATAATGACATGACCGGTTCGGTTGAGCCCATGGGCGTTCCTACGCCCATGATATTACACCCCTCCCGGACATGCAACTCGTCCTCAAGTTGCTAGGCGGTGGCCATGGTTGCAATCCCACGTCGATGAAATGTAGCGCTTTCGGCTCCCTGTCGTGATGGACTGTCGGACCGGCTCCCCGTTGTGATGGAGTACAACGTCGATGATGGGGTTGCAGACGCCGACATGCAGGGTTCCCTTGCAGGTGCAGGGGGCGAGGCGCATAAGGAGGAGGCCACGGCGTGATTCCAACTGCTTGGCGTGGGGAAGAGGCCGTCTTTGTCGGCGACGAAGGAGGAGAGGGTGCAGTCGCCAGAGGTCGGTCGTCAGGGTCGCAGTGGTCGGGCGTCGAGGTTACAAAGGGAAAAAATGGTTGCTGCAGAACAAGCGGCGATGACGGGATCTAGGGCCGCGTCGGGGAAGGGATCTGAGACTGGCGGCGATGGCTCCGAGGTCGGCGGCGGGGTGGGGCTCCAAGGGTCGGCGGCGAGCTGGGATGAGGTGGAAGGGGTCGTAGCTGAGGACAAGGACGAAGCCGCCAAGGATGGTGGGGGTGTTATTTTCGGCGTGGAAGCCACTGACAGCCTTCTCGAACTCGAGGCCGGTGATGACAAGGTCATCGCGATGGAGGCGGGAGCCGAAGAGGGCGTCGACGGCCTTGGCAGAGACGGCAGCAGAGGAGCCGAGGGAGAGGCCCTTGGTGAGGCGGATGGAGATGGCGTGGGAGTGGACGTCGAGGGCGTGGAGGGCGGCGATGGCGGTGACGGTGTCGCCGAGGGAAAGGGAGGCATCAGCGACAGCGCAACCAAGGAAGTCGAAGCCCGGACTGAGGTTGGCGATGGTGGTGGGCGCTAAGGCCAGGGTGGTACGGACATGTTGGATTGCCGATTGGTGGTGGCGGCGAGGGAAGGAAAAGGAGCCGAGATAGCCTAGTCGCCTCTCCAAGTAGTGCCTCCACAGTCACGGGGTGTAGCTTGTAGCCAATGCGCCGACTTTGGAAGATGTACGCCGGCGTCGCTTGAAGACGCAGCGCTGGCCGTGCCGGATGAAGGAGCAGTAGTAGCAGCGCCATTGCTGTGGCATGGCCACCAGTACTCCTGCCCCTTTGCCACCGCAGATCACGTAACAACGGCTGCTTGTGCCTTCTCCTTTGGTGCCATCATCTTCTTCAACATGTTCTCTACATTCTTGAGTCTAGCGATGATAGAATCTAATCTCAATCATATCTCTAACAAATAGAAACTAATATCATATCCTTAATCACATCTCTACCAAATAAAAACTAATCTTTAAATTAAATACAAACTAACCTCTACTTCCTAATAATGACCGGTTGGATTGGGCCATGGGCGTAGGATGGCGTTCCTACGCACATGACATAGAGACTTCGAAATTTAATTCTTGAAGATTGTAAGTTCGGCGGTAGTGCTATACGAACTAATAGGCAACAGCTTCCCTAACATTACTAGAACATCGCGTGGCGCTATGCTAGCGAACACACAGTCAAAAGCAACATAAAGGCCTCACCATCGTAGCAAGCAGAGTTTTTTCGAGAACACATGGCAGCAAGCGCAATTAACAAGTAGAACAAAGTTGCGAATTTTGGGAGCCAACGGACAGGATAAGCATCCGAGAATCGCTCACCGTCGGGATCGAAGAAGAAGACCTGGCGCGTGCGGCCGTCGGGCTGCGTCTTCTCGAACACATCCGTGCCGCGCGCCTTCAATACGGCGACGAACCCGTCGTAGTCGGCCACGGAGAACGCCACGTGGTGCCTCCTGGGCAGCTGCGCGGGCGGCGCGCCCGCGGCGCCGGGGGAGGCCACGGCGGGGGACGCGGCCGGGTCCTGCTCGATGATGTGGAGCGAGACTCCGGGGGTCCCCGGGAGGCGGAGCCAGGCGACCTGGAAGCCGGAGTAGTTGGGGGAAGGGATGCGCTCGAAGCCGAGCACTTCCTCGTAGAAGGCCGCGAGGCGGCGCACGTCGGCGGTCTCCCGCGCGATGTGGTTGAGCTGCAGCGTGGCCATCGGAGAAGAGAGAAGCGCGCAGAGCAGAGTGGATGCGAAGAGTGGGGAAGGGTAAACGACGCCGCGCGGCCGGCAATGTGTAGCGTAGTGTAGTCTGGTCTAGAGCGTTCTGTTGAGGCCAGCACACGTGTTAACTACACAAGGAGAGGAATTCTGAGCGATTCCTCTTGTTGATTTGTATTGGAGCATAGCATGCATAGATCCATTTTAAGACGTCTGACGTCTAATTTTGTACTAAATCAATTTCGTGTTATGTCTGATAGAATAATTCTTTTTATGTTCTAATGTTAAGGCCAAATTGTTGTTAGTGAAGTCCATTGAAACACATCATAACTGAAGCACATCACTGACAATGACGAGTAACAGCAGCACTACAGTTGAAAGGAAGAAAAGGGGAGACCAAATGTATACAATAACTCAAAAGCCAAGGATGGCTTCATTCATCTTTGGAAAGAGATAGTTACAGACAGTGGCGAACGCAGGAATTTTAGAATGAGTGTTCGAAGTTGTAAAAAAATTTTCAATACAAAACATAAAGATCTACAGTAGCAATAGTTAACATACAATAGTTTACAGTAGCAAAAGTACTCGCCGGTCGCCGGAGGCCCGGAGCGGCGGAGCTAGACTGCTGCCTGCTAGACGACGTGTCGGTGGCCGCAGGTGTAGTGGAGACGCCGGAGGGCAGAGCGGAAGGCCGGCGCGGCGCTGGAGGCCGGAGGCACGAACCGCGCAGTCGACGCGGGGTCGCGGGCTGCTGCTCGCATGCTCGGGCAGCTCGGCTAGGGTTAGGGATTGGGCAGGATGGGGATCAGATGGATCGGGCCATCGGGGAGACAGGGACGTCGTTTCTATCGCGCAGGCCGCGGTGTGTTTCCGGTCGGGCCAGGCGGCTGGTTGAATAGTGATGAACTGGAGGCTAGAAATAGTTATTTTGGTCCAATTAAATATATGTATATGTATTATACCTTATATATACTAGGTTTTTTGTCAAAAAAATTTAGGGGTTCAGCTGAACACCCATGACATACATTAGATACACCCCCTGGTTACAGAGGCAGAGAGCTGGGAATGCTCTCATTCATTATGGTCTGGTAAGTTGATGGTTAATAGTTGCAATTCTGCCATTAGAGTTTTCCTCAGCTTTCAGAGATAGGACTTTTCCTTGGCTTTCAAAGACATACAGTCGCAAGGGAAAAAAAGAAGGGTTTTGTTAAACATTATTCAGATGTTTTCTTTCTAACTATCATTTACATTTAGGACTATTGGATTAGAGATCCAATGGTCATGAATTTTCTCCTCTCCTCTTTAAATTCTACCCCTCCCCCCTTAAAAAAATCTCCTTCCTTCAAAAACAAGGGGTCTTTTAATCTCTAATCCAAGTGTCACAAATTTGGATGATAGTTAGAAAGAAAATATCCAAGTGATGCCTAAACACTCTTAAAAAAAGAATCTATTGGCTTGTTTGGGAACCCTAATCCCGGCCGGGATCCCAGCCAATTCCTGTGTGTAGAAACTTACGCGGGAACTCTCCCCGGGTCGTGATGGTGGTCTGTTTGGGAGTTCACATCCATGGGGTTTTCTCCGCCCAATCCACTCGATTCCATAGGGATAAAATAATCGCCTACCCACACGGGACTTTTTCTCCTTGTATCGACGCATCGCACGACCTTGTCCTCCCGATGCTATCGCCGCCCTCGCTAGACGACGACACCTCCTACCACTCCGGCGAGTCGGCGATGCATCCACCTTCTCCGGCGCGACGGCTCCCCCTCGTCCGTACCAATGGAACTCTCCCTCCTTTGTCCCTGCCCCTGCGCCACCCCCTTCCCCTCTCCCTCACCTTCGCGCCCAAGAGGGCGCAGCGGTCAACCGCAGTGGTGTAGCCACCAAGGGAGTGAGGCTCAACCTCCCTCGGTAGCAACTTTATACATAGTAAAAATAGAGAGAGATTAACAAACTCAAAAAGAAGCTATCTCTCCTTGATGGGAAGGTTAACAACAAGTATGAAATTAAAAAAAATGACGAGGAGGAGGAGGAGAAGTGAAAATCATAAAATTAAAGAAGAACTAATCAATCAATCAAAAAAGAAACAAAGTAAAATAATATATATGTAAATTATAAAATTAAAGAAGAAGAGGAGGAGGAGGAGGAGGAGGAATAGTGAAAATCATAAAATTAAAGAAGAGATAATCAATCAAAGAAAAAAAAGAAGAAAGAAAGTGAAATATATATGAACCTTCTTGAGTCCGAGAATGAAGGTGGAGAGTTCGATGAACCTCTGGTGAAGAAAGAAAAAAAAGAAGAAAGAAAGTGAAATAGATATGAACTTAATTCTGATATATTTCATATGATCTAAATTTTCATTGTCATTCATAATTTTCTATTATATCACTAATTTTGATATGTTCTATACATAGATGACTTATCGCTACTCCGCACTCATGACGCTTTCTATTATTGAGGTACCTACTTTCTATTTCTCTATTTTTCATTATTTGTCTCTATCTAATTTATAATTTCTATATTAATTCGAAATTTTATAGATGTAAAAGACTAATTTTATATCAACTTAGTTTAAACCTATAAATAGTTCAGCTCACCCCTTAATTTCATTCCTGCCTTCGCCACTAGTCGCTGCCTTCGCCTGCCGCTGCTGCGCGGGCGCCTCGACCCGGCGATGGTTCACCTCCCTTCTCGCCGCCACAGCAGGTACGTTCTTGATGACTTTCTTCTCCTCGATTGTTTCGGAATTCAGGTTGCTAGATCATGTGTTCTGACCTTTCGATATTTCTCAGCGTAGCGGTGGGGATTGGCGTGGCTGGAGGAGAAGCCGATCTGGTGTCTACTAGTCAAAATCTGACTGTTTTTTAAGACAAAAACAGTCGAATGTTGTATAGACACTCCCAAGAATCTATACGTGTGTTTTGTGTCCTTAGTTGTGCAGGTTTCAACATTGGATGAGACTGAGGTTGGGGTGAGACTTTTGTTGTTTCTTGGTTGATTAAATGGGCAGCTCAGAAGCGCCAAGATTCCAGAGAGTGAGTTCACCACCCTGCCCAGTGGCCTCAGGTATGCATTTGCTACTGATTTAGGTGCTTATGTTTAGGTGTATGAGCGTCAGAGCGTGCACATAGTCAGTGCTCCGAATTCTAAACTGGAAACAACTTGTAGATTGTGGAATGGTTAGCAAAGTATGCTTTGCTAATTTCCACTGGCTGAATGTGCAGTAACTTCTCAAAGTTTAGAGCAGGTACTAGTACATTGAGGTAGGACGTGGACCTAAAGCCGTTAAGGGAGCCTTTATCGCAGTGTGTACTCCTCCTATTTGCATATCTTTGATCAGGCTTACCGTTTATAAAATCGTGTCATAATAGAAGAATTATTGGCTTTGCATATATACTGGTAATAATTGATGAGACTGGATAAATGAATCTCGAAGTAACGGTGAGGACCTAGTGAGCGTGAGATCTCATGAAATGGGAAAATATGAATTGTGTGAAACTTTTTGTTTACCTCCTTCAAACTATGCAGTTTAATTTGAGTCTTCAATTTTATATCCAAAAGATATGCCTTTTCATCGCAAAAAGTGATCTCATATTTGTATTGGCATCATTTTTTCAAGCATGTTCACCTGCAGTCCTTTTGCTGTGTTTTATTGTGTGATTCATTTATATTGACAAGTCAAGTGAATCAATTACTTATATTTAGGAACATGGTATTTTAATTATTGTAAATACCCTGTTGGCCTTAGCACTAAGAACCACTATCGGCTAAGTTAGAATGCAACGACCAAATTCCTGCTGAAAAGTGCGAGATTGACGCTAAGAGGAAGCCCTAGTTTAAGTAATAGCGTCCCATACTGGTTTTCTCTTAGGTACAAATAATGAACCATCTACTTACTTATATACTAGCAAAATGAATGCTCATAAGTTGCAATTTCTGTTCCAGCTAATTGTTTGTCAAGTGTAATGCTCAATGCTTATCTTAGTGTAGGTACATTACGTGGCCAAGTGGAAGGGCATGACATTCATGACAAGAAGGCAGAGTATCGGTGTTGGTGGTGGAACGGCATTGCTTTAATACCTCTACACATCATTCTATGGTTCTCATGCCCGCTGGACTGTGAGAACGGTTTTCTGAATAATGGTGCAGTCATGGATGAATGGACTAAGCATCAATTAAAGGACAATGAGTTTCATTCAAATGGTGTACCCAATATTTCAAGTGAAAATCGTGGTTTTGATCTGTCTAATATATAACCTATGAAAAGATTTCTTTTGGTAACCTGTTAAATGGCGTAGGTCCATTTGTACCATTTACTTTGAGGGAGCCTTACAGTGTATCTGCTGCTATTGTCAAGCCGAAGGGCACCCTATCCTTCCCAAGCGATGGTTCTAGACAGATATGCAGACCTTGCCAACAGCTTTCTTTGGGTCCAATAGTCGGGACAGTTTACATCGCTCTACAGAAAATAGCTTACATGTCTCACAGGCCAAACATATTCTCTTGTATTGATGGAATATTAAGGTATCTTGAAGCTTTAGGAAGCTTTTTGACATTGCCTGCACTCAACATGTCAAAAGAATGGTATGCTTAGATTGTAAATGCCCATTTGAGGGCTATTGGAAAATGCATTGGTTGGAGTGAATCAATATAGCCATTCAATATGTGAAGTAACCACTGGAAATTTCGATGGTGGGACAGTTTATTCTGATGTTGCCGCTGGGATTGACTGCCTCTATCTGGTTCTTGAATCTGTGCCAGGTTAAATCTTTAACAACGTGATATGCATGAGAACTAGATTAATCGCCCCACAATAATCCGTGAACATATCAGGTATATGCATCATGTTATTGGCATGCAAAAAATTTAGGTCTTAATGATTAGGACTTTGGATTAATCAGTGGTAGTTGAGAAACAATTGACATCTCTTTTGTTTACATAAAGAGGTAAGATACTATGGCAGGAAATAAGCATGTTTTTAAGAGAACCGTCCCAGGACTACTTGGTGCTTTATTCAACATTATTTTACACCTTCAAAGTCCACTTATTTTCTACATAGATAAGCTACCCTCTCTATACGCTGATTTTCATTATGATGCTGGAGCCATTGTTCTAATTTGCATTGAGGTTATCATAGCATTTGTGAGGAGACATTATTTTCAAATTGAAGCATGCCATGCATCCTAGTACCTGCATGTTCCTGTGACACTTTTCAAGGGCTTCAAACATCTTCTTGCCTGTCGGAGTATATCCCATTCTTCAGCAAAATACTGCAACCAAAGTGTAGGACACTTTTCAAATTTTGTTTTTAATACTCAATTTTTATATTGTTTCATCTAGGTAGAAGGAGTAGAAGAGAGAACAAAGTTGTTAGATGATTGATACTATAGCTTATAGATGGAGTAATACTAGCAGAAGAAGATAAAACAAAGTTGCTGAATTTTTTAAATTTTTTTAGTCATCAGTTAAGTTTTTTTTGAATTTTTTTCTGAATTTTCCTATTTTCCCCTGCTTTCTGAATTTTTTTTTTGTGTTGGGATTTTTATCCCTATGGCTTTCAAACAGTGGCAGGGAATATTTTTCTGGATGAAAATATTTACCCTCTGGAGTGACAGGATTCTATGTACCCATAAAATCCCCCTTAAGGATATGTTTCCCTGGTTTTTTTCCCCTTAGATTCCAAACAAGCCCTCGGCAAGCATTGGAGATCAATGCTGCAAGAAGCCCTCCATTCAGAACCTTGTGTCCGAGGTGACCGATGATCTGCGTCCCCATCTCCTCTTGAAATTGTGCTCACATCGCTTGAATCATCACGAGTCAGACTCCTGGAACAGTGTCTGGGCGTCCGTCTGCTGAAAAGTCCCCAAAATTCAAACCAAACATTTTCATGATTTTGCTGCATTTTTGAGTGAATTTTAAAAACTTTCCTTTTCGGGAAAGTTTTCCCGGAATGCGCTTTCCCTTTTCAGCCATTCCGTCTTCTCCCTCAGTTGGCGCCCCGCCTCCCTCTCCGCCTTCTCTACTCTCGCGCGCCCCGCGCTCGCGCTCCCGTTGGCGCCGCTCTCCCTGCCGCCTCTCCCCTCCCGCAGCGCCTCCCTGCCCCTCTCCCGCAGGCGCCGCGCCAGCCCCGCCTTCGCCCCGCGCACGCGCGCGCGCTGCGCGCTGCACCTCGCCGCCCCGCCCCGGCGCCCGCGGCCGCGCTTGTCTCCACGCCGCCCCGTGGACCACCTCGCGTCGCGCCGTCCCGACAATCCCCCGGGTCCGGAGGAGTGGACGCTCTCGCGCCACGTCACCCGCCTCAACTCCGACCCCACCTGGCGGTCGCCGCCTTCGCCCTCTCTCACGCGCGGACGCGCCTCGCCCACGGCCGCAGCTCCCCTGCTCCCGTCGCATCGCCCGCCCTGTGCAGAGCGTGCGCCACTTCCGCCCCCTTCCACTGTGCGGAATTAAACGCCCGCGACAGCTCCCCGTCCCCTCCTGTCGCCCCAGAGGCCGCCGCTGCCTTCTCCCCGAAGGAGCCCCCTCCCCTCCATTTGGGTATAAATACCCCCTCTCGGCTCCCCCTCATCCCTTTGCTTCCCGAGCCTCCCAAGCACCTTCATCCCCCTCCGGCCACTCCCAGCCACCTCACCGAGCGCCCGATTGAGCTCCCGCCGCCCGTAGCTCCGCCACCATCTTCCCCTGCGCCGGCGACCCCCTGGAGTCAATCCCCTGCTCCCCTCCCTCATTCTCCAATTGCTCGCACCCCGAGCTTCCCCTCAGCTCACTGACCCTCCTCATGCTCTCCCCTGGACAGGAGAACCTTCGAGGAGCCTTGACGCCGACGACCGCCGCCGCCTCAGCAGTGCGCCCGTGGCCAGCCTCCCTCGACACTCCCCAGCTCACGCCGCCGCCGCAAATGTGAGCCCCCTCCTCCGTAGATGGTGTAGCCGCCGCCAATCGGCCCCTCTCGCCGCCGGCAACCCTCTCCGCCACAAAATACCCGAGACAACCTCATCTCCCTTCCGCCATTTCCGTCGATCCCCTCGCCCCTCTAAGCCCCAAAATGGACTCACCACGTCGAGTTCTCCCCGTTGGCACCCTCCCTTCTCCCCGGCGAGCCTCCTGGTGCCCGAGCCGCCACCGCCGCTGTATCCCCACCACGGGAAACACTGTAGCAGCTGGAGGTAGAAGACGGGGGACGTGGCCCCATCTCACCCGTCCGTGCCTCCCGTTGCCATCTAAAATGGGCCGTCAGATGAAGTCCCTCCGCCGCCGTTGGATCCTCGTAAAAGTACCCTCCCGCATCCGTCGGATCTTCCTCGTACCCCTTCGCCACTCCCGCCCCATCGCCGTCCGTCCCGCCACGCGGCAGCCATCCGAGCCGTGCGGGCGCGATCGCTCGGGGCCGTTCCCCCTCGGCCCACTTCTCCCCGCGTGCGCAAAAAGGCCGCGTGGGCCGCGGCCTCCCGGCCCGTTTCCCCTCCGCGCGCGCGTGTTTGAACGTTGGGCTGGGCCGCACTGTAGCAGCGGTCGGGCCGACTACTGTTCAAACATTTTCCCCGGATTTTCCAATTTCCAATATCCCAGAAATTCCAAATAAATCCCAGAAAATCACAGAAAATCCCAAAAATTCCCAAATTCCACCACTTTGCTCCAAATATTATTCCAGACCCAGTGGTGAACTCCATTTCCACAGAACCTTCCCAAATAAATTCCTAAAAATCCATTTGGAGCGTTTATGCATTTTACTTCTTTTTAAAATAGTTTATTTTTCCTCGCTTGATTAGGCTCAAGCCGGATTTATGTTATTTTCAGTGTTTGCGCTAGTGTTGGAGATTCCGGAAGCTCAAGTGCAGTCGCAGGATCCAGGAGCTTCTACGTTCAAGCTAGCCGAGTTCGTCCCGATTCACGGCAAGTCACAAGTCCTTGACCATGTTGAAATCCTATGCCATTTAAATTATGTTATTATATTATTTGCATTAAGCTAATTCTGAAATGTTAATTCGAAAATAAAATAAAATATTTAGAATGGCATGTTATGTAGCTAAACCTACCACCGTAAATGCCCTGTTAAATTTGTTGCCATGCCTTTGTAACCCTAGAAATAATTATCTGTTAATCTAGATAATTGTAGGTTATTACTATCATGCAAAATGTTACCCTAATAAGGTCGTGGCAGCGAGCCAATAGAATTTGTAAAACCCGACTCTAAGGTAGGGTGGTATGGGACACCGTATCTTAGAGCGGAGAGTGCCGGCGTGCACAAGGTAAGGTAAGGGTGCGTGGGGAAACCGTAAGACGGTCCTTGCCCAATCTCTTACCTTAGGTTTGGAGTAGGGTAAGGGAGTTGTGGGGAGTCGCGAGACGGCCTTCGCCCACCGCTTACCCTAGGTTGGGTCGCGTGCCTGGCGAGGTTGCGGACCATGTGAAAATATAAGGACTGAAACCCTTACGCTGAGCAAATGTCACAGTGATCGCTCAACCACAGGAGTTGACTTGTCAACACTGGTCTAGTAGCTGCTCAACTCAATTGAAACTCTACAGGAGGATTAGCAGTGAGGTTAGGCAAGGCGGGTTACGGGTGCCTAACAACGGTAGAGTTCACTCGAAGCGGCCACTGTTTTCTCTTGTGTGTGTGTGTGTGTGTGTGGGCCAGACCCGAGTGAATTCTACCGGGTAGAGCCTATATAAAGAGTTGAGCAGTGAAACGACCTGGCTTCCATAACTCAGTCATGAGGGTTAAGGGATCGTGTGGGTAAAGCTGAGCAAACTCTGCAGAGTCAAATAAATGGTATTCGAATACGCCGTGCTCCCGGTTATTGGAGCTGTGTCACTTGGGTGATTCCAGCAGCAAAGCTTAAGTAGTTTTGTACATGTTTAATTTGGATTAGGTTGGTTAACGAACTTTTGTTGAAAACCCCTGAGATCTTGAGAAGTAGTTTTGGGTCCATTTTATAAAATGCTTGCAAATAAAACTGCATCCACCAAATGTAATAAACCAAGTATACTCCCTCCCTTTGTTGATCCATGCAAATAGTAAATTAGGGTTTCCCTTGTGATTTGCTGAGTACGGGGTCGGAGTACTCAGGCTTGCTAAATGCCACAGATACCAGAAGGAAAAGAAAGCAATTCAAGATTTCGTGTTAAGAAGGTCTCCCCGTCGAAGACCCGTGGCTTTAGGTCTTGGCCGCGCTCAAGCGGATTCTGGAGTTTTTTGTAATGTAAGTATACTTTGGGCTTGCACGCCCCGCTGTTGAAAAACGGATGTTAATCCTTATGTGAATTATATGCTGGTCTTTTGTTGTAAGCATGCAGTGGTATATGTTAGGAATATTGTGTATTGATATGAGACCCAATGAGCCATATATATAGGAGAGTACAAGAGATATAAGGAAACGAATAAGAGTCCTATTCTATCTCTAATACCTTATCTCTAATACCCTTAACACCCCCCCACAAATGCAAGGCGTATGCAATAGCATTGCATTTGAAAAAGGGTTAATACTAAAACAAAAAAATATCCAACATCCGAGTCGTGATAAAGTCGTCGTTGCGTGCAGTTGTCGAATAAACTGTCAAATCAAGCCGAAGAGAAATAGATAGAAGCATGACGGCGCAGATCGAAGCCTGAGACGGCAGCGGCGCAGTGCACAAGAAGCGCAACGGAGGCGCAGTGCAGAAGAAGCGCGGCGGCGCAATGCACAAGAAGCGCAACGGAGGCACGGTGCAAAAGAAACGCGGCGACGCAATGCACAATAAGCGCAACGGAGGCGCGGTGCAGAAGAAGCGCGGCGGCCTCATAGAGACTTCTACAATCTGCAGCGGCTCAAGGAAAAGAGCAGCGGTTGCTGCCATGCAAAAGAGAATTCCTACACTTCTATGACTGACAATAAATTTGTGGACTCGCACGGCTTGGACGAACGAAAGATCAGAAACTACGGATTTTAGATGGACGCGACGGAAGACTCACGAAAAATAACCGAAGACTGACTAAACGAAATCAGCAGCAGAAAATCCCACTCCCTCTCCCCTCTCTCTCTCTTTATCCCCTCCCTCACTCGTTCCCGTGAGAATGGAGAGTGCTGGTGCTCGCTTTCCTCCTCACTCTCTCCCCCCTCTCTCTCCACCGCAAAACGACATGAGGCGAGCGCCAGCCGAGCGGCCACAAGAGCGGCGGCAGCGGCAGCGGGATCCGGCGGCGGCCGGGGTGGAGATAGCCCGGGACATGAGGCGAGCGCCGGCCGAGCGGCCACAAGAGCGACGGCCGGATCCAGGCGCGTTGAGGCCAGCGGACATGCGAGATCGGCCGGATCCGGCGCGGGGGAGAGGCGCGGCGTCGGCGAAGAGGCCAGATCCGCGGGGGAGAGCCCGGATCCGAGGCGGCGAGACGCGGCGACGGCGCGGAGAGCACTGAATCCGGCGGCGGAGAGCGGACGAGGGGGAGACGGCGCCAGCCCGGGAGGAGGCGAAGGCGACGCCAGCCCGGGAGGAGGGACGGCGGCGGCTCCCCGGATCCGCGACGGAGGAAGGCGATCCCGGGCGTCAGAGCCAAGCGGCGGCCCCGGATCTGAGGAGGAAGGCGGCGGGGTCTTCGGCGGCCCGGGCTCCAAGCGGAGGCCCCCGGACGGCGGCGACCTCTCCAGGCAGAGCGGACGAGGCGAGGCGGCTCGATCCAGCGGCAACGGGCTTCCCCGAGGGCCGAGCGACGGCGGATCCGAGGCGTCTAGCCAAGATTCACCAGAGAAGGAGGAGGCCCGAACTGCTGCTTGACAACGATGGCGGCGCGTTTGGAGGTGGCTGCCCCCAGGAGAGGAGATCGATCCTCCCGGGGGCAGCGGCGGCGGAAGACGAACTTAGACTAGGTATGAAACCTAGGCTCTGATACCATGTTAGGAATATTGTGTATTGATATGAGACCCAATGAGCCATATATATAGGAGAGTACAAGAGATATAAGGAAACGAATAAGAGTCTTATTCTATCTCTAATACCTTATCTCTAATACCCTTAACAGTATACTCTTGCGCGACACTTCATAATTGTTCATGCGTGAATAGTTGCGGAGTGCCGTGTCCGTACGCGCCCCTGGAAACGGGGGCGTTACATCTGCTATTATCACCATCCATTGGAGATGACGCGCATTCTCTTCCTACTATGGTGATCCTCGCCGTAGTCATTGGAAGCTCTGTCAGAACGCTCATGGTCCCTCCTCTCCGGTCTTGACCTGGATCTGCTCTTGGACTCTGTGCCGTGAGGAGAGCCCAAGTGTTGGTTGCGCTCTGATGATCGGGACTGAAGACCAGAGTCCTTTGGCCTCTCAGCTTGCCTTGAACATGCGGCAGCTTCAGCGTCCCAATGAAGTGTGGACTGGCTCGCCCAGCTAAAAAGAATAAACATTATGGACTATTAGTATTGAAAATGGACAGAGGCGCTCTCGATGACTGAGCTAAGTATGATTCACAAAAAAAAAATGCCACCATTCTAAAGGATGATTAAGGAACTGAGCTTGACCAAATTGCTCCTCGATTTTATGTCTGTTCATTTTCTACTAGTAGAAGTAATAAGTCAGCTACTATACAAACCTGGGATAGTGGACAGCCTTGCATTGCAAAAGTCTGCGGTGGCATGCTGCTGATGGAATTGACACCATATGGGCCCATAGGGGTTACACCGTAAGGCATGCCGAGTGAGCCGTACATGTAAGGATCAGTTACCCAAGGATATCTGTTGAAAGGGCCGTAATATGCAGGGACAAGTGGAGTGCTGTAACCATAGTCTGTAATGTTAGGATGACCAATCTTAGTTGAGTCTGACTTCTTTTGCTTCTTCAATTTATCAATCCTAGCGGCTTTTGGTTCTAGGTTCCCTGAAATAGTGGTGTCCTTCGAAGTTGATTTTTTTTCCTCGAACACGCAAGAGGGCTGCGTATCATTATATTAAAGAAGAAAAAAGAGAGGGAAAGAACCCCAAGCACACAGGAAAAAAAAAACTTAGCCACAAAAACTACTGAGACTCCACATCGGCTAGGTCGGATAAGCAGGACATCCCTCGAGCCCCAGCCAGCCTCCACCAAAGAAACTCTTCAGTAGCGAGCGCCCAGGCCACCCCTAGATTAGGTGCCAAGCCATCAAAGACACATCGATTCCGATGCTTCCAAAGACTCCAAGCTCCGAGGATGATCAGAGAGTTTAAACCTTTCTGCACCTGTCCATCGACTAAAATATTCACTTTGCACCACCAGTCATCCAAGCATCCTTCATCGGCTGAAGGGGAAAGATCTTGGAGTCCAAACCGTCTGAGGAGGCAAAACCAAAACTACCTTGCGAACACACAAGTAACTAACAGGTGGTCAATTGTCTCTTCCTCTTGATCACAGTGAGGACAAAGAGTTGGGTGGGGCAAGTTTCTTCGGGCAAGCCGATCTGCTGTCCAACATCTCTTATGCACCACCAGCCAGAGAAAGAATTTGCATTTGTTTGGAGCCCAGGACTTCCATAAACATTCCCAGGGTCGGAAGAGAACAGATCCTTGGAAGAAAGCTTCATACGCTGATTTGGCTGAATATTGACCGGAGGAGGCGAGCTTCCAACGATGAGTATCTGGCACTCCCGGTTGCAGCTCACAATCTGAGAGGATATCCCAGAGATTTAGATATTCAGTAAGGACAACCACCAAAGTAGCACCTTGTATGTCCTGGACCCAACTATGATTTGTAAGGGCCTCAAGAACAGTACGTCGGTTAGCTCTTCTTTTTGGCATAGGGGCAAACAGGTTAGGTGCAAGATCCTCTAACCGCTGTCCCTGCAGCCATCTATCCTTCCAAAAGAGGGTCTGTGCACCATCCCCAATAGAGGTTTCCACGGCCATGGAGAAGAAGGCATGCACATTTGCATTTAATTTGATTGGAAAGCAAGACCAAGGCTTGTCTGGTTCAGTTTTTTGAAGCCACAACCATCGCAACTTTAGAGCTCATCCCAGAGTTTGCAAATTAGAGATTCCTAGCCCTCCAAGCTCTTTGGGCTGCTGTACTTTTGCCCAAGCAATTAAGCAATGACCTCCTTTAAGTTTTAAGGACATCAGCACTAGGTACAGCCTTTTCTACTGACCATCCTGCAGAATTGCCTTTTATCTTTGCTCTTGAGATCAACATTCATTGCCAAATTCTCCTGAGGCCAGTTCAAAATATCTTATTCTGTAGCAACCTGGAGACCATAATCAGGAGTAGCTGATGCTAGCTGGTGGTCCATAGATTGCTTCATGTCCCTTTCCAAGGCAGTTGAAGGGTGGCTCTGTGATTTGGGATCAGGGTTGCTGCCTGAAGAACTTTTGTGCTTACCTGTACCACTTGTAGCGCTGCTAGCCCTTGTTGGTAACATATTGCTGATTGTACTCCGAAGTGTGTGATTGGGAATGAGGTCATCTGCAAGTACCTTGACACCACAAATACACTTCGATTGTGTAATAATGTAATCTCGAATGCCTGGGGGGGAAAACACAGTTGTTCCTCATGCAGTTTGAAGCATAATTACTGGGCATGGAACATGCTAGTGCAGACTATTGCTCTTAACTAAAAAGAATTTGGAGTATAACTAACACATTTCGAATATCTGAATAATGCATTGGTCAACCCCAGAGGAAGACTTATAAGGATACATATGGAATGGAACATATGAAAAGCACTTACATTTATCACAGAAACTGTCGAAGCAGCACTTGCTAGTCAACACCGCATCTGTCATCACCTTATTACACAGTCGGCAGTGCAGTTCTGCTGGCAAGTCATTGTTGATTTGTGATCCAAATTCTACACATCAATAAGGCCGGCTTCTGGACGGAGCGTAGCGGAGGCCCGTCGCCGGAGGCTTAGGGCCGGTATGGATTCTAGTCGAATTAGGGTTTCATGATATATATATTTCCTGTAAGCCGCCGTTTGAGATATGGCATTAGAGTTGTAAATCCCCGGCATTGTAACCTCACCCCGATATAGTGAAGATTGTTGCTGGCTGGCGCCCGTGGTTTTTTCCCTCTCGAATTGGGAGAGTTTTCCACGTTAAAATCTCGTGTCTCTCTGCGATTGATCTTGTTTTACTTCGTCGTTCCTCCGCCGTCGCGTGTAACAGTCATCACCAACACTCACAGATGCAGCTGGGGCAAGTGCTAATGGAATGCCATCAATAGGACTTGCAGATACTACTAGGGCAGGAGAACAAGACATTTTATAATTGTCAAATTTGGGATCACCAATGGTCGGGCAGTGATGAATAAAATGCCCTGGAGTTCGGCATCTGTAGCAGATTTAGCCAGGTGGAGGTGTCTTGATTTCCTGCGGGAACTGTTGAATGAAATGGCCTGGAACTCCGCAGCTGCGACAAACATAGTCTGGTGGAGGTGCCTCCCCTTCCAATGGTCCATGACCTAAAATTAGAAAGATTTGTCAAACAAAGCAGAGGTCAAACAATGTTCAAAACAAATCCAATGCAATCATATAGTTTGCATATTCAGAAAACAATGCAAATCCGTTGCAGTTTCAACACTATCAAATAGGCCGGGAACAATTGTTTAGTTAGGCTAATAATAAAATTTAACTGAAACCAGGTCTTAGTCAGTTTCAACACCTAAACGAACTTTCTTATTATCATAGGTATGTTTTTGCTTTTTTTTAAAAAAAAATCAGGTAACCTACTGTGTCTCAAAGTGCATAATCATAACAGACAACAGAACATGAAATTGAAGCAAGAGAATTTCAGCATTACCATAATGACGTCCTGATGTAATAATACACACCTGTAGGGGCATATCCCGACATGCTAAAAGATGTGTATAGCAACTCCACTGCAATAATACATACATGTTCCACTCATACAATCTCTTTTAAGTATGCACGAAAGAGACCTCCATTACAATAATAGTACAGCTCTCTTCTTCTCTAAACAAATATGAGAGTACACAAGCATTCAGACTGAACGGAATGCACAATTCATGCCATTATTCGAACATTTTGTGATCTACATAGCAAACACAACCACAGCATCTCATATGAGCCACGTCAAAAATCATTGTTGGATTGATACAGCATGAAGAGCGATAAAGATATCTGGGCGTTGCTTTGTTCATAGGTACAGCTCAGTTACGCACTTAAAATGCCACAATAAAAATATCTGGGCGTTGCTTTGTTCATAGTTACAGTTAATTATGCACTTAGAAGACACAACTGAACTATAAATTATGATCAACGCACAGGAATCCTTGAATAGAACTGATGCATCTCTAAATTTTGCATATGTCACATGAAGATCTGCATACGCCCTAGTTGATCTTAATTTTTTCTGATTATGTAAGAATGAGAACAATTTCCAATGGAACCAGATATTCCTTGTTACTGGTATTTTTCGCTCTGCGTCGGTACTTCACGTAGCCGTAGAACTAACTAACTTAGACCAGCTAGAATAAGTCAATCACAAATTTTTTGCATTATTAGCAAGAAATTGACAAGATGGCGTTGAACAATTTGCTATTGGATGCACTCATTTTTACTGGTGACGAATGAAGTGCTCTGCGTGCAAAAACCTAACTTGTCCTAAAGGCTACAACATGAATCCACAAACCCCAAGAGGTGTAATGATGTGCTCAAGTACTCTTGTGTGCAATGCCCCAACTTGTCCTAAAGGCTAAAACATGAATCCACACAACCAAGATGCACTAGTGGATACACACATCGTTCCTGTTGATGAACATAGCACTCTGTTTCCAAAGCCCCCACTTGCCCTAAGAGCAAGTACAATAGTATAGCCAACTAGTGGCTATAACATTTGTCCATTTCATCTATAGTCTTCAAAAAAATAGTTCATACAATAAGGTAGCTATTACAATAACTATTTGGCCCCACGTGTAAGAGAGTGAAATGCATATTTTTACGTGCTATAGCTAGCTGTAATTTAGTAGCCAGCTTCCTTCTCTCTCTTCCTTTCTCTCTCTGCCACGTAAGATTTGGTTGATATTATATTTGCTATAGCCTGCTGACTAAGCCTTATTGTACTTGCTCTAATGCCTACACATGAATCCACACATCCCAAGAGGCAAGAAACCTATCTCACTTCTGCGACTATGATAAGATCCGTTGCACATGATTTTACTAGGTTGCACAAATTGCATTGTAGCATGACTGTTTACCAATTACCCAGAATTTTACAGAATCGAATGCCGTTGTATAGATAACCATGACTAAAATGAAACTACGCGTTAAAACGAACCTTCGCCGGTCTGGGAGTTGGAGATGGCGATATCCTTCCTGTCGATCACTCGTCGCGAAGTTTTTCCAGCGTTGCGTGCGCCGGAAAAATGTTTTTCCCCCTCGTGCCATGCCAAATGCGGAGCGCCACGACATTGTGGAGGTAGCCCTTTTCCGAAAGCGGAAGCTAGTACCACTGCAGTATCATTTTTGTATATATTATTTTGCGATTCGCTTATGACATAAATCGTGTTGTATAACCATAACACAATAAAGGATCTGTTCTTTTCGATCGAAGCTTGCGGTTTTTGGCTTTTGCTATAATACATAACTTTCAAACGGAGTATTTTTTTCAAGACGGGTTCTACAAGTTAATTGTAGTACGTGTTAAAAGCTCAACATCTGTATCAACCAAAATCGCAAACAAATATCTCTCTCCATAATGTCTGTCACAAACAACTAAATTTTAAAATTTTCAATCAAAAGTCATAAGTCGCAGCCGTGCCAAACAGACCCAAAATTTCTCCCGAAGCACGGCTTCTTGCCTCCATCGTGGCACCCCGGCGAGCGCAGGACCGGCTGGCTAGGGTATAATTTTTGCTTTTTAGCCCAAAATTTGAAAGTTTTTTACATATGGACCCCTGGAGAAAAGATTTGCAAAAATGGACCCTTACCACGGCGCCAAATCATATAGCGCCCAGGGTACATGTCACGGCGCCATATGCTTTAGCGCCGTGTATTGACACGTCGGAGCCACGGTGGCACAGCACGGCGCCATGGTCTGTGGCGCTGTTTCATGTACCCTAGGCGCTAACTGTGATGGCGCCGTGCTTCGTGACTTAAGCCCGAGCGCGGCCCCCGGCCCCCCAGCTCCCCCTCTCTCTGCTATGTTCAAACAGTAAACCGCCGCCGCCTCCCCTCTATTCCCCCTCCAAATCCTCTCAAATCCACCGATTTTTCTCACGGTTTTGCTTCCAAATCGAACAAGTAAGGTGAACTCTCTCCCCTCCCTTGATTTTTTGCAATAGATATGGATTATTTGAGCTACATTTCGTGGGGGAATATTTGAAACCCTAGATGAAATTAGTTCAATTTGGATCGGTTTTAGGTTAGATTTGCAATAGAAATGCGTAATGTAAGAGTAGTATTGTGTATACAATCGTTTTTAGGATTTGATTTTTGTGAGATTGATGAATATTTAGAAATTTGAGTAAGATTGATGTCGGAGAATAGATGCATTTATCGTTCATTGGTGAGACTTATATCATTTTGTTGCCCTCATTATCAATAAGCTACCAGTGAAAACTATTCATAAAGGTATTTGCAAAATACGTAAAAAAAACTATGGAGGGAAAATCATATACAAGCTGACATGTATTTAACCAAGGGTAAATCTCTAATACTTTCATTTTGATTCAAATTTCATAATTCAATTTGATTCTTATTTTTATTTGTAAATATGTTTTATAAATTTCTTATTTGAATATTTCTTAAACATTGAATTCTAAAATTTATCACAGGATGGCGAGATACCGGCTGCTAGACGAGTTCTACGAGAGGGAGCACCGCGGCTCACGGAGGACGGCCAGGTATGTGTGTGGTCGAATTGTACATGTGTTCAACTTGATGGTCACGCAGCTAACTTTTATAGCAATTTTCAGGACATACCCATACTTCGTCCTCGAACCCATGATGCGGTCCAGTTGATGAGATACGACAACCGCTATACCCCACTGCTGCGTCGTGCTGGGCTTCACACGGTCGCTAACCTAATACGGCGGGGCATGCCGGTTTTCAACCACCCCGCTTTGACCGCACTTGTCGACAGGTGCATTTTCTCTATCGGGTCTATTTGTTTTCGCTTCTATATTTTTACATACGTAACTAATTCTTTTCTCCTTGTACTATTAACAGGTGGAGGCCAGAGACACACACGTTCCACCTACCCTGTGGGGAGATGACCGTCACGCTGCAGGACGTGGCGATGATACTTGGACTTCCCATCAGGGGACAGCCGGTGGTCGGCCCGGCGGTGTCTGAGGGCTGGAGGGCACGTGTGGAGGCCTTCCTGGGCACGCCATTGCCTCCTGTACCAGATAATCCCAGGCGAGGCCGCGTCTCGGGGGTCCACCTTAGATGGTTGCGGGCTACCTTTGGTGAATGCCCTGATGCCGCGGACGACGCCACGGTGACCTTCCACTGCCGCGCTTGGGTCCTGCACATGTTCGGGGCAGTGCTGTTCCCGGACGCCACGGGGGATGCTGCTTCATGGATGTACATCCACTGCCTCCAGGACTGGGGAGACGCTGGACAGTTCAGCTGGGGCTCGGCGGTCCTCGCGTTCCTCTACCGCCAGCTCTGCGAGGCCTGTAGACGCAAGGCGCCCACGTCGACGCTTGGTGGCTGCGTCTTCCTCCTGCAGGTGTGGTAATGCATTTATTTTTCCTACAGTTCTTTGTTTTCGTACATGGCTAATCGTATGTTTGCCCCTATGTTCGCTTGCTAGGTGTGGATGTGGACACGCATTCCAGTGGGGCGCCCTCGAGTGTTGCAGGCGCAGCCTTGGCATCCACAGGGTGTGGATGACCTCGGCCCCACTGTTGCGTACCTGTGGGATGCAGTGTCAGTCCCGTTCGCGACTACTCAGCGGGCGTACGTGGATTTCAGCAACGAGCTTGACACCTTGTCTCCCACGATGGTAAGAAATTGGTACTGCATTTATTTTTTCTACAGTTCTTGGTTTTTGTACATGGCTAATCGTGTGTTCGCTTACTAGGTGTCCTGGGAGCCTTACTCCGAGGCACAGGTTCTAGCGCTACCGCTCAGCACCATGTGCCGCAGGGACTCCCATATTTGGAGGATGAGGTGTCCGCTGATCTGCTTCTACGCCGTGGAGATTCACCTCCCCCACAGAGTTGCGCGTCAGTTCGGCCTCGTGCAGTTCTTCCCCCTAGAGGGGATGTCGACTTCTGTTGAGTTGCACAAGTAAGTAACAATTTGTGTTTCATTTAAAATTCTTTTTGTTCGTACTAACAACTATTGTTGACATCTGCTATATGTACAGGTTCGACAGGGTCCGCCAACGAAAGGTGACGGACTTCGCTCATTACCACCGAGACTACGTCCAGTGGTGGAGGAGGATGGAGGACAACTGCGAGCCGGACAGTACCCCTCACAGCAACGCCAGCTTCCGGGATTACTTGTCCTGGTACCACGGCGCCACCCGCTACAGGCTGAGGCAGCAGTGGACCGATGTCGACTACGCGGACCTCGCTTCGTCCGAGGACGAGGACACCGCGTACGACAAGCGTGCGAGGGAGGGCACAGTGGTCGAGGCCGCTCCGATTCTTGATCGAGTGGTACGGAATGCATGATATTTACACTTACTTTGGTTCAATACGTTTATCTCGTACTTACTTATGTTCAAACCTCGGTGCATGATATTCTTTAGGGGACTTCTCTCCAAACCTCGGTGCGGGACATCGACGAGGCTCTCAGCCACCCAGTCGGCTCGTCCCCCGAGCACGTATACTCCAGGGAGTGATGCTCTAGCCAAGGGCAAGGGGAAGGCCAAGAGGCAGTGATGTTTTGAGACTTTTTCTATAGACATGTCATATTTTCAGACTCCCTGGATTTCTGGATGTATTTTAAAAAGATTTCTGGATGTATTTTATGGTTTACTCTATCTATATATAAAATTTCAAGTTCAAATTCATTATATGTTAAGTACATCAAAAAAGAGAAAATTTCAACCAATTTGCACTTTTAACATTTGTTAGATTTTTCTCTTTTTTGTTACGCTTAACGTAGAATGAGTTTAAATTTCAAAATTTTATACATAGGTAGAGCATGTTTAAAAATATATGTAAGATTTTTTTGAATATTTTGTAATTTTTTTAATTTAAGTGTATAGTAAATACACCGTAAAAATAAGTGCATAGCTGCAGGATGTGTACGTTACGTACAGAGATACATACAGGGTCTGTTTGGTTGCCTGCATGAGGGTGGCTCGCACCAGCTCATGCAGGGAGATGGTGTTTGGTTGCCTGCATGGAGGAGAGAGCCTGCATGAGTAGATGCAAAAAATCAACTGGAGCCAGGCTGAGGAGAAACGTGGCTGAGGAGTTTCCCTCCTCAGCCTGGCCACGCTCATGCAGCTGCATGAGCACATACAGGCAACCAAACAGCCCCACAGTAACCGAAAGATTCAGCTAGCTGCGGGTCAGAATTCGGATGCACAAGCAAGCAAGCACAACTAGTAATACTAAGCAAGTCTGTTTACAAGAAGGTCCAAACAAGAAGATGGAGCAGGCAGGCATTTGTGTGTTGGCTCTGCTATATCTAATGGACTAGCTAGCTAGTGTAGCAGTGTCACTCTAGCTCGTATGACTGGCGTTAGTGTTTGATTACTGTTTGCACATTGCATGCCGAATATTCAGTGGGAGGGTTGGCCAACAAGTCGATCGCTCCGCCGACCGCCAGCACACGCGCTATAGGCCGGGCGACGCGTGGGCGAGCGGGACCCGCCGACCCGGCTCCTCTCTTCCGCACTCTGATGGCGCGGGACCCGAGCAGCCAGCTGGTCCCGTGCTTGTCGGGGGTGCCGCGATGGAGGCAAGAAGCCGCGCTCCGAGAGTCCGAGGGCGTGGCTGGGGCTACGCGTCGCTACTTCCATGCTCAGGAAAAGGCTACTTTCGTGATTTCGTGGTGTTTGAGGCTACTTCTGTAATTGATATGGCACAGGGCCCAAACAAAAAAAAACTCGAAAAGTTTTACCTAAATACTCCCCTATTATGCCAGGGGAAACGCCGCGCCCCCGCTCGGCCACATCACCCCACGCCCGCGCTCCGGCCGGCGCGTGGCGCGGGGATTTCGGTACGGCCGGGAGGGAGATTCCTTCTGTTTTTCGGAAATTACGTACATGTCCTTTTTCCTCGCAAAGAGGTCCTTTTTCCTCGCGAAAAGGTCCCTGGCGGTTTTTTTACGCTTTTTTCCCCTGAAAACACCCCTCCAATTTACAGGATGGCGCCCCGCGGTTTTTTAAATTACGTACGAGTACTCGTTTAGTTACGTACAGACCCTTGGATTTTTGTGAAAAAAACCTTTAGCTTTTTCGAAAATACACATGTGCCCTGGATTTTTTTTAAAAAACTCCTCGCGAATTATCGCCCCTTTTACTTCGGTACACACGGTGGCTGGCGCGGCGTGTCGCCGCGCCTATCAGGCTAGTAGTTTCAACTTCCCACCGAGTCTCAATCCTTGAATGGGAGGCTACGCAATCAAATTCTAAAAGATATTTCGTTCAGATTTAAATAGTTTTGATGGTGATTGGATGTGGATTTTGTTGGAAAATTAAGCACATGTAGGTTCAATTTATTCCATAAATTAATCATGACATCATACACGCAAAATAACAGAACCATCACAGGCATAACAGATCTAGACATGTAAACCAGAAAACTGTACATGAACAGATCTAATGCGGAGAACATGACTATTACGTACCGATGATTCTGCTCTGATCGGTTTGCCGATGTTGACGCTGCAGGTACGGTGTGGATGACACGAGGTCGATGACGATTTGCCGAAGCCGAACGACGAGGAAGACGAGCCAGAGCTACAGCAAGCAGTCGCGCAGAGCGCTTCCCAAAAACCTTATTCGCCCTCTCCCGGTGCAGGACTTCGAAGGTGACGGTTCCGGAGACCTGCTCTCCCGAACGACAGTGCACGCCGGCGGACGGGACGGAGTAGACTACGTGGGACGGCGCAGTACAATGGAGAAGGCAAAAATCCTAGATTGATTCGCGTATTCTGTATGGAGTCGGCGGCTCAGTATTTATGGAGAAAACAGGACGTGTGATCAAGACGTCTGCACGTTCTCCATAACTCGTAACCGAAACGGATTAGTTGCGCGTAACCGATCCGGATTCACCGCTACTCAAAACAGCAAAAATAAAACTGCAAAAGGAAGCCGCGTCTACGCAAGCATCTGGAGCCGATTTTGGCGGACCATTCACGCAGGTGACGTGCACGCGCGCCCCCCGCCCCGCCCGGCCCGGCCCGGCGAGGCGAGGCAAGGCGAGCGAGCGCGCGCGTGTGATCCTCTAGTTCTCTCCCACACATGCCTCAAGTGGCTAGGAGTGCACCATCCCTTTTAAGGTGGTCTTCCTCTCCTAGAACTAGCAATATGGTACTAAAGTGCACATGCATTGCTCCTTTGCATGAGTGGGCCTTTGAGATTTAGGAATTATTCTTATGGGCTTGGCCCACATAATTCAACAATCCCCTACCAGATCTCAAAGTCCCACAGAGATTTGCCTGAATTCCAATGTACTGTTTATATATCAGTATTTCGATGGAGACCGATTAAGGTTGAACATCCATCTAGAACTCCAAGCTACACTTACTCACAACTTGAACAATGGACTATGCCTTGAATTGCAAGTTTGGTGCAAGCAAGCTTCACTTAAAGACTTAACTGATACTAGGCCGCCAGTAGGCTACCCCTCGGTTGGAGCGTATAAGTCATACTCCTTGGTCTCTTCATGAGCTTAGTAGGAGATTACCCAAGATCTCCATAGACTGCGACTAACAGTCGGGCTCATATAGGTGTGTTCTTTCAAGAACGCTCTGCAGGATAGCGTCTTCGCTTCTAAAAGCCAATGGAACACATTAAAACCTTAGTCAACCTGCCTTGCAGTTTCTGAGAGTATTGCATCTTCACATAGAGAGGGTTGAAATTACTCTCCTCCAGTTAACTAATGGCTTGTTTTTCCCAGATCCTAATTCACGGGATCTCCGATCACATAGGTTGGGTTACTACCATAGATAACTCACATGGGTCTCATACCCATCTCCTTCGATGCACTATCTATCACATTCCGTGATAGTCCCTTTGTAAAGGGATCTGCCAGGTTTTTATCTGTTTGGATGTAATCCAAGGTTATAACTCCGGAGTTTCTCAATTTCCTGACAGACTTCAATCGTCTCTTGACATGCCTAGACGATTTCATATTATCCTTAGAACTGTTCACTTTAGCGATAACGGTTTGATTATCACAGTTCATAAGGATAGCTGGCACTGGCTTTTCCACCGTAGGTAGATCCATCAATAGATCCCGTAGCCATTCTGCCTCAACAGTAGCAGTGTCTAGTGCCGCAAGCTCTGCTTCCATGGTTGACCTCGTCAAAATGGTCTGTTTGCAAGACCTCCATGAAACAGCACCACCACCAATAGTGAAAACATATCCACTAGTGGCTTTAATCTCATCAGCATCAGAGATCCAGTTGGAATCACTATAACCCTCCAGCACCGATGGGTACCCAGTATAGTGAAGTCCAAAGTTCGAGGTACCTTTCAGATAGCGCAACACTCGCTCAAGCGCCTTCCAGTGATCATCTCCTGGGTTAGATGTAAACCGGCTTAACTTGCTCACAGCAAAGGAGATGTCTGGCCTTGTTGCACTAGCTAGGTACATAAGTGAGCCAATTATCTGAGAATATTCCAGCTGATTCCTAGCAATTTTCTTATTCTTACGAAGTAACACGCTAGGATCATAAGGTGTTGGAGAAGGCTTGCTATCAGAAAAACCAAAACGGCTCAAGACCTTTTCCACATAATGAGATTGCAAAAGTGTAATCCCATCCTCACCTCTAACCAATTTAATCTTTAGAATAACATCAGCCACTCCCAGATCTTTCATATCAAAGTTTTGAGACAAGAATGATTTATCACATTGATGTTTGTCCCAAAAATCAGGATGTCATCCACATACAAACATAGAATAACTCCCTCACCCCCACCATAGCGATAGTATACACATTTATCTGCCTCATTGACAGCAAAGCCTGCAGATGTCAGTGTTCTATCGAACTTCTCATGCCACTGCTTAGGGGCTTGTTTCAGACCATACAAAGATTTCAACAGTTTTAACACCTTGCCTTTTTGATCTTCTACTACAAATCCATCAGGCTGTTCCATGTAAATTTCCTCATCCAGCTCTCCGTTAAGAAAAGCTGTCTTAACGTCCATTTGATGAACGAGAAGACCATGTGAGGCAGCCAAAGCAAATAGTACTCGAATTGTGGTCAGTCTAGCAACAGGTGAGTAAGTGTCAAAGAAATCTTCGCCTTCTTTCTGAGTATAGCCCTTGGCAACAAGCCGAGCCTTGTACTTTTCAATAGTACCATCAGGCCTAAGCTTCTTTTTGAACACCCACTTGCACCCTACAGGTTTGCACCCATAAGGTTTATCTGTCAGCTCCCAGGTTCCATTAGCGATAATGGAATCCATTTCACTACGGACAGCCTCCTTCCAGTAGTCTGCATCAGGGGATGTATACGCTTCTGAAATAGATTTGGGAGTGTCGTCCACAAGGTACACAGTGAAATCATCACCAAAGGATTTGAATATCCTTTGTCTCTTGCTCCTTCTAGGAGCTCCACTGTCATCCTCCTCATTGACAAGTTTATGTGTATGTTCAAAAGGTTCAGGTGATGTGATTGAACTAGGAATTATTTTAGAAGGTTGACTAGTAGTGTTATGTGTATCCTTCATTGGAAAAATATTTTCAAAGAATGTTGCATCTCGAGACTCCATAATTGTACCAACATGCATGTCAGGTACCTCAGTTTTAACTATCAAAAATCTATAAGCAATGCTATGATTAGCATATCCCAGAAAGACACAGTCCACAGTTTTAGGTCCAAGCTTGCGTTTCTTAGTTATTGGCACATTAACTTTCGCCAAGCACCCCCATGTACGCAAGTAAGAAAGTGATGGTTTTCTCCCAATCCATACCTCGTATGGTGTTTTGTCCTTATTTCTGTTAGGAACTCTATTTAATACATGATTAGACGTTAGCAAAGCCTCCCCCCACCATGCCTTAGGTAAGCCCGCAGTATCTAACATGGCATTCACCAAGTCAGTCAACGTGCGATTTTTCCTTTCGGCAATCCCATTTGACTCGGGAGAATAAGGAGGCGTCCTCTCATGTATAATACCATGTTCCTCACAAAATAAGTCAAATTCGTTTGAGAAATACTCTCCACCACGATCTGACCTAAGTCTTTTTATCTTTCTATTTAACTGGTTTTCAACTTCTGCCTTATAGATTTTAAAATAGTCTAAAGCCTCATCTTTCGTTTTCAATAAATACACATAACAGAACCTAGTTGCATCATCAATCAATGTCATGAAATGTCGTTTTCCACCCTTCGTCAACACGTCATTCATCTCAGAAAGATCTGAATGCAGGAGTTCTAGTGGTGCCAAGTTTCTCTCCTCAGCAGCCTTGTGAGACTTACGAGGTTGCTTTGATTGCACACAGCTATGACATTTAGAACCTTTGGTGATGGAAACGTTTGGAATTAAATTCATACTGGAAAGCCGAGACATTAAACCAAAATTAATATGACATAGACGTGAGTGCCAAACATTAGCCTCATCATCCACACTACCACAAATATGGTTCACAGTCTTATTGCAGAAATCTGAAAGGGAAAAACGGAACAAGCCTCCGCACTCATAGCCTTTACCAATAAAATATCCATGTTTAGACACGACTACTTTATTAGACTCAAATACCAACTTAAGCCCGTCTCTACATAAACGGGAGCCACTAACGAGATTCTTGTCTATAGAAGGGACATGCTGCACGTTCTTCAGCTGCACGATCTTTCCCGAAGTAAACTTCAGATCTACCGTGCCAACACCATGAACAGTAGCATGTGACCCATTCCCCATTAGGACGGAGGAATCTCGGGCGACCTGATAAGAAGAAAACAACGAAATATCAGCACACACATGTACATTAGCTCCTAATCAATCCACCAATTGGTAGATTGACTAACTGAAAGAACAGTAGGTAAATTACCATACCCAGTTCCATCTCCAGTCTTGCCAATGGTCACGTTGACAGACTTAGAAGTCTGTCCTACAGGTGCCTTCTTTCCTTTGCGTTGTGGGCACTTCTTGGCCATGTGACCAGGCTCACCGCACACAAAGCAAGTTCTATCATCCTGATTGTTGTTGTTCTTCTTCTTCTTGAAGTTGGTTGTCTGTTGGGCTTTGACAAATTTCCCTTTGTTCTTGCTTGAGGGTTTCTGTACCACATTGGCACTAGACTGCCCTCCATCACCCTTAGACACAGCGTCCTTTTCCCGAGCTTTCTCCTCAATTTCAAGAGACCCAATCAGATTCTCAACAGAGTACTCTTGTCTCTTGTGTTTGAGTGCTGTTCCGAAATTCCTCCATGAAGAAGGTAATTTCGCAATGATACATCCAGCCACAAACTTGTCGGGTAAGGCACACTTCAGGAGTTCGAGTTCCTTGGCAATGGCCTGTATCTCATGAGCTTGATCTACTACAGAACGGTTATCAACCATCTTGTAGTCATGAAATTGCTCCATGACATACATGTCATTGCTGGCATCAGTAGCACCGTATTTGGAATTCAGTGCACCTCACAACTCCTTCGCGTCTGTCATGTGCATATACACCTCGCACAGACGATCAGCAAGAACACTAAGAATGCATCCAACAAAGAGAGTAGTGGCAGTCTCGAATTCTTTCTGCTTTTCAGCATCAAGAACACCTTTAGGCTTGCCATTACTAACCCAGAATACATTCATAGCAGTAAGCCACAGAGTGACCTTGATCTGCCATCTCTTAAAGTGCACACCGGAGAACTTATCCGGCCTCAGTGCATCGGCAAATCCAGCCATAGTAAAACCACAGTGCCTACAATAAGGTTTTTGGATTGTTGGAAAATTAAGCACATGTAGGTTCAATTTATTCCATAAATTAATCATGACATCATACACGCAAAATAACAGAACCATCACAGGCATAACAGATCTAGACATGTAAACCAGAAAACTGTACATGAACAGATCTAATGCGGAGAACATGACTATTACGTACCGATGATTCTGCTCTGATCGGTTTGCCGATGTTGACGCTGCAGGTACGGTGTGGATGACACGAGGTCGATGACGATTTGCCGAAGCCGAACGACGAGGAAGACGAGCCAGAGCTACAGCAAGCAGTCGCGCAGAGCGCTTCCCAAAAACCTTATTCGCCCTCTCCCGGTGCAGGACTTCGAAGGCGACGGTTCCGGAGACCTGCTCTCCCGAACGACAGTGCACGCCGGCGGACGGGACGGAGTAGACTACGTGGGACGGCGCAGTACAATGGAGAAGGCAAAAATCCTAGATTGATTCGCGTATTCTGTATGGAGTCGGCGGCTCATTATTTATGGAGAAAACAGGACGTGTGATCAAGACGCCTGCACGTTCTCCATAACTCGTAACCGAAACGGATTAGTTGCGCGTAACCGATCCGGATTCACCGCTACTCAAAACAGCAAAAATAAAACTGCAAAAGGAAGCCGCGTCTGCGCAAGCATCTGGAGCCGATTTTGGCGGACCATTCACGCAGGTGCCGTGCACGCCCCCCGCCCCGCCCAGCCCAGCCCGGCCCGGCGAGGCGAGGCGAGCGAGCGCGCGCGTGTGATCCTCTAGTTCTCTCCCACACATGCCTCAAGTGGCTAGGAGTGCACCATCCCTTTTAAGGTGGTCTTCCTCTCCTAGAACTAGCAATATGGTACTAAAGTGCACATGAATTGCTCCTTTGCATGAGTGGGCCTTTGAGATTTAGGAATTATTCTTATGGGCTTGGCCCACATAATTCAACAGATTTTATAGGGAAATATCCATCGAACATGAGTTATCTCGGAAAATTTAGCCAAAAAAGACTTGCCTTCGGTATAATTGTTATATTCTACCCGTTGATGTTGATACCCTACCAACCCTCGGCATGGTTGATACTATCCTCGTGGACTCCCCTTTACTTGTTGCTGCCTTTTGAGAGGATGGTGCATCGAGCAGCAACATGATGCAGGAAGAGAACTATGATGAAGGGGAAGAGGAAAGATATCGTCAAGGGAGAGGCGAACGAAGAGACAACACCTTTAATAGTAGTCTTTGATTAGGAGAAGTAGTAAATCTGCCAGATCTAAAATAGAAATGGGGGATTAGGTGGGGAATACTACTATGATGAGATTGGAGGGTGGCGGTGACAATTACTTATAAGAGGGGAAGGGTAGGGCTAGCACAATGATATATAAGCAAGAGAGTTAGGTTATGTTGGTGAGAGTGGAGGTTTAGAATAGAGTGTAGGCTTATCTAACGGTGTGGAGTGATTTGATTTTTAAATTAGAAAAAGAGATCATGTCAATTCATATTGGTAAAAAATATTCGAGAACACACAAAAGACGTATATGTCATTTATTAATAGAAGAAGAAAGAGTACAATTAATCTTAATCGCTTAATCAAATTGATCAGGTGAGAAAGTACAACAAGGTTTGCTCAAGCCTCTCTCTAAATCAGGAACCGGAAAAAAGAAAACGTAAAAGGTTAAACAACACTGACAAAAGCAACACAGCTACAATATCCAGCTACAAATGCAAGAAGCTCTCGTTGAACTCCATAACTACCCTTCTTGCTAGATAACCTCTAGAATATCTTGCAAGGAGCGAAACTTAATATTGAATACTCTTGCATTTTTTTTCTTTCCTAATTGTACAAAAAAAACTAATATCACCATTTTGTCAAAACCTTTCTTGTAATCCTTCTGAACAACACTCCGAGCAGATAGCCACTATTCTGAAAGTTCAGAGTCCGCAGCTGGCATGATAGCACTACGATTCATCAGGGAAAGGATAGCAAACCGCACCTGCCTTGCAACAACACAAATGATTAAGAGATGATAAATTATCTCTGGTTCTTGTTCACATAGCATGCAGGTTTGAGGATGCAGCAATTCTCTATTCTGTAACTGGTTAGCGGTCCAGCAACGTTTCAGAACAACCAACCATGTGAAAAACTTACATTGCAACAGAGCTCTAGATTTCCATATCAATCTATAACATGGTAACCTAATGGCACCATGGAAGAAAGTTTTGTACGTCGAACTTACTGTGTACGACAACGAGGAAGATCACTTCCAGATTATTTTGTTTTGCCTTTCTTCCTGCAGTTGTACTTGTGCGCTATTCCAATCTGAATATACTGCTTGATCACCACCATGGATATACTTCCATGTATATATTTGATCTAAGCATTGTTTGTTAGAGCTTCTTTCACTATCCTTCTGTCACACACTTTCTTACTCACCAATTGTTAAATATTTGATGCCAAGGTTTTAATTGATAAGCTATCCAACCAACCATCTATTCAGAATAAAATTGAGCTTCCATCTCCTAGCTCAAAACTAAGAGATGCCTCAAACATAAACAACACGGCCTTGCTGAACTTTCATGTTAGAAGCTTGGTGTCGTGCTGTTATGTTATAAAAAATTATATTGGTATAATGCTAATATTTTGCCCACCTACGTAAGTAAAAGTAGACTAATTTATTAAGTAAAAGTTAGACTAATTTATCAACTTTTTGGAATTTCTTAACCTAGGATCTTAAATAATTATGTGTAAATGGAAAATAGGTATATATTACAGGTGTGTAGGTTGTGTTGACCTATGTTGAGTGCGCTGTATGATTAGGCATGTGATGTGTCTGTGTAACATATAAGTATAAATCCATATATTCATAATCGACCAGTATGTATCATATATCTATACTGTTTTAGGGGTAAACTAATCTCAAACGACTGGGTATTGCAACATGCCCAATAGTATAAAAATATATACCAATGTACCCTCACCTTTTGTAATTATTAAGGAGTAGGATAGGGATTTCCCATCCTACCTCATTCATGTATATATAAACCCCCAACAGGGGCGAGAGGGCCAAAGCCACTCATTTCTACTAGCCCTTTCTCTGTCAGTCATCTCTCCAGCTCTCAATCCATATCCCCAAGGGGAAACGGGTACCATGTACCCACTATTATACTCATACAACAACATATACTCAGTTGTTTTACCATCTATAGACACTCTTTGTGGGAACAACGAGTAGGGATCAAGATTGTTTTGTCTTCTTCCACCCTTGCTCTTTTCTCCCGTTTGCTTACATTAGACTTTTAACTGGTCTTGCCTACAGGAAAAAAAATTGACCCTGAAAGAGTCATAGTATCAATGGCCGTATATTCATGGTACAGGTGAACAAACCAAAAGAGAGTAAGATAGGCCTATCCCAACCCCGGTTTTGTCTAGAAAAGATCCAAACCCAAGTTCGACCCAAACCTGACCTACACTAAGCCAAAATTAGCCTAGTCTAACTTGGAAATGTTTAAGAAGTAGCACAAATTACCTCTCCAAAAAAAATAAGTAGCACAAATTCAATTAGGGGTGGCAATTTCTCCGCGTGGGCGGAGCCCACTGGGAATTTCCCCATTGGGGTGAGGGCACTCTCCCCTCATGGGGGAATGGGGGCGGGGCCCGTTAGGCTAGCGGGGACGGGGTCGCTCCCCACCCCTCGTGAGGCCCCACGGGGGCCGTAAAAATAAATATTTTTGAATATATATTATAGTTTTTAAATATAGAATATTGTATTACTTTCTCATATATTTAGACTAAAATTTGAATCTATATGTTAAAATATATATTTTGAAACTATATTTTGTAAAAAAAATATTCCTAAATAATTATAAATTAATAAACAAAATAATATTATTTTTAAAAAAATAGTTTAATGTATTTTTAATCCCCGCGGAGATCGGGGGGCCAAGTCTCCGTAGGGATGGGGGCCGTGTCCCAGCAAGGCTAATGGGGTCGAGGGTCAGGGCGGGCTGGCGGGGATTGAGGCAAGGGCGGGGGGGGGGGCTCTCTGGGACCCCCCGGCCCGTCGCCACCCCTAAATTCAATGGCTAGATAGCTATACTCGATCAATCAAAGAGATTGCCATTAATTTGATGATGTGGTACAATATTTTTTAAGAGACGTAGTGGACTTTTAACTGTTGTGTCGCTATTTGTTATTTGGTTAATGTCGTTTGTACAACCTCAGGAGTTAAATTTTGGCCATAGCCATTTTAGTGTCCGCTCTACTTAGAAGATAGGAATTTCACTGCATTTTTACAAAAATTTAGATTTATACAAAAATCAAGGTAATTATTATTTTTTAAAGAAAAAACCTACATGATCCCTTGTCCTAGTAGGCCAAAGACGTATAGGAGAGTCACATTTTCCAAAGGAAAAATTGATCATCTGCCCTAAAGTTGATGTCCCATTGAAAATTGATCATCTACTCTAAAGTTGATGTGCCATTGACAAAATGTCATCGAACACATTGACACAGATAAAATGCCCCAAGTTCGTGAGTCAATTGACGATTTGCCCTTTTGTATTTTAAATCAATTTGTGAATCATTTTATCCATAAATAACCAAAACGCCCTTGGCACTTTCCTTTCATTCCTTCTTTCTTTCTTCCTCTCACCGACTGAGCTCCCTCCGCTTGCACTGATGACTCCCTTTCTCTGGTGCTTCTTCTCTTCCTCCTCACTCTATCTCTGTCTCTCTCTTGCTGATGTTCATCTTGACCTTTCACGTGCGACGGCGGGGGCCATGTAGAGGAAGTTGGGGAGCAACGCGTTGCGCGAGCTCTTGGA
The DNA here is from genome assembly GCA_017311315.1 of Dendrocalamus latiflorus. NCBI lineage: Eukaryota > Viridiplantae > Streptophyta > Magnoliopsida > Poales > Poaceae > Dendrocalamus > Dendrocalamus latiflorus. Next base: position 13,133,078 of record CM029611.1, on the reverse strand, counting down.
GACAGCCATGGTCGCGGTGATGGGTTGGGGCCTTGCCTCACCTTGGGGAGAGGTGGGTGCGCTTTGTGTGTAGCAGCAAGCGTGAGCTACGTCTATGGGAAACATCCGCCAAAGATGGTGAGGGTGGCGGACCTGAGGACCCGCACCTTTGGTGCTACTCTGGCCATCTTTCCCAAGTTCGATATCACTCTTGTATTGTTGTTCTCTACTGTCGCAACTCTTTGAGCCGAGCCTTCTGGCCGCAGCTTCGCCTCATCGTTTCTCGCCGAACGCACCCATCAATGGGAGCTCTTGAGCACCACATCGCTGTAGCCAATCCCTTCTTGTTCTTTGAGTCCGGCCGTGCTCCGCCACTGCGCAGCTCCACCTCCGCATTCTCATTGCCTCGATGAGTTCCTTGAAATTTGCTGCGTGTCATGCTGCGTTCCACATTGTGATCCACAATTCTCCTCTATTGATTTTAGGTTTGCTTCACCATGTGTAGAGATCAATTCCTTCTTCTCCAAGTCTAGACCGCCACTCAATTCCATCACCGCCGGTGAGTTGCTGCCTCTGTCGACCCTTCCTCTCCTCCTTGCGATCTGGTGCTCACCTTCATCTTGTCGGAGCTCATTCCCCTTGACATTGTTGCCGAAGATGGGTCACCGCATCACCTCCTTGGTCATCGAGGTTGGGAGAGGATGGGGAGAGAGAGCGAACTGGGTAGAGAGAGACATGCTATTGACGAGTTCGACGGCTAGGGGAGACACACCATGGGGCAGGATGATCATTTCCCATCGGATTCAATTAGCTAGAGAATAAAAACGATTAAATTGTGAATAGGAGGAAAATTATCAATTGCCTCACAAACTTTGAAATATTTTTATCTATATCAATATATCAATATGTTACAGAGTATTTTTTATCAATTGTCGTAAACTTTGGGACAAATAGTCAATTTTCCCTTTTCCAAATCCACAACACACACTCCAAGGACAAAACCCTAGCCGTCTTCCTCCCATCCCGAACGGTCGCAACACCATGGCGGCATCTACTAGCGGCGGCGGGCCGCTCTCGGCACAGGCGGCGGCGGCGCTCGGGGAGGGCATCGGGCTGGTGTTCGGCCGGTGGACAGCGCTGCAGATGGCGGTGGAGAACCAGTGGGGCGGCCGCGACTCCCGCGCCAAGGCCGACCAGCTCGCCGCATCCATCATCTCCTGGTTCTCCCACTCCAAGGGTACCTACTCCTCCTTCCCGTCAACATCCTCTAATAATTTCCTTCTACTTGGCGGCCGTTCGGGCGGGATCCGGTATTGAAGGTGTCTCTTCGATTGTTTGTATCGCAATAGTTTCTTTGTGTAACTGTGTTGGGGGATTTGGGGATTGAAATGAATAGATGGCACCTTCGGCCTGTAGTTGTAACTCAAATCGAGTTGTTTGATTCGTCTACTGAAAAGAAAGCTATGCTTTACATGAGCTGTTCGTTTCAATTGCTATGGCATTTGAGTGAGAGATGAGAAGGAAGATTAGTTTATTTAATTCTTAATTGGAGGTCACCTTTTTGGATTGTTATGATTCAAACGGCTATTGGAACATTTCCCTCTGATGGGGGCTGTATCAGTTTCCGGTCGGAACCACTGAGAACTTATAGGACTTTGTATTTTGAAGTATGATTCATGATTGTATGAAATGTATTGCCAGCAAGGAAATGCTCGAGTGCACCATGCATGCTGCTGTTTGGGAACTAGTAACAACTTTGCATGGCTTTGATATTGTAGAGAAGGGGGAGGCAGTCGTTTGGTGTGTAGATAAGTGGGACTGGTTCTTTTATTGATTTATTCATACTTTGAACGAATAAGTTATTTAAATAAATAAGCTTAGTGCACCGGAATTTAGAAAAGTATGTATCCTCTGTCGCAGTTAGCATTAGTGGGTATATGGTTGGAGCCTTTCAAGTTTTGGTACTTGAGCCACAGTGGGAGAGATTTGTCAAGGCACTTGCAAGGCTGCACAGAGTGGGATTCAGGGCTCAACCAGGAAGGCCATATATGCTGCAGCCAATTGAACCCCCCCCCCCCCCCCCCCCCAAAAAAAAAAAACTTTGTTTCAGCAAGAAGGATGTCATTGGCAGCCAGGTCAGATTCAAGGGACAGGAATGAGCAGTAAATGATTCAGACTCACTAGATATGATCCAAATTTGCCAATTAATCTCCGATAAGCAACCTAGATCTTGTAAGGCTTACAAACTGCTTCTCTGCAAGTTTGTGGGATTTCATTCCATTCTTATGCTTCTCTTCCACCAATTTTAGAGACTTGAAAGAAAAAAGAAATTTGTAGATACAAATGCAGCCTGGCCAGTTTTCAAAATCCCTAGAGTGCCGTAGTTTCCCGGAATTGGGGACTACAATCCAGTTACCAACTACTTACCATTGGAATTCCCAATCCTGGTAAAGATTATAAGTAAACCAAATCAAATGATTGTATCTTTTGGCTGGTGTATGTCTGTTTTTTAAGAAGTTTGATATAAATTGGAGCTTGGTTTAACCGATAGGAAAAATGTCGACTGTGTGACCTTTTGTAATGATTTACATTTCAGCTTTGAGCTATATTTATTTTATTCATCTTTTACTTTAGTAATTTGCATTGAATTTTGAGTGCTCAAGTACATATCTTTGTGCAGCATTCTATTTATCCATACACTTTTTTTTTGTAAGTATGAATTTCAGTTCCCAGCATCTGCAAAATCTAGCTGAACTGTCTTTTCTACTTCGTACCTCCACTTGGAAGTCTAGCTACCTATACGTCTCTACCTCTGGCAGTAGATCTATCCCTCATTTTTTGTGCATCATCCTAGTAGAATGCTTGTATCTATGTCAATTAAAGGGACTCAAAAAGAAAAAAGTATTCTAAAATTGGACTTAGTAAATGTCAGGATATCCACAGAACAAAAGATGCTTACTAAAATGACTGGAAGAGAACCTATGAGCAGCAATCCACGAAAGCAAAAAAGAAATCCGAATTTTCTTGCAGTCTCAGTTTATTTTAGGAAGGCAAGTGATTTCATCTATATGATAGGTTGTGAAATGTGATTTTGCCATGGCTTACATGTTTTTACTGTATGCTTGTGCTTTCAATTTTATTGGCTCCACCCCTTTACATGTTGCAATTGTATTGAATATTGATAGGATCTCTTTTTCAGGTCCACATTATATCGAGGACTTGGAGGATATGATGTATGACACAATGTCTGAATCCTTCAATGCTGACTTTGAGGATGGTAGTGTTGAGGAGGTAATTAACTCCTCTCTCCCTTCATGTTTAGTACCAGCCATAAACTTTTAACTTGATAAATTATAGCCCTAAACCTAGTTCTTGATGCTTCATGGTTTCATTTTTGTTATTTCTACTGTGGACCTGCACTTATAATTCTTTCTTTAAAAAGAAGGCTGGTTGTTGATTTATTATTAGTGCAATATGTTTGGATTAGCAGCAAAGTTTAACTAGGATGGGCAGGTAGCTCTTTTACTTTTGAGATGCCAAATTAGTTCATGGTGCCTTACCTAACTGTTTTTCGCAAGAAGTCGATCCGATTATTTACCAGTTCTTAAGCAGAAGACCTGAATCTATAATGCTCTTCTCATTGTTCATGCAAAAGATGTGTTAAAACACCTCAGCTCGACTGTACATAATATTGCCTGTTTGGATCATGAGATTGCTTTTGAAGCAAAATTTTATGCCAGGCAGGTAGCTCAGGAAGTATAGTTGTCAAACACGGGAATGGAAGTGGATATGGATTATATGCAATCCAATTTTACACATGATGAGGTGCAAAGTTGTTGTGATTGGGGACTTCCATGCGCTATATGAGACATTACCTTGTAGTAGCTAATATTTCTTCAGAATAATCTGAGCTTGTTCTATATAGCACATTACTTTGCAGTAGCTATTCTTGTCTTCAAGGGAGCCTGAAGTTATTCTACACTTCTGTAGCAGAAAACCTGAAACTTCTTACCATAATCAAGTCACTATGTATTGTTTCTGTTGGTTTGTGTGAAAGTTGTGTTCGTTTTGCTCGTACAAAGCACAATATATGTTTATTAATCTCAACAGTTTTTGTTGCAAACAGGTCGCTGAACAATTAATGATTATGCATGAAGAATGCCTGCAAAGCAACTATTCATCAATTGAGAAGCTGAGGAACTCACGTGTCCAAGGGAATGCTGTTTCCCAAAGTAGACAGGTGCCTACTGCAATTTTAGAAAGTGATCAAGTGTTTTTCTTTCCTGCTATGTAATTTGTGCTGCATCTGTTCTCACTTCTCAACTCACTTCTGTTGCAACTTAGTATCAACATGTTCTCTCACAGGCCACTTCCAAAATGCTTTTGATAATTTGATCTATGAATTCTTGAACATGTGGTCTTTCTGATACGATTGCATATTGCTTCACTGTGATAATTGTAGAATGCTAGCCTTGGTGGGTTTTTTTTATTCTCTTCCTGTCTGTAAGAAGATGGGGATCTTAACATCATTTTTCTAATTAGAGCTGGGAGCTTGGGATGGTGCCATCTTGAAACATTTAAATTTTGGGAAACCATGTATATACACTCATTTACAAAGGTGATTTGAGCATTTGCACTAATTTCTTGGGCACCACATGAACTGCTTACAATATTGCACAAGTTAAAACCGATCGGCTCTATTTTCAAACTGCGACTTGATTCAGATGATTAGCTGCTGAAGACTACAGTTTCCTGGACTCAAATTTGTTGGGTTTTCTTCCCCAATAAAGTATAATTATTTGTCAGGAATGACTAAAAAATCTCTCAAAAAAGTATATTTTGTGAGGAATTACTAAACAAATGAATATTTGTGAATTAAACACCATACAAATACATTCTGAGCTGATGTGGGGATGTTAGATTGACCATGGAGGTGGAGGGGGGACAAGGGGGAAGAGGTTGAGTAGTTTACAAATGTTTGGAGGATAGGGGAATGCATCAAATGAGAGTTAATATCTTACCTACTCGATTGAATGAATCTAATGATTCAGATGAAGTGATGAACCATTAAAAGGCATCGACATTTCTTAAAAGATCCCTTCAATTTTTAATTTTACATGTATGCCCTTCCACCTTCCAGTAGCATAGACAGTGCACCTTGATATACACATCTTGCAGCTAAGATTAAAGTTCTCATTTTTCTTATCTTAAGATTGGTTCCTTCTTGATATTCTCCTTTAGAACACTTCAAAAAATTTTGGTAAACTGGTAATTGCACCATTGGGAAATCTGCTGGAACTTGGTTATCTACATTTAGAACATAGCTCCCTGTTTTTAATTGATAATCCTTCTCATGAGCAGATGGTGGTTGATGACAATGATGATAGCTCAGATGATGATGATGATGGTGAGACATCAATAGTGGATGATGAAGCAGCTAGGCCAGAGCAAATGGCAGTGGACGAGCCAAAACCCTCCAAGCCTGTCCCTGACCCCGATGGGTGGACTGTTGTGCCACCTAGGCGTGGCCGGGGCAAGAATTAGGAGCAGAAGCATACATTGGCACAAGACTTGCCACTTGCGGCCGTTTCTGTTTGAAGGTTTTCAGTGTTATATTTTCTTTACCTGTATCGCTCGGATTTTATCAGGGATGTTGAGTATGTTGTATGCTACCCTTGCCATTCGCTTGGTGTTCGACATGGTAACAAAAGATATAACTTGTAACTAGATCTGAAGATTCTTTCCGAGGGGTTCACACTTGGAACTGATACATATTGATACTGTCGTATAATGCCATTTTGAATTCAGGACCATTTCTTGTTTCTTCTGCCCAAAGAAGTACCAGCTGTAGATTTGTTTATCCAACAGCTGAACCCTTGGATTTGCTAAATCGCCGGATGCTCCCATCGTGCCCATGTCCACCTGGTTTCCTTGTAGGCCTGGGGAGGGGAGACGTCTGCTGTTTGTGTGTAATTCCACTACCATGTAATTGTTGCTTGCCCATTGAAAATGCTTTCCGTGCCTGAACCGTGTGGTACCGTTGCTAGATTGCAGCCATACGTAAGTTCGTCAGCCACATCTTCCCCCAGAATTCTCATGTTCTGTAGGATTCTATCATCATTTTCTATCGAACAAAAGTATGACAGTTCTGGTTTGAATCCTGATGCTCTCTTGCATTTGGCCGTACTTGTTGATACAGTATGTTGTATCAGATGAAGCAAATGTGTGGCAGTGTGGGTGCAATAGTTTGAGCTTATAGTAGGCTTAGGAGGAAACAACTACATGTTATTGTAGTAGTACTTCTTTCGTCTGCTGAATAGTGTCCCTGCAACTACAGTTAATTATAACAGATGGTTTTTGTTGTCGTGGCTGGCAGGAAGAGAACAAGAGAATGTGGCTAATTTCACTATTTCGTGTTGATACATCACTCTGAAGCTCACCACTAGGAAGGAAATGCTGCTTCAAAATTCTAGCTTTTAAAAACTGCCTGTCAATAGCTACCTTCTTTTTACATTTTTTTTTCTAATACCAAAACTACGTCAATAGAGAAGTATCTAATAAGGTGCACATCAGGGAGCAGCCAGCGGATACATTGCGCCAGAGTTCGTGGACACAGGGAATGTAAGCACCAGAGATGCGACGTACACAGCCTCGGTGTCGTTATCCTGGCGATTGTTACGGGCCAAAGCCCTGCCCGTAGTGATACCTTTGGCAAGGAGTTCATCCAAAATGTGAATGGTTTGATATTAAGCTAGTCCTACGTACTCGTCCATAGGTATATATATCACCTCTGCTACAGTCTTTTACATTCCATTTGCATGTGGGTTAAGCTGAAGTTCAACGATGAGTGTCTGCAGCAACTGAAGAAGGTTGCGCCCTCGAGGGATGATGACTGCCTTGATGATGTGAAAAAATGCATTGCCTCAGCATTCAAGTGTGTCCAACCAGAGCCAGAAGGTAGGCCGACAGCCACATACATGAGCACGTGTCTCCGTACTAATGCTACGAACCCTGAATACGTCAAGGTACAAATGGGCTAGCAAAAGCATTTCGCTAGCTCTTCGATCGCAAGGGTCTCTCTGTCATCAGGAAGAAGAATAAAGATCGACATGGAGAAGATTACTAATACAGCTAGCCTGTGATGTGCTAGCTAATACACCGATCTCTTCTGATATGGTATATTATGGTATTGTGGTTTGTAATCTCTGAATTAATTTCAACTTTTACTCTCAGATTGTAGGTTTGAAAATCGCAATCAGAAAGAGTAAATGGTTGTCTTCGTTTTTTCTGAAATCTCTCATTGCTCAATGAAGATTTCAACCGCTCGCTCTACCTCTTTGTATGTAGTCGTAATCTCCCTCTGCTCGAATGCTTCGATACCGCTGCTATTGGTGACAATCGAGTGAACAACTCGGCAAATGATCAAGTCAACGATGGAATGTTGTCTCGCCATGCACTGCTCTATTCGTAACGAGAACGAGTCAAAAACGACACCTAGAAAACACGGCGCCAACGCTGACTAACTATTCTGGAACAAATCTGATTTTTTATTTCTAAAACATGTTCTGTGGCTACAAAGTGCCATCATGGTACCCCCTCAAACCCTAGCACAAAAGTTTTCTCTTCAAAGCCATCAAGGGATACGAAATTCTAACCAATTCTGAAAATCAAGGGTCCCGAAACTCTTTCAAACACGGATTTTCCCAATACTCTAAACCTTCTAGTTATCGACTTTTTCCATAACTCTTTCCAATCTATCACGTGTCGAAACCTCTAGGACCGCACCTCCCCTAACTTCTCCATATATTATCCACCTTTGATCTCCACGTGTTCCAGCATGAACCCAACCACCTCGTGACATCCTCGACCACCTGGACATTAGATTTTTCCCTTCTAATTTCGGTCCTCCTCGTCACCGATCATGACCTTCTCTATGCCCAACCTGCACATGCAAAGACCAAAAGAACTTTTTCCTACCACAAGTTCTCTCCAACTTGACCAAAATCAGTCCACACACGCAAACCACACTCTTGTTCATCCATTAACATGAACCAATTCATCCACAACCACAATTTTGACACTTTTCAACTATCAATCTCAAACCACTCAGTATGACCGGTCTAATCGCCATGCACACGCCAATCATACCACTGGCCCAACAGACACAAGTACTCGAGATACTTGAAGATTACAAGAATTAAAACACTCGAAACCTACGAGTACCGACTGTGAAGCTTATGGCAACCAATCGCAAAGCTTACGATTACTGATCACGAGGTCTACGACAATCGATTGCAAAGCTTACGACTACCGATCACAAAGTTTACAACTACCGAGTACCGACCAGGTACTGTAGTATCGACTACCGAGTACTAGGTATTGTAACTTCGACCTCCGACCAGTATTGTAGCTAACGACTATTGATCGGTTACTGTAGCTTTCAACTATCGATCGATTCACTGTAGCTCCAAGTATCTCGGTCGTCTTACTGTGCTCGACTTGCCGCAATCGATCCGCTGTGGTCAACCTGCCGTGGTCGTTCAGCTGTGGTCAATATGCCGTGATCGTTCTGTCGTGATTGATCTACTGTGGTCGACGCCCGCCGAATGGACCATCCATCATAAGGCCGATCGAACTACTGACTACCGACCATGGTCGAAACCTGCCGATCGCCAACTGTGGTCGAACGAAACTTTCACAAACATAAATTTTAATGCAACCCAAAAATCAATTATTTATCATTACTGAATTCATGACCTTCACATATCTAGCATAGATGCTTGTAATGAATAAGGTACATTAAGTAGTACAACTTTTACTTTCAGCTGCTTGAATAAATAGCACTAGCTACTATTTGCAAGGTTTGCTCAAAGTCATGGAATTAATTTATGTGCGTTTTCGAGTGACTGAAGCGTGGAGCATGTTAAATGCGCAAATGACGTTCTAATTCGCGTGCTACTAGTAGAGTACAAGCTAGATTTCAGTCAAGTGCGGTGATTAAGTTGTGAAAAACTTTAGGGCCTGTTTGGAACAGAGGAATTTCACAGGAATTTTGCAGGAATTTTACAGGAAACAGTTCAATTCCCGCAGGAATCGGGAAAAATTCCCGCATTCCAAACAGGGCCTTAGTCAGTCAGGTTTCTTTCGTTGGAGACCATCCATGTAGGTTAGCGCACGTAAGGATACAATTGGCCCTGTTATTTTAAGTTGCAGCTGATGATTTTTATTTGTGTTTTTCGAAACGACAATAGATAGTAGAGACATCAATGTGGACAACACACATAATTATAAACTCGAGGAGCCGTTCGAAAAATCTATTTCAAAAGTTATTCTATTTATTTTGACTTTTAAATAAGTTAAAAAATAAAAGGCCAAAATTACAGTCCAATGTTTGCAACTCCTAGTGACTATTGTCTTGGACTGACTTTTAAATAAGCCCAGCTCATTCATTTGCTTTGGCAGGCCGGGCCCATAAAGCATTCCTGGCTTCCTGCTCAACGGTTCAAGCATAATCTTTCGGGTCTTCTCAAGAAATCCCGTGCTCTTTTCGATCCCGCGGTGGCTTCACCCAATACCTCGTTTACACTAGGGAATGTGTGTAATTTCTTTGTTTTCCCTGACTTAAAATTCTCGAATCGCCAGCAATGGATAAAACAAACTTTGCCAAACAATAAATAGTCGGAGTAAACTCTCTCTGAGGAATACTATAGTCAAATATTGCACTTGAATAAGTATAATTTGAAGTGCCAGAAGACAAGCAACAACTTGCGTGCACCACCCCTAGGCTCCTAGCTATTTGTGTCATTGCTGTTTGAAACAAGGCAGCATTGGGACAAGGAAAAGGAAAGGAAAGTAAAGAGGCTAAACTAGGTCCCGCTCATTTTAGTTTTAGCTTCTGGCTTATTTTTTATTATTCATAAATTTTGTCTTTTTTGAACTTTTGGCTTTTTTAAGCTTTTTTGCCTGTTCTTTTTTTCCACATTTGTTTGTGTTGTCCGTGATGAGCTAGTATATTTTTTTCTATTTTTAAATTTTTTAAATTTAATTACGCCAAATAAGTTACCTTTAGCTACAGTGAAATTTTAGCCGTTACAGTGCAATTTCAGTCATAAATCATAATTTTTTAGCTCAACCGAGTAAGGCCTAAATTAAAGGTAAGGAAAAAAGAAAAGAGTTGAATTAGGTTTCGCCGCAGTCGGAGAGGACAAAAGCAAAGCAAAGCGACGCTGATTCGTGCGAAAAGGAGAGGACGTTGGAAAGGGACAAGTAGGTAGTGGAGTGGACGACCACTCGGCCGGCTGGGCTAGTGATTTTGCAGCAGGTGGGGCCGTTGGGAGTCCTGTCTCCTGTGCGGCTATTCTTATTAGTTACCAGGAATGTTTTTAGCTAAAACTAAATAATAATAACTTTTAAATAAGAAAGCAAGTGGTGAAAAAAGTAAAGAAAGATATGTATATTATAGGAGCAAGAGATTCATAATACGTTTGTAACTCCTGCTTTATCCCCTGACGGAGACATGAGCAAGAAAAATGTGTAATCCACTCTAAAAATCAGATATTTATATTAATTTTTATCTTCTCTAAATAGAGGCTAGGAGCGAAAATCCAATACGAATATGTGCTGCCACCACTCTGTTAGAGTCCTTACCGACTGAGAATGGGATTTCCTTTCTTTTCATGTCAGAATATCTTTTTGCCCGTATTATTGATAGCATTTGTTTTCTACTGTAGTGGCTGGTGGTTTAGGTGCCGCTTGGTTGGGCTGAAATAAGCTAGCTTGTGACTAAAATTGCACTGTAGCTGATTAACTAAAATTAAAAAAAATTAAAATAGAAAAAATATATTAGTCCATCACGGATAATGCGAACAAATACGAAAAAAAAAAAGAACCAGCAAAAAAGCTAAAAAAAGCTTAAAAGCCAGAAAAGATAAATTTTAGAAATAGTGAAAAATAAGTCAGAAATCATAAGTTGAAGGTGAGATGAGCGAAACGTTAACCACGTATCTTCGAGTACGGCAGAACTGAGTCGCTCTTGTCCTTTGACAGCAGAAAATTAGATCCTACATTAGAATTAACAAAGTCTGAAACAATCGATCGCTGGGGCCTCTCCTTATCATCCGTCTCCTCTCGCCGCCATCTTACGTGGCGTGCGAGGGAGGGAGGGCGTACGTTAAGAATGGAATTAAGCTCGTAAGGTGGCAAGCAAATCGAATGTCGCATTCGATGTTCCGCCTGCACGCGCTGCCTCCCCCGACCCGCTCCTTTTACAGAAAGACAAAACGATCGAATAGCTACGACTCCATGCATGATGACCATGCATGGATCTACACTCATCTATGCATCCGGTCTCTATACATCCCCCTATCTGGACTCTGGAGTAGTAGTACTCCGATGTTGCTCATCATCCGGCCCTACTCTTCAAATTTTCTCTTTAGATGCCATGGCGTCTTTCGCATCCCTGCCAAGGTTAACAACATCACCGAAATTTCAGAAATCTAGGTGGTTTCAGGCCCCTTCGAAATCATTTTTGTAAGACCGCAATTTGAACTTCAAATATTAGAGCTACTTTTATTCAAATTCAAATAACCAAAATTTGACCGGAATTACCAAGATTTTAGTGACTCCAGTAATTTCGCTGCCCTTCCGAGGTTTTCCCTAAACGAAATTGTCCCCGGCCATCGATAGTTCTACATACCAAGGATGGCCGCCGGCCGGGCGCATGCATGGAAGCAATCAACGCTAGCTGCTTTACGTGTTCCGCTCGTCAAAGCTCAAAAGTCGATGCATGCATGGCCGGCCGGCGGCCGCCCACCCGATCGGTCGTGCTCGCACGTGCGTACGTTACCATGCATGCAGCCCTTCATGCATGCACTGCGACTGCGCCATTCAGTTAACGTGTGCTCGATCAGTCTCTACGTGTAGTACTGACACTACAACGCCATGGCATTCCGCCGCGGCGGCGACACGACGTGGGCGGTTGGGGCGGCTAATAATAGAGGGCGATCGAGCTTTGCTTGCTTTGCCGTTTTGCCGCTCGCGTTTTGCGTGTACGTGGTTTGGCAGCCACCTCCACCTAGCGACTTGCGGTGCCTTGCCCCTGGTCTTTCTTCCTATATACGCCGCTGTATGTTAGCCGGCTCGCGTGCTTCTCGTAGCTAGATGCCATGCACGCTAGCCTAAGAGCCTGTGTTCTTTTCCTCCAAAATTGGTGGTTTTGACTTTTGCTACAGTATCTAACTTTCAAACGGAGTATTTTCTCAAGACAGGGTCTACAAGTTAAACAATGTACACATTAAAAGCCCGGCATCTATACCAGTCAAAATCACAAGTGAGTATCTCTCTCCGTAATATGTACCGTAAACAGCCAAAATTCAAAAATTTCAGCTAAAAACCATAAGTCGTAGCCGTTGCCAAACAATCCCTAAGTAGTTTCTTTAAGTTTTGTTTCAGAGAACTGAGCTTGTTTGTGTAGATTAGGCAAATGAGGCTTCTCACTTCATGCGCCTTGTCACGGAGGCGGATCTGTGTTAGTGAGCCTGCACCCATTTGGAAGGGTTGAAGTGCTCCTCATGGCGGTAAGCTGAAGCAAAACCCATTTGTACAGTTAATCAATTATCAGCGCTAGCTACAAACCTTGATAAGGGCATGTACAATAACAATACACCGTAGCCTCAAAGTGGTGATTTCATCCTCCACCCTGGCACAAGCCACTCAAGACATGATCCAAGTTCCCACCCGCCGAATGCATGGTAGCTTCAAATGGACGCACAAAATTTTTTGCATTTCAACCCTTCAGTTTTTCCATTTCAGCCCTTGCTTTCAATATATTTATTACTTTAGTCCGGAATTTTGCACGAAGAACCCTAGAAGCACAACATCTATTATATCTACACCGCTACCCCACATGTCAGCCAAATATTAACCCATCTCATCTACACCCCTGGCCCACATGTAAATCAAATATTAGCCCATCTCATCTACACCCCTGACCCACATCAACCCTCTCCCCTCACTTTCCAGTTTGCACTCAACTCTCATAGCCCTTGTCGTCCAATCGCTGTTGTGCCGCGATTCACCGCCAGTAGCTCGCACCCTCGCTATCTTGTCGCTGGTCCCCTGCTTCGCCACCCCACTATCACACATGGGGTCATCACAGACGATTCGTAACCCTCATCAGAGACGATTTCTAAACCATATGATTTATTATGTCGGTGATAATATATGGCTATCACAGATGGCTTCCAAATCGTCTATCATAAGTTACAACACAGACAATTTTTCGAAAGAATCGTCGTCTGTGATAAGTCACAACACAAACAATTTTTTAAAAGAACCGTCTGTGATATGTTAGATATCAAAAAAGGTTTTGGAAAATAAATGTTTGTGTTGTGACTTATCATAGAAGGCTAATACAAAAAGCCGTCTGTGATGGTTCTTTGTATAGGTAAAAAATTCATTTTTCAACTAGCTTCAGGAAATACTAGCCATGCCACCTGAAAACAAGTAAACATATCATAGATAATTGCAGATTTATAGCACGTGGCAATCATTACATAGATCTCACAAATGAGTTACAACTAAATGAGTTACAATTGAATGAATTACAATTAAATCATATGTTTGAACATCTATTAATTGTTGTCACCTCTCCGTCATCAAGAAGGTGGAGTGCCATCTTTGAACGTCGGAGAGTTCGTTAAGATCGATTGTACTTGAGTTGATTGTCATGCCCTGTCGCTAGGAAGAGTAAAGTCATAAACTAGACAACATAAAGTCACAACTCACAACTTGTTTCTTTGGTCTGGTCATCGAACACATTCGGCGAAGACTGTGTTGATGCCATCTCCGGTGTCGGTTCCACTCTATTTTCAATGAGCACCATTTTTCTTAGAAACTATAATGCATACATGCATGTATGCATATACATTTGCATTAACTGAAACATGACACTAAACTACAATCTAAACGTAATAAATTGAATCACACTAGTATGCTTCTATACTTAGAATTGATGAATCAATCATGTAGAATTTCATAACTTCAAGGATATGCTAGACATAAAGAAAACCCTATTCATACTAATGTTTGAGCCAATCCTATTATTATAGTTTATGAACAGTAGTAATATTCATGTAAAATTTTAATTTTTAAGTTGTATTATCTATTCATGTCAAATATTTCATTTTTATTTGCCTTTTATTAGCAAAGAAGTTTCAAATGAATTACCACATTGTAGTTTATTAAATTGGATCACCTATAAAAATGTAGCATCACACTCATGCATATATCAATCATTCATACATGTCATGGCACTCACATAAGTATGAAAATGCACACCTTGAGTGACGGCAATGGGGAGCCAGGAGAAGGAGTTGCACGACGGAAGTCGAGGAGGATGTAACAGCAATGGGGAGCCGAGATAAGGAGCCGCACGACAGGGAGCCGAGGAGGAGGTGATAGCTATGAGGAGTTGAGGAGGACACGATGGCAACGGGGAGTCGAGAGGCAGAGCCACACGACAAAGAGTTGAGGATGAGGCGATGGCGATGGGGAGTTGAGGAGGAGGTGGTAGTGCAGGAGGTGGAGAAGGAGGAGATGAGAAGGCGCACAGGTGTGTTGGAAAACCTAAGTGTGCACAGGAGTATAGTGAGTTAGGTTTTTTCTCTTGTATATATAAAAGATTAATATCATAGACGGTTTTTAAAAATAACCGTCTGTGATACATAGGATATCATAGGTAGTTTTATAATCAACTGTATGTTATGTATCACAGACGATTTTTATTAAGAACTATTTGTGATAATTCACAGACGGTTCTTAACAAGAACTATCTGTAATAATTATGTATCACAGATAGTTCTAGCCATCGCTAGTAATATAAACGGTCACACTTGTAAAATTGTCTGTGATAATTACAACACTGATGGATTCTGGAAAATCATCCGTGATGAGGTATCCAGTATAGCCTTCTCTGTAGTAGTGCCCCATCTGCCACTCACTAATCTGCACCACTGCCCCACGAAGCTCCTCGCCATCTGGAGGGTCGCTGGTGCCTAGATTTAGCTGGATTGGACGATGAAGGTCCAGATCCAACTAGATCTAGTCCCCGTTGACCATAATCTGGATGTTGCCATCCTCGCTCGATCCAGCTGTCTTTGCATGTGCCGAATCCAGCCACCTCTATGTAGATCTGACCATAGCTGCCACCACTATCCCAGCAATCATGATCGTCTTCCAAGACTTCAGCATCTTCTCGGGCATCACCATGGCCGTTGTCTTCCCGGCGTTGTGTGGGCTCGACCTATGTGCATCACAAGGTGCCACCTCTCTCCCCCTTACTTTCTCCCCTATACCACTCCCTTTTTCCTCAAACCACCGCCCCCTTTGCAGGTTGCTCTCACAAGCTACAAGCACCCACATTGCCTCTACAATGGCATTCGAGCCTACCTGAACCCGTGGGGCACCCGGCTAGGGCGACACGAGGGCATTTCTAGTGCATCCCAACTTTTGGTGCATCCCCATGTATCCTCTTCAAAACACAATGTAAATGGTCATGAAAATTCCCAAAAAAAGGTTGACAACATTGACACAACAATTTATCAAGCCACAAAATTTTAGTTCTAAATTCAATCTACACAAGGTAACATCCCAAAATTTGGCTTTATTTAAAATGTTAATATCAAATCAATTATTTAAATTATTTGAATTTTATGTGTAATCCTAAAAGGTAATCTCAATTCCAATTCCAATCTGAAATCCAAATTCAATTCCAAATCCAAGTCCAAAATCTGAAAATATTTTCTTCCTCGGGCCAAGCCCATTTTCTTTCTGGCCTAGGCCCATTTCTTTTCCTCTTTTCTGTTTTCCTTTTTCCTTCCTTCCTCTTTCGTTCTCTCTCCTCCCTTCCTTCCTATTCATCTTCTTGCTTCGGCCGAACAAACCAGGCACTAAGGCGCCACCCACCCAAGCCTAGCCCTAGCTCGACCCTCCTCTCCACCTCATGCTAAAATGGAAAACATTCCAAATTACGCAAGCAATCAATCCCTTGTAGATTCTTTGCGATTTGTTCTTCTGTTTTTCTTTTATCTCGTTCGTTATCCAAACCAAAACCAAAACTAATGCCAATAAATTTGTGTCTGTTTCCATCTTTTCCAAGTCTTTAAGTATGACCCCATGACCTCTCTCAACTCCTTCAAACCTTCCTCAAACTCCCTCAAACCCCAGAGCACTAGCTTCACCGCAAGCCCGCCATTCTCGAAATCATTCGTCGCTCTGACTCGCGTTCCGTGCACTTCAGTGATGTTTTTTGTATTCCTTTTTGCATCACATTGTGTTCTTGACTATCTTGCATCCTCATATAAAGTTAATTTGATTTGCGTGTAGCCATTTAACGGGAATCAAGTTTTTCTCAAGACTGGCCAAAATCATCTCCCGTCGTCGATTCGTTGCCTCCAATGAACCAAAATACAATTCCTTGCTATTGCACAATCACCATCACCTCCTCTACATGTTCCATACCTCGGTTTGCCAATTGCATCGCCGAGAAGGTCCATCACCGACACACCCCATGGTTCCAATGCCCATCATCGTCGCTAGCCCATTTCGGCCACTCTCTAGCCAAACCGATTTCACCAACATGTTCCCTTTGCCAAAGCCGTGCTCATGCTACTTCCCCATATTCCATGCTAGAACTTCATTGCCCACGTGAACCCGCCTCTGACTGCCACCCACACAAGCCCGCATCTCCAGCCGTGACGCCACCTCACACATGTTCCTCATCTCAAACCACTTATTTTACCTACGACGGAGAGACGGGCCAAAACCAGGAGACGAGACCAACATGTTCCCCATGCCAAGACCATGCTTATTCTCATGCTACTTGTCGAAAACTCCGTTGCCCACGCAAGCCCGCGTCTTCAGCCGTGGCGTCACCTCACACATGTTCCTCAGGCCTCAAATAACCTATTTTACCTATGATGGAGAGACGGGCCAAAACCGGGAGACGAGCCGAGCAAGAGAGAAAACCGAATGGGCGCGGCACTGGGTTTCCTAATGCATACACTGATACACACGCATCAGCCTAAGAGAGAACAAAATTCACGTGGATCGAAGCATTAGGCAGACATTCCCCATCTTTAATTTACGGAGGATTTGTGCGGTTAGCAGTGCAAAGAATCTTGCGCTGCACCATGCGCGTGGTACCAGCCTACCAGGTTAGGCGAAGCCCGGACTGCCCATGGCACTCACTGATCATTGGCCCCACT
The DNA here is from genome assembly GCA_017311315.1 of Dendrocalamus latiflorus. Classification (NCBI taxonomy): domain Eukaryota; kingdom Viridiplantae; phylum Streptophyta; class Magnoliopsida; order Poales; family Poaceae; genus Dendrocalamus; species Dendrocalamus latiflorus. The sequence continues at coordinate 13,115,835 of CM029611.1, read as the reverse complement.
AGTGGATGCATGTGTATGTGTCTAGCATGCTCCATTCACATGCGTACATATATATGGAATTATTCGTGTCTAGACCCCCACTTAAGGCCATCCGAACTTAATCTCTCGAAGGCCCTCTTCAGTCTTCACATCAAGACAGAGAGAGAGAGAGAGACGTTTCATGCAATGTGACATCGAGCTTTGCTGGCGCAATCTCACTTTCGAGAGAAAAAGCAGATCGTTGGTGTACAACTCAAGTAACGCATACATGAATGAGTGAAATTAACATCATAAAACATGACCTGTTAAATCACCAACAGTGAGAGATGGACGCATGAGGATGGGGTCGGCCGACGCATCAACAGTGCTACCGCTTTGCAGTATTGGAATATTCACTCGCTTGTTACCAATGAATTTCTACGTACCATCGCACTTCTCTTGTACCGTCGCAGCGCCAGCAACGGCATTATGAAAGCCTTCAGCACGGGCTGCACACGGCACGGCGTTTTTCCTGTTCCTGGGAGCTGTCGGCCGAGTTGCCGAGGCTCACCACCCCTGGGCTTTCAGATAACGACCTGTTAGGAAAACGGGAATTGTGGAGTAGTTTAGAAGGAATCAGTGTAGTTACTTCATGATTACTAAAAAAATCAGCACATTTTAAATGGGCTCTAAACGGCACGAGTGTTTATCTTTCGGTTTTCTTAGAATTTGAGCCATTTGATACTTCAATGTCTAGGTTGAGATTAACAGTTTTGTAAGAAGTCGAGCATCTCGATCCTCAAATTAAACCACATCGCCTACCTTGATTAGAATGATGTGTGGTCCCTTGTACGTGTTCTATTTTTTTCTCCCAAGAGTAAGGGTGAGGCTTCAGCTAAGGCCCCGCTTAAAACGACTTAGGCTTCTGACTTTTGACTTATTTTTCACTATCGACGATTTTGTCTTTTTCTGTTTTTTTGATTTTTTTTAGCTTTTTTGTCGGTTCTTTTTTTCTGTATTCATTTATACTGTCCGTGATGGGCTAACCTATTTTTTCTATTTTTTAAAATTTTTAAATTTAATTACGTCAAATTATCCATCATCAGCTACAGTGCAATTTCAGTTAGCTACAGTACTTTTCAGCTATCAAGCCACTAAAAAAAGCCATATTGAGCAAGGCAACCAGACTTGGCACAAGTTCATGTCAAATTCGAGATTCTTAGTAGTGACCATTTGAACATATATTGGTCAAAACCGGTCATACAAGATGGGCCTACTAGCGAACAGTTTCTCCCCTTTTTTCGTCCCTGGGCTATTGTTTTTTTATCAGTTTCTTGTTAGTATTGTATATGGCATTAGACAGTGTATCAAATAGTACTGCCGGAGTCTGAAAGATCATGTATTGGCTCTATTGTCAAGCAGTACACCTACGAGCTAGTCACTGACAACAATTTCATGAACTAGTAAACCTAGTAGGAGAAAAATAACAAGCCATGCATCTCCCTTCCATAGTTACAATATTGCCCCAAATGTGATGATTGGCCTCCATTATTTGGTCAGCACTGTGGGGCTCTCTTGTTACCTTTGCTACTTCATGCCTAGTAAAAATGTCTCTTTACCTTTGCTAATTATTTTCCTTGTAGACGAGGCTTCTTTCACTTTTCCTAGTACAAAAAGAAAAGGTAAAGAAGCTGCTCTGAATCTCTAGTGCATGTGAGGAGCTTGCTAGAAAGAAGAGTTTCTAAAAAAGCATTCAAACCCAAGTAAGAGTTTCTAAAAAAGCATTCAAACCCAAGTACCTAGCAGTACTTGTCAAGTCCGAATGACATTTGTACAAGTACAAACAAGGACAAGTATGGGAAACTTTATGTTCTAGTACGAAGCTCACAAGATGTTAGTACTCAACAAACACCCTGACAGTCTCTTAACACGCCACAACAAATTGTCCTTCTCATGGACCAGGTACACCGAGTCAGGGTAAATAACTTTTTAAAATCATTTTTTGGTATTAGTAATATGATGTAGCAGAAAATACAAACCCATAAACTACACTAAAGCCAAGATATAAAGATCACAAACCTACCGATAGGAGACTTTCAGTCTCATTGATCTGACCACTACACAAACAAAGACATAAGTAGCGTTACCTACGATCAAGAAAATAGGTAACTCTTAAATTACTAATCTAAATAAGATAAAACTTAGTACAAATCCTCCTTAGGTTGTCAGTAACATATTCCAATAATTGATTGTGAAGATCATAGCCAACATTCCGACATTTACCCAAAACGAGGAATGTTGCACCAAAATTGGGCAAAAGATGGAAATGACTAATTCTTAAACCACTTATCCAAGTAAGATAAAACTTGGTATAAATCCACCCTATGATGTTAGGAATATATTTCAATTATTGATCATGAAGATCATAGCTAAAATTCTGATATTTACCCAAAACGAAGAATATTGCATTAAAACTGGGCAAAATAAGAAAAACTTCGATCTGCACTTGCTAGTGATGCCTTCATGATCTAAATGATCTTGGATGGGTTCTCACATGTCATAGCAATCTAAGTCATAGCACAAAATTGGAAAGAAACAAGATAAACCAAGAACTCCCCAAAACACCTCAAGAAGACAAGCAAATCAAACAAGAACACGAGGGGCGAGATAAATAAGTTTGATCTTCCATTACCACGAAGGAATGAAAGATTACAACCACTCCACACTTTGGATTATACACTCTCACAATAGCACACACAAAGCCCTCAATGCAACGAAACCTAACCCTTACTTCCACTTATCTAGCACAAGAAATATTTTCTCTCAACACACACTAGGACTTATATAGTAGAGACTCCTCATCTCACACCTAACCCTAACAACCATCCCACACTTAGTGAATACAACTACTTACAAATAGAAAAACCCGGTAACCCATACAAACGAGTTTTACACTTACACACTTGCATGTTTTTCAAGGCACAACTTCCTCATGACTCTAATAACCCGATAAAGACATACCATCCTCTACCTTAGCTCACCACCACGGTTTTGTAAATCACCTCTCCATCTGATATTAAACAATTTACATAATTGCTACCTACTGGCCTACACAATGCTTCTCCTCGAATCAAGCTTCAATACGAAGTCCGTAATGCCCAATGACTTGCTACTAAGTCTATACGCTTCCTGCCTCCTCCCAAATTGTCTTCTCTTGAAACGACCTAAGTCCAACAGCACATCACATGCATGCATTTGGCTCATCACAATCCTTGACTTTCTCCCATGCTTCTCTACTTATGATTAACACAATGCATTGACTCCCGCCATAACTAACATTTGCATGGACTCTCGCCATGAATAACACCTTGTAAGGACTCCTGAAAAACTCCTAGAGCAACAACTTAGCTCACTCAACTCAGTACCGGCCGGTGTGATCGCCAACCAATGGCTGGTTAGATAATCCTGATCAACTCTGGTTAAACCCCGGTAACAGGGGGCCAGTTTGATCGCTAACCCAACGCCGCTCAGACCACCCTGATCTGACCACTGGCCATAGGCCAATTAGATCGTTTAAGAGCATAAGAAAACACTATCTCTGAAATTTTGGTTACACTCTATCTAGTTTCAGCTTAGAACTCCAAATTGAGTAGCACCAAATACAAAAACATCCTCTAAAAGGCCACATGACTGGTCTGACCGCTTCATAGCCATCGATTAGATCGCCGATGCCAGGCCGATCAGGCTGCTTAACTCCTAACATTAACTCTAAAAACTAAAAAGCTTTAGGTGGCATTTGATCTAGCTTTTTTTAGCAGCTTCTAGCTTCTAGATACTGCCTTTTGGCTAAAATTACACTACAGCGATTATTAGCTTTTTATGGGTCGTTCAATTAAAGGAAATTAAGAAAAATAAAAACAATATTGTTGTATCTCCATGGATAATGCAAAGGAAAAAAAGAAAAAAAAGAAACGCAAAAAAAAGGCCAAAAATAAGAAACCAACACGTTCATTCCTATCTCTGACCAGAAGCCAGAAGCTGAAACCGAAATGAACGAAGCCGTAAAATCAAACTTTTAAACTTCGATAGAACTTGTATATCAAAATCAAATACACATCATATACCCTCTAGCTCTAGTACTACCACAAGAAACTATGAACTTGTGATTAGGGCTAGGTTCTTTTGGGTTTGTTTCTTGGGGCTTTTGTCTTATGCTACAGTAACTAACTTTTAAATAACGTGTTTTTTTAAGACAGGGTGTACAAGTCGATTGTAGTAGATACTATATCAAAATCATCTATACTGGCTAAAATCGCACATGAGTATCTCTCTCTCCATATTCTTTTTTATGAACAGGCAAAATTCAAAAGCTATAAGCCAATTCAGGAAACTTGCACCTGATTCGTGTACATAGGTCATACTGAACAGTGTGGTTGCAGATTGTGTTGTTCGGGACCAGAACCCAGAAGGAACAAGGGACTGTTTGTAGGAACGGACAGGCAACAGAGGGGGGGGGGTGAATGGTGCCTTCAATAACACCTCAAGTATCTACTTAACTCTTTTCTCCAAAAGCTACTGAGCTATGAAGACTCAAGTTGAAATCCCACTAGAGAAATAGAACTGCGAAGAGAACACAGCAGAAAACTGAACGTGGTCGAAGACTGGCAGAGCGGTCGGATTTCGACAACGTAGTCATAAGCACGACAACGTGGTCATAAGCTTCGACTATGCGGTCATGTCCTGAGGCTTGAGGCGTGAGTACAACGCATTAAGAGTCAAAGTCGATAGATCAGTCGTGTCCTTGATAGTGGTCACTTTCATCTCCCACACCCTCAATCCAAACAGAAAGCATTTGGCGAGCATTGTCCGAGTCTGGGTATGTGAGACCAACACCTCGGAGGTTGCTCAAAATCTTGTGAAATCTGGCAAAGCACTCATCCAGGGACTCACCAGCAAGCATCTTAAACCAGTTGTACTCTCGCTTGTATTGGTCCTGTTGGATAGTTTTGATTTAGGTGGTGCTCTCATGGTATGCATCGAGAGTCACACAAATGTCATATGCCGATGAAAGATGAGAAATTCGATCAAACTCATTTCTGCTAAGTCCTTGAATGATAATGTTCCTTGCCTTAGCATTTGCCTCCACATCTGGCGTATTCACCACTGTGATGAGCTCATCGGCAGGAACAACAAATCAAGTCTTAACTTTTCTCCAGATTGCATAGCCTTGAGCCTGTATGTAAGACTCCATCCTACTATTCTAAAAGGGATAGTCGATCCCATTGAAGATAGGAGGCTTGGTGGAATACTTGTCTGTTGCCATAGCTCCAAAGACCGGTTAAGATCTATTGACAAGAGCTAATCGGGCTCTGATATCACTTGTAGGACCTGACAGGCAACAAGGGGGGTGAATGGTGCCTTTAATAACTCCCCAAGTATCCACTTAACTCTTTTCTCCAATAGCTACTGAGCTATGAAGACTCGAGTTGAAATCCTACTAGAGAAACAGAAATGTGAAGAGAACACAGCAGAAAACAGAACGTGGTCGAAGACTGGCAGAGCGGCCGGATTTTGACAACGTAGTCGTAAGCACGACAACGTGGTCGTAAGCTTCGACTGTGCGGTCAATAACCGACAACGTGGTCGGAGATCGTCCAAGTCGATGACCACCGAGACCAGAGCCAACGTGATCAGAAATGGTTGCAGCAAAGACAGATGTGGTCGTAGACAAAGTAATCGAAAGCTAACTAGTAGTTGAACAATCAATGTTGTCATAACCAATCAGGGGCCGTGGCTTTAATCAGTGCGGTGCGGTCTGGAACTTGATCTTGGTCGAAACCAACGAACTCGTAAATCCAATCGACGTTCTAGACTGAGGCTTGCACCGACTAAGACTACTTCAGTTCAGTTTCAACACAAGAAGAAAAGAAAGCGACAGAACTGAACGTGGTCATAATGTTCTCAGAAAAATAGAGGAAATGCAGGGAGGCATATGACCACAAGATCCAAATTCAGAATGACTTTTGATTCACGGTTCATCTGGTCATGAGCCTTTGCACACAGCAAGAATAAGATATCAAGAGACTGCTTTGGATTTTAATTGAAAACTTAGCAACCAAAACAAAAGCTTCACAAGATTTCACCGAGATCATTCAAAACAAAATCTGAGAGTATAGAAAGACAATCCGACCATGCCAACAGGAGTAGAATAGCCAAGATGGCTTTGAGTACGATTTCCAACATCAGACAAGTCAGATTATCAACAAACCAAACCAAAACTCTCAAATCAAGAACAAGAAGAACAAACACAGAACGAAGAGAAAACACCCACAACGACCATACACAACTTAACTCCAAACATAAGAGTGACACAAACAGAGAAAGAAAGATGATATATTGCTCTAAGAGAAGAGTCTACAGCCACTTCATCCAGGAGGACCAGGAGCACAACTGCTTTACTAAAAACAAGAACACACGTAAGAACAGAAAACCATTGAGCCTCTCGAAGAGTAGCTCTCCTACTCCTTTATAGCCTCTTGCTGCCGGGGATAACCCGTTAACCCCATCTAATACTGGGTTTTCATACGCACCCATTAACACATACATGAGACAAACACACTTTAACATAACAGCTTCTTTTGCAGGTGTAGGGCAAATCACCAAAATACCCCTCCAATACCTTCCCGGAAGCTTCCTTTTTTCTTACCTTCCACGCTTGCAACCACTTTGCAGCCTTAGTCATCTTCGGCTTCTCCCGACTGTTCTGAACCTTAACACTTCCCTGTGTCTAGTCCCGATCGTCCACGCCTCACCATGACCTAGCTCCAAGGTCCTGCAAACATCATAAACAAGCAAAGCATCACATAGCACCGCACTATAAACAAGATTCATTAAGCTGCATATATCAGAAAATCTTCCAGTGAACAATCACAGCAAGACAACTAGTCTTAAACCACTTACGACCACTCGTTTGCACTGGACATGAGGTAGTCATAGCCCTAGAAGACTTCCCAGCTGTCTACGACCACACAGCAGGTCGTTACGACCACCACACAGGTCGCTACGACCATGAAGACAGATGCTACGACCATCGCTAGCAGCTACGACTTTAATGCACCTGGTCGCTACGACTTACGACCACACAGATAGAGTTACGACTATCGACCACAGTCAGTCAGAGTTACGACTATCGACCATGGCTAGGTAAAGTTACGATTATCGCTCACGGCCAGACAAAGTTACGACTATCGACCATGAAGTCGTAAAAGCGTCTGCAGACCACCAAGTCGTAAACTCGACTGCCAACCACAAAGGCACACAACGTGGTCATAAAGAGCAAGTTGTAAAAGCACTTACGACCACCAAGTCGTAAACTCGACTGCCGACCACAGAGGTACACAACGTGGCCGTAAAATCGACTGCGACAACGTGGTCATAAAAGCCACTGCTGGCCACAACGCCTGCGGACAACGTGGTCGTAAATGCTATTGCCGACCACGTGGTTGTAAGAACAACTGCTGACTAAGTCGTAAAGGCTTAAGACCTTACAGATAGAGCACAACCTCAAAAACTAAACTCAATCTCTCTAAACCAATGGTCAATTACTTATCACAAACATAGAGTCACCTCCACATGGTCTCTTAGTGTTGCTGTGTGGTTGGTCTGTCTGCCTCGTCGTAGGCTACTGTCCCATACACCGCCTTTGGCTGCTTCTGCCTATGATTCTACCGATTCTCACTCACCTGTTGTCTTTGGCTTGCTCTGCTCCCCAACACCACAACCTATAGGGTTCTATTCATATTAGCTTTTCCGGCTTAAGTTTGGAGGAGTCAGAAACTAATATTGACATTTGAGTTTTTGAAATGGTTTTTTTACTCTTTTTACTTCCATCTTATTTCGAAAATAAGATAGGAGCCAGTAATAAACGTATCACATATTTTACTTCCCTTGCTTCTATTTGTATTTTTTTTTACTTTTCTTACTGCTTGTCCCGTCTCTTCTCCCAACAGCTCCAATCCTTCCGTTCCTTTATTTTGTGCGTGCGTTGTGGGTTATGACAGAGTCAGGGCATTATCAATGCTAAAAGTGAAGTGTTCGTTGGAAGTTGCGACAAAGAAGAGGTGATGCATTTTAGACGTACATTCTCTGGAATAAAATGTAGGTCCAGCTCTAAACCTCTTTAATTTCTAGCTTTCGGCCATTTGAAACATGTCGATATTTTAATTTTAGGTTTTTGATCTTTTTTGTTTATATTTTTCTTCTTATTCATTTACATTATTCTAAAAGATATAATGGTGTTTTTTTAATTTTATTATTATTTTTGACTCAGAAAAGTTAATAACTATAATTGCAGCCAAAAGTCTACAGCAGAAACTAAAAGCCATAAATTTTAAGCCATTTGGAGCATTACCGTAGTATGCCCTACCTTGACCCATTCCCTTTTTAAAAAACATAGGAATTTTAACGGAATTACACTTATTGTGGCGATATTTTATGCCTTTGTTATTTGAATGTTTTTTATGTCTCGGTTGAAGTTTTCCTTGTGTACACGCAGCAATGAAGGATGAAGAGTGCCGCCGTACAAAATGTCCTAACCACCACCTGGTGTCGTAGTGACACATAATCACAGCCGCTGGCTTTCTTTATCAGAAAGCAAGCAATGCAAGTGTATTGTGTGCAGCGAAAAGTTGTCAGTGAAGAAGCTTACGCCCCGTTTATTCTTGTTTGAACTTCCGATTTCTTATTTATTTTTTTTTATTATTTATAAAATTCGTTTTTTGAACTTTTATTTTTTGAGCTTTTTTACCGGTCATTTTTTCCGTATTCGTTTGTCTTATCCGTGACGGGCTAACATATTTTTTATTTTTAAATTTTTTAAATTTAATTACGCAAAATAAGACATCTTCAGCTATAGTGTAATTTCAGCCAATTATAGTATAATTTCAGCTATAAACTATTATTTTTAGTCTAATCAAGTGGTACCTTAAATTAACACAAAAAGGAAAGGGCCGAGAAAGAAAGCACCGTTAATCAAGTGGCCATCACGACGGTCGCTCTCGCAGGGATGTTCGTGTCTTTGCGCGCGCGCGGAGCGGTACAGACAAAAAGATTTAATTTTGACACTGGGGCGCCCGGGCCTGCTGCCCCATCCTTTCCATCCATCTTTCCATCCATCCATGGACGAACCAACCGATCGATCAAAAGATGTTCCTGTCCTTGCAAAGATCTCTCTCTCTCTCTCTCTCTCTCTCTTCTCAACTCGAACGCGGCATCGCCGTCCCACAGAAACTGGAAATGATGCATGGCCTGCCTTGTTTCTTTTATCTATCCCTGTCAATTCAATGCTAGAAGAACATTGATAAAACAAGGGATTGACTGAGGTTTGATATTCGTTACTAATCAACCGACAAACTACTCGATCAGCGTCTCTGCATCACTATGCTTGTACTGCTTCACAACAGGTCAGCCATTCTTGCTGCAGTCGAATCCCATCTTTTACGTTGACATACAAGCTCCTATATAGTAACCTCGCTACGAGATAAACCGCCACTAACTTCCAGTTGGAGTACTGAATTCCTGCTGGCTACAGCAATTCATCCAGTGGGTCATTCATGCGCAAATAATTCAGCCGAAAAGCGCTCACAAAGACATGCAATTAGCGGCAATTAGCATGCGTGCCATTAATTGCTTTCCCTACTGTGTGTTCTCTGCATCGAAAACGATCGGTCAAAGGAGGGGGGGGGGGGGGAGAGAGAGAGAGGAGACCAGGCAGGCGGTTGATAAAAATCAATGGAAGGCAAGGGGAGGGACAGCTGCGGCACGATCTGTCTGTCCCTCTCCCAGGCTCTCAGCTGCCCTCCTCCTGCTGACCTGCTCCCAGTGTCCTCGCCACCTTTTCCTCTCCTCTCCTGTTGTAGAAGGAAAGGCTTCCACGACACCAACGAACCTGCCCCTGCTCTGTCCCGTCCGTCCTAGCTAAGCTAGCTGCTATAGGTAGGCTGCACTGCACGCCCAATTTGGCAACAACCATACTGCCCGCGCCAGACTTGAGAGCTGGGCGGGGAAGGCACACCAAGGAGGAGAAGTGGTGGCGGTGGCAGGCATCATGCGGGACGTGGTGGCGGCGGGCGGGAGGGCGAGCGGGCAGGGGCAGGGCGGAGTAGGAGGAGGGGCGTCGGCACCGTGCGCGGCGTGCAAGCTGCTGCGGCGGCGGTGCGCGGCGGGGTGCGTCTTCGCGCCCTACTTCCCGCCGGGGGAGCCGCACAAGTTCGCCAACGTCCACAAGGTCTTTGGCGCCAGCAATGTCAGCAAGCTCCTCCAGGTACACTGGCTACACTGTAGGCTGCTGTACACACACCTACACCTGCATAGTTGCATACTCGCATACGATTGCCTGGTGCTTCTCTAGTTGCCTACTCACCATCATATATGCCACTCTGTTTGCTTGTTTCTTTCCTTGTGTATGAGTATCCCCAGCGTCTTCGTTGGGGGGATGAATTTGTTTGATTCACCAAGTGAACTTGTTGCGAGTGTCTGAGCTTTCTTTGCCTCCCATCTCTTCTCTGTGCAGCACAAATATGTTTTTACAGTTTAGTTACTGAGTTCCTAGTTCTAGTGTTGTTCAGTCTCTGTCCATTCACCAAAAGAAAAAAAAAAGGCACGGTCAAGTTTCTGCTTGTGCTGGAGCTTCGGTTGGAGATACCGAGATAGTATTGCTTGCTTTTGTTTAGCCTACAGTTAAGTCAACTAGCCTCATAGGCACGACGTCACGCCGCTCCAGCCACCGTGTGTACCGAAGTAAAAGAGACGATAATTCGTGAGGGTTTTTTTTAAAAAAACGAGGGGCGTATGTGTATTTTCGGAAAAGTTAAATGTCTTTTTCGTAAAAAACCGAGGACACATGTGTATTTTCGAAAAATTCAAAGGTCTTTTTTGTAAAAAAGGGAGGACCTGTATGTAAGTAAACGAGGACCCGTACGTAATTTAGAAAACCGCGGGGGCTATCCTGCAAAGTGGAGGGGCTAAAAAAACTGACAGGGACCTTTTCGCGAGGAAAAAGGACCTTTATGTAATTTCTGGAAAATACAGGGACTTTTTCGTAAAACTGCTCCCCCGACCGTACTGAAATTCGGTCGCCACGCGCCGGCCGAGGGAGCGCAGGGGGGCGACGTGGGCGCCCTTAGCGGCCGGGAAACCGGCGGGGTGTAATATGGGTATGATGTGCATGTAATGCACTGGTGTATGCTTCGAAGTGCTCTGTGGGGGGGTACTCTGGTTTGCTAGAAATAGCATGATTCTTATTTAATATATAATTAACAAAGTTTCTCCAACTGGCGATGCTGCTAGAGATCATGTTGCTTAGGTTGCTTAATGTTTTTCAACTTGTACTGTACTAATCACAAAAGGAAATACTTGTACTGGTACACGCTTAATACAGTGGTTCCGCCAATTTCCCATACATTTTTGCTGTTCTTGCACTTGCCTAGCTGCGCAGCCCAGCTCTAGGGTTTGGTCAGGTTTTTTGAACTTAGAGTTAGCTTATTTTTATACTGTCTACAGTAACTAGCTTTTAAACGATATATTTTTTCAAAGCATGATCAATTGAAAAGTTGTAATAAAAAGTATACTGAGTTCAGTTGTACCAGCTAAAATCACATGCGACTATTTTCCCTCTGCGTACTGTCTCTCGCGAACAACCAGAATTCAAATATTTAATCTATAAGTCATAAGCTATCAGTCCAAAAGAATCCACCCGAATATCTACTTGTATAAGTTCAAATTTGTACTGACCACAAGCTGCATATGCATGAAGATTCATGAAACATGGGCAAGATCCTACTTTCACTGCTCAGTGGGGTTCATGCAGCAACCCAAGCCTCTGTACTGTACTAAAAACTAGGTCAAAAATAATTAGATTTGCCCAAAGAAAAGTCAACTAATTAGATTTGCTATATTTTTCATCAGCATGTGCCCATAGTCATGTCTAGTTACTACAGTTGTTTGGTACTAATTAAATCTACAAAGACTTAACCATATCTCTAAATTATAAGGTTATATTCGTATTGATTTTTTTCTAATAACTGTTTTTTATATTAAATAGGTTTTTAATAAATTATTACTATTTTCTATACTAAATAGTTTTTTAAATAAATTATTACTATTTATAAACTAAAACTAAAATAAATAGGACTTTAGCTTTCCCATGTGTAAGCCGTCTGAAACAGTCGATCAGGACCGTACGGCCTCGTTCCATCTTCAGACAAGAACTGCACACGCTATGTGAAAAGAATCTTTCGGCTGCACCAAACATGCAAACATGTTCTTAATTTTTCCATTATCTTTCTTGGAACAAGAGACTCCAACTACCACCAGCTTTCCTCGGTCACAAAGGATTAAGGCACGTTTATATTAACGGTAACCGATGGTGTTTAGCTGCGAAGAATGATTTTTATCTAAAATTATCTTATTTCTAAAGCAAGACAAGAGCGAAAGAAGCATGGAAGTTGTTTTGAGAAACTGAGCGTTCATGCAGCAACTAGGAAGACAAGTTTCTTCTACCTTGTGTGTGCATGCACTACTTGCAATTCTGCACGAACAGTTGTGAAACCTGCTACGGACTTGCAGGAGATACCAGTCCAGCACCGCGGCGACGCAGTGAGCAGCCTGGTGTACGAGGCGAACGCCCGCGTGAGGGACCCGATCTACGGGTGCGTCGGCGCGATATCGTCGCTGCAGCAGCAGGTGGAGGCCCTCCAGGCTCAGCTGGCGCTGGCGCAGGCGGAGATGGTCAGGTTGAAGATGAGCAACGCCTACATCGCGCACCGCCTCAAGGCACGGGGCGGCAGCAGCACAGGCTCGCCGTCCTCCATGTCCTCACCGAAGACGGCCGAGCCGCCGGAGGCGCACTACAAGCCCGCTCCGGAGCTGGACATGGTCGTGGATCGGCCCAACATGATACAAGACTCCCACTTCTGGTCCTACTAGGCTGACTGCATCAGGTGCTTTGGATCCAAGCAAGTTTAGGCCTTAGCAGCTGATTTAGTGTGCGATCAAGTGCTGTTTTGAGTCACTGGTGGTTTGGTGTATAGTATCAAGTATATGACGTGTGCGCTGTAACAGCGTGACACCAGGAGGAAGGTGGACATAGAGGCCTTCTCCTATACCTTGTAGTATGTCCAGGGCTTCCTTTTTTTTTTTGCTGTCCTTCTGTGAGAAGGTAGAGCACTGTTACAGGCATTGGTGTGCATTGTGATATCCATTGCAAGAACCTTTATTGCTCTTAGCATTTTACGTAGTTGAACAGTTCGAACTCTGCTGTGTAAATGCAGATAGCGTTGTTTATATTTGTCTTAATGTTTTCTTATGGCTGTGTTTTGGGAATTGTCTGCCAGGCTGATTTAGCTCCTGGTTTATGTAGAGCAGAACCAAAAATCATCTCAATCAATCAATAATTAAGTATCAGATAGCCATTGCAGCTGAATTTATCATAAGGCTTGAAATACTTTCAAGTTCGTGTTTTGCAATTTTACAATGCTGGGTCGCATGGACAAACTGAAACCTAATTTGGGCAACGAAATGCTACCCAATTTCAACAAGTGCAGTACTTTCATAAAGCTACAGCCCTTTTGTTCGGAGAGATCTGATCATTTCGTGACCTATTATAGATTTTAGGACCCAAAATTGCAACTGAAGATTGCACACCACAGCTCTAGATGATAAGTTATCCAATGCACTAACTTCATGTTATCTGCAATTCTAAAAGAAATTACCATATTTTGTTACTATGAAACTCTCTCAGCATATAAATCATGGATGATGGAACTCTTTGATTTGGTACAAACCTTACCAGAAGCGGAGCAATGTGAAACCTATGCCCTATGCCAAGCTACGGTTTAGTAAGCCTTGGAAAGAGAGGTAAAGATCTTTGTTGTCTGAACCAAAGATCTCTTCAGCCTTCTTGAGAGTTTCCTGGTTCAGATGCAAATATGGAAAGTTATGCAAGTGAGTATCAAGAGACAACATAACCACAATTTATAAATTAGCAAACAGATGCCAACGACCAACCTCTCGTGACTGCTTATGAGCATTGAGCTCTTTAATGTTGGCTAAGAATGCTCCAAATTGTTCGTATGATAGACGGCTCCTGGTATTGCAATCATGTTTTATGAATTATGATACACACATCTTAGTTGCTGTTGAAGATGTAAAAGAGTAAGAGATCAACTGACCTGGCCTGACGGAAAAATTCTTTTCCATCAATACGAGGAGTGCGACCTGAAACCCAACCATTAACCATATTTATCATATTTCATTCTACACAATAATTTCAGGCAGCAATATGTCTCCAGATCTCAGAATAAATGAAACCTGGGTTGGGACGTCCCCTTGGAGGTGAGTTAGCTGCAGATGACTGCTTGCTTGATGGATACCATGGTGTCATTGACATGTGTCCTTCAATTCGAGTTCTTGATGGTGAGGCAGTTCCAGACATCAACTTTGGTGTTGCTGTGGTAGACAATCCTCTCGGAGAAGCAGAAGTGGACATTATTTTCGGTGTGGCTTCTGGATTAAGGCGAGGGGTGATGTGCGACGAGAGGACATACTCTTGAAGTGGAGGCCTTGCTGTACCTAACAGATTAGTAAAAATGCAGAGGATTGAACCTTACATTGTCAGACTAATTTGACAATATCAAAACATACAATGAATTCAGCTAAGAAGACCTTCTCGGGTTATGCTTCCAACATCCACAGACCCATTCAATTGATTTGTTGTAGAGTGGCTGATAGATCCATCTTCAATTCAAAAGAAAATATTAGTCAGGGGATTGGTGTCAGATATTTTCAATGATAAATAGCACATGAATGAAAAATATTAAAGTCGAGATAAACCTCCACAGGACAATTCATTCGATGATACTGACTGATCACAGGTTGTAATGTCAACCGTTTCTTGTGGCTGCTTGGAAAGGATTCAGCATTGAATCAAGGTCAAACAGTCAACCGTTACCATAAACTAGCAAGAAATAGCACATGCGAATATAGATCGTTGAATAATGTAGTTCATTGGGTAAGTAGATGAACATACCGATGGACTATCATCACGGAGCGACTGCATCAGATGCTTCTTAAATGACTCCAGCTGAGAAAGCAAGAATAGAGCAAATATTTCAGAATGTTATCAAATCAAAGGTTAGGGAAGAAAACCAAAAAAAAGACTAACTGAGAAGATGAAGAATCATCACAATTGGTCCTTGAACAGCTTAACAAATAGTGTTTCCCTCCTTTGTATCATAGAAAGTGAAAAAAAAAGCACGCATTTATTTGTTCAGTCCTTGCATGAATTCTTACATCATCTTATTTGCTTTATTGTAGGGGGTGACAGGCTAAGGCCACTATGCCAATCAACATGGTTGCGGATTGGATTAATAATATTCATTTCACCGTAATAATCCACTTGATTATTGAGTTGCATGCGCCAACAAATTCACCCAGAAGCCTAAGTTAATGAGAAAAGGTGACAATATACTTCAACATTGATTACCTTTTTACTGGTAGTACCCAACAGCTAGTGCAATCAGCAAAAATGCCCTTCATTTGCTATCATTATATAAACATGTGAAGAATTCCAGCTATACTCTCAGAATCTCACTCGCATTTGCAGCCTACCAAATTGAGCCTAAAATTAATCTACTATACAGAGTCCAAATCGAGCCTTGTCCCTCCTCCACCTAAACTTCAGGTTTAGTAGCAAACACTGTAAGGTTTTTCAGACAGACGCACCCAATGAGGTTCTAATTTACACTAGCCATCCATTGTTCCGGTCATTGGCATCAGTGATTTCATTTGTACTCCCTGACCCAATCGGCCAATCTCCCACCATAACAAGTTCCTAAAGATAGGGTCTTCTAAGGCGAGTTGCACACCACCACCAGGACCAATATCTACAAGGATAGCAAGAACAAAAAAGATCAAAGAGGCCACCTTCTGAAGGTCGCGCGCCAGCTTCTTGGACGTCTGCGCCAGCGAGTCCCGCTCCTTGTTCAGCTTGATCTGCAACCACAAAGCAAATAGCAAGCTTCGTCAACCAAGAGAACCGAACGAGCCGAGACGGGATCAACAATAGAAACCGTGGAACAGGGCGCGACCCACATTGTCCTCGAGCGAGGCGCGAAGCCTGGCGTTGGTTTCCTGCAGCGCGCGGTCGAGCAGCGCGACCCGCTCCCGCAGCTCCCCGTTCTCGCGGTCCTTCTCCGCGGCGGCGTCCCTCAGCCGCGCCGCCTCCCGCTCCAGCCCTGTAACCCTCCCGGCCACTGCCAGCGCCGTGATGCGCCGCGCCAGATCCAGCTGCTCGTAGGGGTCCCGCGGCAGCACCGCCGCGACCTCGTCCGGCAGCGCGAACTCCGACAGCCCAACCCCCGCCGCCCCCTCCGCCAGCGGCATCGCCGCGAGATCTCTCCGACGGAAGCGATTGGATTGGTTGGACTCGAAGGCTTCTCTTTTTTTCCGCTTGGATTTCTCCGCTTTGGATGGGGAGGGGAGGCGGAGAGCGGAAGGGACCACTGCTTCGCGACGCCGCTGCAGTGCGGTGCGCTTGGAATTTTTCGGATTTATCGGCTCGGCTGGGCGGCCGAAGCGAGGTTTGAAATTGTTTTGCGGAATAGAGGCGTCGCCTCATTTCTGTTGAGTGGGCGCCCAAACTAGCAAATGAGAGTAAAATCTTCAGGCCTGTTTTTAGTTACAGTTTATAAATTTTTGCTGTGATTTATAGTTTTTAAATTATTTATAAAAGAGAATATAAAATAATAGAAACTCACATACAATTTTAACCAATATAGATGAAGTCGGTACAGTATGTACTATAATTAACTTATAGATCTTGCATTGAAAAGATATTCTATTTAGAGTATTACTATACAACATTCGACTGTTTTTTAGGACAAAAACAGTCAGATTGATCTGGGGCGTTAGATCTCCATCCAACGGATCCACCCATACAAGCCCCCTCCAAAAAAAATGACTCCTCCAAAAACAAATGATCTAAGGCATTGGATCTCCATCTAACGGTTTAAAATCTGACTGTTTTTGTCCTAAAAAACAGTCAAATGTTGTATAGACACTCCCTTCTATTTAAAAGATAGTTACTATATAAAAATCGAAAAGCAACTTTAGAAGCTGAAAAAAAGACTCTAAGCTCAAGGAGCTTAAGCCTGTGCTCCTTAGAGATTCAGCTTTTAGCTTCTTAATTTTGTGTTTTTTTTTTTTTGCTTTCTAACTTTTTTTTGCTTTTCTACCTTTTCTTTTGCATTTTTCGTGTTGATATAACATTTTTCTTTTTTTCAATCTAATTACGCTAAAAAAGCTGCCAACAAATACAGTGAAAAAAATATCTCTACAGTGCCAAATATGTTAGAAGCTCAGGCTTTTAAGCCCAAATGAGCTTAAAAGGACGGGAAGGCGAGAATTTTATAGGAATTTTACATGAAACAATTTGATTTCTGCATGAATCGAGTAAAATCCTTGTGTTTCAAATACGGTCTTAAGTGACTTGATGGATTCTCATGATCTGCACCGGATTCATCAATTTCATTACTTTAGACAGGAATAGGGGTGGATGATGCTGTGAGCTTTCAATTTCCTCCCGTGTACTATTACTGATTGATTTAGGCTTATAACATGTTCAAACGAGCGATTCACGGTTCATATCAATGATCGATTTGCCTGTCAAGAGCGAATGCGTGAAATTACGAGTGTAGAAATCAAAATCCCATTCTACATTTTGACCAATGCATGAAATTACTAGTATAAAAGTCAAAATCCCATTCTAGATTTTGACCAGTAGAAAGCGCTCAGGGGAAGGATTCGCCATGTGTTAGAATTGCGGTCTGGTCTTACAAACGTTGCTATTTTCACCATAAAATTGGAAAGCAGTGTCCTTTCAGCAGCAGAACGATGGCTGATGAGGGCCCTGAAGCCAAATAGCCAATACGCATCTGCACCATTCGAATGACATACGTAGTGTGTCAACTACTGGAACATTGTGTGATGCCACTCTAGAATACGGTAAGCCACGACACCTAACGGATCATAACAGGAAAAATAATTCCCCTTTCAATTTCCAAGAGACAGCATTCAGCTAAGCAAGAACGACATTACAGTCCTGAATTTCTTGGTGCTCATCTACAAATGAACAAAATTGAAGCACTGTGTTGAAACAACAAACCATACCATTAGTTTGTAGCATTCGCAGATGCACACTGCAATACTGCATATTGCAGTTCCCACCTAAAGAGTACAAAAAAAATTTGCACAACACTCACAATGAGGCCGGTGAGTTGAAGAACATTCTTGAACAGGAATAGAACGGGCATCCTAATTCAGACGGTAGGGAATATACATACATCATGCATAGATACAATACAGCAGCCTTACCAAATAAAGAAAAAGAGATGAACAGATGAGAGACTAACATGTTATGTCCAGACACCAGTCGGTATAAGCTGCAATGCATATTCGTCATTATCCTTTGAAGGGGGTGTGGGTATCATATCAGCTTAAAAACATAGAGGGCTGCCCAATCACCCACCACGATTGACATTTCGTCTTCAATTCTCCCCCATTTTCATCTCCGTTGTTTCTATGTCACCTGATCATTTTCATTTTGAGGTAGATCGGTGTTATCTTGACCATGATCACGAAAGAAAGAAACTATGCCATCAGAAGCACCGCCTCCTAACAACCACAGCAACAGGGAACCAAATGGATTCAAGGAGCCCGAGCCTGCAGGAGCATTGCCAGCTTGCTGAGGGTTTTGATCTTGGTATCGGAGAGGGTTGTTGGCTGTTGTCTCGACATTGTTATTCAGTTGGCCCTCTTGTTGGTTCCTAGTAGGCTCATCCTGAGCCAGTAGGGCATCTACTTCACGAGCAGCACCAAGGCCATCATTTATTGTGCCAGGGTCCCTCACATTGACCCTTGCAATATGTAATGTTGACGTATAGATGGTTGAGGATGTAATCTGAACACCAGTTTGTTGGTGAATATGACCTCGGCTCCTAATGAATCTCTGAAGGGCTGGCACCTGATGCACACAAGCCAATCTCAAGTAAATGCCAGGGTGACAAGGGAGATGTTGGGGGCTGCTGAATCCATTATATAATCTCTGCACTATCTTGTGTGCACCCTATCTATCTCAGTGAATTGACTGAGTTCAGGTGATCTTTCCAATTTAATACATGAAAGTGTGACAAGTTGTACATCCTACTCAGTGTTCGGAAACTACAAATGGTACAGTGCATCGTGTCGAAGGAGAAGCAAATGTGAAGTGGAATTGACATGCCAGAATATTAAACAGGGCAGTAATAAACCCTGAATAAAGAAGAATGAAAAACACAAGTACAAAAACAACTAGATATTAACTTACCTCGAAACGGTTCCAAAAATATAAAATTAGATGCTGCATGAACGCGGCCGTACCAGAGAAAGCCAAGTATGAGAAGCCTGATAAAGAATACAACAATATGCAAGTCATATAAAGATACGATACTCCAATAGTTTATCAATAATAAGTTGCAGAAAAAACCCTCAGGTATATGTGATAGCTATCCAATGTTACATACCATAAGTGTATGACAAGAAGTAGATGTGGAAAACCAGAAAATACAACAAGAAAAAGCGTGGAAAGAACTGCATTGATACAGATGTCCGCACACTGCAAAGGAAGGATGCAAGATTAAAACTAATTCAGGTTAAACTCAATTTGCTATGCGCAAGATTGATTCTGATAAGTGCATGCTTGTAGGTGGACCTATATTATGTCCAGGCACCTATTGATCCCTGTAAAGCTTTCTCTACACTGAAATATATCGAACTGCTCTCCCAGCAGTCTAATGAACAAAGCCTAGTAATTCCCTCACAATCTCAGATGCATAATACAGTAGAAGGAATTATAAAGCATTCCAGCAATATGTTCATGGAAACATTACCTGATCATCGTGAATAGTTCACATAACCATACAAGAGTCAAAACAAGAATCGCAAGCAACTGATCATTGTAGAACTCAAATAGAAAAAAGAGGATCCCAATCATAATCTGCAAGGATCAGAACAAAAGAATAGTAAGTTATCCAAAAAAAAATGTTAAAGGATACAGCTACACATTTTCACCATGAATTTCAGCCAGTTAAATACATTAAAGAAAATTTCCATACCGGAACAAAAACCAATGATTCGATGACATGCATGAATATCAATTGAAATGTGGGCAGTTGGTGGCGTGCATGGTGTTGAAGCTGCACTGAAAAAAAATTCAAGGAAGAAACATGTATTATTTATTATTCGTGAATTAAGTATTAAGTTAAGCAACTAGCAGTCCCAAGTCACAACCTACAGCAAGAAACACAAACCTGTGAATCTAAGCATGCGGGATTGTGTTTCTCTCAGAGTAAATGAAACAGACATGGTGGTTGTGAAAAAAACAAAGAGTGACATTAGAAGGACACCACATTTCGTCACAAAGTAATCTGCAAACACCAAAGTTGCAATGCATCAGATTTTAATAGATAAACAAGATAGGACTCTTGTAAGATACGAAGGGCTATAAAAGGGCTGTTATGAAATTTGAAAATATTTCAGTTCCACATTTTTCTAATCAAAGCTCACTGCATGATTAGCAGTCAGAATCATCAGGTATAAAACATCGATACCAGTATACCACTAATAGCTCAATGCATCATAAAAATGCGTCCAGCAATTGGGTCAACATATTTGACATAACAAAGTTTGGAAAACTATACAAACCTCCAAATCTTGTAGGACCTGCTGGTGGTTCATGCCCGTAGCTGAGATCATAAAGCTCCTTCGTCTGAAAGTTATATAGATAGCCTGCATATCATACCAAAGTAAAAAATGAATGTAGTCTATAATGGGTCGTGTTGAAGAACAATTAAACAGAGTGCTGTGTTATCTTGTGTTGTATTAGGAGATAGAGTTGTATTCTATTCCATATATAACTCTATCTCCTTAACACTAACAACCAAAGTTCAACATGCTTCTAAGCAAGTGCAATGCATCATTAGTTTATCGTGGACTAAGTTCGTGACCACAATGTAGAACAATTTGGATGGTTAAGGCCAGCACAAGAACGACAATATCAGAAGCGTACCATGACCAGGAGAATTCACTAAGCTGTTTGTAAGTATAGTATCATAGCCAACAATGCTGTTTATTAAAAGCTGCTGCCACCTGGAAGGGAAAATAAGACAGGAAAATTTGGATAGAATAAGTAAAAACAGAGGACATGCAGGAACCACCAGACCACCATCACGTCCCAGACACCCACTAGAGAAGCATAATAAAAGAAAACAGAAAGAATGAATGATCTTTTTCACATTCTGTACACAAGTGAAAGATGTTATGTAACCATTGGATATTTCATGTTTGCAATGAGAGATTATTGGGCTCTTTGAAATACACCAGTTCCAATTAACAACAGCAATACTGTCATAGATCAAGTTCAACTCAAGATGAAAAACAAATAGACCTGCCAAAGCATCAAAGTTACCCAACCATGCATTTGTCGGGCAGGAATGCAGGATAGAAAACAACATAGAATGAATTAGAAATATATGCAAAAGTGGAGACTTCTGGAGACACACATCTTTTTATGCCCATTATGAGAAGTCAAACAGCAGTACAATCTACCACGAATTCCACAAGATCCACCCAAGGTTGTAGAATCCTAAAAATAAATAAAATTTTGCGTTTTGCTTGCATTTTATGGATTTGTCACCCATCAATGTTTTTAAGCTTGATGAGATGATGAGTGATACTATGGTCATACTAGCAATTTGCAGCTGCATAAAAAACCTTGCTAACAGGGGGCAAAGTTCAACCAAATACTCAATAATTACCTATTCCCAAAACAAGGATTTCGGGAAGAAATTGTGATATTTATAGTCTGGACACCATGACGAATTTTAGCCCCTTCTGAAAGCAAGAAATATCCCTGCATGAAAGAAAGGAACAGATAAGAAAGCTCTTAAAGTGAATACTAGTCAAATTACAATGCTAGCACAAGTATACAAACAGAAAAGGAAGTAATGATGGATTCCCTCAACCCTTTAATAACTCCATGAGTTATACTAAGAATGGCCTACAAAGTTCAGTCATTTTAAACAAAAGTTGAAATTCCTACACTGCTAGGAAGTTCATCAACAAGCAGTCAAGCAGCATACTAGAGCAACCAAAGTGACCAGGTGACATCAATATGCCAAGAAGAATCTTACCTTCTCCACACCATATAAATAGGTAAGCTCAAATGCTTTGCTTCTTCTCTCAAACCACTGCACTGTAATAAACAACATAACATAGCAAGAAGTTAGAGAAAATGAATACTGAGAGTTTAGCAACCAAAGGAAGAAGTTAATAAAATTCATACAAGCAGCATTATAGGATGAGGAGACAGGGAATGTGATATGGACCAAATTGTTACCTCAACTTTGGTTTGTGTTTCCAATACACAATCTGAAGTTATCTCGCAAGACGATGCTGTTTTATTGCAAGAAGAAAAGAACAAGACAAGAAAGCCGAGAGGGAGATGAGGGAGGCCGGCCAAGAAGAGAAAACGCTATCTTGAAACCTTGGGCTGGATGGAATTATGCGTATATTGTGTGGGCCTAATCTCGGTGACGTGAGAAAAGGCCAACAGAGAGAAGTTACTAAAACCCTAGAGCATGCTGTCCGATGGCCACATGAAGGAGAGGGGAAGTGAAGAGGAGCGACAACTTACTATCAGTTTGTCCTTTTTCTCTTTGATCCGACCCCCTCACGGGCAAACTCACTATTTCTCTCGCAAGAAAATGAGAGGAGCTCGAGAGAGGAGAAAAAAGAGGGAGATGAGAGGGGAAGTGAAGAGGAGAAGGTCGCAAAGAAGCTCTGGAGAGAAAGACAGGGAGAGGGGGAGAAGTAGAGGAGCTCGGGAGAGGGAGTGAAGGAGAGGAGAGGAGCTTGGGAGAGGAAGTGAAGGAAAGGAGAGCAGCTCGGAAGAAGAAAAGAAGAGGAGATGAGCTCGTGAGGTTAGATAGGAAGATGAAGGAAGCTCGTTGGTAAGAAGAAAATGTTTTCGCATGAAGATAATAGCCTCATCCGTTCTTGTTCTCATCCGAATGTAGGCAATGTGTAGGTACGTATTTGGTTAGAATATATTTAGTGAATGTATGTTGACAAATGGTAATATTTGCAGTGAGAAATCAATCATGTTGGAACCCAAAACATTGAAAGTGCATTATGGTGTTGGTATCATTTGTGAAGGTCCATACGATGTTGACCTGAGCAGTTTCCCGCAAGTCAGTATGATACTTCCGGACGCAGAGAATGTTCAAATCGGAGATGTCCTGGATTAGCTCACACAGCTTCTCCTTGGACCCCGATGTGTGTAGTGTCGTCCGTCCTACATGAGCTTTGGAGTCGGTCGGCCACGAACATTCGGTGGGAGTTGAGGAGACTCGCACGGTTGCGTAGAAAGGCTTTGTGAAGGGCTATCGGCAATGTGGCTAAAAGTGCGTGCTACTTGTGCAACCATGTCCACAGGAAGTCACAGAAGGTCCGATTGTTGGGAACAGCTTTGTGCAGTGACAAGACAAAAGCAAACAGCTTTACGCAGTAACAACACCAAACTGGGTAGATTAAGTAGTGAAAGAGACCAAAAGGGAGCAGCTTTGTGTGGCGACGTGATCGTCTGGCGTGTCGTGGCCTTGCGGACGCAAATTTGCCCAAATCGAATTGGACTTGCAAAGCGTACACCGCGTCGGCTAAACCTATAAGTACTACCCCTTCCACAGTGTATTTTCCTCCACTACGATTGCAACACTACATCAGTAGTGTGGAAAAGCACTGAGAGGAGATCACCCGACTCGCAAGGGCTGCTGCAGCTCAAGAGAAACAAGCAGAGCGTGCCAAGATGCCACCTCTCCCAAGCGAAGCCCCCGTATCTCCAACCCCAACCCATACCTCAATGTTCCCACCGAGCGTTCACTGCAAGACCCGCCCGTGGGGAGACGCCCCCCTCTGCTATTGCAGGGACGCATGCAAGTTCTTCAATTCCAAGGAGTGGTTGAGCTTGGGCATGCATTACTGGGGTTGCGGTAACTACACCTAGAACTATCCCGACCGGCGTTGGGACACGGCCTGCTACCGGCAGCCGGTAAGAACGGGTTACAATACATTCTCTTATCAGTTCTCTTGTATAGCACGCATTAATAAGCTCTCCCCACTTGTAGTCTCCGGATCCTCTATGCGCCTACCGCAAATAGATCGATCGGGAAATCTACCCGCACGGCCAGTGGACTCTAGACTGCAAGAAGTGGGGCGCCCAGACGGCACGCGAGAGGATGGAGGAGTGGCGCCGCAGCGAAGATCGAAACGTGCATATTCGGCGGGAGACACAAGCTCACCTAGAGGCGTGCAGGCACAAGGAGCGGGAGGCTCGTGAGGAGCATGAGAAGGCGTGAACTAGAGGCCAAGGCCATGGCCGACAACGAGGACTACAACGACGAGCTAGGCCGCAAGGACAAATGGCCACATTCCACGCAGCAGTTCGACACTCTTCGTCCATATGTCCTATGTATTTCTAATTCCCTAAAAGTATGCGTGTACCATTTTTTGTTCTTTAACCTGCGTGCTATGTAACCCCTTGTCGGATGAACGGTCGTGTTGTTTTCCTTACGTCATTTAATCGAAGTTCTCCGTATATGAATTACCGGTTGCATCACAATATCACTTATCTTCCTACTTACAAATCGTTGCGACCTCAATCGTGCTCACAAAAGTTTTCAGAAAATTTATCACTACAACATACGACAATCGCAAAATGTTATTGCGAGTCTAACAGATTTCATACCATTCACAATCTACGAAAATCACAAACGGATCAACCAACATTGTGTGCCCTTTTATCTCAAAGGAAAAACTTGCAAACAAGATTTCTTAAATGTTACCTATTTACAACAATTGCATTTAACCCCACAATTATTTTCATTGGATTAATAAAATAATTATATTTTAAAAAAAACCGCTCAACGGTTGGGCGACTATAGAATTATCGCCCAACCATTGGGCAACTTGGGGTCTTGTCACTCCACGATTGGGTGACATGGTCTAATCGTCCAATGGTTGGGCTACTTGGCCACGTGTCACCCAACGGTTGAGCTACTTGGCCACGTGTCACCTAACGGTTGGGCGACTAGCCCTAAGTCGCTCAACCATGGGGCGACATATGGTCAAAACTGTAAAAAATAAAAAGCAGGTATAATACTGTCATTCGGAATTAAAAATTGATTATTTAAAAAAAAATCGCTTGTAAATTAGCTGGATCTTCATCAGAATGTGACCATTTAATGCAAAGTGCAAACATTACCTATCGTCGAAAGAAGATGCTCCAAGCTTGGTAGTTGAAGATCCTTAATGATATGGAGGAAATCATTCCAATTTGATCTGACCTGTTGTTCAAATAAGCAAGAAAAAATTAACACTCCATAAATAGGATATATGTTCAGTTTGACAAATAAATGATACATAAAAATCAGCACCACACAAATCATCAAAGAGCAACTCCATAAGAAAACATGATTTCACTTTATGGAATTCAGTAGGGATAATTATCTTGTTCACTTGATGAGCATTCATTTTTCTTAATCCGAATCTTTCTGATCTTGATGGTATTGGCTATTGGAAATAGAAATCTTGACAAAATGGTACTACAAGCTTGCATCTTCACAAATGTTCCTCCACAGCAAGTTGGGAGGCTAACAAGCACCTAACAACTCTTTTTCTTCAAACAATTCCATGATCTAACAATGATACTATTACTTGCAAAACCATCCTTCAAGGACCAACTATAGAGGCATTTTCCAGAAAAGCACAGTACCAAAATGGGGGCGGTTTAAAAATGATACTGATCAAACTTCTTACCATTAGCTGGAGAGTATTATCTGAAAGCTGCTTTATGTTCCTCCAGAATGAGACAACACGAAAGTACCACTTTCTGAAGAAATACATAGCCGCTGCTTTAAATGATTCTTTAGCAGATAAAGGATGATGTACAGAACCCTCTCCAGTTGCCTTCAAGTCCGATACTCCTGGCATGGTTGTGGTAACAGTTGCATCAGCTGCATTCTCTGATTGTGGTTCAAATTCTTTGTCTCCCTTCCAAGTTCTAAACATAATCTTACTCCTAGCTCCAGGACCAACCCAAGTTGACCAAAACTTACATGCCAAAATATGGAACTTATCACCATTAACCTCTAGAATTTTCTCAGCTGAATGCCCCAGGTTCTGGAGATCCATAATGTAAGACACACCTTTGCTGGCCCATAGTCCCCCACTGATTATCTACAACTCAAAAGCAGAGTAATATTTTACAAATGATGCCTGGAAACATGAACAGGTATTGCAAAAAAGGAGCAAATCACAACTCACAAGTTAAAAAAAAGGAGGAAAAACATGCTCAATAAAGTTCAGAGTAACTAACGCCTAACAACAAAAATTGCGGAAGAGTAACAAACAGCAGTACGTACCTTGATTTGGACAAGTTGTGCTTCACCAAATTCAATCCCAGAAAACTCACTCGAGCAGCCCGGCTTCACATGCAAAAGACAACTCAAAAGATGATAGGCAACTCAAAAGATGAGAGGCTACACATACACACTAGATAATTGTGGTCTTATAGACCAAGAATTCAATTGGAAGAAATATTAGCTACCGAGTCCACCAAACAGAATGGTTTTGTATTCTTTTCTTTTTCTTCCAAATCTACAATTTTGTGCTTCCCAGCTAGTATGGAAAATTATAGGACATTTCTCTTTTTGTCCAATTAACATGACCATGGGAATTTGGAGAGTCTGCTTTGAGGATGTACAAACATATAGAAAGATTGTGTAGATGACTAGGGTTATAGTTGCATGCACTTGCTAGGGATGATGTGTGCTCGGTGCTATATATATGTATACATGTCATAGTTTATTGACTATCTGTATTGTGCTACATTTCATGCATTACTAAATCCATTGTATAAGACTGGATAAACTAGATAAATTGGATGAACTCAAATAAACCTTGCACTAGCTCAATGAGATAAAAAATCGATATCCTCTACGTTAAAACGAAAACATACATATAGAGAGTTTTTTTTAAGGAGGCAGGCGCTCTGCCAATCAATTCACATACAGAGTGTATAATCTCATTGATTTAACGTACAGTAGTAACTAACATATCAGGAAGCCATCACTACGTATAGAAATTTAACGAACTAATAGAAGAACAGCACTTGACACCTTTTTCACCTCGATATGCTCAAACTATACCATAAATCAAAAGCATCTTCATACACAAATTTAAAGAAAATGTTGCGCTGAAGCATGAAAGAGGGGGACCGAAACTTAAAGGCAGTCTAGATATGTGATTACCCAAGTAAAGATTTGATGAAAGGAAAAAACAGAAGTAAATCTGAACTGCCTTTTGGGTGGTTCAATAAATAGATGAATCTCTTGCATTTTCTAATTTTACAGGAGCATGGACTTTTCTAGAATCTAATAGCAGAAAACAAGAAGTCACCTTCGAACTTCACCATGCGCACCTCTGCTAGACAGCAAGAGCATGACGTACGAGGAAGTTCAAATTATAAGAGCCTCTTAATCAGTGGCCAAAATAAAGCTAGTTCCTAATATTCTTTGCCGCAAAATCGTCAGCACGGCCTCAAATGTTAGCTGGACTTGCCCAATTTTACATCGAATTGGTAACGTGATAGCACCGCCGAATCAAATCGCCGTGGTTAGCACGAATTCAACAGAAGCCCACGAGAAGTGTCATCTCGTCCCAACCACATACTAGAGAGCAGTAACCAGAGAAGGCTAGGCTACCGGTTTTTCCCCCCGAACGGCCCGGCCAGGCTCACCTGCTGCACGAAGTTGGTGTGCATGACGACGAGCAGGCAGAAGAGCGTGACGGCGCCGGCGAGGTAGAGGTACTCGAGCGCGAGCCGGATCCGCGGCGTGAGCAGTTGCGACAGCATCCCCGAGAGGCGCGCGTGCACCCGCAGGAACGTCTGCTCCGGATCCATCCCCCTCCCGCCCCAAGCCGGCGCCGACCACCCCCAAACCCTAACCAGGGCCGCACCGCCGTCCTCCACCTCCACCTTCTTTCGCCGAAGCTTCGATTAGATTCGATTGGAAGGGGCTCGGCTAGATCGAAGATTCCAAGCTGCCCCTAATCGGGTTTTTGGGAAATTGGTTCGGTTTGGGGAGTTGGGTGGTTGGGATTTGAATTTTCCGGGGCAGCACGCATGTGATGTGCGACGCCTCGTTCATAATGCTTTCTTTTGTGTGTAATTTTTAAAGTAAAATTAGACGGTGAATAGTGATTATTTATCTATTTATATGATTTAAAGTTAGTAGTATTTTTTAAAGTGAAAAGTGTTTAAACACTATTCAATGGGATTTTGTGAATGGTAGTTTGGCTGGAACATCCGATTAAAGAAAAATAAAAAACACATTATACGACAACGCAAAGAAGAAAAAAAATTAGTAAAAAATGGCGTGCTCAAAACGGCTTTCGTTTTCTATCAGCTAAAAGCTAAAAAAACAAAGTGTGTCTGTCTCCCTGTCTCTCCCTTTTTTCTTCCTTTGGTCCTTTCTAGCGGAATGGGCTCTCTGTGTGTAAGCGTTAGTTGGCTCTGCCCCTGCCGTGGTGTGTCTGTCATTGACGATGATGGCGTCGCTGGGACGAGACCACACAAGTGAAATCTTTTCGTGGAATCTCGTTAGCCACACGCATGGTTATACTATAGCTCAATAGCTGCTTACTCTATGGTCTGATATTCTCTTCACACGGGAGACAGACGGCCTTGTTTTACGGAGGGGACTCCTCTGGGGGATTGACCCCATTAAGAGGAAATAGGGACACGGTCGGATGCACGACACGTGTCTACTCCACACGAATCTCCACGACGTGCCGTCTCCCTTCTTTTCTCCGCGCGAGCGCCTCTCCCGTCTCCCGAGCTCCGCCACTCCCTTCCTCTCCTCCTTCCTCTTTCCCTTCGCCCGCCGTCCCCGACCCTGACGCCATGGTATAGCAAGCAGCAACCTGCCGTGGAGGATGTTGATGTCATCCTTGGTGGAATTGGGCCACATGTCAAGCTCGATGACCTTGACGCCCCTCTGGAGCGCCTTGATGATGGGGATGTTGCTACAGTCGCTACTGAGCTGGTTGCCGGTGAGGTAGGAGTTGTGGCCAGTGTATATGAAGTAGTGGGAGAGTGGCGCGGTCATGTCGTGGTGGACCTGCGGGTGTTGGATGGGCAGGTTGAGGTTGGGGGAGAAGAGGAAGCGGTGGAAGTCGTTGAGGGAGACAAGCGGGCGACCAATGCGCGGGATGCGGGGGGCGCGGACCTGGCGGATCTGGTCGAGGAGGCGGTTGAGGCCATCGTGGCTAGTGGCGTTGAGGTAGCGGCGGAGGGCGTCAGCGCTCATGTGGGGCCCCCGGCGGCGTGGTGGGTGAAGAGGGCGCGTACGTCGTCGGGGGGCGGCGCGTGGCTCCAGCGGAAGCGGCGCTTGAAGATGAGGCAGCACTTGTGCGTCCCCATCGCCAATTCCGCAGCGAGGCGAGGCGTCGGGATGGAGGAAGACGAAGGCCAAGGAAGAGCCGAGCATGGGGCGAGCGGCGGGCTCGCGCTCGGAGAGGAAGGAGGAGAGGAAGGGAGTGGCGGAGCTCGGGAGACGGGAGAGGCGCTCGCGCGGAGAAAAGAAGGGAGACGGGAGACGGCGTGGAGATTTGTACAGAGTAGACATGTGTCAGGCATCTGACCGTGTCCCCATTTCCTCTCAATGGAGTCAGTCCCCAGAGGAGTCCCCTCCTTGTTTTACTTGCTGGTCCGAACTTCGAAGTTCAAACCAGGTCCAAGAAGGCTAGGCCAGCTCCAGTAGTGCTCCAATTAGCTTGTAGATCTTTTCTTTTTAACTTCTAAAAATTACATTTTAGTTTTTCTGTAATAAATAAATTTTAAACAGAGTGTTTTTTTAGAGATCTACAATTTGATTGTAATACACACTGTAGCGACTTTATTTATATCGATCAAAACTGTATGTAAGTTTCTGTTACTTCGTACTCTCTCTCACGAACGAACAAGCCGAAAAGTAATAAGCTGCAGCCAAAAGCTGAAGCCAAAAAGAATAGGCCCTCTAGCTATAGGCTTCTGGCTTAAACCACATTGTAGCAGCTAAAAATGTACTGTAGCGGCTATTAGAGAGAAATTGAGAAAAATAAAAAATATTGAGAAAAAAACATCGTTATATCTTCACGAACAATGTAAAGAAATAAAGGAAAAAAATAAAAGCAGCAAGCTAAAAAACCAAAAAGCTAAAAAACCTAAATTAAGAAACCAATACGTTTCCGAAGCCAGAAGTCGTTTGGAGCAGGGCCTCTTTTTTCTGGTGACAGGGTATTTTATAGTTAGATTTGGTGCAACATTTAATTTTTCAAGTTTAAAATCATGTGTAATTATTACTATACGGAGCTATTGATGAGTTTTCTAATAAGCTAATTTTTATCAAGGATTTTCAACACATCTAATTTCTTACCAACATGATCTAGCCATCCCTCGCCTCGTGGGGACAAAGCGTTTCTTAAACCAAAATCTGTTCCAATCTACTAATTGCTTTATAGGTTTGGTCTTATTCCATACTCCAAAGGTTGTAAACCCATTTGATTTACATATGTGGTGTATTTTTGTTGAAAAATTTATGAATTAATTTTTGTATAAACAACTATTACATAAAAAAGGTCAACATATACTGCAAAATACTGGAGTAGCATTTTGATAAAAGTAGATAAAAATCCCAGAAGTTGTGTTTGACATGTTTTACAATCTAACCAAAATTTGCGATCCAACTGTTTTCTAGAATAGGAAAATTGAAAAAAATCCAGAGAAATGCAACTTAATTATTTCTGGTTTAATTCGAATCTATATATCCTTTTCCAAACCTTGAAATAGTCGGATACCGTCTGGTGAAGTCAGAGAACAATGTTCTCAGCTACTGGTACATCAGTGTTTAATTGCATGGACGATTTTTGTTTGACAGTGAGAGAATTTTTTTTTCCGAATCCTACTGGAATTGACGCTTTTCCTTCAAAATTCCTATAAAATTCCTTAGTTTTCAACCCATGCATACAGAGCAGAGCTGCTGGGCCAAGCTTGGGCTCGATCGTGATGGGCTCTTTGTCAATATGGGCTCGGTTTGTTTATGTCAGCCCAGAATCCAGGTACATCTGCAAGATGACCTGGAGCGGTATGCGTTTGCGTCGTGTGTGTCCCTCTTTTTGCCGTCCCGTCGGGATGGCTAGCTACGGTTTTTACTGCTAGAAAGGGGAACGACGGCTCCTCCCTCAGTCCAGACCGTACAGTTTTATTTTTACCATGAAACACTGCGTGGTGGTCTACACGTCTCGGCCTAAACCATAGATTTATTTCAGCCACCCCACCTCTCCCTCTCTCTCCTCTAATACCCCTCATCAGCAGAGTTTTCTGTACGGATAATTATTTTTTATTCGAAATTACAGAAATATACCCGCGAGAAATTTTTTTACAAAAATAGGCTCAAGTCGCCCAATGGGAGAGCGACTGGAGCCTATCGCCCAACCAGAAGGCGATTCTGTTCCTGTCGCTCAATCATTGGGCGACTTTAATGCAGTCGCCCAACGGTTGAGCTAAAGGTATCAAACCTTCGCCAAAAATAGTGAAAATTGGTGGGGCTATTCTTCATACATCCAAAAGCCTTCAGAAAAAAATTTGAGCAATTTCGTCTACGGGATCAAAAGTTATAGCAGTTTCAATCGAGGCCGAAACGAATTTGAGTCCGTTTCCGACACACCTTTAGTAAAACGGGCATAACTTTTGCATACGATGTCCATTTTCGACGTTCTTGTACTCGTTGGAAAGCTGACGACGAGCCCGATCCAAAAAAAATGACCAACTTGCGCCCGCACCCTCCAAGACCCCGAAAATCGGCTATCTTTGGACCTAAACATGCGTCGCAAGTTTTTGGTTTCTGTTTTTGCATTTTCTTTTGGTCTTCCTTTGGAATTTGGATTTTGTTTCAAATGAAAGGTTTCAATGAGATCTAGAACTTTTCAGTTGAAACAAAATCCAAATTTCAAAGGAAGACCAAGAGAAAATGCAAAAACAGAAACCAAAAACTTGCGACGCAGGTTTAGGTCCAAAGATAGCCGATTTTTGGGGTCTTGGAGGGCGCGGGCGCAAGTTGGTCATTTTCTTTGGATCGGGCTCATCGTCAGCTTTCCAACGAGTACAAGAACGTCGAAAATGGACATCGTATGCAACAGTTATGCCCGTTTTACTGAAGGTGTGTCGGAAACGGACTCAAATTCGTTTCGGCCTCGATTGAAACTGCTATAACTTTTGATCCCGTAGCCGAAATTGCTCAAATTTTTTTCTGAAGGATTTTGGATGTATGAGGAATAGCCCCACCAATTTTCACTATTTTTGGCGAAGGTTTGATACCTTTAGCTCAACCGTTGGGCGACTGCATTAAAGTCGCCCAATGGGAGGGCGACTGGATGCAGTCGCCCAATGATTGAGCGACAGGAACAGAATCGCCTTCTGGTTGGGCGATAGGCTCCAGTCGCCCTCCCATTGGGCGACTTGAGCCTATTTTTGTAAAAAAATTTCTCGCAGGTATATTTCTGTAATTTCAAATAAAAACTGGATTATCCGTACAAAAAATTCCTCATCAACACACACCCTCATCGTCCACCTCGCCCACCCTCACCTCTGTTGCCTATCCTATCCACTCTCACTAGTACAGGCTATCGACTCCTTTCTTGTCTCTCCTTCTCGCTCCACCTTGGTCTCCACTGGCTGCCTCCTTTCTATCCACCTTGGTCTCCCCTTCGTTGCCTCCTCCTCCCCTCCTTCGCTTGCCCCTTCCAGATTTGGTGTGTAGTGGGACGATGGCCGATACAACATCCGGCGATGGCGGTTGGTGCATTTGGCGACAGCTTGGCGGTGGCTGAACACGACGGGTTGGCACTACGGTAGCCTGTAGACGTGGCGGGCTAGCGCGACAGCGATGACTAGTGGATGTGGCGGGCCGACATGATTACGGCCGATGTATAGATGCATTAATGCGATGGCACCATAAAATCGATATAGGTGGGTATAAGTCTTCTCTCTAATGCAAGTTTTTACTATTTCTTATGTGTTGTTTGTGTGCTTAAGCAATGTCTTGTATGAGACATTGCGTCTCTCTCTTTTATTAATTCTCTTCAATTCAATATCAATCTTAGCTGGTATGCTATAGACATTGATAATGCGGGAGCATCGGGACTGTCCTTTGAGCTGCAACTGCAGATCGAGTTGATAGCGAAGAGGAGCAGCGCTCCGGAGTCCAGAACAGTACTGAAGTGTGCGCGCACGTACGCACACGAGCTTGCTAGGGCCCGGAGAAGGACACGCGACCCACCCACCCGCGCGAAGAAGGCAGCAGCGGACAAGGCGAGCTCTGTGTGTTTGCCGCCGAATCCCTCCCCGGATTCGTTCCCCGCGCTGCACGTTCACCCGTCCAATCCAAACGCAACCCAACGACTAACAGAAAACGACCCAACGGGCAGGCACGCGCGGGCCCCGCCCCGTCTCCGCCCGCCCGCCCGGTCGCGGCCTCGGGACGCGGTGCTCGACCCGACTGCCGCTGCCATCCCGGCGACGCCGCTGGCCGCTGGATCGAGCTGCTGTGACTTTGCCCTGCAGCCCTGCACGACCGAACGAGACGACGTGTGTAAAAACTGCGACAAGTCTGTGTGAACGACGTCCAAGAATGATCACTTGAACTAGGGCTAGGCACCGCCTGACAAAATCAAACCAAGGAGGCAAGGACCGGTCTAGTTGCAGCTGGCAGCATCACGACGTCATCGAGAATGACTCGCACGCGAGTTCGGTTGATACCGCCATTTGCGTACGTACAGACCGCTTGTTTTTTCAGGAAAAGGAAAAAACCGCAGAGAGGAACTCTAGTATACAGTACAATGATGGAGTACTTGACTGTTGCCCGTTTTCGTGACAGTACGAAACCTCCTGGTGATCTGCGACCTTGTAACCACCGAAATGATGGCGCGCGTCCATCTCCATGTTCTCGCAGGGAAGAGTCAAAAGGGCATCCACGAAATAATGAGAAAGTGTATTGTATGTCAATGAACAACTTCTCGCTCTTCTATAATTTACCGCTGAATAAGTGTCTATTTCTTCTATACCATTGGTTTTCAAAACTTTGTATTTTCATAACATCATCGTTACCTCCCGTTAGTGGCCAACCATTAACTATGCTATTTTCTGCAATATTGTCCAAAATGCCCATTCACTCTTCTCTCTTGTTGACCCAGTCAAAATCATAAATGCAATCACAAATTTTCCCGTCCCTTCCTTCCTTAGTTCCCTCTCTGACCTCACCAGGGCACACCGACGGTAGAGCCATGTTCATCCTGTCGACAGCCAGCGCATTGAGCTCTGCGGAGCCGCAAGTGGCGGGCCCCATGATGCAGACGAGCTTGGTGCGATGGGTGCTCTAGAAGTCGTTCTCCCGTAGCTCAGGCTCCGTGGCGATGACAATGTTGATGGGTGTAGGCTCGGCAACCAGGAGGTCGTTGGGGTTAGGGAATGCAGTGAGGTTGGAGTGTCTGGAGCTGTAGGAGGTTGCGAGGTTGTGCAGGCGGCAAGCGGGGAGGCGGAAGTGGGCCATGGTAGGGAAGTGAAGGGACCATGTTCATCTCATTGACGACCAATGCCTCGAGCTCGGTAGCATTGCAGGTGACGGGCCCCACAGTGCAAACGAGCTTGGTGCAGCCTATGCTCTGCAAGCTATTCTCCCGCAGCTCGGCCTCCTTGGCGACATTGATGTTGATGGGTAGGGGAACATGTCTTTGCAAATGCACTCAAATAGATCAAAAAAACTGTAACAACCCTATTTTCGAGAATAGGGCCGAGAAGTTTCCTGTAACAACTCAGGAGTTTGGTTACGGCCAAAAAGATATCATGTCTGCTCACGGGTATTTAAAAAGAATTAGCTTGATTAAAATATGACCTATCGACCAAATTACAATAGTTTTGCAAGCGTTCAAGTCCAAACTTAACTTACATTCAAGGGAACTGAAGAAAATCCCGCAGGAATGCTAGAGTGTGGTTGTAACCCTAACACTAAAGTTGAAGCATCCTTTTTTCTTCGGATGTCTGTTCTGGTAAAAATGAACAATATTGAGTACACTAGGTACTCATCAAGCCACATGGGAAGGCTATATAACTAATATGCAAAGAGT
Source organism: Dendrocalamus latiflorus (assembly GCA_017311315.1). NCBI lineage: Eukaryota > Viridiplantae > Streptophyta > Magnoliopsida > Poales > Poaceae > Dendrocalamus > Dendrocalamus latiflorus. The sequence continues at coordinate 13,080,507 of CM029611.1, read as the reverse complement.
ACAAAATGGATATAGTTAGATGTTATAATATGATAAGTATAGATGCAAGTTTGTTGATAAAAACTTGATATTTAAATAGTAAAACAATACTTAGTTAGCAAGGGGTTTGTCATCCACAATACTTAATATTTAACTTTGTTGGTAAAAACTTGATATTTAAATAGTAAAACAATACTTAATTAACAAGGGTTTGTCATCCATAATTTTCATATTAAAATCCTCTAAATGCTACTTATGCCTTGTTGCTGGAATCACCCATGAAACACAACTTCATTGACCAGGAGCACGGTGAATTTGAATACCATTTGTTATACTATGTAGAGCTGTCCAACTTTAACCACAACATACCTTAGACTCATAATATCAATATATAGACACGCAACATGTTAGTGTGTAACTGAGTTGAGATAACAAGGTCATTCACTATTCTATTTAATCTAGCATCTACTCGGTAGGCTCGAGGCCACACAACATTGTCGGAAACCCATAGGCCAAGGCAAAAATCGTGACTTGACGTTAAGTGGATCTACCGTTATGAAAAATGGCAAGTGACTTTATCAATCCCAACTTCCGCTCCACCCCTTTTTCGTGGGTTATCAACAAACCTTAGAATAGCCACCCTCCCTATAGATATTCGATCAGATCGAGCAGTGTACTAGACCAGATTGACAAATCAAACTTGTAGTTGAGCGAGTTTTATGTCCTTTACTTGGCATAAGGATCTAATCCTTATGAAGCTAACATTCTAGTACCCTGTGCTCACTGGCACCACACCATCACATCCAAACCAGAGTCTCAAATCCCAGAGTGTGGTAGTCTCAAATAACTGTCATACGGTTGTTTCCCACACGTTTGTCTTCCATTGACAATAACCGACAATCAGGCTTCCTCTTTCTGACAATAATTACCTCCTCAATTGGACGCATTGGTTCTATAAGGTGTCTTTCCTGGCGAATAATTGGCATTTCTTCATTGGTATTTAAGGTTGAACGAGAGAAGACAGAAGGGCAATCAATTCGACAATTCACATCCCATTTGATTCTATGTAATTAGGTATAGTTTCATGCCTTGTTAAAGACTCCCAGTAATCAGTTTATAGTAATACAGAGCATCTCTATTCTCTTATAAGGATTTTTGCCATCTTTTTCATATTATTTCGTAAGATTGGCGACTCGAACATCGACATATGGCTAGCGGTGACAGTGGTTTGGGTTAGCTTGGCCTGTGCATGGCTATCCACGGTGGCCGGGCTTGGCTAGTGGCGGCGCATGGCACCGACGGTCTAAGGGTCATTAGAGGGGTCGATGTGGACGGTTTTAGCTTCATGACGTCCAAGCGGTGCTAAGGTTGTAAGGAATTGGGTTTTTAATTGTCGCTAGTGGAAAAATCGGGTTTGGGGCTCATCGGCATGGTCACAGTGGTGGCGGTGATTCTTGATTGAAGCTGGAAGGGAAAGAATTCGGTGATAGAATTGGTTGCTAACTTTGGCTGGTTTGCAAGTCAGTTGGGTTTTAAAGGCGGGGGAAGGCGGTGGCAATGTGGGAGGGCCTCGACGAGGATGGCGTGTGGATGACGACGCTGGCGATCGGGCTGCTTCGGTGAGGTCGGCGGTAGTGTTGGTAGTCACGGTGGCATCGTGAGGGAGGCAGTATCTCACCAGTGCAAGGGTGCGCACTGGCGTGGTGAGTTAATGCTTTAGTGCGCGTCAAGCAAGCAACAGCGGCAAGGTTGGCAACGGCAGAGGAATTGCACGTGGCTGGAGGCGATGTGACGGTCTTTTAAGGCTCGATCGGCGATATGGCAGTTGTTGTGCAAGCGTTGACAGCAAAGGGCAGCTGTGAGGTGGCGCAGCATGCTGGTGATGATGGCAAACGGTGGGCGGGCAGGTGGCAACATGGCACAAGGGAGGAGGCTTAAAGCCAAAAGGCACCAGGGCAGGGAGAAGGCTGAAATCAAAAAGGGGAAAGCAGAAAACTCAAAAAGTTTCCCAATTCGGCAAGAAAACAAATCAAAGAAAATTTAAAACTTTTGATTTTTTTTGTTTGTTTCAAAAACCATTGCCGGTGAAGTCATGCAGCTGTTAACTAGTTTTCTAAATTTTTTACTAGACTGCTCTTGAGCTGGCTTTGGAAAGCAAGGTGCATGGAGTTGCACCTCTCTCCATTATCAATTTCCGCCAATGCCTTCATGCAAGCTTGTGCTGTTAGCTCCCTAATTTCTGGCGTTAACCAACTTTGATCGTCAAGTTGAGTTTTTTTAGACTTATGGCTTATAATACAATAACTAGCTTTTAAACGGTGTGCCTTTTCGGGCTAAAAGTTGATTGTAATAGACACTCTATCGAATTCATCTATATCTGCTAAAATCACATGCAATCGTCTCTCCTTTACGAACATCCATAATTTAAAAATTTAAGCTAGAAGGCATGGTCCAGAAGAACTCACGCAAGATTTACCATTCTACGATAATACGGTCTTACCCCTATCACCAACTGCGTATGAGTGAGATCTACTATCGAGAGAGAAGAGATAACCTTGGTCGTATTGGTTCCTACTTAGAAAAGCTAAAAGCTAATACAAACATCCGTCTTGTCAAAGCGGCGTTTTTACTCTGGCTACCGTCTTGCTCTGGAGATAAGAAAGGGGTCACAATTGTATCACGTACCCACTCATCTCTCTCCTGTTACACGCACGCATCTTTCCTTTACTCTCCACCGTCTACACCCTCTTTATTAAAATCACTTTTTTCAGCTACTCCAAAACCTCCCAACAAAAACCAATTCGAATTGTGAAACGACTATCCTCAATAATAAGCTAAAACAAATAGTGTTTCTACACACCGAGTAATAACTGAGCCGTTGCTTTCTTCTTCCCCTGCTGAGAGCTCATAATGGCGATGGTGCCAATGCCATCTCTCTTTTTCGTGAAAAGAACGAGGCACATTAGATGCACGCATGATCCCACACTGGTGATAATTTAAGCCACATCATTAGCCAACAAGAAGAAAGGCAAACCTGATCAAAAATAGTTTGTCGAAAGCTACGGGGTAGTAAAAAGTTGGCCCTATTGTATCTCGGACCCCGTGGTTACTTGCTGCACTAACGACGGTCGCAAGCAAAGTGACAGCCACGTTAGCAAGCGCAGTGTCCGGCCAAGACCAATTTGGCTCCTCCCAAAGTCGTCGTTGCCTCTCACCACTCGAGGAGTCGCTTTATTGAACTTTGGACAAGAGCTACTACCTACAGTAACTGTTGCTTCAGAGCATCTCCAATGGGTCTATAGCAGCTATCTACAAGAGAGTCCATGTCATCAACTGTCCTACGTGGAAGATATTAAATGAAGAAAGAGAACGCAGCTCTCTACAGCTCTAGAGATAGTCTATAGCGCCAAACGAGGCAGCCTCCATAAATTCTGTGTGTGCATGTAAGCATCAAATAGCTATCCTTATAGATAGTTCTTTAGAATGCTAACTTTAGTGTGTACTATATAGATGATGTGGAAGTCTTATAGTTAGTTGCTATCTATAACCATTAGGCACCCTAGAAGTCTAGAAGTGCTTCAGGAAAAAGGTTTTCCGTATCGGATTTTGCGTTTGTGTGTGTGATTGCTTGGCCCCAAACTGCTACTTAGAATTTGAGTAAAAGATGACTGAATCTTTCTAAACTAACAATAAATTTAGGAAGGAAAGGACAAGAGGAGTACCACCACAACTCCATACTGATAATAGACGAGTGCGCCTATTTTCTACTCGGGAATGTGATTACTGAGTAATTTTAATAGAGGTTCAGAGACGTGCGTCTTCTCTCCCCTTCAAACCAAGTCCAGCAGAAGTCATATATGCTAGACAGGAAAACAAAGTAGTCTATCACGTTTCATATCGCCGATGACTACCTTGTGATTGGTCAAGAACAAGTCCAAGTAATGGTAGTGGTAAATCATAATACTACTTAACAAAAGGGAGCACATTCCAGTGAAAATACACAGTGAACCATATATATAAATCCCTAGCCTCCCAAAGTTCCAATTTAGTCTACTAGTACACCTCCCATTTCTAGTCAACCTTCCGTTCAGCTACATTACACCAAAAGTAAAAAAAAAGAAAGAAAAGTAGAAAACCAAACCCAAAACTACTATCCCAGGAGGTATGCACAGAGAACTAAACCGGGTGGTGCCTGGGCTGGGTTCGGGCCGATCTCAGGGAACCCGATGCTCTCTCGTCCTTTGGCCAGCTAGCCGTCGTCGGCGAGGGACACGAGCGCGCGGCGGAAGGCGGCGGGGGAGCAGGGGATGCGGAGCGGGCCCTGGTGGTCGTATCCGTACTCCTGTGCGGCGCGGCCCAGGAGCTCGGCCAGCGCCGGGCGGCCCAGCAGCTCGGCCCGTACGAGGAACCGCTCCGCGTCGCTCCCCTCCCCGACGTGCACCGGCACGTGCCCCTCCGGCACCGCCTTCCCGCCCCGCCGCTTCGGCGCCGGCGACGGAGGGGGCGAGGGCGAGGAGTCGCCGACGCGTGAGACACGCCGGACCAGCTGCCTCATTTGCGCGGTGCAGTGGTTGTGCTGCGTCCACTTGGCTGCAGGTGCGCGGGCGTGCAGCGACGGGAGCGGAGAGCTGAGTTGAATTCGGGGACGGATTGCTTGGTCGCTTATTTATACTGGCGGGGGGATCTGCGGTTCGGTTGGTGACGTGGCACGCAGGGGCCCGGTTTTCAGTGGGGTTGTCTGGTCAGTGCGGGGTGTCGTGGAGCGGAAGAGGAGTGGGGGAGGGTACAAGTGGGACTGGCAGTACGTGGTCCGGTACGATCTCCTCTTTTCCTCCTCGATTTCTTTTGTGTTTTCTTTTGGGGGTTGCTTCGTGCGCGTCGGGTCGAGCAGCGTCGGCGTGCCGCTCTCCCAGCCCAGACACAGTAAAATTTTTTTTTGCTTTTGCGAGAGGGTCCAGAGACAGTAATGATGGTTCAGGTCAGACAAAGGCATTGCTACTACGCAGTCAGCACAATTTCTCAGAACGTGCTCTCGGATTTGTCTGCTCCTTGATTTGGGCGACACGTACCTACGGACGTACGTACTTGCATTTGCTCAGAGTTTTATTGCCTTCTCCTTCTCCATTTTATTAAAGTGCCGATCTAGCAATAGAACCAGCTCGCTGAATTTTAATTGACTTATGATTATACTGTCTAAATTAACTAGTTTTTAAACGGAGTTAACAGATAGATTATAGTAAAAAGTGTACTAAATTCAGCCATATCGGCCAAAATCACATATGACTATTTCTCTATATGTATTACCTCTCATAAATAGCTAGGATTCAAATATTTAAATCATAAGCCATAAACCATCGGCATAAAAGAGCCGTGCATTCTCGGCATGCACATCTGCCGTCGAAGGTACAATGGTCAGAACTCGCCGGCCACGATCCACTATTATTACCCAACCTGAAACAGGTATACCCTTTGACGTGTCGATCGCATATCCCAAATTTTTCGCTCAGTAATTGTTTGAATTTTTAAATATATCAAGTAAGATCAAAATATTACAAAATTTATATACAACCTTCTAACACAATATACTTAACAGTGTAATTTTTGGGTAATTTTATCCATTGTGAATGTTACTCAAAAATTCATATAATTTTAATATTTGTATGAGTTTTTACATATAGTAAGCGAGCTTCAAAAATTACGAAATTTTATGTAAAACCTTCCGACATAGTTATAGATATTGTGTAATTTTATGAGAATTTTATGTGATCCAAATTTGTCATGTTTATTTGGGTTATATACGATTAAATTATCACGAATTAACATGACAAATTCGGATCACATAAAATTCCCAAAAAATACACAATTGGGTTGACTATGTGGAAGGCTTTACATAAAATTTTATAATTTTTGGAGCTCGATTGCTATATGTAAAAATTCCTACAAATATTAAAATCGTACGAATTTTTGAGCAATATTCAGAGGGGATAAAATTATAAAAAAATTACACAATTAAGAAGATTGTGACAGAAGTCTGTGTATAAATTTTTTTGATCTTATTGCTATATTTAAAAATTTTTAAAAAATATAATACAAAATTACGAATTTAGGCAATGATTAAGCTAGCTAATTAGCTAGCTTAATCGCCTGTCGTCCCGTGGGCAGGTGACAGGCGTCTACCGTCTGGTGCACAGGTGACAAGTGCCACGTGTCATCTCACCGGCGCTGCTGTTTGCCCTCCAGATGGCAGAAGTGCTATGGTGCGTATATGGCTAGTTTTGTAAATACCCACACAACAGTTTCAAATTCGGCTTTGTCTCGATGTGGGCTACATGTACCTACGAACGTACTTGCATTTGGCACAAAGTTTTATTGCCTTCTCCTCCATTTTATTAAAGTACCGATCTAGCAGTAGAACCAGCTTGCTTCACTTATTGGCGTAGTCCTTTTCAAAGTAGAGTCAACACGAAGAATATAGTAAAAAATATACTAATTTTAGCTGTATCGATTAAAAACACATGTGACTATTTTCCTGTATGTACTACCTCTCGTAAATAGTTAGAATTAAAATATTTAAATCATACACCATAAACTATCGACATAAAAGAACCATGCATTCTCGGCATCTGCCGTCGAAGGTACAACGGCCAGTACTCGCCGGCCACAATCCATCCTTATTACCGAATCTGAAATAGGTAAACCCTTTGACGTGTCGACCGCCCATCCCCGATCAATCGAGTTGATGGCCGAGAATGTACGGTGGCCATGGCGCCCAGCTCCATCTTTTGATTTGCTTTGCACGTGCACTCGTAGGTGTTGCACGTAACCAGGCGGGCGACAGGATCAAAAGATGAGCTGCTATTATGTTCACGGCTCGCGTTCGTACCCTTACTTAATGTAACACCATATTTAAATTGTAATATCCTATTTATATAAGGCCTTATTTAAATAGTTTAAATTGTATTTTTGGTAATGCTGATGATGGTACATGTAGAGGTGAAAACGGATTCGAATTTGGTCAGATTATCCGACTACCGAATCCGAATACTAACTATCTAAATCCGAATAGAAAATAGATCCGAATTCAAATGTTGAACTGGAAAAGTCTCATATGTCGGAAGCGAATCCGGTATGGCTCTAACATGGATTCGGAGCCAGATAATATTCAGGTTCGATAGATGTAGTAGCACCAACTAGCTAATACGTATCTTTTGTATTTGACCTCTAAATTGGGCATATTATATATGCATTCCGATCATCTCAACGAGCCCATCATCATGGTGAACTCTAATTTTGTATTACATGTTTTCATCTTGGCATATCCCCCAATAAAGCTTTTTACATACTCTTTTTAGCCAAATTTGATATGTTTATAACCTATTTATTTGTAATATATCTAGAAATAGTTAAGATTAGTGGCAAAATAACACCAATAATCAATGATTACGTAATAAACTAGAGAAAAAGGGTATAAATATTACTATAAAATTAGTGTCAATTTACTAATCTTCATTGCGCCATAGGATATGAAGCTGTATTATACAAATATGTGAGATGAATGATTCATTTGTTGTTGTCAACATTTAATGCTCAAATACATATTAAAGTTAGCTATTTATCACTTAAAATGTTAAAAAAAATTGGTGTTATGTTTTAAATAGAAGAGGCCACGAATAATTATTGGAGTCCGAAAATACTCAATTCGATCCGATTTTGAGTATAGTCCGATCCAAACTCATATCCAACATTTGTCTAGTTCGTATTTGTATATGACATTTGTCTGATTCGTATTCGAATCCGAGGAAAAAATATGGATGTGAATAGTGGCAAAGCTAGAAAACTTGCAATGGGTGTGCACACTTCACATGCACAATTCCACACAAAATAGTTTTGTAACATCGTAATGGCAACATATAAGTTTGAAATTTGCCAAAAATACAATACAAACAATTTAAATAAGGTCTTACATAAATAAGAGATTACAAAATATGTAATAAAAGTCAAAAATTTCAGTAAAAAAATTTAATTAATAAAATAAAGTGTTCTTTGGTTGCCTAAATTTTGAAGATTTTTATTTTGGCTTTTATTTTGATTTTCTGGAGTTTATTTGGATTTATCTGGATTTTATTTCAAAGTCTAAAGCAAGAAAATGTATTTTAAATATTTTATTAAAGCCAAAAAGAGTTTATTTTATTTTTCCTAGCCTTCCCAAAATTTTAAAATGAATTTGAGAATTTTTTGGATTTAAAAATCAATTTTAAAAGGTTAAAAAGTATTTTATAAAATTATTAAATGAAAATCTGAAATTAAAAATATTTTTCCTAAGTCTAAAAGGGCTCCAGGAATATTCTATAATTTTTCTGGAATTTTTAGACATTAAATATTATTTTTCTAAGTATTTACAAAGTTTCTAGTATTTTCTGAAATTTAATCCGAAAATAAAAATCAAATTATTCGTAGCCCGCCACGTGTCGCTCTCAGATTGAATCACTCTCTCTCCACGATTTAATCCTAGCCACACATGTTCACTTACCCCTTCATAAAATCCAAGAGCCATGAAACACTCACTTGCCACGTGTCAACAATCCGACGGCCCGTACCCCTTCATTCTCCTCTCTCTCTATGACACATGGGACCCATATGTCATATCCTTCTTCAACCTCACCTTCTTCCTCCTCACATCCTCTCTCTCTTCCACCATGAATGACAAACAAAAGCTTTAATTCCCAGCCGTTTCCTCCTCTTAACTCCCGATTAGCGCATGGAAATGAATGCCCTAATCACCCCCATTAATCTACCGGCCGTTTCTTCCCATTAAGTCCCCTCTAAAGCCGCGGCCGTTTCTTCTCTCTCCACCTATAAAAACCTCTCCCCATGCCCGGTTCCTTCACCATTTCGGCCCCCCTCTCACCGCCGCCCTCCCCTCCCTTCGGCCGCTCTCCCGCCGCCGTGCGCCGCCGTCCCGGCCACCTCCCGCCGCCGCCCGCGCTTCACCACCGCCGCCACCTCCTTGCGCCGCCGCCGGGCGCCCCGGGCCTCCCCGCCGCCGCCCCTCCTCACCCCGCCGCCCCCGCCTCCGGCCGCCGGCCGCCGGCCGTGCGCCTCCCGTGCCGCCCATGCGCGCCGCCCGCGTGGCCGGCCTCGCCCGCATGGCCTCCACGTCACGCCCGCATGGCGCCATGTGGCCGGTGTGCCACGTCGGCGAACCCCTTGGTCCGCGGACTTGGTCCACGGTAGACCGGGCCCACCGGTCATTCAAATCATTTTTCCCGCTCGGAAAATTCGAAATCTGCTGATGTCATAAATAGTATTTTTCAGTGCAAAAATAATTCCCGAAACCAGCCTTTTCCTTTTTTCCCTCCTGTTAATCTTCCGAAGGCCATAACTTCTTCATCTTAACTCCGATTTAACCCGTTCAAATTTCTAAATAGAATTTTTGAATTTTATTTGAATTTATTTGGTTGGTTCTTCGCGCGTAGATTTCGACGAATTCGGAGAGAACGACGCCAACGATTCGCACCAGGTCTTCGAGCAAGGCAAGTTACACCTTTGATCATGTTGAACCTAATATTTTAAATTAATTATGTTGTTTTTAAATTATTATTGCATGCGTAATTTTATTCAAGTTAGTTTAAAATTCAGCCTTGAACTCTAGTTACACCCAAATCCTTTGGACAGCCAAATTTGATATTGCTTACCATTATACCTTGTCAACCCTAGATAAAACCTAGTTAGTACATTAGCACCGACTAGGAATTTTGTAGAAATGCTTAGCCATGCTTATACTGATTATGGTTTGGGATGATCTTTCACATAAAATGATAAACTTTTCAACTGTATTCTTGACTTCGGTGAGTCAAGAAGGTTTATGAAATATTTTGGAAACAAAATATAAAACTGGTTTAGACTTAGGCAATTGGTCAGAGTGGTGGGTGCTGGCATGCCCTGTTGGTTGGAGCCGCAGTGGTTGATTGTCGTGCACGGGGGTATGTGGTTAGGCCTAAGTCAGATTAAGGACCGGTCTGTGAGCTACTATTGCAAAGCCCTAACGTACTTCCACAAGTCTGGTATGGGACAGACCTGACCGAATAATTTGTGAAGTTCCAACTTAATCTCGCTATAGGCTGAATGTGAGCGCGGCGTAGGCCGTGAGAAGTCTCACATGGCACAAGAGGGGGCTCCAGCATGTGGATTCATGTTGTGGTGAAACCTTAGTGGCGGCGTGATTATGTTGACAACGGATCATTGTAAAGGCTTTGTCATGATCTCCTCGCCGCACACCTAAGGAAGTGTGTAACTCGCGTGGCAAACCGGGATGATCATGTCTTGTGGGTAAAGCTGTACAATCTCTGCAGAGTGTATAACCTATCCTGGATAGCCGTGCCCACGGTCATGGGCAAGCTGAGTGAAGTTTTTCATGGATTAGACTTTGGTTTTCAAAATGGTTTGCAAAAACCTTGTGGATGGATGGAATCCACGAGAGATGAAAACCTTGCGGATGGATGGAATCCGTGAGAGATTGAAATCTGGTGAATGGATGGAATTCATCAGAGTTGCGCAGTGAAAGCGTGTGGATGGATGGAATCCATACGTGAGCTTTTGGAAAAGATGGTCCGGGTGGGATGCCCGTGGATAGGTTAGTGTTTGGTTGGAGCCTGCACTAACGATATTATTTTGTTAAAATCTTGTTTCTATTTATCGTATCAAATTTCGCTTTTGCACTTACTTATGATATTTACTTCAATGATCGTCTTTTATGCAAATAAACCATATTATGCATTCCTTTGATATTCCATATGCATGCATCTATTCTGTTAAATCTCCTGGTGTAACTTGTGGAGTACTTTTTGTACTCATGTTGCTATATCTAACTCTTTCAGAGGAAGCCTTCGACGACTTCGGTGAGGATTGCGACTAGGCCACGTCTTACAGTCATTCGCCTTGTGAGAAGGCTAGACGGGCTGCTACTTTATGTATTTCTTCCGCTGTCTTCTTTTGCTGTTATTGTAAACTTGGCCATCCGGCTCACATTAGCTAAATAAAGTTTGTCATTACGCATGATAATTGTCTTTGTGATACTGTGTGCACTAGCTTTTCCTGGGATAGTGCGATTAACACAGAGGGTTCTGGAGTTGCTGCTCCGGGTCCCGACATGTTTTCATCACAATTTACAATAGACAATAGCAATTTATAAGGTTCAAGATAGCAGCAAAATTTTGTATTGAAGATGACATTGACAGACTAACTTACAAAAGCCTCTACCTCTCTAGTCGATTCATTGATTCAACATTTCAACCAGATGAATGCTGATTCTTCGCTGGTCCATTGCTCTACATTTACAAATTACAATATTGTTTCAACTCTCCAAATCTCCAACACAACATGCCATTTCCACAAATCCCAAATCAGAGATCCAAATTTAAGAATTTAAAATCAAATGCTTAATTAGTTAATTGCTTGCTGATACTCAGTACTCACTATGCAAAAGTGCAAATTTGAAATCTACAATGCTTCTCTCTTTCTTAGCTTCTGGGTGAAGTGGCTTCCCTTGGCCGGTTGGACGTCGGATACTGACTACTCGGCTGGGCGCTGGGTGCGCTGCTCGGTTACTCCAGTGACCGGTGCCCCTGGTGTCCTCGGTGGCTCAGCCGGGCGCTGGCCACTGCTGACTGCTCAGTGCTCGCCTCGATCGCTGGGTGCTGGCCGCTTGCCCGCTGCTCCAGTCCTGCTCTAGGCCTCCAGCACTGCGCGCCAAGCGCCCGAGCCATTGCCCGCTGGCCTGCAGTCTACAGAGCCACCGCCGTCCACCTAGCCCTAGCAAAGGAGAACTACAAGACGGCAGGGCTTGGGGACCGGGTTGGGGATTTAGGGTTGAATGAAAGGATGACTGGTGAATGGTGACTGGATGAGTACCGAGTATATTAGCAAGCTCCATGGCTCCCTCCTGGGCTTGAGGAAATGAGGTCTTCTGGCCTTGAGCGATTGAGCCATTGGCCCGTTGAGTGGATTGGTTGGCTGGCCTACCCTGCCTTGAGTGAATAAATGGCCAAATAGAGACATGCATGGTTTAGATTATGACATGTACTGTCGAAGCTAACTACCTAAGACCTGCATGGCAGAAGTACTGAAGTTGCGCATTTCAAAATTTTGGGTGTGCTCGGGCATACTGGGCACCCCGGTCAGCTCCGCCTATGCATGCGAATATGATTTGAGCGCTATCCAATCCGTATTTGATCCATTTTTACCCCTAGCCACATCAGCCTCTCAAACCTTTTTCTCAGTATTAAATCTGGATGATTCGACGAGAATGAAGATTCGAAATAATGCTATCCTAATAAAATCTATGCGGAGAATGAAGATTTGTAGGAATAAGTTAGAATTCCACCACTTGCTGTTTATCCAAATAAGGCCTCAGGGTGCTTAGACAGTGGGTTCTTTTAGGTTGGGGCTTATAACTTTTGAATTATGGCAGTTCGTAAGAGAAAGTACAAAGAGATAGATAGTCACATGCGGTTTTGTCTGGTATAGCTGAAGTCAGTAGCAGTGGCAGACTCAAAACCAAATTTTAGGGTAGTGGGACAATCATTCTGCATTATGTGAGGAAAAATTATAGCCTTTTGGTTGGGATGGACCTCTCACTACTACAAAAGGGTCATTCTTGACGCCTCATCATAGACAGTTCAACACAAACTATTTGTGATAAAGTTACCACAAACGGTTTTACAAGATGGACCATCTAAGTTCACCACTATAGAAAGAATCAGCTGTGATGAACTATTTATCACAGACAATTTTTATTCCGAACCATCTATGATATATCACAGATGGTTCAAAACAAAAACCATCTGTGATATCTGTACTTATCACAGATGGTTTCATCACAAACAGTTTTTAGTCCGAACCGTCTGTGATAATGACACATCACCGATCCGTGGCATTTCTCCCAATATTTTGATCTCACCCATCCATTATCTTCGCATCGAACAGTAGGCTCCGGTCTCCTCCCACCTCTCGCCCACTTATTACTCTCCTGCTCACTTTCCCCCAATTTCACTCTAAGAACCAATATTTCCTGCTACTTCAAGTTCATCCACTCATTATTCCTGCTTTCTCCCCCAAACCATAGCGCCCCGTCCCCTTGAGACGTCAACTACCACCGTGAGCTCCTCCACCTATGGATGTGACGTCACGGTCAATGACAAATCTAATTATGAGACTAACTTATTTATTGATTACAATATTGCATAGTCTTATTTGAATGAAAATGTAAAAAATATAAGAGGTATGCATTGAATGTCACATTCTTATATCTTATCGTATTCCTCGAATCCAAAAAATAGATTGAACTCCATAAATAGTCAAACTTGAATATGTGCACATGTATTTAATATACATTCTTGTATGCACAAATTTAGGGAGAGTTCACTCTATGTTTTGTTGTTTCACTAGTATTGATCAATGTTCTCTTTCCACATTTTAAGGATCTTCACTTTGCGACATATCCATTGAGTATATATAGCTTGTGTGGTTCACATATACCCATAATCGGGTTGTCATCTAGTTCTTTCATTATGTGTTAATAGTTACATGATTAATGACAACCGAATGACTAAGCTTTTCTTAAAATGTTTATCTTAGAGTATACAGCTGTGTGTACATGTTGTATACTCACAATTCAATTTCTATCTCATTATTTGTTGAGATTGTCTTAAATTACCAAAAAGAAAATATTATAGAATCTAGTCCATCTATTATGAGTTAATGGTGAAGTTTGGTAGTTAATGACAATTAATTTGTGGAACAACATCTTTCATGAGTTGGATGAATATGCTAGATTCCACAAATGAGGGTGACTTGGGATAACTTCATGTGTTCAAGATCATCAAATCAAGTGAGGAATGCGTCATGAGTTGATGCATGTCGAAGAATAGATGATCATGAGTTGATCATCAAGTCAAGAGAAGTTCCATTATGTATTGATGAAGTTCAAATGAATGATGCACCATGTGTTGATGCATATCAAGACAATGACCTAAGGCAAAGATATGACCAGCTAAGGCTAAAGATGTGTTTCTAGTCTTTTACTGGTCTTGGTGTTTGGTTGGAAAACCAGACTGTTAGTATGGATTGTCATAATATTAAGAGGGGTCATGTTTAGTAGCTGTAGTCTCATCATATGTTGATAGCTCAACCTCACTTGCTCTAACTCTCTTTAGCATGATACTTATATTGGCGAATGTATTTTGTAAATAGTTGTGGCTCATGTGTTGAATCCTTGTAACACAGGACTATACATTGAAAATATATTTTGCAAGTGTTTGAAGTCCATGTTTCCTATTCCTTGTGGTATAAGACTTATATTTGAAAATGTGTTTTGCAAATGGTTGAAGCTCATATAATCTTTGTGTTATGATTCTAAAAGTGTGCAAACGTGTTTTGCAATTTATTGGGAATCATGTTTGATCCTTGTGTGCATGATACTATAATTTGCAAAATCTGTTAAAGTATATGCACTTTTCAAGAAAATCAAAAGTACCGTAGTGTTGTGTGTGGTACTATCGCTGAGTGGAATTGTCGGCGTTGCAATCATGGAACTACCGCGTTCGTTGGTAGTCGGAAGACCTGTGTGGTTGAGGGCCCACGTGATTAAGACCAGAGTGGTCGAACCATGGTGGTCGAGGACCAGATTGGTCGAGCCAAAGTGGTCGGAGACCAGAGTGGTTAAATTAAGATGGTCGAAGACCTGTGCGGTCGAAACCAGCATGGTCGGAACCAACGTGGTCAAGATCTGTGTGATTGAAACCAGTGTGGTTAAATTTACATGGTCGAGATTTGTGTGATCGAAACCAGCATGGTCGAACAGACGCAGTCGGAACCAACGTGGTCGAGACCTGTGTGGTCGAAATTGACATGGTCGAATTGATGTTATTGAAACAATGTAGTTGAAGATTGACGTGGTGGTCAAAGATCTACGTGATCAAAGATTGACATAATCGAATATCGACATGGTCGACTTGGTCAAGACTTGAATGGCTGAAACCAACATGGTCAGAGAACAGCGTAGTCAGAGACCTGTGTGGTCGAACCGAACAATGTGGTCGGAGACCAGCGTAGTCGGAGACCTTTGTGATCAAACCCGACAATGTGGTCGAAGACCAGCGTGATCGAAGACCAGTGATCTAAAAGGCGGGCTGGGCAGCCGCCTAGGCATTCGGCGGCCACCCGGCGCCTCGCCCAGGGGAGTTGGGCGGGAAAGAAGAGGCCAGGCGGCGAGGCGGCCGCCTAGGCGGCGAGGCGGTGTGAGGCGGCGAGGCGGCTGGACCACAAGAATAGGGGGGACCAGAAAAAGACAAGCCAGAGCCACAGTTCCACGGTACCACAGTACCACGAGCGGGAGACGGGAGCTAGGGTTCTGTGTGCCGCCTCCTCCGCGCCGTCGCCGCGCTGCCTCTGCACTGTGGCCGCCACCTCTCCGAATCCAGGCGAAGGAGGAGCTAAGCTAGTACGGTAGTACCTCAGGCGTGCGGGAGCTGCGCCGGAGTGCCGAGCTGCGGGAAGGAGCGCCGGCCTGCGGGGAGGACCGGAGGAGCGCCGGCCTGCGAGGAGGACCGGAGGAGCGTCGGCCTGCGGGGAGAGGAAGGATCTGCGGGGGGAGGAAGGATCTGCGGGGGGAGGATCTGCCGATCCGGGTTCCGAAGGGACCGAGGGAGTAGCGTCTGCCACTGCTGAGGAGTGAACGGAGGAGTGAAGTAGTGAACCGATCGAAGCCGAGTGAACCGAAGCCAGCTTGAAGCGCCTTCACTGCCGACGCCGACACGTCTTCCCTGCCGACCGCCGACACGTCGCAGGCCAGCTCTGGACAGCAGTCAGCAGCAGAGGACAGAGGTAAGTATTGTAATTTCTAATTTGTTTCTTGAGCTAGTAGTCTTGTTTCTAATTTCTAATTTGTTGTACAAAATGCATTGCATATTAGATATTGCAATTTGCACAGCATTCCCATAAAATAATTGTACATTCTTACATAGATAACTTATATATTATATATATATATATATATTATATAAACAAACTAGGATCAGGATGTCATCCGCCGCGTCAGCTCCTGAGGTGGGCACCAAAGATACTACTCAAGATAGTCTCAAGAGAAAGTCGGGAGACGTAAGGTGGGAATATGGGGTGTTAGTGAATCCAAACAATTTGGACAAGGTGAAATGTATCTTGTGCGGAAAGGTTGTTTCCGGAGGCATCTATAGGATCAAGCAACATATTGCACATATTCAAGGAAATGTTGCAAGATGTCCCAAATCTACAAAAGAAGACCAAGCAAAATGCCGTAATTCTATTGAGGAGGCAAAAAACAAGAAGAAGTGCAAGAAAGCGCAAGAAGATGAGGTTAGAGAAAGTGTGAGCATAATAGGTGGTCATGAAAATGAAGAACAACTTGAAGAGATCGGAGGATCGGCACCAAGAAAGTTAGGGCCTATGGATAGATTTGTGAATCCGATTGATCCTCAAGAGAGCAATTGGAGCACGCAAGAGTTGAAGAGGCAGCAAAAAATTACAGAGGCAATTTGGAAAGAGAGACATCACAAAGTGAAGCAATATGTGGCAAGATGGCTTTATGTTTCCGGTAAAGATTGCAATTATCATTCATTTTATTCTTATTATCTTGTATGCTATCAATTCATTCATTTGCTCTTCACTCTTTAGGTGTTCCTTTCAATGCTATCAACAACGATGAATTCAAACAAATGTTGGAGGCCATCAGTCGCTTTGGCCCGGGCTTTGGAGGTCCTTCTCAATACGATGTTCGTGAGCCGTTGTTGAAAGAGGAGGTGTTAAGAACTAATGAGTTGTTGAAAGCACATGAAGAAGAAAGAGCCATGACTGGGTGCTCCCTCATGACCGACGCATGGACGGATCAAAAGAGGAGAAGCATCATGAACTTATGTGTTCATTGCAATTTAGGAACAAGATTCATAGGATCAAAGGAGACGTCGGAAGATGCGCACACAAGTGAGTATATCTTTCATGGAATCTAATTGATGAGGCAATGGGAGCTAATGAAACCATGCAACCTCGTAGAAGCACTAGAGTGAGAGAGCTTCATGAAGATGATTTCGATTCCGAATCCGAAGAAGAGGAGGTCAATGAGGATCTTGAAAATGTTGAATTTGAATCCGAGCAAGATGAAGTGGTGCCAACCAAAGATTATGGACAAGAGGATGAAGATTGACTCATTTCATAATCACATATTCACATTATCATGCTTGCTACCTTAAGTCCTTGACTATGTTGCTTGTTTGTAACAATGTAACTTGTGAGGAAAACTATGTTTATGTGTGTTTAGTTCGTGTATTTGAGACTTGAGAACAATGCTTATGTGTCTTTTGTTATGAACTTCATAATTCATTACGCATGTCTTATTATATTGCTATCATTTCTTTTATTATTTTCAATTTACAAGTTTGAAGCACAAATGTACAATAGTTATTCAATACCAAAAAACTCACACATTGCTTAATGTGCAGGTTTTACAATTATACATCAAGCATTTACATCAAAAATTTACATCAATGGATAGAGAGCTATCATTGTTGCTCAAGGTAACAATTTTCTTCATTTAAACATCAAATACATATATATGATTGCTTATCTTTGCATGTTGTCCTCATTTTTTATTTAACCGCCTAGGCCCCGCCTAGGCCCCCTAGGCGCTAGGCCTCACCTCGCCGCCCGCCTAGCGCCTAGCGCCTTCTTGAACATTGTCGAAGACCAACGTAGTCGAAGACCTGTGTGGTTGAACCGGACAACATGGTCGAAGACCTAAGTGGTCGAATCATCTGACGTGGTCGTAGACCAGTGTAGTCGACGAGCGGTACTTTCGACTCTATGTGAGCGTCCGACCAGCGAGTAGTACTACCAGCTTTGTGTGAGCGGTACTTTGAGTTACGGAATGACCGGCTTGTGTAGTGGTACATTTTTTCTAGAGAGATACCTTTTGGGAGTGTTCACGTCTGCTGGTAGTCGGTAGTTCTGCACGAGCGAAGCGGTACCACTGTAGATCGGTATTACCAGACTTTAGTCGTCGAACTACTGGATTAGCTGATAACGGCTAGTTTTCTGACCATTGTCGACGGGAGCAAAAATACCGTCTTAAGCCAGTGGTACTTCCAGAAATCCAGTTTTTTATCCCAATGGCTAGTTTCAAAGTGTAGGGTATAAATACCCCCTTGTGGTCAGTTGGAGTAGAATCTTTCACACTCTATTTCACTTTATTGAGCTAGTGTGAGCTCCTCCTCTCAATTGTGCATGTGTTATACTTTGTGAGTAAGGAGGAAGCCTCTAGATTGCATGTGTTTCATATAGAGGTGGATTTAGTATCTACTCGAGCTTGTGCATTCGTTGCACGTGGTGAGAGTCAAGAAAGGGGCTTGACTTATTACCTTTGTAGGTTACCGATTCCTATATGGCGTTGGAGGCGTCGTGCGCGGTGATCTTTTCAATGAAGGTTGTGAGAAGACTCAACGAAGTGCGTGTAGGATTAAGGATAACCGACTAGAGGGGGGTGAATAGGAGGTTTAAAAATATTCTTGGCTTCTAAATAATTTCTATAATTTTAATATAGCAGAAATTTAAAGCAATTGAAACCTACCAATTCTAGTAAGTTTAGGGCACTACAAGTAATCTTTACAAGAGGCTCTAGCACAAGTAAATAATCACAATATACTAAATATACAAGAGCTGAAAAAGAGACAAAGTGATAACCAATGAACGCACGATGTTTTTACCGTGGTGATTGGAAACTTGCCGGTTTCTCCTAGTCCACGTTGAGGAAAACCCAAGCGACTTGGACCGGTTCCACAAATTAATCCTCAGCTCCTCAATGCACTAGTGGTTGTTCTTCCTTCACTCCGAAGATGGTGGACACCAGACCATTCACAAGTCGATGTCGGGCCTCTTTACAACATTCTTGAAGAAGTCACCACACAATTTTCCACAAAGTCGTCCAGGTGCCGGCAAGCACCGAGAGTAAAATATTACAAGTTTAGTTTGGTGACAATCAAGTGCCAAAAGATCAATCTAAAGATGAAATGAACTTGTTTGGCTCAACCACCTCAAATGAATGCATAATGAGAAAAAGTGGTGAGTGAATACTCAATGCTCAAAGATGTTCAATAGGGTCTATTCTTTCTGTCCTTGAGCAGATGAATGGATATTTATACTCTCACCAATCAAAACTAGTCGTTATAAGGAAATTTCTAAAAAATTCAGGGCGAGCGAAAGTACCGCAGTGCACTGGCTGGTACTTCCGCACCTATTTTGACATGACAGTCGGCGCAGAACTACCGTCGTTATAAATCTGGTAGTTTTGATAAATTGAAGTTTCGAGATATCGGCGCGGTACTTCCGTTTGATCTGAGGCCGAGAATTGGTGCTCTTTGGAAAAAGGTTTCGCCCAGGTTTTTCGGAGCTTCCGTGCTTCGGAAGTACCGTTTAAGGTTGCGATACTACTGCTTTATGGTAGTTCCGTCGTTGAAACTCCGGTACTTCTGTTTGCCACAGACACAAAGTCATCCCGAGGTTGCTCTCTGGAAAAAAAAATGTTCCGCTCATTTTTCTGGAGCTTCAAGGAAGCGGAAGTATCGCGGTTTGCACACTGGTATGTCCGGTTGTCCGGACAGAGCACTGATTGATTCCGAGGGTGCTCTCTGGAAAAAGGCTCCGCTCAATTTTTTGGAGCTTCCGAGCACCTGAAGTACCATTTGAGACTGCGGTACTACAGCTCTACGGTAGTTCTTCCATTGAATTTTTGGTATTTCCGTTTTTCCAGACAGAGTACAGATTTGGCTATCAATTTTAGTTTTCAATGAATGCATGATCCTAAATTGATCTAATGGCACAAGAATATGCTAGCAAGCTACTTGTCATGATCCCTCTTAATGGTACGACATTTTAGCATATAATCCGGTCTTTCATCATTTCTCCTAAGACCGGTAAAAATAAAAAGGATCCTAGTCTACATATACCTTTGCCTTTAACCACTTTGATCTTCATGTTGATCTTTAGCATGTGTCTCATCATCAATTTAGAGACTAAGCTTTTTTAAACACTTAATAAATATGTTAGTCCCATATCCACATAAATTCATTAACTACCAAAACCATTTTTAGGGGCCTATATGCTTTCAATGTGAAGGTTAGAGCTCACCTACCCACAGCGGGAAAGAGGTACCACTAGTAGATTTGAGGTGATTGGCTCAATTCGTAGGGCCAGTCCAATTCGTTCGGGCTTACCTCAACATGGATTAGGGGGACCGGTAAGTCTCTGAACACCATGGTAAAAAACAACCGTGTCATTTGTGGTTTATTTTCTTATGCTTAATTTACATTCAAGCAATTTACATTCATAGAATTAAATTGATTGCTTGCCTTCCTAGAATTGCAAACCTTGGCATAGCCTGAATTTGTTGGTGAACTTAGGTGAATATAACTGAATTAGACTTTATTTGAGCTAAACCAAATTGAGTTAAGTTTCTGCATTATATAATTGGTCTTAGCTAAATAGAAAAAATTAATTAATAGAAGAGAAATTTTAATCCGCCTATTCACCCTCCGTTAGTCGGCCTTCTGAAAGCATCCGGGCCCCTAAAAATGGTTTTGGTAATTAATGAATTTATGTGAATATGGGACTAACATGTTTAACGGTATGCAAAGGTTAAGCCCATATATTGGTGACAAGATGCAAGCCAAAGGATAAATACAAAGACCCAAAATGGCTCAACGTAAAGGTATATTTAGAATAGGATCCCTTTTATTTTTACCAGTCTTAAGGAGAAAAGGTGGAAGACCGGATTATAGGGTAGATAATCGTACCATAAAGAGGGATCATGACAAGTAGCTTGATAGCAAATTTTATGTGCCATTTGGATCAAATTAGAAGCATGCATTCATCAAAAATCAAATTTAAAGTTAAAACTGTGCTCTGTCTGGAAGAGTGGTAGTACCGCAGTTTTGAACATCGGAACTACTGTAGAACGGTAGTTTCGCGCCTAGAAGCGGTAGTACCAGCGACCGGAAGCTCCGAATTTCGAGCGGAGCCTTTTTTTCCAGAGAGCACCCCCGAATGCATTTTAGTTTTTGCGGGAACGGAAGTACCGGCGCTTTGAACGCCGGAACTACCATAGGGAGCGGTAGTTCCGCATTTTGGAGCGGTACTTCCGTAGCGCGGAGGATCCGAAGGCTGAGCGAAACGTTTTTTCCAGAGAGCTCCTCCGGATGAAATCTGGAATTTCGCGGAACGGAAGTACTGGCGATTTGAACGCCGGAACTACCACAGGTTGCGGTAGTTCCGTTATCCAGAGTGGTACTTCCGGAGACCGGAAGCTCTGGACTCAGAGCGGCGCCTTTTTTCCAGAGAGCACCAAATTTGGGACTTTTGGATTTCTGCTCAAGGGGTAGTACCGCGCCGACTTTGCGGAACTACCGGAAAGCGGTAGTACCGCAAATTACAACGGCAATAGTACCGCACCGCCAAATCCAACGGTCACTGCAGAGTTCTGACATAGTCGTTCTATCGTGAAGATTTGGGAGCGGTAGTTCCGGCCGTATAACGGCGGTAGTTCTGCTCCCCCTGAATTTTTCTGGAATTTGTTCCAAACGGCTAGTTTTGGTTGGTGAAGGCTATAAATACCCCCACCACTGCTCAAGGACTAATGTTAGAGACCCATTGAACATTCTTTGAGCTCTAGAGCATTCATTCCACCCTTATTCTCAATTTGTGCATTCAATTTGAGGTGGTTGAGCAAATAGTGCTTGCATTCATTAGTTGATCCACTTGGCACCCATTTGCAATCAAGCGAAGCCCTGGTCTATTACTCTTAGTGCTTGCCGGCACTTGGACGATTGGACGGAGGATTGATCGGTGATCTTCTCAAGAAGATTGTGAGAAGACCCGGTATTCTTGTGAAGGTTGGAGCTCACCTACCCGGAGCGGGGAAGAAGTACCACTAGTGATCGAGGTGCTTCGGCTTAATTCGTGGAGCCGGTCTGATTCGTTCGGGTTAACCTCAACGTGGACTAGGGGAAACCGGTAAGTTTCCAAACACCACGGTAAAAACATCGATTGTGTACATGTCTCACTTGCTACTTTCTAGCTCTAGTTTATTTACTTCATTGTGATCATTTGCTTGATTTAGAGTTAGTATTGTTATTCACTTGACTAGAATTGTGTAGGGTTAATTGCTTTCCATTCTAGTAATTAGAATTGTAGAGAATTAATTTAGTAAACAAGAAAATTTTAAAAACCTTCCTATTCACCGCCCCTCTAGTCGGTATCCTTGATCCTACAAGTGGTATCAGAGCTTGGTCTCTCATTATTAGACTTAACCGTCTAGAGATAAAAGGATGGCTAGTGAGGGGTTTGCAATAGGTAAGGCACCACTCTTTGATGGCTCGAATTATACATATTGGAAAATTAGTATGTCAATTTATTTAAAGGCCATGAGTCCTAATATTTGGAAAATCGTAAATGATGGTTATGTCATGCCTCTTGATCCATTGCACCCAACAGAACAAGACGGGTGTAACGCTCATTTAGATGCTCAAGCCATGAATGCTCTTTTTGGGGCTTTAAACGCGGACGAGTTCAATAGGGTGAGCAACTTAGAAATGGCTCACGCTATTTGGACAACCCTTTCGGAAATCCATGAAGGGACGTCCACGGTTAAAGAAGCAAAATTGCATCGGCTTAGGATCAAATATGAGACATTCACAATGTTGCCCCATGAGGACATTAATGAGATGTACACACGGCTCAACAATATTAGAATTGTAGAAAATTAATTTAGTAAACAAGAAAATTTTAAAAACATCCTATTCACCCCCCTCTAGTCGGTATCATTGATCCTACACCTTCTCGATCTTACATCACTGCAGAAGACACTCTTGACCTAAGTGTTGTAGGAGTGTCTTGTGCAGTGTTACTGTCGTGACACAATGGTGATGCTGTCGTCGCCTCTTCTTCATCGCTGGTGATGTATCTCTCATCCGAAATTTTTGGATGGCTAGGGTTTCGGCCATGTAAATCTTGATGCTCGTGCGCCTGAAAATTAATTGTTCATGTCTTAGTTCTTGTGATGATTGATGGATAGCTAAGATTTCGGCCCTTATTGAAATTCATTTTTTATTGCAGGATGAAAACATGGCAACAAAATTTATTGCACAATGATCTTGTTGTCATAAATAGGCCTAGTTTGATTCATCTGCATTACCTGATTGCGCTGTTTTGTAAAGTAATTAGAGAATATTGATGAATTGAAGGAGGCTAGAACACAATCACATACCGTTCTTAACTAGAACCATTCATGATAATAGACTTTCAGAGACAGTTCCTAACTAAAATAGCCTGTCATATTAGATTATCACAGATAGTTCTTAACTAAAATCGTCTGTGTTGTATCTTATCACAGATGGTTTGAGAGCCATCTGTGATAGCCACATGTTATCACAGACACATAAATTCAGATGATTCAGAAATCGTCTGTGATGATCGTTTTGAGCCGTTTGTGATGACACTTTTTGTAGTAGTGTCTCAACCAATGCGCTATCCTCACTTGATGTCTAATTTCACTGTGATACTCATTAATAGGTATGTGATTCGCCAGATTAGTGATGATTTTATTGAGACTAAAATCCATCCGATCATTCTTTACTTGACTCTCATTAGTATGAGGAGCAGTACTTATATTGGATGGAAAATATTTATGCCATGTTCGTTTCTCCATTTCTTGCAACTCTATGAATCGATCAATGATAATAGATGAAACTAGAATACCAAATCAATTACAATTGTGCGAATTGAAAAGTAGATTTGTATTTTATACCTTACGACCATTGCCTCTAACCCTTTGTTATCTCTTAATGCGGAGCCATAGCCGACAGCCCTCCTCAGCCATGTCCACACCACACTAGGTAGCTAAAATGGTAGACCATTCAAGTTTGGGCCTGCAAAGGGTGAGCATGATTCTTATTATCAAGTATCAACTACACTAATCTTCCATATTAATAAGAAACCAACAAGTGTGCAAATGTCTTATAGATAAATCATTAATCCAAAAACAAGTAGATGCCTAACAAAGTAACAGTCCATATCACATAAACAAATGCGAAAACTTGCATATCACAACATTGTGGGCAACATCAACAAATGCATAAATTTGGATAGGAGATAAATCTCAAGTAGAGACTAGAGAGATCGCTAACGCAGTAATGCTTATAGCTAACTAGTAGCAATCTCGTCAGACATTCAGGCTCACCACAGAAGCACATTTTAGAGTAATATGTAGTTGAAATTTGAAAAGGACTTGTCCAATACCAAGTGCCCAAACCATGCCATTACCAATTTGCCAATTGCCATTGATTTGTCGGCAATGCCAACTTACCATTCCCTGACGCCCAGGTGCCCAAGTAGCCAAGCCCAACTCGGCAAGACTTGAACTCCAGTCCAGACCAGACAGCAGTTGAGCCAGCCAACAGATGCAATCATGTAGATTCCCTTTCGCCGGCCTTCCTATCCCTGCCTGGCTGCCTCCTAGGCCCTTGGTGGCCTCATAGGCTCACAGGTAGCCTCTGGCCTCTTGCCTACTCCAGATCTCCTGTGCTCCTTCCAGCCCCAGGTGGCTCCCTTGGCCCTCGCAGATGGTAGACCTAGCAGGTAGCAAAGCAGTACTCACCAGATCGGCATGGTTGGCGGTAGGCGCCCAGGTCGCCAGGCGCCTAGTGATGGTCGACTGTCGGCTGTCGCCTTCTCGGCATCCCACCGGCCCACCTCACTTAGCCGCCTCCAAGCTGCTCGCCGCTACTCGCCAACGCCACGTCGGCTCGTTCGTTGCCAAGATGCCAACCATAGCGCTTCGTTCACAAAAGGAATTAGGGATTTAGGGATCGAAATTTCCTAGCTTCTGTTGTTGCCGTGCTGCCGTAAGCCGCAAAGACGAGTTGATTCTCATTTTGTTTATTGTTGGCCTGGCCACTGTGGGCTTCTATGAGTGCCATGGCCCATGGTTGGCTGGTTGGGTCAGGCTTCAGGCAGCAGGCACCCAAGCCAGCAGGTCTAGCTACATGGCTTACTAGTTAATGGGCATTGGGCAATACAGATACTAGCTAGCTTAGTATGTGTTTGCCTTCCTTATCTTAGTCTCCCGACGCACTGATGACGACGTTCGACGACGATCGAGCATGGCGCCCCAGCTGGACCTAAGGGGTACCTACTCTTCGATCGGAGATAGGATAGGCACCAACCCTCATTGGCCCACCGGTACATCCGCCAATGGTCAGTAAGTCTCTAGTATAATCGACTTGTAAACTCCGCCTTAAAAAGACGCACCGTTTAAAAGTTAGTTACTGTAGCAATAGCCAAAAGCAGCTAGCTCAAAAGAACCTAGCCATATTGGAGCCTTTTTTTTTTGTCCGTGCATACGCACCAAACAGTTGGACGATGAAATCATGTCAAGATTCCAACTCCACGACACGAGTGCAGCTCCAGAAATATCGTTGCTAGACCCGTTTCAAACAGTGATGGCTTTTTAGAAACCAAAAGCCATTTAGCGTGCATTGGCTTCTTGATATGGCTTATTCTCTTTTTTTTATCTATGAAGATATAACGGTGTTTTTATTTTTCTAGTTAAATAACTAAGGAAAAAACTAGCAAGCCGGTACGATACCATTTGAGCCAAAACCAAAAAACACGGAAAATCAAAAGCTAAGCACTTTAGAACAAGGCCAGTACCGTGCGGTGTGCACGATTATTTATACGCAATCTCAAGCTGTCAAGATCGTGTCTGACACCGAGTGGTAGTGGATCCGCGGCCGTACACGTTCCGGATCACGGGGCGTACCTTTCCGCGTCCTCGCCTGCCTGCGTGCTCGATCAGCCGGGGAAAAGGGCCAAGGGAAAAGCCGAGCCGTATCACGTCTATGGTTTTCTCGCGTGTCGTGGAAAGACGTCGGAGTGCAAAAGTGGCACGCGCCGACGCGCTACTGGTCGTTGGGTGGCGCAATGTTATGGTATGGCCGTCGTTGATCGAGCGAGTGCCTTCGCTTTGCTTTGCTTTGCTTTGTTTCCCCTTTTGTTTTGCGATTTCTTCGCTATCGTTATGCTTTTCATGTGTGGTGAACCTGCGGCGAAGCAATGGCATCAGCCTGCATCTTTCGAGCCGTCTCTCTCTCCATCGCCTTATTTGCTCCTGATGTCTGATCATCATTTTATTTGTTCTCTAAACAATCACTTTCCTTGGACTAGGTTGTAGTTGGATACCAATGGACTCCCCCTACTTGCTTTTTTTTTCCTTTGGAGAAATGTCTATTTGCATTGATCGTGTGGATTTGTAGAATATGTTAGCCTGTCAAAGTGGCAGCGTGGAGAACATCGACCGCTAGGACTAGGAGTGAGCACTGGACAGCGTTAACAATTCATTTATCTTTCTCCGCTTTTTTTTTTTAATAATCGGAGCAATGCTTTCTCTCTTAAACCAAGAGGCAAATGGAACCCAGAACATTACTCATCGTCTATACAAATTGGGCCTCACGGGCTGCAAAGATTGGCGCAGGGAATAACAAAGTGCAGGCCCAGGCCTCAAGTTTCGACTAAAGGGACCAGACATACGGGCCGAGGCGTCAGTTTTCTACTCCATGGCCTAACTGTACAGTCCAAAAGAACTTTCCACGTTTCCCGTCGACACTATGCACGTGACTTGGAGGAATTTAGTATAGGCTTTTTCTGATGGCTAAAGCTTACGGTTGTTAGTTAAAAAAATAAATATATTAAGGGCCTGTTTGGATGGACTAGGACTAGTTGTTAGTTAGGACTAGTTGTTAGCTGACTAGTAGTTAGCTGGCTAAAGATTAGCCTAGTCCTGTTTGGATCCAAGGACTAATAAGATAAGTGCTACTATCTCAGTGCAAAGTCTGTTATACCTTTATGCATGGTGGTCTGGGAGGGTTGGCGTGGGTATCAACGTCTTTTTTCCATCCGGCTGGTCCTTTAGCCCTCATTAGCTGGGTTTGATGGACTAGTTGGCTAACAACTAGTTGGGGCTTTGGCTAAACTTTAGCTCACTCATTAGCCCTCCTGTTTGGATCCTCAAGGGCTAAAGTTTAACAACTAGTTGTTAGCCCAAGGGATCCAAGGGATCCAAACTCCTTGGGCTAACAACTAGTTGTTAAACTTTAGCCCTTGAGGATCCAAACAGGGCCTAAAAGAAGTGACTTTTAGATGGAGAGAATGAGCAGTGTAAAAAATAAGGGAGAAATGCGTGCTTATGACGAGAGCGAGAGGAGTGGGATGGATGATGTATTCATAACCTTTTGCTTTATCTTCGGAGCGAGATGGTAGCAAAAAAAGTAGAAAAATTGCTTTGAGAAACTGAGTATTTATATTAACTTTTTTAAGTAGAATCTAAAAAATAAAAGCCAATACGAGCTTATGTGCCCACCGTATCACATGGCGAAACAAAACAAAACACTATTCATTACGTTGGCAAGTTGTCCGCATGCTGCGAAAGGAAATGGGACACGGCCGAGCATCCACATATAGGGTCTGTTCTTTTCGGCTATGGCTTATAGTTTTTCGATGAAATTTTTGAATTTTAGCTGTTTACGGAACAGATTACAGATAGACAGATACTCACTTGCGATTTTGGCTGGTACAAATGTTGGGCTTTTAATGTGTAGATCGTTTAACTTGTAGACCCCGTCTTGAGAAAATACTCCGTTTGAAAGTTAGGTACTGTAGTAGAAGCCAAAAGCCGATTTCAAAAGCCCAAAAGAACAAAGCCCATAACTCCCTCGCTTTCGAAATCGAACAGCTGGACAGGCGGACGGATGGGACGCACGCATGCAGAGGAAAGTGCTTATAGGGGTGAATAATGAGCCGGCTCGGCTGACTCGATCAAACTTACTAGCAAACACGATTCGGCTAGGCTCGAGTCAGTTCATTTGAAAAGCTCAAGCTAGCTAGTTTAAAGATAAGCACTAACAATTGTATGTATGTTAATATAAACTAATATACATTGTAAAAAACTCATAATTTGTATCTAAACTACATTGCAGGAGGGGTGGTGGGTAGCAGGAGGATGCGAGAGGTGGAAGGTAGCGTTGGCATCCCTAGTTGCCACCTACGACTTAGGCATGTGGTGCTGTGCAACGGCTATGTCGTGCCTGTGCATGCATAGGTGGCGCCATGCGGCAGCTGTGTTGTGCATGTGTGTGTGCATTGATGGAGCTATGTGGCGGCTGTGTTGTGCCTGCACGTGCATCTATGCGTTGAGTTAGGGGCTTAGGGTTGATGGGAGATTAGAACTTGGAAGTTGTAGGACCGAGATCGTCAACTAGAGGGGGTGAATAGGAGCCCAAATTAATTTTGAAGGTTTTCAAAATTATTTTTTTGAGCGGAAGTAAAACCCTTTACTCCAGTAGTTATGAAAACCATGAAGATCAGAGACAAATAATCACAAGGAAATGTCTAAGCAAAACCGAGCAAAACAGGCTTTGATATATCCCAGGCGGTCTAACCTCCATTAAGGGGGTGGTCTGACATCTAATTCAGGAACAGAGAAAAATTTAGCACTATTTTAAATCCGAAAATCGACAAAAATTTTTTATCCACAACTCCAAATGACTTAAAACTTAAAACAAGATTTGATCATAACTTAAGAACCTATTCCAACCAAAGATCAAAAAAGAACCTAAGAAAATTGAGATATATTAGCTCTTGAACCTCCGCTGCACTAAAACCAGACTAAAATCACAAATTGAGCCAACTCTCAAACCAAAACTCTAAATCACTTAAAATTTGATGTGCATCTTCTATAGGATGTCAGGAGCATATCCCAATCAATAATTAAGAGAATTATTGCCAAAGTTCTGACTTTTTTCGTTTGAAGGAAAGTTACACCAAAACTAGGCAACAAAGGGAAATCTTGATCTGCTTTTACTCGTAAGTTTTTGATAATCTAGATAATTTTAGATGGGTTCTCACATATCATAGCATGAATTCAATCTAAATCACCCACAAGAACAAAACCTCAAAATCAACCTTCTCTTGAGCCAAACCAAACAATCACGAAAACTTACAAATAACTAGTGTTTAGATGGATGAGATGTAGTCTCCAAGAGACATCTTCATCACTCACACATCCATGGTACATAACAAGATCAAGAGGAGAAGAGGAAGCACAAAAAACCAAGCCAACTTAGGATTTTATCACTTGAGTACAAGAGGGAAATACTTGGATGAAAATTTATCTCTATTGATACTAGGAGATAAATGTTTACAGCCACTCTCTAGCTACACACAAATCCTAAAGATAACAAAGAGTTCAGCTACAAGAGCCTCTCACATTTCCCACTAGGTTCTTGCCATGAACCCTAACTCTCCTATTAAAGGCTTAGACTAAATTCCCCAAAAGCTTAACCTAGCCACATCTCTCCGTCATTTTATATGAAAGCTTATAAAAATGTAACCAACACCTTTAGTTGAATTTCATCCACTTATATGGGCTAGCTTGTTAACCTAACACCATATTGTGTTTTACATTTGCACATGCATCCTTCTCAAAACGCTCACACCCATTAACTCATTAGTGAATCAACACTTGATCCACTTCATATTTTCAGCACATACAAGACCTAAACCAGTTAGGTCAATGCCGCGATTTCGCACACTGCCATTTTCTGATAATAGGTAATTTACCAAAATGCCCCTCTACCGTCTTTTATGAAGCTTTTCTGCTTTCTTTGCCACAAAGTATCGTCCATACTTCACCATTTTTCATGTGGTCCTAATGACTTGTCGTCAAGTCTCTCACGTGTCTAGATCCCCTAAGCCATCCTCACTTACAAACAATCCAAGTCACTTGGCGCACCATATGGTTCTTCTCACACATGACGGATCTTGGCTTCCTTGACTACTCTGGACCTCAGCTCCTCCATGAGTTTAGTCCCGATCCAACTTGCTGCCGCCTGTCATATCCACTGCTGATAGCCCCCGCTCTGGTTTCTCATCATCCTTGCTTGTAACCACTCCACAAGTCTAAGTTATTTTCGGCAGCTCCTTAATCATCTGGACCTCAGCTTCTCTTGAGCATAGTCCCGATCCCTTTGAAGGATTGCGCGTAGGCTACGGAAGTAGAAAACAAAACTTTTCTACCGCGCACACAAGAACATCATGCTTAAGGAGGGATCATGGATCGTTACTACTAGACGCGCAGCGCAGCGGAAGAAGAGTTGGAGAAGCCGATCCAACCACGCGCGTCGAGGTAGTAGTGGAATTAGCCGATCGTCCCGAACAGGTCGTCTCCACGCGATTAACCACACCACGAACAGATCCAATTTGTAGGTTGTTGATGCCGATCAACACCGCAACGAGCAGTGCCTCCACCGGTATCCACACGTCCGGGGATGGAACGCCGATCGCGAGTGTACTAGCACTCGTGAGCGGCTAGGGTTTGGCTCGGGAGGTGGCGGCTAGGGTTTTTCTAGAGGTTAACAGAAGCGTGTCCTCCCCTCAGCCCCTCGCCACCATATATATATAGACCTCCTCACTTGGGCCTTGTAGACCGAGGCCCAATAGGAGTCTATTCGGATCTCTATCCGAATTGAGCTCACATCCGAATCATATTCGAATTAGTGTTCCAACCCGTTAAGTGTGCGACCCTGTAGGTTCACGTATACTTGGTCGCGACCCGGAAACGCCTTTCCGGTCACCCTGTTAATAGCGACCTCTAGTAAGACATATTAACCCCAAAGTATACGTAAAGATCATATCGGCTGAACCTGTAATGTTCTCATGTACGAATCCCTTTGCCTCACGATATAGATTGAGCTCAAGGCGAGACCTGTGTCATCCTCTTAATAGCTCAATCACTCTCTCGATACCGTGATGGATTATAAACTTGTGATTGACTCCTCAATCACCTTGGCATGGCCATGCACTTTCATAATCCATTACATCGAGGGGCCCAGAGATATCTCTCCCATAAGGAGGGGCAAATTCTATCTTGACCATTCACATCCCACTACATGTTTCATGGCAAACCCAAAGACTACTTTTATAACTACCCAGTTACGGAGTAGTGTTTAGTAGTCCCAAAATAAGCTACTACGCATGCTGGGAACCATGATGACCTCAAGTCTAAGGATTCTACATAAACACTACTTGAGACCAACTGATGACATATGGAATCTCTGCAGTGTCTCATGGCGGGTCTATCCAACATATGTTCACTAACACATGTCCATATTATTGATTTGGTATCACCATACCATGATCCATGAGACATGATCATCAATTAATACGTATACTGATCTTGAATCATATTTGTTCCTCATATGATATATGATCAGGGATCATTTAGAAATAGCAACATTTTAGCATTAAGAGTCTTGAATAAGTCACATACTCATTGATCAATAATGATAATGTCTATTTCAAGGAACAAAGTAATGCATCATAAACATAGTATGTGATATATATATATATATATGAAAAAATCTCCATGTTGCCTCTAGGGCATATCACTAACACCCTTAACCACTTTGGACTTAAGCTCTCTTAGCTTAGTCCTAGTCCCGTCCACCTCAATATGACAGCTCTGAATTCCTACAATCAACAACAATAAGCAAATCGTCATATAGCACCGCACAATACACAAAAGTCATCATTTGGCACAATAAGTCCATACAATGCATCATGCGAAATGTATGCAACAAAACCCCTGATCCTAAACTTAGAATCAAACATTAAACCCTTTGTGCATACAAACAACGATCTAGGTCAACCAAACTTATCGCGAACCTCGGATTACCCAAAACCTAGCCGAAGCAACCAACTCAGCTAGTCTGACCGCATGCCTGTAGCGGACAGATCGCTGAGAGCAACCAATTGAAGTGGAAATCAATACCGGTCTGACCGCTAGAGACCTCCGGTTTGACCGCCACCTCTTGGCCAGTTAGATCGGCATGGCTACAGGTTGACCTACAGAGATTCCAAAACTCTGACAAATTAGAAACTTTGATTTTCAACTTACTCAAATACCAAACTCAAACTCTGTAAACTTTCTGAACTAAAAGTCAATTACTCATCTCATTACATCCATAGGGTGACCTCCGCATGATCTCACAGAAGTGTTACTAGGCTATGGGTCTAATGGGCTGAATTTGTTGCTGAATTGGTCAGGTAGGTTTTAATTTCATCGAGCTTAACGTGCTCAACGAGCAGCTTGTGAGGAGCGCGTTAAGCAATCGAGGAGAAATGCTTGCTAAGTTTGGCTTGCTTATGGCACAAATTCGAGCTAAGTCGAGTTAAGCCCTTAACGAATTTAAGCTAGCTCACGAGCTTTGAGCTTTATCTGCACCCCTAAACGTTTAGTTAGTGCGTTCTTCACCAAAGCCGCAGCGACGTAGCTGTGTGTTCTGTTGCAGTCTTCTTGGAGACGCTTCAGACTTCTCCAAACGATCCGTAGCCGTCGTTTAAGTTGTATGCGATCCTACTCGGAAAGAATGCATGCATGCGTGTTTTCGATCGGTGATCCGAAGAATTCTTTTCACCCTTTTGACTCGTCAACAATTGATGGCCCAGCCGCTGGTTGCAAGTAGTTCAAACAGCCAGTCCAAATTGATGGTCCAATCATAATTGACATCACATCATGAACGTCGATATCAGGCAACAGTCATGGCCAACCTACGTCCTGTTTCTAGGGATCTCACGAGAACTATACTACGTCGGATTTGTTTGGAACACACAAATTTCATATGAAACAGTTCACTGTTAGCAAATAGAAAACTTCGCGTGCCACGAAATTCCTACTTCCCAAGAGTGCCCTGTGCTCTCAATAAGCTAACCAAGTATATGTATTATTGGTTGATATCGATACACTTGTTCTTAGACTTTGGGTAGTATAATAGTATATATATGGAAATCTACAAATAACCAACCCAAAATGAGATGAAGCAACGTGCGTGCGCGTATTAGCATTTTCGATGTTTTTTTCTCTCTTGGACCAGATGGCAACCACGATCATGATCGGGTTCTTTTGTGCTTAAAGTTTAGTGTTATATTTGTATTGTTTATAGTAACTAGTTTTTAAAAGGTATGTTTTTTTAAGATAAAGTTAATAAAAAAATTGTAGTAAAAAGTGTATTGAGTTCAGCTGTATCGGCCAAAATCGCATGTGACTATTTTTCTCTACATACTAACTTTCACGAATTGTTATAATTTAAATATTTAAGTTATAAATCATAAACTATTAGTCAAAAAAACACACCATAACTCTAAGTCTTTACAGCTTCTGCCTCACGGGTTGCGAAGATTCGCGCAGGGAATAATAAAGTGCAGGCCCAGACCTCTTCGAGAACGCCGGGCATCACATTGGCAAGTTGGCCACGTGCAGGCTGCGAAAGGAAATGGGACACGGGAGTATGTATGCAACGCATGTTAACTCTGTCGCTTTCGGAATTGAACACTTCGACGGACGGATCACCCCGCGACGGCGCGAGCAACCTCGGCAGAATTCCGTGGTGCGTTCTTGATCAAAGCCGTTGGCCGCAGCTACGACGTGTCTGTTATGTTGCTAGTTGCAGACGCTTCCACAAAGGAGCGGAGTCATACGCATTGTTTTGTACCCAAAGGTGTAAGGTGAGACGAGACGAGTCGATCCACTCTTCTTATACCTTTTATGTGGTAAAAGGTAAGACGAGGTGATGCCTTACACATATCCTAAGACGCTAATACAACAAATAAAATAAGTATTTTAGTAGCAGTGCAGCACATATGTACTTTGTTGCCAATTCTTGAACCTATGTAGCACTTATCCCCCTTTCCAATTACTCTTCTTCCATGTAGCATCATCCCCTTGCAAGTTTCAACATATAGATTGTTATAAATGTAATAGATGTAAAGTGTATTCCAATTAATTGAGTAAATACGAATTGAGTAATATACCTTGTTGACAATCTCTCATCCCTTCTCTTCTCCTAAGTAACAAATAATATTTTATATGGCTGAGAATTAAATAAATATACCTCATATAATACCTTAGGAGTTTAACAGAGTTACAATGTAATAAAGAGAACAAAAAATGAGTCAGGTGCAATTTTTCTGTCCAAAAAAAGCAGCCATCTCCCCACCACTGCATCCCCATCCGCTCGCTTATCCCCCACCTACGCTCCCCACATGTGGCGTCGCCTCCCCTCTCACCGCCTTGCCTCCACCTTCTCTCCACTGCCTCAACTCCACCCTCCTCTCCTGCCACCTCGCCTTCACCCTCCTCTCCTCGGCCTCTTCCTCCACCCCACCTTTTCTTCCTCCCCGCCACCTTCTTCTCTCTCGTCATCTCTCGGCTTTGGCATGGGCTACTGACGACAGCGGCTCTCTCCCCTCTCCCACTCAGCTTCGGTGGCGATGTGTGGCGCGGGTCTCTGTCGATGGCGTGGCTTTGCGGCCACCACAGATGTAGCTTCCTGGAGGCCGCTGTGTGGGTGGCTCTGTGGCGGCGTCCCGGTAGAGGAGACGACCGCGACACGGCTCGGTGGAGGGAAACGACGCCCAGTGTTCCCAAGTGCCCTGGGCGAACGGCCTCGACGTTGCTCTCCAGTTGCCAGAATGCCTAGGCGACACCATAACAATGTAGACGCCTCAGTCATGCACGGTAAGACGAGGCGACGCCTTAACACCCGAGACCGCTTTACCGCTTAGGCGATTAAGCGACGTCTTAATAACCCTATTTGTAACAAGGATGAGATCCTATCCGACGAATGCGTAGTAGTGTCCAACGGCAAATCGTTTTGTAACAAGGATGAGATCCTATCCGACGAATGCATACTAGTGTCCGACTGCAAACTTCCCAAGTTACTAGTGGCTACGTTGTTTTCGGTATGCCGAAAACTCCCAACCTTTTTGATTTGTCAACAATTCAATTGATGGCCCTACCATTGGATGTCATTCAACAACCGGTCCAAATTGATGCTCCAATCAAGACATCAAACCAAGAACGTCAAGGACTCAAGGTCATATACACAGCGATGGTCGAGATCCTGTTTGTAGCTTGGAAAATTCATACATTTTAAATGGGTTGTAGCCTCCACAAGAAATCAATATCAGACTTTAGATTCACGTTGAATTAACCTTCTTCAACAATGCAATAAACCTACTCCATAATCTTGCCAAGAATATTTAATTGCCCGAAACTTTGGACTTCTACACTACACAAGTACAGGACCTAGATCGATCCCAAATTTCCATTAGGTCAAAAGATGCGCCAAATGCATTAACCTCCTATCCACCGCGAAGGATCGAGGCATCTCAGGTAGCCTCTGTTGAGAAACCGTCGCTGGCGACCAGTCCGAACGATTCCTCTGCTTAGAACAAGAACGAATCAATCACAGAATCACAGAGAGAATAGATTGAACACACAGAGAGGTAGAGAGAACTCCCGGTCTTTCTTTATTGCTTTTCTTTCATGTGTACATAATGAGGGGGGTATGGCTCTCTATTTATAGTCTACGGTGGGGTGCCCAATTAGATCAGGACTCTTGGATAGAGTCCAAGTTTCCTAACACTCCCCCTTGGGCACTCACCCAATATACTCATGCCTCGTCAAAACTCCATAAAAACCCAGTGGAAAAAATTTGGAGAAAGAGTACATGATACATGTGATGCTGCGATGCACGAATTGCCTCATTAAAAACCTTGGTCGAGAAACTTCATGGAAAACTCGTCAAGGGAAAAAGAGTACAATTCACCCAAATTCATTTGGTCTGTAAGACTTTATTTTTGGGTACTTAATCTTCATGATCAAGATTTATTAGCGGGCTTGTGAGAATTCTCCCCCTGAATTCTGCACTTCTCTAAGTCTTATCATTCCAATCCCTTACACGCACCTTTCAAAGTTAGATGCGGGGAGTGACTTAGTGAATAAATCTTCATGACTTAGTGTGCAGTACTTCAATTTTGTCCATCTTTGCAATTCATGAGCATAGAGGAATTTGGGGTTCATATGCTTACATAGCCCGTCTGCACTTGTGCAACGCAAGCTGCATTATCTTCATGGATAATTGTGGGGGTTTACACAACGTTCATTCCACATGACTGCTGGATGTGGTGATCCGTTCAGCGGAACCAAGCGCACTCTCGTGCGACTTCATACAGTGTTATAATTTCTGAGTGGTTCGTCGAAGTAGCTACAAGACTTTGCTTAGACGATTTCTAGGAATTGCAGTTCCACCACATGGAAATATATAGCCTGTTTGCGATTTAGCGGTATACGGGTCAGACAGGTACCCAGCATCTGCATAGTCAATCAAGTTCAGATCTTGATTCTTTCTGTAAGACAACCCAAGGTCTTTACTTCCTTGGAAGTATCGGAATATGTCCTTTATGCCCTGCCAA
Organism: Dendrocalamus latiflorus; assembly: GCA_017311315.1. Taxonomy (NCBI): domain Eukaryota; kingdom Viridiplantae; phylum Streptophyta; class Magnoliopsida; order Poales; family Poaceae; genus Dendrocalamus; species Dendrocalamus latiflorus. The sequence continues at coordinate 13,044,087 of CM029611.1, read as the reverse complement.
TGCCTTTTGGTGGGCTCTGCACTGTACCTTGCTAACAGGTTCACAGCAAATGCAATGTCCGGTCTAGTGCAGTTTGCTAAGTACATGGGTGCTCCCACTGCACTTAAGTACGGAAATTCCGGTCCCAGGACTTCCTCCCCCTCTTCCCTAGGTCGGAAAGGATCTTTTTCTTTCTGTAAAGACCTACCGATCATTGGTACTTTCGAGGGAAATGCCTTCTCGAAGCCAAACCTTTCAAGCACCTTCTGGGTGTAGGTCGACTGATGTACCAAGACTCCTTCAGGGACGTGCTCAAGCTGCAGGCCTAAGCAAAACTTGGTCTTGCCCAAATCTTTCATTTCAAATTCTGACTCCAAGTAGGAGCTTGCTTCTTTTATGTCTTCGGCTGTCCCGATGATGTTCAGATCATCTACATACACAGATATTATACAAAACCCATTCTGGGATCGCCGTATAAATACACAAGGACAGTCTTCATTATTCGTGTAGCCTTTCTTGCAGAGAAAGTCGCTTAAGCGATTATACCACATTCTTCCATATTGTTTCAGTCCATACAGTGACTTTCTGAGTTTCACACTGTACAGATTTCTATTTGCTCTGTTTTGGTTCGGGAGAGGTATTTCTTCAGGGACTCTCATATAAATTTCCGAATCCAAGTTACCGTAAAGGTATGCATTCACAACATCCATCAATTTCATTTCTAAACTCAAGTTCACTGCCATTGAGATCAAATATCTAAAGGTAATTCCACTCATGACTTGGGAGTAGGTTTCTTCATAATCAACTTCAGGACGTTGAGTGAAATCTTAGGCTACTAGCCTTGTTTTGTATCTCACTACTTCATTTCTTTCATTTCTCTTTTGAACAAATACCCACTTGTGCCCTACGGGGTGCACATGGGGAGGCGTACAGCATACGGGCCCAAACACTTCTCTTTTGTTCAGAGATAGCAATTCAGTTGCTATTGCCTTCTTCCAATCTTCTCAATCTGATCTTTTCTTACATTCAGCGAGCGATGCAGGCTCGAGATCAAGATCGATAATGGAGGCAATTTTCTTTGCGAAGTAGGTATCGATATTAGCTGTTGTCCTATTCAGGGACTCTCCCGTGTGCACATAGTTTATAGCTATTTCTTCATGAGTTGCTTCTTCTGGAGCGATTGCTTCTTCTGGAGCTTCACCTTGCGCATCGCTTCTTTCAATTGCGGTGGCAAGTCCCTTTAGTTTTTCGGCTCCGATGTGTGCGCACACATCCATGCCGACGAGGATATTCAGATCCGGTATGCCCTCTTCTGGAGGTGTCATACTTGTGCCAGGTCTCAATTGGCTCCACTTCTCATTCTGGGGGACTTCAATGATCGGCTGTGATAAATCCCGCTTATCCTTTTTCGCCAGGCGTCCCCGGTTACTAAGGATTCGAGGAACCGGAGTTCTCGTCCTTTATTATTTTTCTGAGGCCTCTGGACGAGATTAGGGATACCTTCTGCTTTCTTTGGTATTTCAACCCTCTCCGGTGCAGTGCGTGCTGGCACATGCGACTTAGTCACGCTCTTCAAATCACTAAAGTGATCAGGCAGCTGATTTGTTAATGCTTGCAAATCAATTGTCTTCTGGACTTCTCTTGTCTTCTAGACTTCTCTATTTGCTTCATTAATACGCGGGTCATCTGCATGAATTCCCGCGGCTTGCCATGTAATGTCTTCTGGACTTCTCTAGTGCGCGGGTCATCTGCATGGATTCCCCAGGTTTGCCATGTAATTTCCCGACATTCTTCATCAAGGGGTTGATTTTCTCCCCCTAATGTTGGGAAACATTCGGTGGTGACCCTTGCGCTAGTTGCATAGGTGAATGGATGTTGTAGGCCGAAGGTCTAAGGTTGATGAGATTCGTTGCATGCAGGACTGCGTGTCCCCAACATGTACCTGCTAGATTTCAATTTTGCAAAAGGGGTCGGGCAATAAATTTAATTCTCTTAATTAAAGCCTCTGCCAAACCGTTCTGGGTATGGACATGCAGTACCGAATGCTCAACTGCAATTCCCATCGCCATGCAATAATCATCAAACGCCTTCGAATTAAATTCTCTGACGTTGTCCATTCTGATGGACTTGATATGATGATCTGGAAACACATTTCTGATGCGAATGATCTGCGAGATCAATTTTGCAAATGGCGTGGTTTCTTGTGGACAACAAAAACCCACATATGACAACTTCGAGGAAGCGTCAATGAGCACCATAAAATTCTTAAATGACCCTAAGATGGGCTGAATGGGACCGCAAATGTCTCCCTGGATACGTTCCAGTAATGCAGGGACTTCATCCTTCACTTTCAGAGTGTAGGGTCTAGTAATTAGTTTCCCGGTGGCACATGCAGGGCACACAAAATCTTCATGATTCGGGAAATTCTTCACATTAATATTGTGCCCATGCGAGTTATTATGTTTCTCATCATCCTAAGACTTGGGTGGCCTAATCTGTCATGCCGGAGACAGAAGAGTTCAGAGCTTCTAAACACTGTCTTCAGAACAGTGTACGCTGCAAGCGCTTTGATGTTGGTATAATATAGCCCATTTTCTAGTGAAGGAAGTTTTTCTAGTACCCTTTTGCGCTTCGTAATGAGCAGGTATTCCTTACCGTACTCTTCTTTAGTCTCAACGCGGAAACTATTTGCGCGGATATTCTTAAAACTTAGGAGAGTTCTAGTCGATTCTGGGTACTATGAGGCTTCTTCAATGACCAAAGTTGTGCCCATTATGGCTCTTTCAGAACCAATTATACATGCATCGCTTCTAGCGATTGTCGTAAGGCTGCTAGTGCTCTTACGAATTGACTGAAAATACTTAGTCTCTCTTAAGATGATATGCATTGTGCCGCTGCTAGCTAAGCACACTTCCTTCATAGGGCGCTACACGCGTTCTAATATAGGGTATTTTATTAACATGCATGAGAAGGCAATCAACACATAGATAAAATACTCCAATATCAGAACATATCATGCCATCATAAACTGAATAAATGAATGAATTCTTTAAATATCATCCAACCATCACGAGAAGATAACAATTCTTAAGTATCATCCATGCAAATTCTAACATATTCTTCCACACAAAATAAATGATATTTAAAGTCAAAATGCATTCAGTGCACTAGACTTCTTCTGCTATTTTCTCAGGGGTGACATTCTCTTCAAGAGAAATCATGGCATTGGCTGCTGCTAGGCCGAGAGGGGGTGCTGCTGCTTGGATGGTCTCAACCTCCATTAGCGCGGGCAGCTGCTCGGAACTCTCCCCCTCAACCGATGCAAAGTGGGCTTCATGCTGCCCTTTGCCATCCCGTTTTGACTTGTTAGCCTTATTCTCATGTGGAGCGTCTAATTTGCCTTTCTAGGCTACGGTCTTACCCTTCCTTCCCCTTTTCTCTATCAAGGGCTTTCGCACCTTGTTGCTCTCGGCGTTGGCTTCACGGCCAGTGGATCTACCAGATGGCTGAGTGACTTAGTTCTTGCGGAGAACTTTGTCCTGAGCCTCCGCAACTTGCATCATATCAATCAATTCGGCATATTCCTCATAGCCGTCTTGACAATAATTGCGTGCGGATTATGCTGCATTGGGGTGGAAGGATTTTCTCAATTTTCTGCATTGGGATACAAATCCTGTGCAAGGCAGAATTGTATTCCCCGACCGTCTTAAAGTTGGCAAACCTCAGTCTAATCCACTCTTACTCTGTTTGAGGAAGAATGATATACTTTAGCCTCTCAAACCGCTTCTTGAGTGCGGTCTAGAGTGCTAGCGCGCTTTTCTCCGCCATATACTCATTCTTGAGAGTGGGGCAGAGGTGATGCCTGAGAAAATGAAGTGCCTGATCATTCTCCTCAGGTTGGGTTGAGCGTCATTCAGTCCGCTAATCCCAATAACAACGCGGAGCTTCCTGGCTTCAAGTACAATCTCGACATCGGATGCCTACATCAAATAGTTTTGGCCATACTGGGCCAGCTCCTCAAACTCCCAGTTCATGATGCTAGTCATCTAAATGTGTATAAGTCTACTGCTGGTAGACATGCACGGAATAATTTACTACGGGTAAATAAATGGTACAAAAGATTCTCGCAATGTTTCAGAATTTTCTATGCATTTTCTATAATTTTACTGCTAATTTCAGTGATTAAAAGCAATTTTCAGCAATTACAATTAACCAAAACAGTAAATAAATACAGAAAATACAGAGAATAATAATGGCATAAATATATAAGCTTCAAAATGCTAAAAATAATGCGAAATTCGGATTCTTGAGGCCCTTTTATGCTAAAATATGAAATTTCAGCAAATTCTGCACTTTCTGGGGGTTTTTACGCAAAATTTCAGTTCAGAGAAAAATTCGCGCAATTTTCTGATTTATCGAGGGGTTTTCTGAAAAAATCTGGACCCGCTCGTAAATTTGAGGGCTCATACGTAATTTTCAGAACTACGAGACCTTTTCTGCAAAAATTCGGGACTATTGTGCAATTGTTAGGGCCTTTCGGTAATATTCATGTTTTCCGGGCTTTTTCTGCAAAATACCCAGCGCCTCCCCTCGGCCGGGCCGCTTCTTCCCCCCCCCCGGCCAAAAGGCCCATCCGGCCCATGAGGCCTGCCTGGCCTAAACTGGCCCACTGAGCCAGCTTAAGGCTCCCCCCGTTAGGGTTTCCCCTAGCCGTGGCGGCGGCGGCAGGGTGAGATGCGCACGCGCACGGGTCGGGAGGCGGCGGGCCGGAGCACGGCTTCTGGCCGGGGGAGCGCGGGCACGACGGGCACGCGGTGCGGGGTGAAGTGCGCGGCGGCTCACTCCATGCGCCCGGTGGCCTGAGCAGCCCGTTCGACGGTCGGGGCGAGAGGCGGCTGCGGTCCGGGACCAAAAACCGAGGGGCGGCCGGCCAGCGCAGGGCGGCGCCATGCGGGGCGTCATGCGGCCGGCGACGAGGAGGCGCCATGCGGGGCGGTATGCAACCGGCGACGTGGAGACGCCATGCGGGGCGGTGTCGACCGGCGATGCGCGTGCGGGCGCGAAACCGAGGCGGCCGGGGAGGCGCCGAAACCGAGGCGGCCGGGGCGGCGCCTTTGCGGGAACCGTAGGGGCTCGGGCGGCTACTCGGCAGCGGAGAGAGGAGCGACTAGAGCTGGAGCGCATGCGGGCGCAGGGCGGCGCGGCGAAGCCGGTGCGGCGGTAGGCGACCGTGGGCAAAAGGCGTTGGCCCGTGCGGGGGCGCGGCGCGTTGTCCGAGGAAGCATCATGGCGGAGGCGGCTTCGAGCAGCTCCTTCAGGCCGGTGGCGACGTCTGGCGGCCGACTGAGAAGCCGAGGCCAGACTTGCGTGAGGCGGCTTCAGGCACGCTCCTTCGGGCGGCGGCAGGTGGCGGCGGCCATTCGGGGCAGCGACCAGGTGGTCAACCGGCGTCGGGCCGGCGGTGAACCGGCGATCTGCGGCTAGCCGGCGATGGCTTCTTGTGTGGCGGCCATACGGGGCCATCCATGCCAAGTTTTTTTTCTTTTTTCATGCAGTGTCATGCAGAGCATAAGAAGATGCGAAAAATTTCAATCTGTAATGCTATGCAGGAACTAAAAGGGAACTAATGCATATATTATCTTGTGCTTGTGATCATGCAGGATCAGCCAACACCATGCAAAATTTGTTCCCAAACTACGATGCAATCAACATCTACCCCTTTTTCACAATCTGCCGATCGACATTGTGCCGGCGATTTCAGATCTGCTCGCGGTAGATTTAGGGCGGATTTGCATCGTTCTGATCTACAGTGCAATCAACATCTACCCCGTTTCACAATCTACCGATCGACATTGTGCCGGCGACTTCAAGTCTGCTCGCGGTAGATTAGGGCGGATTTGCACCGTAGAATTTCAATCTAGAACGCGAAAAGAAAATACAGATTCAAAAGCGATCTAGAAAATTCAATCTGTGCTTCGATGATTACCTCATTCACCGGAGCGAAGTCGTGCTGATAACGTGTTGAGAAACCGTCGCTGGCGACCAGTCCGAACGATTCCTCTGCTTAGAACAAGAACGAATCAATCACAGAATCACAGAGAGAATAGATTGAACACACAGAGAGGTAGAGAGAACTCCCGGTCTTTCTTTATTGCTTTTCTTTCATGTGTACATAATGAGGGGGGTATGGCTCTCTATTTATAGTCTACGGTGGGGTGCCCAATTAGATCAGGACTCTTGGATAGAGTCCAAGTTTCCTAACAGCCTCATTCATTCAAACTCTAGTCTCGAACCGGCCGAGACTATCCACGTTACGACATTGACTCACTGAACATAAGAAGAAGAACCCATCGTATCACTGCTTGCCAATCACATGGATCCCTTCTTGTCTCCCTATAAATGCAGCCACTTCCCGCTCGTTTCTCTTCAGCGCCAGCCCAACAAACGGTCGCTCGCGGCTCCAACCTCTCGAGGAAGTCTGATCTGCCACTACACAACACCATGGTGTGGAGGAAGAAGAGCGGCGGCGAGTCGCCCGGCGCCTCGCCGTGCTACGACGACGAGGACGAGAAGGTCCCGAGAGGACACGTCCCGATGGTCGCCGGCGACGGCGAGCGCGTGCTGGTGCCGGTGAGGCTGCTCGGGGACCCCTGCATCGCGGAGCTGCTGGACATGGCGGCGCAGCAGTACGGGTACGGCCAGCCGGGCGTGCTGCGGATCCCCTGCGACGCGAGCCACTTCCGGCGGGTTGTCCACTGCGCGATGCAGAGAGCCGACCAGGCGGCATGATCGAGACCTGACAAGTAAATGTGGAGCGATACATATATACAGTGTAGAGAGAGATTGTTCTTTCATAGATCGATTCTTTCATTGAATGTTATGACTAGATGTTTATTTACAAAATAGGAGCGATCTGAAGCAAATTATGTTGTTAAACTTGAGAGGAGTTTGAAAGGAAAGCAGCATAATTCCAAGAGCAAACTTCAAGATAATGAGTTTCTTTACTTTTTTCCTGCTGATTTTAGTAAAAGGTATACACTAATTAAATAGGTGGTGAATCACAGGATACTTAGGAAGTCGTCGAGGAGATAAAGAGGAATATCAAGTGACATCCCTCTTTACGTTCAGCCTGTAGTTATCTCAAAAAGTAAAGAGAACTAAATAAAACTAAGAAGTAAGACTAAATAAATGAGTAAGGCCCAACATGACTTATACTGCATGCATGCTGCTTTCAAGGTATTGTACACTGTGCTCTTTGGTGTTCCAGATGGTGTACTCCTAATCCGATCTCGTTGAGGTGTGAGCGCCAACAAACCAAAAAGCGTGCATCCGAAAACAGGGATTTCCGTTATTTCTTTCCTATAAATCTCTTTTGCTTCTTTCCCCCTCTTGTAAGCTTGTTACTTTGTTTAGCTAATATAATTTCTCCAACTGCGTTCGGACTCTCACTGGCGCATGGAGTTTACAAAAAGAACATACAACAAAGAAATTCAGAGTTGCCTTGTGAAAAGTTTCCCTTGTTTTTTTTAAAGCACCAAACGACTTTGTTGTATTTTAGGATCCGAATCTGATTAGATCTGGTTTTTTGACCGCTTGAAGAATTCAACCAGGAAAGCAATGCGAATTGATAAGATGTTTTGATTTGGATTATCTTCGAGTTCGTAATAGACTCTGTACCGACCCGCATCAACGTGTTGCTTCAAGGTGCATGTGCCGACTAGAGTCGGACATGACTACTTGAGCCACTTTTGACTACAACTCTACAACGTTATCTTTTGAGACTCTCCGAGCGAGGTGCTGTTCCCATCTATGAGAAAGTTATTGTTTCAGTTTCTGATAAGTATCTGTTTTGTTACCGACTGGAACTCTATTATTTTCTTATGTGGGATTTTTGTTCCTAAGACTATTTATATCCTGTGTAATCTACCTGGTAAAGGTGAAGAATCACATATACACAAAAGGCGTTATGTAACTTCTCCTCATATATTGATTTCGTTGATTAAGCGTTCATTATTTTTTACCTAAAAGGGTTTTCATGTTTAAAAAATATCTGTCTCGTGTTCTTGATTGTTCTTGCGCTCTGTCTTATCGATTTTATATCAGGTCAAAATACTGCTTGAACCGAAAACGAGATACTAATCCAACTCTTTGACATGGCAAATTTAGCGTTCGCTAAGATACATTGTGGATGCTCTCGCTGCGCGATTCGGCTCAGTAGCTTGGTCGCTTGCTGCATGCACGATGTAGGATTAGAGGTGTGAGTTGGGGTGAGCTTTTTCGTGTCAGTCCAAGGTCCAGTCTGCCTCGGTACAGGCCCGCTAAAGATCAATAACAATATTTACGCATGCAGATGTACGTTGATCTCGAACGCATGAATGATTTAGACATTAAGGAGTAGTTAGTATGAATGCATGTTTTTATTGTACTATTTTTCTCACTCGGGGAACCTCATTCTTGGCGTAAGTTTTTTTAACGAGGGAGTAACAGTGTATCTACAAAATATCAAGAAAATCTCACTTTTCTCCGAAATATTTACGTGCTCATGTTTTTACGTAATTAATTCAATTTAAATGAGATTTTTAACGAGGCAGCACACGAGGAATGAAATGGTGGCCGCCGTCACCATTGTTGCCGCCGCCTCCTCTGTCTACAATTGTGCAGGGCTAGGCCAAGGCTGGCACGACATGATACCGGCCCGTCGTGTTTTGGGCCCTACTGAGGCTTCACCGGAGGCGAGGCGAGCCGGCACGGCAGAGTGGCTGGGCCAAGCTGACTTGACACGGCCCAAAGCATACCAGGTTTGTGCCGTGTCGGGCATGACACGACACGATAAGATGGGTGAGCCGGCCCGAAACACGCTAGGTCTGTGCTGTGCCGACACATGGCACAAATCCCACCTCTAGGAGGATGTTCATACCTCAAACGCTTCAAATTTCAACGGACTTTATTTGTTTAACCAGATATTCAAATTAAGCAACGGTCAATTACTGTCAGTGTTGTAGGAAATTCTGACCACGTATTGTGGACCTTTTCTTGATCTGATAAAATTACATCGCCTTAGCATACAGGATCGCTTTATATTATATTTTTATTAGCTTGATTGACTTTTCATCCAAGCACGTGTTATACTTGGAAAAAGTCAAATTTGTTATACTTGACCTGAAGAGGATTCCATTGCCTTAGCATGCAGGAGCACTTTATATAATTTTATTAGCTCGATTGACTTTTAATCCAAGCACGTGTTATACTTGGAAAAAGAGTAGGAGTCGAGAACTGAGAAGCTACGCCGGTCGCCGCGTTTCCAAATGAGGAATGCTTGGAACACTCGGGCCTCGGGCAAGCGGCAGCAGCCAAGCCTGCCGTTTTCCCGTCCTTGATAAAAATAGTTTAAGGTCTCTTATTTTTAAAATTTGAAAACTGTTTTTTAGTTTTTCTATATTAATTAACTTTTAAATGAATTATCTTTTTAAGGTAAGATCTACTAATTAATTATAATACATATTGTATCAACTTCATTTATATCGGCAAAAATCATACGTGAGTTTCTGTTACTCTATAATCTCTCACACGAACAGCCCAAAAGTCACAAACCGCATCCAAAAGCCATGGCCTGTTCTTTTTGGCTGCGGCTTGTGGCTTTTGGGATGTTTGTGTGAGAGATTACAGACTAACTGAAACTCACGTGTGATTTTTGCCAATATAAATAAAGTCGGTACAATGAAGCTAAAATCTGAAAAAGAACATGTCCATAAGTTTCAACGAAAAAGAACATAACCTAATTGCACATGTTTGGGGAACAACACTTATTTTTGGCCAGAGAGTACTAGACTAGATACCAGAAAGAAACATCGATTGCACTAAAGATATAGATAAATCAAATTCGTAGGACACAAAACTACAGATGTTCAGCATAATGGGAGGAGAATTACCAAGGGAGAGTTGGTCTTGCAATCGGTAAAACTACCAAGTACCAACCGGTTTCGGTTTGGCTTTGATATTGTCCAATTGGTCCAAGAAGCAGGGAGGAGAATTGGAATACAGTCCGTGACAGTATGTACTATAATTAACTAGTAGGTCCTATCTTGAAAAGACACTTCGTTTAAAAACTAGTTACTGTAGAAAAGCTAAAAACTGAAACTAAAAGCTAAAAAGAACACGTCCATAAGTTTTAGCGAAAAAGAACAGCCCCTGATTGTACATGTTTGGGGAACAACACTTATTTTTGGCCAGAGAGTACTAGGCTAGATACCAGAAAGAAACATCGATTGCACCAAAGATATAGATAAATCAAATTCGTAGGACACAAACTACAGATGTTCAGCATAACATATAGTTGGTCTTGCAATCGGTAGAACTACCAAGTACCAACCGGTTTGGCTTTGATATTGTCCAATTGGTCCAAGAAGCAGGGAGGAGAATTGGAATACAGTCCGTGACAGTATGTACTATAATTAACTAGTAGGTCCTATCTTGAAAAGACACTTCGTTTAAAAACTAGTTACTGTAGAAAAGCTAAAAACTGAAACTAAAAGCTAAAAAGAACACGTCCATAAGTTTTAGCGAAAAAGAACAGCCCCTGATTGTACATGTTTGGGGAACAACACTTATTTTTGGCCAGAGAGTACTAGGCTAGATACCAGAAAGAAACATCGATTGCACCAAAGATATAGATAAATCAAATTCGTAGGACACAAACTACAGATGTTCAGCATAACATATAGTTGGTCTTGCAATCGGTAGAACTACCAAGTACCAACCGGTTTGGCTTTGATATTGTCCAATTGGTCCAAGAAGCAGGGAGGAGAATTGGAATACAGTCCGTGACAAGATCTAGGCCATATTCCACTCATCAGTCATCAGTCCACATCATTGACCTGGATGGCGACAACATTCGCAAAGTCCTCAAACTCTCAATACATCAATAATTGGTGCTCCATCGTCCGACCCAGATAGGCATATATAGCACTAGCTCCATTTTACCACCTACAATACTTGGTAGAACACGTGCGTTCCTTGGCCATATTCCACGGCCGGATTAATAACCGACCGGTCAAGAACCCACGCCGTAGAACCGATGGCGCCCGATCTCGAAGACCACCGGTTTTGGTTTCGCTCTTGTCGACGGAGGCCTCCGTTGGAACTCCGCTCCTCTTTCAGCCGCCGGTCAGCGTCGCCAACCAAGACTCTCGACACTTTCCATCACCTTTTCTTCCTTCGTTTCTGAATATAAGCGCTGGGCCGTGGCCACCAGGTGCCCGTGCCTGGTTGCTCCTGCAAGCCGGCATCAAGAAAACCTACCTGCACGGCTGCACGTACGTGCGCATCACAAAGCGCACGTACCGTATGAGGATGGCCAAGATGCTGTGGAGGAGGAAGGGGAGCGACCGCGAGGGAACCTCAGCCGCGCGCTGCGTCCGCGGCGCTGGCGACGGGAGGATCCCGAGTGGGTACGTGCCGATGCGGCTAGTCGGCGACGGCGAGGAACAGGAGAGGGTGTTGGTGCCGCTGACGCTGCTCAAGGAGCCGCGCATGGCGGAGCTGCTGGAGATGGCGGAGCAGCGGTACGGGTACGGCCAGCAGGGCGTGCTGCGGATCCCCTGCGACGCCCGGCGTTTCGAGCAGATGATGAGCGTCGCGTCGCGTGCAAGGCCAGACAGATAGCTAGAGCGCTTGCGTTGTGTGCAAATGCAATGCAAACCTGGCTTACGAAAAAAATTTTGGGAGTGTATAGGTATCATCTGGATGTTTTCTTTCTAATTATCATCCAAATTTGTGACCTTTGAATTAGAGATCAAGAGCTCTTGTTTTTAAAGGGAGAGATGTTTTTCAAGGGGGAGGGGGTAGAATTCAAGGGAGGGGGGAGAATTCATGGCCATTGGATCTCTAATCTAATGGTCCCAAATCTGAATGATAGTTAGAAAGAAAACATCCGGATGACGTTTAACAAAACCAAAAAATTTTTGTTCCGAAAATGGACTGGCTTTCATTGATTCGTGCGATTGGTTGGTTCTCACCTTCTTGTATTCGTCACGACACTTGTGTGTGCAGCTCTTTTTTCTGGGAGAGGAATATGTGCCCTAACTTCTTTTAGGATACTGTCTTAAATATTAGGCCCTGTTCGGAAAAAGCAGAGATTTCATTGGAATTTTATTATACAGTTCAATTTCCATTGGAATTAATAAAAATTCTCGTTTTTCAATTTCAGCGGAAAAGCCTTTTTTAATTGTCTTTAGTGGAAGTTATGCTTGTTCTTATTTTTTTGAGAGGGTACAAAAGCAGACGTACACACAATTCATATTCTCTACACGCACACACATGCTTGAATTTTTTTTGAAAGCAGCCGGCCTTATAAAGTACGGGCACACGCTTTTCCGTTAAAAGCGTACACATGTGTATTTTATGCTAAAGATGAGCATGGACGTCGACCTGAGAGCTCAAAGATAGACGAGCAAGAGAGCGTCACACGCTCGAGATCAACTGAGCAACGCTGTTCTCATGTCTGTTCTTATTCGGGAAAGGAAATTATAAATTGGGCTGTATGGTTTGCGGTTGTTTTGCGGGCCTAGCAGGACAGCGTTGGCTAGGCGCATGCGCACGCTGCCGTCAGCCACTGAGATTGGCCGCGCTCTGATTTCAGCTCTGGAGCTCATACAGATATCTTGCAAGCATTTTTCATCGACAAAAAGATTTCAACAACCCCCATTTCTGGGAGCGTAGGTTAACCTCGCAACTGCCCAGGATTATTCAGCTGCGAGTACTGTAGAAGAATGTGTACCATTGCCAAAGCATGCTTAAAAATAAAATCAAACTTTATTACAAAAGTAAAGCTTACAGCTAAGTTTTACATAAAGACGTGCAGCCCAAAGGTACATTACCAAAAGAAACTCCACAGGCAGGCCTGAGTGTAGAATAAACCCTAACACTCAGCGTCGTCTATTTCGTAGAATTCTGCGTCGTCTTCGGAAAACTCCTTCACCTTCTTATTAAGCATTATCTGGTAATGATTTTTGCAAGCATGAGTACAACCAACCGTACTCAACAAGTCACACGGAGGCTACCATTAACTACATGTAAGGTACATCAAGTGATGGGGAAATGTTCATTATTTTATGTGGATGCAGTTTTAGTTGTAAACAGATTTTGAACATAAAATCAAAGCTTTCTATGAACTTTAGGGGGGGTTCAAAGTTCAATTACCAAACCACCAACATCACCAAATCCTTTCCAAATCTACTTATGCCTTGTTATTGGATTCACCCATTAAACACAGCTTCATTTACCGGAAGCACGGCGTATTCGAATACCATTATTTTATGACTCTGCAGAGCTGCCCTGCTTTACCCACAAGATTCCTCAATCCTCATGACGGAATTGAGAAAACAAGGTTGTTCACTGCTCAATTCTTTATATAGTCTCTACCTAGTAGACTTCCTCAACAAGCCCAGGCCGTAACCTCTGACTTATCTTAGCCTACTATTGTGTGGACACCCGATAATCAGAACAATAGTAAAAACGATACCTGTGCCAACTTCCATACGGCCCTCCCTTAACTTCCTTCCGTATGTACTCACACTTTGCCTCCACCCGGCGTTCGTAGAGGTTCAATTGAATTTGAGCAGTTACTAGACCAGGTTTGACGTATCAACACTTGTGGTTGGGCGACAACTATGTTCTTTACTCAGCATAAGGGTCTAGTCCTTGTATTTTCACCGGTGGCAGTTTCTTCCCCACAAATTCTTGTCCAGTGCCGCAACACTGTCACTGATTTGTGATACTTGCCTTCACCCTTGGTTAAAGTCACAGGATCCCACGATCCTTGCTTACCACTTCCCAAATAAATACCGACTCTTTTACTAACAGAAAATGTTGATTCTCTACGCCATCATGATTACATATTATTGCTATAATCAATATTACTATGTCTTGTCAAGGTGAATATGGCCATCAAATTAGACTGGGCTTTTTCGGGTGGTAGGACATAACTAGTATCATGTCATTCTAAGCATTTATTGTACATAAAATAATATTGCGCAAATAGCATAATGAAAGTACAAGTAAATAAATAAATAGTGGAAATGTAGGTTCAACATGATCAAAGTATGTGTGACTTGCCTTGCGGATTTACTATTTCGGTTAATTCGCAATCTTCGACGGGCTGGGCCTGGACTTGAGCTTCTCCCTCCTGGTCTTGCAAAACCTCGATCCCGGAAGCTAGCGTAAAACAATTAAAATAAATCAATTCCATGCCCGAAGGAATGAGCCAGGAATAAAGAAATTAAAAGAATAAAGAAAATCCGAAGAACTCCATTAAATTGAGGATACTGGGTTATAGGAGGGCTATATGGGGAAATGGGCCTTGAATTTGGGTTGGCGGGCTCGAAACGAATCCGGGGAGTATAAATATGCATTTTTGGGTTTGGGTCCAACACTGTTCATCGGGCTCGGTGCACTGTTCCTCGGGTTCGGGCGAATTGGTTGGTCGAACCACGTCGATTGGGCTCGAATCGGTTGGAACGGGCGCGGCAGCTCGGCTGGGTTCAATCGCGTTGCGGGGCGGCTCGGGTCGGGCGTGCCTGGCGCGGTGGTGCGGCGCATCCGACGCGGGCGAGTTGGCTTGGCCTAGCCAGGTCGGGGCGGCGGGGCCAGGGGAACAGTGCAAGGCACTGTTCTTCTTCTCCAACCGTTCCCGCGCGCGCAGAGGAGTGGGCGGTGGCTGCCGGCGGAGCTCGGGTGAAGTGCGACGCAAACCAAAGCCATGGATGGGTTCGGGGAGGTGAGGTGGTTCCATTTTGGGTGGTTGCGGGCCCAGAGGAGGCGGCAATCGCCGGCGGCGAGGTCATCCCTTCCACGGCCGATTTTGAAAGCTATGGCGACTGGGAGGCTCTTGAAGCAATTGGGCTGGTCCTAGAGCATCAGTGGGGCGTAGGGAAGATTGGAGGGGCGTTGGCCGAAGCTCGGATGGCTCGGGTTGGGCTGGCCACGGGAGCCGTTTTCGGAGGTGGGGTGGCTCATGGTGCCAGGGGAGGTGGGGGTTTGGGAGCTCAAGGCCATGGCCGGGGGAGGTTTCTAGGGCTATGAGGATGCTAGAAGCGGAGGGAATTGGAGAGTAGAGGCCCGGAGATAGGACATTGGGTTAGGGCATGAATTTGGGGGTTCTTGGAATTACCGGAGTTGAGGGGGACGGGGGATGCTCGGGAGTGGTTAAGGAGCTTCGGGGACGCCAATGGAGTATAGTGGGAGGGTTGGGGTGGCTTAAATAGCCATGGAATGGCGGTTCACCGAAAGGGGGCGGGGAGATATTTGGCGGCGGCAGTGAGCTGGAGCTCGAGAAGGCTCGGCCGGCTTGGGCGTCACTCCACGGCTGTCGGGGGCTCAGGGTCGGCAGTGTACGGGGCGGCTGCGGCTGTGAGAGGAAGGGGCGAGAAAGCGGCAGAGGCGGGTGGAGGCGGAGGCGAAACGGGGCACGGGAGCAGCGGGAGAGTTAGGCGGCGGCCGACAGTGATGTAGATGCATTTAAGGCGCAGTACGGCATCTGACAGAGGGGGCAGGAGCTGGCAGCGGCGTGCAGGCGCGAGAAGGCGCGAAGGAGGTCGGCGGCGGGGCAAAAATCAGCGGCGGCGATGATTTTTCAGACTTGCTACAGTGCCCGCGGGAAAAATCCCGTTTCTCCCGTTATGACGCCGTGATGACAGGGATTAAGGGGTGGTTTTGCTTTGAGATTCGTGTAGATTATGGCTGTGGAGGAGATGGAGCTCAAATCCAAAGCAATTCAATACAAATTTTGATTTTGCAAAAATTTTGGTTGTTTCAACCTACCCCCCTTAAAAAGAATCTCGTCCTCGAGATTCGGGGAACGGGTTGGAAAATTTCGCTACATATCCAATTCTTTGTCCCAAGCTGTTTTATCCTTATTTTGCTATTGGATTCTGTGAGGTTTCCGCAATCCTGCTTCTCTTTTGTTATGCCCAAGGTTGATATATTTAAGATGGTCTTCTTACCATTGTCAGGTCTAGGACTTTCCTTGATGGCATTGGTGGCTCCTCCTCCTCTTGTATTTGTGATATGATCATTTTTCCCTTGGAATATCTTCTGTTTTCCTTTTCCTGCTAGCATGCTTGTTGATGTTCTAGTCGGTGGTAGTGCAGGTGCAGTTTGTTGAGGATTAGTTGATTGAGCTTGAGTCTTAACCTGAGCTTTTGCCACTTCAGAAGGCAATCCTCTTTTAGGGCATTGACATTTGAAATGACCGGCTTGTCCGCAATGGAAACATGTGCTTTCTTTACTTGGGCAATTTCGGTAGTAATGGTTTCTTCCACAAATGTAGCAATGTACTGCTGTAGGTTGAAGGACATTATACTGTGGTCTTGGAGTAGTAATGGACTGAGGCCTTGGTGTGAATATCACTTGTCGCTTCTGTCGATTCTTAGTTTGTGGCGATAGTACTATTCTCCTTTTGGGTGCTTTTGATGCTAATGCTCCTACGACTCCAGTGGGGATACAGGTTTGTCGGAATGACTCTTCAAATTCTTCCCAAGATATTTGTTGGTTTCCACGCATTATTCGGTAGTTCATCCACCATGCAGCGGCTTGTCCTTGTAATTGACGGGAGGCATATAAAGTCTTTTCTCCATTTGTACATTGCACCGTATTCAATTTCTTTTCGATGTCCCTAATCCAATCATCGGCTGCTGTTGGGTCTGGAGGGGATGAGAAAATCGGAGGTCTTGTCTTCTGGAAATCTAACCACTTGGACGTGATTTGTTCTCCTCCCTGATTGCTAGCAAATCTTGATGTGATTCTTGTCATTGCTTCTGCTGTTGCTGTTCCTTGCATTGCTATTTGTTCCAAAGTTCTGGCTTGTTGCTCCATCAGCATCTTTTGGGTCTGTTCAATCTGGAATCGGTTTTGTTCCACCATTGCTAGAATGTCGGCCAAACTGATTTGTGGGTCATGGGCTTGCCTTATTTCTGCTGCGCCACTTTGATTGACTTCCTCCACTTGTGGACTACCTTGGCCATGAGATTTATTTCCTGCCATCTTAACTGCTTGGGTTTTGGAGTTGGTTCTGCAGCGATTTTTAATAAGATCAGATAGGTGAGTAAGGATTTAGAATCAAAGGTAAGAGGGGATTGAGCAAGACGAGCTAAGACGAATTGAGAAAGATAGAATTTTGAGAAAGATAAGATATCAGATATTTATTGCAAACAAATTATGGGGTAACAAACAACATAGTTTTTATTTATCTTTACAAGCTGAACACATACCATACATACGAGGTACATATTACAACTCGTGTTACACGCAAAGAAACTTCTATTAAAGGGTCACTTCTATTTTAACGTGATCTATACAACTATACAACGGATACTTTGAGATTAGATAAGGGTAGACGTAAATCCTTGTGCAAAAACAAGGCCAAACCAAATAAAAATTCTAGGATAGATGAGATAGCATTTAGAAAAGAGAAGACAGCAGTAATACTTATATTTTATGTAAACTCTTTTAATATTTTTGAATTAAAATTTTGTAAACATTCCTAGTATCACTTAGGGTTTATCCTACAGTCAAGCAAACTAGCTCTGATACCATTCTGTAACAACCCCCATTTCTGGGAGCGTAGGTTAACCTCGCAACTTCCCAGGATTGTTCAGCTGCGAGTACTGTAGAAGAATGTGTACCATTGCCAAAGCATGCTTAAAAATAAAATCAAACTTTATTACAAAAGTAAAGCTTACAGCTAAGTTTTACATAAAGGCGTGCAGCCCAAAGATACATTACCAAAAGAAACTCCACAGGCAGGCCTGAGTGTAGAATAAACCCTAACACTCAGCGTCGTCTATTTCGTAGAATTCTGCGTCGTCTTCGGAAAACTCCTTCACCTTCTTATTAAGCATTATCTGGTAATGATTTTTGCAAGCATGAGTACAACCAACCGTACTCAACAAGTCACACGGAGGCTACCATTAACTACATGTAAGGTACATCAAGTGATGGGGAAATGTTCATTATTTTATGTGGATGCAGTTTTAGTTGTAAACAGATTTTGAACATAAAATCAAAGCTTTCTATGAACTTTAGGGGGGTTTCAAAGTTCAATTACCAAACCACCAACATCACCAAATCCTTTCCAAATCTACTTATGCCTTGTTATTGGATTCACCCATTAAACACAGCTTCATTTACCGGAAGCACGGCGTATTCGAATACCATTATTTTATGACTCTGCAGAGCTGCCCTGCTTTACCCACAAGATTCCACAATCCTCATGACTGAATTGAGAAAACAAGGTTGTTCACTGCTCAATTCTTTATATAGTCTCTACCTAGTAGACTTCCTCAACAAGCCCAGGCCGTAACCTCTGACTTACCTCAGCCTACTATTGTGTGGACACCCGATAATCAGAACAATAGTAAAAACGATACCTGTGCCAACTTCCATACGACCCTCCCTTAACTCCCTTCCGTATGTACTCACACTTTGCCTCCACCCGGCGTTCGTAGAGGTTCAATTGAATTTGAGCAGTTACTAGACCAGGTTTGACGTATCAACACTTGTGGTTGGGCGACAACTATGTTCTTTACTCAGCATAAGGGTCTAGTCCTTGTATTTTCACCGGTGGCAGTTTCTTCCCCACAAATTCTTGTCCAGTGCCGCAACACTGTCACTGATTTGTGATACTTGCCTTCACCCTTGGTTAAAGTCACAGGATCCCACGATCCTTGCTTACCACTTCCCAAATAAATACCGACTCTTTTACTAACAGAAAATGTTGATTCTCTACGCCATCATGATTACATATTATTGCTATAATCAATATTACTATGTCTTGTCAAGGTGAATATGGCCATCAAATTAGACTGGGCTTTTTCGGGTGGTAGGACATAACTAGTATCATGTCATTCTAAGCATTTATTGTACATAAAATAATATTGCGCAAATAGCATAATGAAAGTACAAGTAAATAAATAAATAGCGAAAATGTAGGTTCAACATGATCAAAGTATGTGTGACTTGCCTTGCGGATTTACTATTTCGGTTAATTCGCAATCTTTGACGGGCTGGGCCTGGACTTGAGCTTCTCCCTCCTGGTCTTGCAAAACCTCGATCCCGGAAGCTAGCGTAAAACAATTAAAATAAATCAATTCCATGCCCGAAGGAATGAGCCAGGAATAAAGAAATTAAAAGAATAAAGAAAATCCAAAGAACTCCATTAAATTGAGGATACTGGGTTATAGGAGGGCTATATGGGGAAATGGGCCTTGGATTTGGGTTGGCGGGCTCGAAACGAATCCGGGGAGTATAAATATGCATTTTTGGGTTTGGGTCCAACACTGTTCATCGGGCTCGGTGCACTGTTCCTCGGGTTCGGGCGAATTGGTTGGGTCGAACCACGTCGATTGGGCTCGAATCGGTTGGAACGGGCGCGGCAGCTCGGCTGGGTTCAACCGCGTTGCGGGGCTGCTCGGGTCGGGCGCGCCTGGCGCGGTGGTGCGGCGCATCCGACGCGGGCGAGTTGGCTTGGCCTAGCCAGGTCGGGGCGGCGGGGCCAGGGGAACAGTGCATGGCACTGTTCTTCTTCTCCAACCGTTCCCGCGCGCGCAGAGGAGTGGGCGGTGGCTGCCGGCGGAGCTCGGGTGAAGTGCGACGCAAACCAAAGCCATGGATGGGTTCGGGGAGGTGAGGTGGTTCCATTTTGGGTGGTTGCGGGCCCAGAGGAGGCGGCAATCGCCGGCGGCGAGGTCATCCCTTCCACGGCCGATTTTGAAAGCTGTGGCGACTGGGAGGCTCTTGAAGCAATTGGGCTGGTCCTAGAGCATCAGTGGGGCGTAGGGAAGATTGGAGGGGCGTTGGCCGAAGCTCGGATGGCTCGGGTTGGGCTGGCCACGGGAGCCGTTTTCGGAGGTGGGGTGGCTCATGGTGCCAGGGGAGGTGGGGGTTTGGGAGCTCAAGGCCATGGCCGGGGGAGGTTTCTAGGGCTATGAGGATGCTAGAAGCGGAGGGACTTGGAGAGTAGAGGCCCGGAGATAGGACATTGGGTTAGGGCATGAATTTGGGGGTTCTTGGAATCACCGGAGTTGAGGGGGACGGGGGATGCTCGGGAGTGGTTAAGGAGCTTCGGGGACGCCAATGGAGTATAGTGGGAGGGTTGGGGTGGCTTAAATAGCCATGGAATGGCGGTTCACCGAAAGGGGGCGGGGAGATATTTGGCGGCGGCAGTGAGCTGGAGCTCGAGAAGGCTCGGCCGGCTTGGGCGTCACTCCATGGCTGTCGGGGGCTCAGGGTGGGCAGTGTACGGGGCGGCTGCGGCTGTGAGAGGGAGGGGCAAGAAAGCGGCAGAGGCGGGTGGAGGCGGAGGCGAAACGGGGCACGGGAGCAGCGGGAGAGTTAGGCGGCGGCCGACAGCGATGTAGATGCATTTAAGACGCGGTACGGCATCTGACAGAGGGGGCAGGAGCTGGCAGCGGCGTGCAGGCGCGAGAAGGCGCGAAGGAGGTCGGCGGCGGGGCAAAAATCAGCGGCGGCGGTGATTTTTCAGACTTGCTACAGTGCCCGCGGGAAAAATCCCGTTTCTCCCGTTATGACGCCGTGATGACTGGGATTAAGGGGTGGTTTTGCTTTGAGATTCGTGTAGATTATGGCTGTGGAGGCGATGGAGCTCAAATCCAAAGCAATTCAATACAAATTTTGATTTTGCAAAAATTTTGGTTGTTTCAAAGATCATGTATGGTTTCCTACCTCTTGAATAAATAAACGGATTTGATAAACATTGCGTACCTATTATTGAAGCAAAAAAAAAAACAAGGTACCATTTGGGCCGTTGGATCTTGATGACTTGATCGAACATTGTCAGACTATCAGGGTTCGGTGGAGTTATGGTGCAGGGTTTATTGGGCCTAGCTATAGAGGAAGAGGGGTGGTGGAGCCACTGACCGTGGGTTGTGGTAGCGTGGTTAGTGGAGCGGGACAGCGGCGACTCTAAGGAAGGTATTGGACAGAACAGTGGGGGCGACTGATCCAATGGCAGTGAGTGTGGGAACAAGAATGAAGCCTTGACGACGACATGGAGGTGTTGGAGGGACGGAGGAGAAGGTGAGACTTGAGAGGCGCCGGTCTCTAGGCTAGTGCCAACAACCATGGCGGGGCCGAGTAACATTGGCAGGCATCGTTAGTGCGGGTGGCCGTGCCAGGAAGGGTAGCTCACACAGCGGTGGAGGTGGTAGTGGGGTGAATTTGATGGGGGTTGTTTTCGTTCCTAGGTTAGCCTAAAATGTATCTGATTTGTACAAAGAAGCATGTACTGTTGCGTGAACAAATACAACCACATTCGTATTTGCTTCTAAAAACTTATTTTCTATAATAGATAGCTTTTTATAGTACCTAAATTTCAAACGAAGTGTCTTTTTAAGATGTGATTTACTAGTTGATTATAGTACATACTATAAAGACTTTATTTATATGTCTCTCTCTATAAGATTCTCTACTAGCTGTTACTATTCATAAGCTAAGTCAAAAACCAGGCCCGTATATTAGCAGGAGCAGGGTGGGCAACTGTTCAGGGCCTCCAAATTTACACTAAGTAGTAATTAGCAATAGTTAATCCTTGAATAGAAAAACTAAGATGCGGCCAGGCCTGCAATCACTGGTTTGTTAATTGGAGTATTGGCCCAACGTAAGGCACATGGCCATCCGCCATGCCCACCAGCCTGCTTGGGTCCTTGACTCCTTGGCTTCCCATGCGTACAGAGAATTGGCCGGCGACGTTTCATTTTCCCCGTGCCGCAAAGCAGATTCTCGCGCTACTGCTAGGACTACGCTACGCTTCTACGGCACGCCGACGCTGGCAGTCCGGCACTGCGCCACCGCCTACCACCGCCAAGACGCTGAGAGCCTGAGGGCCACATCACGCGTTTTATTCAGGGTCATCCAAATCGTAGGTACGGCCCTGTCAAAAACCAATATGAACATAATGAACGGGCACGTGTAAGTAAATATATGGGTACTCCGGTACTGTATTACGAGTGGCTAACAATGTCCTATCTGTTTAATTTACCCTTCATTTCATTGCTCGATCTGCCTCTTGTGCCTAGAGAACCTCGACCAAGTCATAAGTACAAACGTTTTGCAGTAGGCAAACCCCCCCCCCCCCCCCCCCCCAAAAGAAAGGAAAAAAAAAGGCGGACGCCAAACCACAAACCAACGCCTGTATGAAGTTCATTGCTAGACAAAATTTTGTGGAGACCCGCGAAGGGTTGACTCAAACTCTCAATTTTGAAATGGTTATGATTGTGAGAACAAAAATAAGAAAATCCAGATGAACTGCCAGACCCCCTAGACCCGCTACATCTATAGATCATATATATACTTTTTATGGCAATTGCTTCACCAGCCAGTTTTGTATCTTTCCAACCGCAAATCTTTCGTCATCGACAGCACCATGTTTCGCGAAACAGCTATGGTTTTCAACTTGCTAGCGTATTCTTTTAATCCTTGTAGTTCATCTCCTATACGTAGTCTATGTATTACGAGGTAGGCTACTTACATGTACGATGGCGCATGATTTTATCGAGTGTCTGTTTTTTTTACCGTTTTTAAGACACATTTGTAGGAATGACGTCGATAGCACGATATTAGCAAAATTACACTTTTACCTCACGGTCACTGGGCTACAAGGTGCCGGAGGCTGACACGTGGGAGTGCCGCACGGCAGTCGTGTGGCCAGGGGCCGTGCGGCAGAGGTTGCCACACCGCCTTTACTGCACGGTGGTCGTGCGGCAGGTGATTAGTGTCCATGTTAATTACTTTAATTTATAATACTATATGTAGAAATTTTGAGATATAGCAAATGAGCTCAAAAACTGATGAACTTTTTTTGTGGAGCTTCCTGATATTACATACTACATTGTATAATTTATTTGCAATTTTATCTATTTTGAATTTTACTTGAAAATCATTTAAGTAAACTACTTGTAGAATTTTTTTAATGTACAAAATGAGCACCAAAAATTATAATTTTTTGAAGGATCCTTACGTACAGATATAGCAGAAGCCTTCCAGAAGCTCTGGTAAATACATACCTTACAAAAAAATGGATAGATGAAATATTAATGTAAAGATTGATAATGATAATAAAATACTACAAATTAAAATTTATGATAAAATAAATAGCATATATATATATATATATATATATATATATGTATATGTATATACTTTCTTCAATAGACTTTCTTCGGGTACGGCTTTGCCTCCCTCCCAGGCACGCTACCCCTGTTAGAACTAGAACTCTAGAAGAGGCGCCTTGTTCCAAGAAAGGATATGTGGTAGTGACATGATCATCTGTGGCTACGTCGCTTTCGGTATGCCGAAAACTCCCAACCTTTTTGATTCGTCAAAATTGATGGCCCTACCATTGGATGTCATTCAACAACCGGTCCAAATTGATGCTCCAATCATGACATCAAACCAAGAACGTCAAGGTCATATAACAGCGATGGTCGAGATCCTGTTTGTAGTGTGGAAAATTCATACATTTTAAATGGGTTGTAGCCTCCACAAGAAATCAATATCAGACTAGATAGGTGGACATACAGATCTATATACATAACCTACCCAAAATCCCATTTATTTTTTGCCTCCTCTTACGAGACATCTTCGATGCCGCACAGGCTGAATTACCCAATTATGTTTTGATTCACGTTGAATTAACCTTCTTCAACAATGCAATGAACCTATTCCATAATCTTGCCAAGAATATTTAATTGCCCGAAACTTTGGACTTCTACAGTACACAGGACCTAGATCGATCCCAAATTTCCATTAGGTCAAAAGATGCGCCAAATGCATTAACCTCCTATCCACCGCGAAGGATCGAGGCATCTCAGGTAGCCTCATTCATTCAAACTCTAGTCTCGAACCGGCCGAGACTATCCACGTTACGACATTGACTCACTGAACGTAAGAAGAAGAACCCATCGTATCACTGCTTGCCAATCACATGGATCCCTTCTTGTCTCCCTATAAATGCAGCCACTTCCCGCTCGTTTCTCTTCAGCGCCAGCCCAAGAAACGGTCGCTCGCGGCTCCAACCTCTCGAGGAAGTCTGATCTGCCACTACACAACACCATGGTGTGGAGGAAGAAAAGCGGCGGCGAGTCGCCCGGCGCCTCGCCGTGCTACGACGACGAGGACGAGAAGGTCCCGAGAGGACACGTCCCGATGGTCGCCGGCGACGGCGAGCGCGTGCTGGTGCCGGTGAGGCTGCTCGGGGACCCCTGCATCGCGGAGCTGCTGGACATGGCGGCGCAGCAGTACGGGTACGGCCAGCCGGGCGTGCTGCGGATCCCCTGCGACGCGAGCCACTTCCGGCGGGTTGTCCACTGCGCGATGCGGAGAGCCGGCCAGGCGGCATGATCGAGACCTGACAAGTAAATGTGGAGCGATACATATATACAGTGTAGAGAGAGATTGTTCTTTCATAGATCGATTCTTTCATTGAATGTATGACTAGATGTTTATTTACAAAATAGGAGCGATGTGAAGCAAATTATGTTGTTAAACTTGAGAGGAGTGCAGAGCTGTAAAAGAAAGAACTTCAGAGATGTGCACAGCTTGTTTCAACTTCAGCTTCTGGCTTATTTTTCATTATTCATAAATTTCATTTTTTTTGAATTTTTAGCTTTTTTGAGCTGTTTTGCCGGTTCTTTTTTCCCGTATTCGTTTGCGTTGTCCGTGATGAACTAGCATATTTTTTCTATTTTTAAATTTTTTTAAATTTAATTACGTCAAATAAGCCACCTTCAGCTATAGTGCAATTTCAGCCATAAGTCACAGCTTTTCAGCTCAACCGAGCGGGGCCTTAAGACATTCTGTCGAGGCAATGTGCACTGGCTTTGGCTCCTTGCAGCCCTGTGGCATTACTACCACTTTTAATGTCAGAAAAAACTAGACTATGGTGTGAACGGCAAAACTACCCTCTATTGTCACTTGGAACTTGGAAGCCTTTATGGAGGCGACTACGGACCAACCGTGTGTCTATTGGTTGTTCCGGATGCACACCAATAAAAAGAATTAATTGATAAAATAGCTTAGAGAAAAAACGAGGAGATGCACACGCTGACATGCTGCAAGTGTGCACTAGCTAGCTGGGCGCATGTGTGCGGTTCGACGTTGCCCATGGTACAAGGCAAGGCAAGAACCTCGATCAACTGGTGCACAAAAGCTCCGTACATGCATCAAAATTTTTGAGAGAATCCAATGCTGCGACTCGATCGGTCATCAAACGTGCGTATTGCAACAGGAACAGGACCTTATCAGAAGAAGACATTAGGAACAGGACATCCTACTCTACATTACGCATGTGTAGACGTGTAGCTTAGCTTTGGGACGACCGGGCTGTACATACCTTTTAGTGCAAATTAGTATAATTTCGAGATCAAATTCTAGATATTTTTGAAAAGCAAAACTCAAGATAATTCTGAGAGCAAATCAAATATAAAATGCAAAAGTAAATTCAAGATAAGTTTGAAAAGCAAATTCATGATAAGTTTGAGAGCAAATCAGTATAATTCTGAGAGCAAAATCAAGATAATTCCAAAAGCAAATTCAGGATAATTCTAAGAGCAAAATCAATATAAAATTAAATAGCAAAATCATGATGTTACAAATAATCTTGACTTAGAGTCCATGTCGTAGTAGAGTTCGTTTCCGAGTATAACTCAAGTTGAAGTTGAGTCCAACTTGAAGTCCGAATCGGAATAGGAGTAGGAGAATTTTATCCCTATATATTGGGGGACTTGTACCCAGTTTTGTATCCAAGGAAGAAAAGCAAGAAAGAGGGGGAGCAAATAAGAGAATAAAGAAATTCAGAAATTTCTTCCGTGTTCTCTCAGATTATTTGCGATGTGCGCGTTTTCTCCTGGGATCAAAGTTGTAACACATGATAAGTTTGAAAACAAATTTAGGATAAGTTTGAAAGTAAATCAGCATAATTCCAAGAGCAAAATTCAAGGTAATGATTTTCTCTATCTTTTCCCGCCGATTTGAGTAAAAGGCATACACTAATTAAGCAGGTGGTGAATCACATGATACTTGAGGTCATCAAGGAGATAAAGAGGAATATCAAGTGGCATCCCTCTTTACGTTCAGTCTGTAGTCACCTCAAAAATTAAAGAGAATTGGATAAAGCTAGGAAGTGAAACTCAATAAATGAGTAAGGCCCAGCATGACTTTACTGCACGCATGCTGCCTTTAGGGTATTGTAAATTGTGCTCCTTGGTGTTCCAGATGGCGTACTCCCAATCTGATGGCTCGTTGAGGTGTGAGCGTCGACAAACCAAAAAGCGCGCGTGCGAAAACAGGGATTTCCGTTATTTCTTTCCAATAAATCTCTTTTGCTTCCTTTTTCCCTCTTGTAAGCTTGTTACTTTGTTTAGCTAATATAATTTCTCTCACTGCGCTTCGGACTCTCACTGGCGCATGGAGTTTACAAAAAAAATACAACAAAGAAATTCAGAGTTGCCTTGTAAAAAGTTTCCCTTGTTTTTTTGTAAAGCACCAAATGACTTTGTTGTATTTTACTATCCGAATCTAATCAGATCTGACCATTGTTGTTTTTTTTGACTGCTTGCAGAATTCAATCACGAAATCAATATGAACTGATTAGATGTTTTGATTTGGATCATCTTCGAGTTGGTAATAGACTCTGTACTGACCCGCATCAACGTGGTGCTTTAAGGTGAGTTGGACATGACTACTCGAGCCGCTTTTGACTACAACTCTACAACGTTATCTTCTAAGACTCTTCGAGCGAGGTGCTATTCCCATCTATGGAAAGGTTATTGTTTCAGTTTCCCATAAGTCTTTGTTTTGTTACCAACTAGAACTCTGTTATTTTCTGATATGGGACTCTTGTTCCTAAGGTAATTTATATCCTCTGTAATCTACTTGGTAAAGGTGAAGAATCACATATACACCAAAGACGTCATGTCACTTCTCCTCATATATTAATTTCACTGATTATGCGTTCATTGTTTTTACCTAAAAGGGTTTTCCACGTTAAAAAAAATCTTTGTTTCGTGTTCTTGATTGTTCTTGCGCTCTGTCTTATCGACTTTATAACAGGTGGTATTTGATCTTAGCAGACTTTGAACATAAATACGCTGTAAGAAAGTATCGAGAGTTCAAGCCAAATACTGCTTGAACCGAAAACGAGATACTAATCGAACTCATTGACATGGCGAAATCGCTAAGATACATTGTGGATGCTCTGGCTGCACGATGCGGCTCTGTAGCTTGGTCGCTTGCTGCATCCACGATGTAGGATTAGAGGAGGGAGTTAGGTTGGGCTTTTTCATGCCAGTCCAAGGTTCGGTCCGGCCTAGCACAGACCCGCTAAAGATCGATAACAGTATTAACTGAAGGATTCTGAGATCATGCAGGTGTACGCTGATCTCGAACGTATAAACGATTTGGACATTGAGAAACAGTTAGTATGCACATATGTTTCTACTATACTATTTTTCTTACTCGGGGAACCTCACTTTGAGCGCAAGTTTTTTTTAACGAGACAGTAACAGTGTATCTGCAAAATATCAAGAAAATCCCACTTTTCCTTGAAATATTTACGCGCTCATGTTCTTACGTAATTAATTCAATTTAAACGAGATTTTTAACGAGACAACACGAGAGAAATGAAGATGGTGGCCGCTGTCACCATTGTTGCCGCTGCCTCCTCTGTCTACAATTGCGCAAGGCTAGGGTAGGGCTGGCAATGCATGATGCTGGCCCGTCGTGTTTTGAGCCCTTCTGGGGCTTCACTGGAGGCGAGGCGAGCCGACACGGCAAAGTGGCCGGGCCAAGCCGACCCGACGCAGCCTGAAGCATGCTAGGATTGTGTCATGCCAGGTACGACACGACAAGATGGCTGAATCTCAAGCCAACCCGAAGCATGCCATGCCTGTGCCGTGCTGACACACGGCACAAATCCCACCTCTAGTAGGATGTTCATACCTCAAACGCTTCAAATTTCAACGGACTTTATTTGTTTAACCAGATATTCAAATTAAGCAACGGTCAATTACTGTCATTGTTGTAGGGAATTCTGACCACGTATTGTGGACCTTTTCTTGATCTGAAAAAGATTACATCGCCTAAGCATACAGTAGCGCTTTATATTATATTTTTATTAGCTTGACTGACTTTTCATCCAAGCACGTGTTATACTTGGAAAAACTCAAATTTGTTATACTTGATCTGAAGAGGGTTCCATTGCCTTAGCATGCAGCAACACTTTATATAAATTTTATTAGCTTGATTGACTTTTCATCCAAGCACGTGTTAAACTTGGAAAAAGAGTAGGAGTGAGAACTGAAGCTGCGCCGCGTATCCAAATAAGGAATGCTTGGAACGCTCGGGCCTCCGGCAAGCGGCAGCAGCCAACCCTACCGTTTTCCCGTTCTTGATAAAAATAGTTTGATTCCACATGTTTGGGGAACAACACTTATTTTTGGCCAGAGAGTACTAGACTAGATACCAGAAAGAAAATCGATTGCACTAAAGATATAGATAAATCAAATTCGTAGGACACAAAACTACAGATGTTCAGCATAACATATAGTTGGTCTTGCAATCGGTAGAACTACCAAGTACCAACCGGTTTGGCTTTGATATTGTCCAATTGGTCCAAGAAGCAGGGAGGAGAATTGGAATACAGTCCGTGACAAGATCTAGGCCATATTCCACTCATCAGTCATCAGTCCACATCATTGACCTGGATGGCGACAACATCCGCAAAGTCCTCCAACTCTCAATACATCAATAATTGGTGCTCCATCGTCCGACCCAGATAGGCATATATAGCACTAGCTCCATTTTACCACCTACAATACTTGGTAGAACACGTGCGTTCCTTGGCCATATTCCACGGCCGGATTAATAACCGACCGGTCAAGAACCCACGCCGTAGAACCGATGGCGCCCGATCTCGAAGACCACCGGTTTTGGTTTCGCTCTTGTCGACGGAGGCCTCCGTTGGAACTCCGCTCCTCTTTCGGCCGCCGGTCAGCGTCGCCAACCAAGACTCTCGACACTTTCCATCACCTTTTCTTCCTTCCTTTCTGAATATAAGCGCTGGGCCGTGGCCACCAGGTGCCCGTGCCTGGTTGCTCCTGCAAGCTGGCATCAAGAAAACCTACCTGCATCACAAAACGCACGTACCATATGAGGACGACCAAGATGCTGTGGAGGAGGAAGGGGAGCGACCGCGAGGGAAACTCGGCCGCGCGCTGCGTCCGCGGCGCTGGCGACGGGAGGATCCCGAGAGGGTACGTGCCGGTGCGGCTGGTCGGCGACGGCGAGGAGCACGAGAGGGTGTTGGTGCCGCTGACGCTGCTCGGGGAGCCGCGCATGGCGGAGCTGCTGGAGATGGCGGAGCAGCGGTACGGGTACGGCCAGCAGGGCGTGCTGCGGATCCCCTGCGGCGCCCTGCGTTTCGAGCAGATGATGAGCGTCGCGTCGCGTCGCGTGCAAGGCCAGACAGATAGCTAGAGCGCTTGCGTTGTGTGCAAATGCAATGCAAACCTGGCTTACGAAAAAATTTTGGGAGTGAATAGGCATCATCCGGATGTTTTTTTTCTAATTATTATCTAAATTTGTGACCTTTGGATTAAAGATCAAGAGCTTTTTGTTTTTAAAGGGAGAGATTTTTTTCAAGGGGGAGATTTTTGCCATGAATGCCAGCTGGACCTGCGTCGCGCCTCGGCACGTCTGCAACACGAGCCCATCTCCGAAGGACCCCGAGGCCGAAGACGGCTTCGGCAGCCAGTCCGGATCCATATCCTCGGTACAAGGCAGGGACTACACCAAGCAATAAGGCTCCACAAACAATACAGAAGTTCACAGGCCGTGGGGATGGAGGGGGCCAAATGGCTCGACAACATGGCTTCGGCCCGTGAAGCCCATCACCATGAGAGGCTCCTGTTGTAGGGGTGGCTCCCACCTAAGCCCAGCCGGCCTGTTAGAAGGCTGTAACGCCCAATATGGGAATATGTAATGGCATAAATACCCTTGAGGGGGTTACTCAGGTGTAAGGGCAATGTTGTAAAAACACTCCCCATGTGTGTGTGTCTATATATATATATATATATATATATATATATATATATATATATATATATATATATATATATATATATATTATATATATATATATATATATATATATATATATATATATATATGAATGAATGATACAGATCATGGGGAAAACCCTAAGCATTGCTCACCTAACTCTCCACTACCATACTCTCTCTCTGTTTGGTCTATAGCCACAACACATACCTTACAAGAAAATGGGATAGACACATAATAGAGAAGTTAGATGACAACCTGATTGCAAATGAGTATATATGAACTACACAAGCTATATATACTCAAAGGATGTGCTTCAATGTAAAGATCCTAAACATGTGTATTAAAGAAAATATGGATCAATACTTTTGAAATCTCAAAACATAGAGTGAATTTCACCTAAATGTGTGCATACAAGTATGTGTAAATGAAGGCATATGCACATATTCATTTTGGATTATTTGTGAAGTTCAATCTATATTTTGGATCCAAAAAGTGCTCTAATATATAAGAAAGCGATTTCGAATGCATACCTCTTTGATTTCGAGACTAAGCAATAATATACTTAAACAAAGATGTTAGTCTCACATATACATTTATAATTTAACCATATATTTGGGTGTGAGGAATGTAATAAGATTATAAAAAAGATATTGAATGCATACCTCAACGATTTCACCTTTCTCGTCCATATGAGACTAAGTAATATCATAATCAACAAATAAGATTAGTCTCATAAATATATTTGTCATTATCACCAAAACCTCATAATAGTATTTGTTATTATCACCAAAACCAATTTAAATGGAGCTTGATCTTTCAGAGCTAGGCACGGCTTGGGGTTGAAGAAGGTGGACAGGGGGAAGCAATGGGGGAGCTCGGGGCTATTTATAGCGGTGGGGCGCTATTGCTCCACAGTGGAAGGCGGTGTGGCGGGTACAGTGCGGACGACGCGGGAGGAGCGCGTGGCACGGGAGCTGGTAGCACGACGTGCGACGTGATGTGTGTGGGTAGGTATGCAGGCAGCGTAGTTGTCGGTGCTAGAGAACGCCAGAGGGGGAAGAAAGAAGAGGAGGAGAAGAGAAATGGGCCGGTGGGCTGTACAAAAAAGAGTGGGCCCAGGAAAAGAAAAGAAGTGGGCCAAGCCCACATAAAATTTTGATTTTGATTGAGGTTTGGGATTTCAGATATTTGAATTTGAATTCTAGACTTAATTATTTAGATGTGAATTTTAATATTCCTTTGCTTTTGTTTTTCATTTATTTTGATTCTAGGTTTTCGATTTTTATTTGAATTTCAAATTCAGATTTTTGGTTCAATTCAATTTCCAATTACTTGGCTCTTATTCGTAGATTTTATTTTTATTATTTGAATTGTTTGGCAAAACCCAAGTCAAGATTCTCAAATAGAAGCCCAAAATTCGAACAACACAAATTGTATTAAAAGTTTTAAAATTATCACATTTTCAACATTCCAAATTTGGGATGTTACGCTGTACGCTAATAAGATTGCCAAGCACTCTTCTTCTTGTTCTCTTGCAATAATCCAAGCACGCTATCTTTCTTCACAAATGAGTTTAATTATTTTCTTGCGTGCTAGTGAATAGTGTTTTACATGATTTTATAGAACAGAACTGCATCACATCAGGGCCCAACTTGACATCTCGGTTAGAGCTCTGAAAAGGGGGAAGAGCCCCAAGTGGTTTCCGAGCCCATTCATAGCCTAGTAGCTCTGACAAAACATTAGAAAGGCTGAGCCGGCCGCCCATACGGCCAGCCGTTAAATGATAGGCACGGGCATACGGCCTATCCACGAGGATTGGACGTTGAACGGTGATGATAACTGCAAACGCTGCGTGACATGCAGCCTGCGGCCCCTGTCTGCACTGCAAGCCATTAAAACTTCTATTGTGGTAAAGAAAAGCTACATTATCCTTTGACTGGCATTCCTGTCGGCCATAACATAAAAGACGCCTTGCTATATTCTTCTCAACTTATAATTTATAATTTTTTAAATAAATAAAATAATTTTTTTACTACCATTTCAAGACGACTTATTAAAAATATTCTTCTAAAAACAATTTATCAGTTTTTGAATTATTTGCATGAGCGCTTATAGTGAGATCAAAAATCATAAATCACAACTATAAATCATAAATTAAAGCCTAAGATCTCACTCTAAATGGCTTCAGCCTTTTGGCTTCTAAAATTTGTTTTTTCTCTTTTCTTTCCCACCTTATTCATTTACATTGTGCCAAAAGATTTAGCAGTGTTTTTTTAATTTTTCTATTTCCCCCCAATTTTCTTACTTCTTAATTCATAAAAAACTAACAACTGTTATAATAAAAAGTCTACACAAAAAAAAAACCAAAAGCCAAAGCTCTCAGCTCTTTGAAGTAGGCCCTAAAAGAACAAGCTCTATAACTTATGACTAATGACTTATAACTTCTAAACAAATAAATAAGATAGTTTTTTTACTTTTTTTAAAACAACTTATTGAGATAAATTTTTTAAAACGGTTTACAATATTCGATTTATTTGATTGATCTATAAGCAATCTAAATCAAAGCAGAAAAGTACCACCCAAACTGCACTGCAGCTCATCAAGGCTGCAGGCAGCTGCGACGTCAAACTCCCACATGTAACAATAAAAAAAACGGCGAGGAAACGTAAGGTGATGCACCCTAATTAAGAGTAACTGGTCACATCAGACATCAGCGGCAATAATTATAGTCGCAGCTGGCGCGCGACTACGTTGCGCCATGAATGGAAGCACTGAACTAGTCATGCGCACAACGCACCGGTGGTAACTGAAGCAGCGCTAGAAGGCCCTGTTCTTTTGAGCTTTTTAAACCGGTTTTTAGTTTTTACTATATTATCTAACTTTTAAACGAAGTATTTTTCAAAACGAGATTTACAAGTTAAACAATCTACATATTAAAAGCTCAACATCTGTATCAGCCAAAATCGCAAGTGAGCATCTGCCTCTCCGTAATCTATACCGTAAATAACCAAAATTCAAAAATTTTAGTCAAAAACCATAAGCTACAGCCGAAAAGAACAGACCCTCTAGAACTCATATGCACTGTGCAAGAGGGGGGAAAAGATCACCGTAGAACAAAGAATTGACAGCATATGGAGAGCTTTGTCCAATCATGGGATTGTAGTATCATGCTCTATGGAGTGTTTGATTCATTGATTTCTAACAGAATTGGGGCCGTGCGTACTAGTAATCGATGAGAAGAGACAACCAAAAATTAAGAGCGCCTCCCGTATGTACCCGAATCGGTCGGTGGATCATGGATGCAGCTTCAGCTTGGTGGTGGTCACATGGAGTCGGAGCACAAAACCTAACGCGCTGGGGACAAACGACCATCTACTTCCTGGCTCGCTACGTTGCGCCGGCTAGGTGCCGAGGAAGCCGACGTTGAGGTCGATCCGCGGCTTCTTCTTGGGCGCCGGCGGCACGTGCGACTCGCAGCGCGGGCAGCGGGGATCGCTCCGGGAGATGAGCACGTAGAGGAAGCACCTCGGGCACGCCGCGGCCACCATCCCGCCGACGGCGGACGGGGAGTCGCAGCCGTCGCCCTGCTCCACGGCGCCGTCGCCGCGGCGCTTGACGGAGGACGTGGTGACGGACGAGGAGGACGGGGAGGCGCCGGCGCCGCTGTGCTGCTGCCCCTGCCCGTGCTTGCCGCGCTCGAACCGCTCCAGCGCCGTCTTGACCTTCTCGATCGTGCACACGCTGTGGTACGTCGTGGCGGAGGCCGCCGTGGCAGGAGCCGGGCAGGGCCTGACGGCGGACGCGCCAGCGCCGGCGACGGGGAACAGGTTGAGGTCCCTTGGCGTCGGCGGGCACGCCTGCTTCTGCAGGGACAGCTTGCCGGGCTGCACGCAGGGAAATCATGGCAGTAAAACCCAAGTTAAAATTAGCCGTCGAGGCAGAAATAATCACAGAGGGTAAAGATATTGAGCTAAATATTGTTAAGACCTTTCTACCCGTGTAACGAATTCCTAATTGAGATGAGTAGTTCATTGGGCATAACACAAGAACTCAAGTTGCCGGATAACACGGCAGACGAAGATAAACTAACCACAAATGCTGATTATCGATATGCTGGTTAATAAAATAAATTCGGAATCCGAGTCAAAATAATAAATTATGATTTTTTGCAGGTCTTATTCTCTTAGCTTAGGCTTGTCCATCTCTACCTCGTCCTCACCGGGGGGAAAAAAGAACGACCAAATTGGGAAACCTCAGATCGAATCTTGTGCCCTTGGGCTCCCTTTGTTGCTGTTCCACCAAACACGCGGCACATAGTGAAATCACTACTTTTCGATCAGATTTCTTCACCAAATTCCGCACGAACTGAACAAACTAATCGATCCACAGGGTAATCAGGCAGACTTAACCATAGGGGCCGGAGCCAATTGAGCAGGGAAGAGGAAATCGAACGTAGACACACGGAGAGAGTAGAGATGGATGAGAAACACGGGCGTACCACGGCGTCGTGCCTGGCGGCTGCGTCCCTGGCGTCGTCGGCGGCGGTGCAGCCGCCGAGGAAGTCCCGGGTGACGAGCTCCGCCGCCCTGCCGCCGTCCACCGCTCGAGCCATGAACCCCACCGCCTCAGCAACCATCTAGTACCATACAGCCTCCAACCAACTATGTCTCTAGCTATCTAAGGACAGCCCGTAGCTAGCAAGTAGCAGCAGCTCAGGGAGAAGCCTAGCTACCTAGCTAGCCAATCAAACAGCAGAGGAGAAATAAAGGGTGAATTTTTAAGCAAGCTAGTTTACGAGCTAGGAAGATGAGGACGGACAGGAGCAGCAAAGCCCGCGACGGACGGCGAGGAGAGGAGAGGAGCTGAGGAGGGGTAAATAAAGAGAAGTAGGGCATGTATGGGCGCCATTAATGGAGATGTTGGAGAGGGAAGGCATGAGGACAAGATGCGCAATCAATGCGGGGGTGGTAGGCATCGATGGCGATCGCTCCCGGTGCGTGACGGGCGAGAGCGACGGATGGCGATGGACCAGACCACTAATGCTGCTCCGGAGCCGGAGTCGGAGGAGCACAGTAACGTGCCGTTCGGGAGCCGGAGTCTAGAGTCAGCTGGAGTCGGCTCACGATGAATCGTATGTTATATGCAGGGGCGGAGCCAGAAATTAGATATAGGGGGAGCAATATGGATAACAAGTAGAGTAGAATCAATCATACCGAATTTACCGATCCAATAGTCACATATCAGAGTAATATATTTCACAAATTACAATGCACAGAAAATTACATATCTATTAACTTAACTTAGCTCTACGACTAAAACAGGGTCTAAGCCGATTAAAACAGGGTCTCTAGATTGATGTGAGAGCAACTATTGAAGTGTGTACTTATGGTTTTTGTTTATATTTTTTGATACCACAGTGAACGGTAAATATATTGACGTGGACGGCTCATATATTTTTAGACTCGAGAAGTCATTTAAAAAAACTGCTTTAAAAAACACTCTATTTATTTTGATTTTCGAAGAAATCAAAAAACAAATCCACGAGAACATATCCATTGTATTGCCGTAGAAATTCGGCCAAAATATTTTCTTGGCTTTTAATTAAAGGTTCCTAGCGTTATGTACTCCACTAGCTAGTAGTGCTTGAGTGATCTTCAATCACACCTATGACTAGCTACAACAGCTTCTAGTCAACTCACCAGCCTGCATTAATCATCCTAAGATTAAGAACACAAACATGCATATCCTACAGATCACGGTACGCACCACCTTGTAACCCGCATTTACAAAGATCAGTAGATACAAAGCTAAAACAAGAAACAAAACAAAGAGGATTTGGGCTGCATATGATTGAGCTTTAAACATACTTTACATTTGAGCTAAATTGGGAGGGACAAAACCACTAATTAAACATATGTAATTAACTACATAATAGAGGACAAGTAAAAGGTTGGGGGTGCCGGGCCCCCTCCAGCCCCCCTTGTCTCCGCCACTAGTTATATGGTGATATATTTAATTTCTTGTGTTGTGAGTTCTCTTAGGTTATAGGTTTAAAATTTTGAATTCTAACGGTTGATAAGAGGTAGTACGTAGAGAAAAATAGTCATATATAATTTTGATCAGTACAGCTAAACTCAGTATACTTTTTATTACAATATTCTTATTTACATTGTTTAGAAAACTAGTTATTATAGTATAAATTATAAACTATAAGTGAAAAAATATCGGCCGGACCTAATTTGAACTGTTCAACGAAACCTGACTCGCGTGCAGGTGGGAAGTCAGCAAGCCGGATCCTGCTGCTCCTGCCGCCTAGCTAGCTAGCATCTCTACTACTCCGCTCTGCTCCCTCGAGTCATCATGGCCTATCTTAAGGCCCCGCTCGGTTGGATTGAAAAGCTGTGGCTTATGGCTGAAATTTCACTGTACCTGAAGGTGGCTTATTTGGCGTAATTAAATTTAAAAAAATTAAAATAGAAAAAATATGTTAGCTCATCACGGACAATGCAAACGAATATGAACAAAGAACTGGAAAAAAGCTTATAAAACCCAAAAGTTCAGAAAAAGATAAAATTTATGAATAGTAAAAAATAAATCAGAAGTTAGAAGCTGAAGCTGAAATAAGCAGGGGCCTAAGGGCTTGTTCTTTTCGGCTGCGGCTTATGGATTTTGGCTGAAATTTTTGAATTTTGGCTGTTTACAGTACAAATTACGGAGAGACAGATACTCACTCGCGATTTTAAGAAAATATTTCGTTTGAAAGTTAGGTACTGTAGCAAAAGCTAAAAGCCACCGTGTTCCAGGGTAAAGAATAAGTCTTCCTCTCGTGTGCAAAGCGTGAGGCTTTTATGTACTCCCTATGGGGGTGTAGCGTACAAGACCAGGACTACTACTGCTACCGCAACCGTTCACGGCCGATTATTTGGACCACGCAAAAGATTAGACGCCGCCAATCAGCTGTGAAAGGCGATCGATAGAGATATCCGCCGCCCGTAACCAGCATTAAATACGTAACGTACGTACGCCTTCCGCTGTACATACACTGTACTACCCCTATACAAAACCGGCCCGAAACCAATTAAAGATGGCGCAGCTAGCAACGGCTTAATGCGGCGTAGTACGCACGACGACGGCATTAAAGGGCAACTTGACGCGACGAGCGCCCACACATCACGTAGCAGCACGTACGTAATTAAAGATGCGTACTCCTACGTGGCAGACGGTGCACAGATGGCTAGACGAGGATGGTCACGGGTCGTCCTCCTCCTCCTCTTCCCCCGTTCCCGTCGGCCGTACGTAACAAGAGAAAAATAATTGGGGTGAGTTTTTTAAGCCTTATAATTTATAGTTATGGTTTTTAAATTTTAGTTTATTTATAAGAGACAATACGTGAAGAGAAATAGTCGTATATAATTTTGATCAGTACAGTTAAACTCGGTATAGTTTATACTCTAAATTACTTGTAGACCTTATCTTAGAAAAACGCACCGTTTAACTGCGTGTTACTGTTTATCTGTACATAAACCATAAGCCATAAACACTAACGAACCTAGCTAAATGGACAAGCGAAAATTGAAACCAGCAATCGCATCAGCAGGAGCAAAAACAAACTGAAAAATTCAAAAAATGAAAAGAAGGGCGCTATTTGCAGGCCCTGGCCATCCATGGATGGCCCCCGGTCGACCAGCCGAACGGTTCCAGCTTTTTTCAATGCATCGGGGCTAGGGGTGAAAACGGTCGGAAACGATCGGTAGGAGGTCAAATCACTTTCAGTTTCACATTATTTTCTCGAAAACGAAATCGATACGATATTGTCGGAAACGAGAACGACATCGATATTCCGGTAAATTCGGAAACGAAACTATTCGATCAAAAGTGCATCGATAACGATCGAAAATCATAAAAGCGATATCTAAAATACAATAAACACACCAATCTGTACAGCATGAAAATAGCTGTATATATTGACCTAGGTCACATGAAAAATAATACTGTAGTAATGATCCATGGCACAAGAGGCAAGACACATATATTATATAGCAATAAAAAGACACGACACAAAGCCACAAGCCCACAACGGCGACGAAGGCCGGGCAAGCCGACCGGGACAGCGACCGCAACGGCAGGAGGATGGACCACCAATCTGAGACCGTCAGCCCTGGGAAGAGAAGGAGGATGGACCACCAATCCGAGACCGTCACTTATAGTCCTCGTGTTGTTCGGGTTCGATAATATCATGCCATTTACTTGAGGACAAGTAAACGTTTTAAGCTTGGGGGTATGACATACGTCATTTTTATATATAATTATCCGTCATTTTACCCCATTATTTTTCGCATTTTAAGACCATTTATCATTATTTACACGCTTTTCTATATTTAATTGCTTGAAATGGGCTATTTTACACTTTTCTATATTTTTCGCAGGTCAGCGCGATCTAGGCGCATAAGCGATAAATTTGGACTGCTCCGTACAGATGTTCGCGTCGTCACGGATGCGTAGGATCAAACCGCGATGAAATCGGAGTTCCCGAGGTCCAAAACAGAAGAAATCAAATTGGGAAAGGACCTCCTTGTAAACCCTAGAATCTTCGAGGGCTAATCTGCAAAAATGCCAAAAATTCCCCATCCCTCAAAGCCGACGCCGCCTGTGGGAAATCCCTAAGCCTGGTTTTCTGTCTGTCCTTAGCCCCCTTCTGCTTCCTCCCCCCCTCTTCTCCAGCCACGGCGCCGGCGAGGCCGGGCCTTACCTCGTCCGGCGGCCACCTCGTCACCACCATCACCTCCACTCCAGTACACCCCGCCGCCTCTCCCTCATCTTCTCCGCCTATCTCTACCGCCGCCCCTACCTCTCCGCACATCCCTCCATCCGGTGCGCCCGCCGCCCTCTTCCGCCTCCCTACCTCACCCTTCCTCCTCCTCTCGCCATCCCCCCACCAGTGCGCCGTCTTCCCCT
This sequence comes from Dendrocalamus latiflorus, assembly GCA_017311315.1. Taxonomy (NCBI): domain Eukaryota; kingdom Viridiplantae; phylum Streptophyta; class Magnoliopsida; order Poales; family Poaceae; genus Dendrocalamus; species Dendrocalamus latiflorus. The sequence goes on along the minus strand of CM029611.1, from coordinate 13,005,024 downwards.
TCCCCCTTCTTCTCTTACTCCTGCGCCGCCCCTTCCTCTCCTACCTCGGCCGCCCCCTCTATCGCGCCTCCTTCCCTTCCACCACTGCTCCACCGCCGCAGCCCCTTCTCCTCTGCGCCTCCCTTCTCCGTGCCACCTTCACCTCGCCCACCGCCGGGCTGCCTCTCTTCTCCGCCACGCCCTCCGCCGCCTCTTCCTTCCCGGTCCAGATCGACGCCGACAGTCGCTTCTCCATCCGCGCCGCCCAAATCCACCCGCAGCTCGCCGCGCCACCGCCTTGCTCTCTCGTTCTACCGCGCCACCATCACCTCGCCGCTTCTACCGGCGGAGGAAGCCGAGGAGCGACCGGGCATACGGGTCGGCGAGGGGGAGGCGGCACTTAGGAGAGAGAGAAAGAGCCGGTAGGGGAGCACGGAGGTCGGGGCGAGTAGGCGCGCGGCGGCGCGGCTGGGAGAGCTGAGGCGGCGCGGAGAGTGAGAGACGAGGGAGCCGAGAGTGAGAGACGAGGGAGCCGAGAGAAGGAGATGGGGGGGGTCGGGAGGAGAAGTAGAGATTGGGCTCGGCGTGGAGATCGGTAATTACCGATTAAATACGGTATTTTTCGAAAACGATCGGAAGAGAGCTAAATCGTTTTCTTTTTCATTATCGGATATTTTTACCGTTCTCGTTTCCGTTTTATCGGTTACCGTCACCGTTTCCGTTTAGGGGAAAAAATAGGTAATTTTTCGAAAACGATTTTCGGTAACCGAGAATTACCATTTTCGTTTTCAGCCCTAATCGGGGCTGAGCACTCGCGTTTCCCCAAAGCAATCGTGCGTCTGCGCGACTGGCGCCACTGCGAGGTGGGGCCGCGCGTGCAAACCCCGGTGAGATAAAATACCACTGCTCCATGGGTCCCGGTACGACGCGTGCTAACCGCGAAGCATTCGCCGTGGTAGCGACTGTGCTACGGCGTGAACCGTCGGACTAACGTGAGTTGATTATGCTCATGGAAATTTTTATCGTAGAACGCTGTAGCTGCCATATTATGCTGGGATACAAACACAACTCTACTAGCCACTATCAGCTTCTGGAAGGCTAGCAGTGGCCGACCCGGGTCGAAATCGACCGAGGGCCACCAAACATAACATGTACGTGGAGTGATTGGACTTAAATTACAGAGTGCGCATCTATGTATACGTGGGTTTGATAAGGTAATACAACATTGGACTCCAGGTCATGTGCACCGCTGAAGCTTCACTTGATCCGGCCGAAGGTTAGCAGACTTAGGGCCTCTTTTGTATGGTAGGAATTTTAAAGAAATCCAATTCTATAGGTGTAGATGGTTAAATCGTCGATCTTACGAATCATAAAGAAAAACTGAGTTTTATGAAAGGATTTAAAAATGAGAAATTGGTCTTTGTTGTTATGCTAGGATTACAACGTGCTCTCTAGAGCGATTACAAAGGAGATATTGCTAGCCCTAACTTTGCTATTTCTTGCCAGTGTTGTCTAGCACTTGGTATTATGTGTCTTTGTCTATTGATTGATTCATCGATCTATATCTTTATTTTCTCTCGTAAGGCTTAAATAGCGTCAAAGAGGTGTCACTTATCTTGCTAGAACAGGCACATTGTCGATTCCTCATATTTGATCGAGCAAGCGGTTGCTGTCAGTGAGACAGGTCTGACAAATAATTGTTGATTGATTATCTATCAGCGATAGAAGATTGTAGCAACAACCGTGAGACGGTTGTTGTCAGAGGCACATGACAAAATCATTGTGCGGTCATTAGGGTTAGGGGCGCACGTGTCCTATTTCACCACACGGGAAACTGTCTAAAGTTGAGCATAGTTATCGAATCGTAGGATCTATGAGTAGCAGTTGGTCGGGTACTTATCCTCCGACCAGAGGCACTCGAGTGCTCAGGTAGTATTACTCTAAGCGATCTACGATCACAATTATGCAGACCTTTAATTACATATTATATTCGTATTTAATGGATTATCCGATCCTCACCAACTAGAAACTTGGCAAAGCTGATCGAAAAGGACCCATCGTATGTAGTTTCAAAATCTACTACAATGAGATTCTTTCCATTCAGAAGTTTCTAGGACCTCCAAACGTAACCAGTAGTGATACTTGCCCAATCAGTTTGACCGAATATCCTAGAGCTATGCCATGAAAGGCATACTTCATAGGTTTTATTTTAGACTTGCGAACTTGCATTTCTTCAATAGCTCCTGTAAATAAAATACTAAGAGAATTATCTCCATCAACTAGAATTTGATTAACCTTGCAATTATTAATACTAGGTTATACTACAATAGGGAACCTACATGGTTGAGTCGAAGGGATGGGATAGTCTTCTCTGTCAAAGGAGATGGTTGTTTCTAACCACTTAGAAGGCTTGACGTTGATCCGATAATCAATGAGATTCATATCACATTCTACCATCTTCATTTGTCTTCTGGACTCGTAGGAGGATGATCCGCTAAAGATGACATCAACGGTGTGCTCTAGCTCTTGATACTCCATTTCTTCATCATCGTCCTTGTTGTTTTTGGTGCTCGATTCTCTCACCTTCTAGATGGAAGGGAAAGGACCCTATTTAAGTATAGTCCTTAAGCTTCTTCTGCCATGCACAGCAGTTGCGGAGATCGTGCCCTGCCATTTGGTGGAGTAAACACCATGTTTTGCTCTTCTTGAATTCATTGATCGGAGCTTTCCCTTTGTTCCAACCAAAATAATCCTTTTTACCTTTAGAGTATTTTCCTGGGATCGTAAGGACTTCCGTAGTGTTAGGTTTATGATTCTTCTTATTGTTTTGTGATTCCTTGGCCTTTTTCTTTAGGCCCGACTGAGGAATCTTTTCTCTTCGATCGACAACTTTGTTCCACTTGAGTGCTTCGCTAGCAGTGGCGTACTTGTCAGCCATGTCAAACAGCTCGATGATTGTTCATGGAGGATTCCTAGCGATATCCTTCGTAAACCACCCATTCCTTTATTCGGTCTTGAATGCCTGGATAGCAAAAGAATTGGCCACTTCCAGGATAGTGTTATGAACCTGATCAAACCTCTTGATGTACTACCATAGAGTTTCGTTGGGTTCCTGTCAGATCTAGTGAAGGTCATCTTCCTTGCCGGGTCGATTGTATGTACCCTAGAAGTTGGTGATCAGCAGATCGCAAAGTTGTTCCCAAGTGTAGATCATTATGGCTGGTTGGCTAAGTAATCATGACTGGGCAGAACCCTTGAGAATAGTTGGCGAATAGTTTGCCATCACGTTGTCATTGCCTCCTGTAGCCCTAATTGCAGTTGTATAAATTTGTAAGAATTCCAATGTATTCTGCTTCCCATCGAATTTCTCAAGGTTAGCTAGTCAAAACCTTTTTGGCCACCGTACTGTCTAAAGGTCTGTAGAGAAAGCTCAACAGCCCATGATTAGGTCATTGTGCATTCTCTGGAAAGGAGCTGGATTGTAGTCTGTCGGAGATGTGTTCCTCTCATAGTCGTAGTGGGGAGCTGGTGCCCTAATTCGATCACACAGACACTCAAATGGTGTCTTTGACCAAATGTTTGGTTTAGATGATGTTGTAGGTCATCTAGACTGTGTCCCCGATTTTGTCCCTCATAGGGAGAGGGGTTGCCTCATTAACGACCCTTTTAGTGGGCTTTGTACTGTTGACGGATGATTGCGATTTCAATCTGTTGGCTTCTGCCTTGTGAGGAATGCATAGAGAAAGTTAGAGTATGGCTCTATGATTGCCTTTGCTCCAAATACATCTCCATGTGCTACGTGGTTCGCTCGAGAATCTCTGATACCTGACCTTCAATTGGGCGTATCACGGGGTTTCAACCAGAGAAGGGTCTGGGTTGTTAAGAATATCATGGACACATTGCATATTTTAAATAGTTACCAAAAGTCTTGGAGCATTTATATTGGCAAAAGGAGTACGATGACCGGAGTTTTGCCCCGAGTTCTCTACTCACTCCACGTGACTTAGCAAACACGGAGGGGTAGGAACAAATGGATTAGGTGGTCGATGTCCACCAATTCTGTCATTTTCTGCTCCTTCGGGTGACGCTAGAAAGTTTGCACCATCTTGACCAATGGACCATGGGGGCCTGTCGTGGAGAGTCATGCACAATATTTGTGTACCATCGATTGTGTTAACCTCGTGCTTTCAACAGAAATCTCCTGAGGAACTCCCATCAAAACAAAGAGAGAGCCTTTCATCGATTCAACAAGGAGCTTCCATGATAGAGAATGATTGGAGACCACAGTTTCTAAAGGACTGTATGGTAGAATCAACCTAATTTGGTGAATTACCGATGTGATGGTGAGTGTTATTGTCTTTGGCCGACATTCTGTCAGAGGTAATCTCATCGACACCGCGACTAGGTGTCGATCAGCTCCCATAATACGTAGGAGCTGTTGGTGAATAGCGGTCACCCATGATCTAATTGAGAGTACTTTGACCCTTAGACTATTGCATCGTGCTCTTGTAGTCATGTTTGCCTGTCGAGTGTGTCGGACTTGTTGTGCCTGGGCATTCCAACAAGGTTGGGACACCTAACTCCCTAAGAAGTGTTGATAATCGAGGTGGCATGTCCTCTTCCATCTGATCGACCTTACATGGCGCAAAGACTGGTGAACCTAGGATGTAGGACGATGAAAATGGCGCATCGTGTCCCATGGTGCAGACCAATTTTCCTCATCTCAGGTTTTTGCCATGATCACATAGGCGATGTTGATAGAAATTGGGGGAGATGATGGTGTTGGTGAGAACATTGAGGGACTCAGCGTTATTCCCTACAGACTACGCTAGCTATCTATGGTCAAATTGTCGATCTTACGAATTGTTGGAAAAAGCTGAGCCTCACAAAAGGATTTAGAAAGGCGAAAAGGGATTGTCTTTATTGCTATGATAGGATTACAACATGCTCTAGTAGAGCGATTACAAAGAGGATGTTGCTATCCCCAAGTTTGCTATTTCTTGCCTCCATTGTCTAGCACTTGATCTTGTGTGTCTTTGTTTGTTAATTGATTCATCGATCTATATACCTTCATCTTCCCCCGTAAGGCTTTAGTAGTGCCAAAGAGAAGTTAGCTATCTTGTTGGAATAGATGCCTTATCGATACCTCACGTCTAGTTGAGCAAGCAGTTGTTGTCAGCGAGAGATATCTGACAAATAACTGTTGATTGGTTATCTATCAGCGAGAGAAGATCGTAGCAACAACCATGAGATGGCTATTGTCAGAGTTAAGGGACGAATCATCGTGCGGTTATTGGAGTTAGGGATGCATGTGCCCTATTTCACCACATGGAAAACTGCCTAAAATTGAGCCCAGTTATTGGATCGTCGAATCTTTGAGTAGCGGCCAGTCGGGTAGTAGTCCTCCGACCAGAGGCACTCAGGCAGTAATCTTCTGACCAGGGGTGCTCGGTAGTATTACTTGAAGCGATCTATGATCACAATAATACAGAGCTTTAATTACATACTATAATTGTATTTAATGGATTGTGCGATCCTCATCAACATGATTCTTTTTCATATATAGCCCTTTGGAACAAAGGATTTGGGTCATAGGATTCCTATGTAATTCCTATGGAATAGATCATTCCATATGAATTTTGGAGGAATTCTGACATGAGGTTAGGTCTAATAGAAAATTTTCCTTATGTCTTGTAGGGATATGGGTAAGCTACACTAGTGCAGATTACAATTTTCTACCGCGTAAACTAGGAAGACATACGAGTAAAAGATCATAGATCGTTACCACTAGACGCGTAGTGCAGCAGAAATAGAGTTGAAGCAGCCGGTTCAATGTAGTTTGTGTCGGGGTAGACCATCCTTTGACCAACCGTCTCCTCATGATCGTTTCGATCAGCGCTGTAGTCGCAGTAGCGTCTCTACTGAAGTCCATATGCCCAAAGATGGAACGATGTGTATCGGTGTGCAAGCACCAGCGCACACGACAAGGGTTTTGAGAGGTTGTGGTTAAGGTTTTGATAAGTGTATCTCGGGATACCACCCTCAGCTTCACGCCTCTCTTAGTATATAGCCCCCAATTAGACCCTTATTCGATATGATTAGATATTAGATCCAATTCGGAGAGCCTCTAACTAGATCATCATCCAATATGAGTAGAGATCGTATTCCACTTGGAGAGCCTCCGATCGAATCTTTATCCAATACGAGTAGAGATCGTATCCTACTCAGAGTCTATCATCCAGACTCTTATCGTTCTAACCCATTAAGTATGTGACCATGCAGGTTCATGTATATTCGGCCATGGCCCAAAAACTTCTTTTTGACCCATAAGTCGGTAGTGATCCCTAGCAGGATTAGCGACTTCCAAATATGCACAAAGATTGTATCGAATGAACCTATATAGTGCTTATGTACTGATTTCTTTGCCTCATGCTACCAGATCAACTCAAGACGAGAAGCGTGCTATCCTATGATAACTCGATCATTCACACGAACCTGTAGTGGATTACTTAATTGTGATTGACTCCTCAACCACATTCGGTATGGCCATGCACTTCCTTAATCCAACCATATTGAGGGGCCTAGAGATATCTCTCCCATTATATAGAAAGGGCAAATTTCATCTTGATTTCTCACATTCCTCTGCATATTTCACAGTAATTCCAAAAGCTACCTTTATGATTACCCAGTTACGGAGTAGTATTTGATGACTCCTAAATAATCTATTACATATGTAGGGGTGGAAACGAGCCGAGCCGGCTCGAGCCAAGCTCGTTTGGGCTCGTGTGAACAGTGGGCTCGGCTCGGCTCGGCTCGTTTTACGAACGAGCTACGGAAGAGGCTTGGCTCGGCTCGGAAATCGGCTCGAGCCGGCTCATGAGGGCTTGCGAGCCAGAACAACTCGCAGAGCAGGTTTCACAGAGAGCAGGTTTCACAATAAAACAAATAGCAGCAGCATCCCGAGTTCCCGACCACCGTGCCGCCGTTGCCCCACCTGACCCCTCGGTGGGTCCGCCCCTGCATCTGCCGGAATGCAGCTCGCCGGAGCCGCGCCGCCAAGCATCGAGCTGCCTTCGTGCACGTAGATCATCGCCAATCGGTGGGTGGGTGGGGAGATCTGTTAGCGATGGCCGACGGGATGGGAGATCTGCCGATGGGGACCGAGAGGAGCACACGGCGGCGGGGGAGCAAACGGCGGCGGTGGGGAGCACGGGGCCCGGGGGAGCAGCACACAGTGGAGAGCTTCTCCTCACTCCCCACCGCCGCCATCAGGGCGCCGCTTGTGCTGTCGATCGCTGTTACCCGAGGAAAAGGAGGAGGAGAACGAGGGAGAGAAGGAGCTGGAGCCACGGCCAAGGACGCCGGCGCGTCATGGCTTGCGGGTCGAGGGGCCGCCGCGAGCTCCCATGGTTGCCATGGCGTTTGCTGGGGTTCTTGGGGTAGTGGGTGGTGGCGGTGGCGGTGGGGAGCACGTGGCCTGGGGGCTGGGGAGCACACGGCGGGCGGCGGCGTGATGGGCGATTGGGCGGCGCGGTGGACGGCGGGGGGTCACGGGGTAGGAGCAGTGGAAGGGGAGGAGGAGATCTGGCGATGCAGTGAATTGGGGAAAAGTTGGGATGGGTCACGGGGTATGAGTCTGGACGCTAGACATATGGACTCTGGTGGGTGGGGGACCGGGGATGACTCGCGGAGATGTGAAATGAGCGAGCCAACGAGCGGCTCGCGAGCCCGCTCGGGCTCGGCTCGAAAATTTAACGAGCCAGGATTGAAGCTTGGCTCGCTTGTATATTAGCCGAGCTCGAGCCGAGCCGAGCCGATTTCGAGCCCGAGTGGCTCGCGAGCCTCAAGCTTTTTGTCCAGCTCTATACATATGTAGGAAACTATGACGATCTCAGGTTTGAGAATCCTATATATACTATACATGAGACCAACTGATGATACTTAAGAATATAATAATTCAAGTAGTGTCTCATGGTAGGTCAATTCAACACCATATTCTCTATCATGTGTCCACATTATTGATTTGATACCTCCATATCCATGATCCATAAAACATAATAATTAATACATACATATGCTGATCTATAAATCATAATTGTCCCATATAATGATATAATATCATAAATATTTTAGAATAATATCAAAATATGAATAAAAAGTTCTACGAACGAGTCACATATTTGTTGATCAATATGAAAAATATTTATTCAATGGGACAAAATAACATATTATTCAAAAAATCATAAATATAGAAGTGATACAATCATCTAACACCTCTCTTCTTAAATTCTTGCAAAACTCCTATGAAACATTGTTTTTGAACCATTCCTCTTTTTTTCCTGTAGAATTGCACGTGCATTCCTAAGTTCTTATGTTAATCGGATAACGATGTCTGCTTATGTTAATCGGACAACCTAAGGAGAGGTTCATATGTTAGCACTGATTAATAAATGGATTAGCGCCTTGTGAGCTCAGCAGACTAAAAAAGTGCTATACTACAGTACAGAAAAAATAAATCAGTCTTTGGACTTTATCAAACTTTGTTAAAGTCAACCTCTCGCTACTCCAAAGGATATGTTGGCCTTGGCCGGGGAAAACGGATTCCATCCATACGTACAATTATTTACTGTTAAACGACCTTACGCAGAGTTTTTGTATTGGGTTTTTCTGATGTCTTCTAACTGTAGTTTATAATTATTGGCTAAAAATAAATAGTATTGATTGAAAAAAATAATTTTTAGAAAGAGAGTACGAGCGGTAGAAAAAGTGAGAGAGATATGCGTGTACATGACGAAAGCGAGAGGATTGAGGTGCTGATGTAACTGTGACCCCTGTCTTATCTGTAGAGTGATATGGTAGCAAGAGAAATAGAGAAGTTATTTTAAAAAACTAAATATTTATATTAGCTTTTAAGGTTTTAGACAAAAAGAAAAAACAGAAACCAACACAAATATGCCAATACAAATATGCCGTAAGACGATAAAATTAAACCAAGAGAGCATTAATTGCACTTCCTGTACAAGCAATGGACTAATCAGCCGGTTCCGTTTGCGGAATTAGAGCAAGTACAACAATGGTCTTATAGCCAAGCTAGTCAGCATTTTTGCTGATGTGGAGGAGAGAAGAGAGGAGAGAGAGGAGAGCTTGGCTCTCAGAGCAAGTACAATAATGGTCTTATAGCCAAGCTAGTCAGCATTTTTGCTGATGTGGAGGAGAGAAGAGAGGAGAGAGAGGAGAGCTTGGCTCTCATGCAAGCAACAAGCTGCACACGGGAGCCTATGCAGTGGTGGGCCCAGATAATAAATGTATGTGAGGAGGAGTAGGAAAGAGAATGTGAGACTTGGTACCATATAATAATAATAAAAACTTTTGTAGACAAATAGAAGACAAACTATTGTATAACTTGGCTCTTATAACTTGACTTATAGCCAAGCACTTGGCTCTATTATTGGACTTGCTCTCATGCAAGCAACAAGCTGCACACGGGAGCCTATGCAGTGGTGGGTCCAGATAATAAATGTATGTGAGGAGGAGTAGGAAAGAGAATGTGAGACATGGTACCACATAATAATAAAAAAATCTTTTGTAGACAAATAGAAGACAGATTATTGTATAACTTGGCTCTTATAACTTGGCTTATAGCCAAATACTTGGCTCTATTATTGAACTTGCTCTTACATGGACAAAGGCCATACAAACCGTCATATGCACACCAATCATGATGCGAGCAAATCTGAGAATACACGGAGAAACGACGGGTGATCTCCATCACTGAGGTACAACACAAGAGTCCAAGTGAATCTCCTCGCGGTCGGCTGGCGGCCGTTGTCGAGGACTGTACCCCAAACGGTGTTACAGACATGTCCACACACGTAGCTAGGGGCGACATGGGCAGACCTATAATAGTTTAAGGGTGTTCAATTGAATACCTAATTTTTTTTATAAAATATTAGATATATAATAGTTATATTAGATGTATATACTATTAGTTGTGTTAAAACTATATTTTTATGCCTGCAAATAAATTCAGCTCGTACTCCCTGTATCTCGCGCGCAGCCCATGTAATACATTAGACCCATTTTTCTTTCCACCTTAGCCCTCCTCACGTCCAAAGAGGTAAAGATATAAACAAAATCCTAATATTTGTTCCATTTTTCATCTTATGGTTGTCTGTGTGAGAGGCGGCTTCGGCCTTCGAGTGGCGAGCAGGCGGAGGTTCAGGCTAGAGGCGAGTGACGACCGGCGGACGCGGACATGGTGCAATGATGTGACGACAATTATGCGTGAGGTGGCGTGTGATGCAAGGTGAGCGTGTGGTAGTGCAGGCGAGCATAGAGGTGTCGCGGGCAAGCGGGCAGTGGCACAACAAACACGGAGGTAGAGAGCATGCGATAGAAAAGGGAGCAGCGCGGTAGCCGGGAGGGAGCGTGGCATTGGAAAGTGAGTAGCACCTCCAACTTATTGTCATCGTCCTCTCTTCAGATCTAGATATGCTCCACCCCTCCACTTATTTTCTTTCTTGGTCTGTTTTGCTCCATAGAAAGAATATACAATTTCCTCTTAGATGGACAGTTCTTGCTGATGGAGAAATAGCAAAAAAAAGCAAGATCATCAAGACATACAATTCTCATTTATCTCTATAATTTGTTGTTTAATCCATATAATTATGGTCGCCTTATGTCGCCCATTTCCTCGTAAGAAATCATTAATTTCTGTAATTTATGTATTTTTATTATATCTACATACACGTATCGTTATATCGATGTTTTGAAAATGACGGTACATTACGATATCAACATATTCAAATAATTTAGCTCTAAAATTTAAACACCTATCTTAAAAATTTTGGATCACCGCTGAGGGACGAGCGGTCAATTTCATGGTAGGTACTTGTACCATCACCGTCGGGCATCGTTGTTGCTCCAAAAGTCAGTCGTCAGTGCGCTATTTAGAAGTCGCGCCGTGTGAATTTTCAAGCTGTACTGCTGTTGAGTACGTTGGCCGGGGATTCTCTGCATCTTCCCGAACGCCTAGCCTCAGCGGAAGGATCACTGATACTTATTTGGAAGGTAGAAAATTTAATGAATTTTTATATATTATTTTTGAAATTCCTGCGTTCTAAATATAACGGAACGAAAGTTCCATTAGCTGATGTTCACGTCTGCTGCGGCTTTGCGATTTTTAATTGGGGTGAAACACGGAGGGGTGTAATTGGGATGGAGTCCGTTTATTTGTTTGAGTCGTATACGTGCAAGTTGAGCGTAGCAGAGCGTTTATATTGGTTTTTTGAAATGTTTTTTTAACAGTGGCTTATAATTTTTGGCTGAAAATAAATAGTACTGGTTGAAATAAGTAATTTTTAGAAAGAGAGTACAAGCGGTAGAAAAGTGAGGGAGAGATGTGTGTACGTGACGAAAATGAGAGAAGTGAGGTGCTGATGTACCTGTGACTCTCTGTCTTATCTATAGAACGATATGGTAGCGAGAGGAATGAAAAAATTACTTTAAAAAGCTAAATATTTATATTAACTTTTAAGTTTTTAGGCAGAAATAAAAAACAGGAACCAATACAGATATGCCGTAACACGATAAAATTAAACCGAGAGAGCATTAATTGCACTCCTTGTACAAGCAATGGACTAATCAGCCGGTTCTGTTTGCGGAATTACATGGTGGAAGTTCTCCGTGGACAAAAGCCATACAAACCGTCATATGCACACCAATCAATAATGCGTGCAAATCTGAGAATACACGGAGAACCGACGGCTACTCGTTCAATCCACATATTTAATGTGCCTAGAATTATAACCCGTTCACATTGTCTTCCGCTCAATCCAATATGAATGGTTTGATACTCGCAGTGGCTGGGAGAAGCCGCTTCTGTCGTGCGCATATGAACGCGTGAACTGTAATGTCGCAGCGATTAGGCTCATGGGAGACACCTAGTCGGTCACTACTCCGTGTCGCACACTTCCCTGTTCTCTCGTCCTTGTCGCACTCTCCCCCGTGCTCCAACGGTGTCCGCTTCGCTCAACCCCAACAAAATCTGCTCACCCCTGGCAAGATCCAGGCCGGGGACCCTCGCCGTCATCGTCGTTCGCCGGACGCAAGTGCCCGACTGTTTGATTTGTGTCAACCAGAGCTCGCGGCGCTGCCCTCACCGCATTTCGTCCCCATGGATCGACCCCCTTCCGCCATGTTGTCCTCTATGTACCTGTCATCTACGCCATCGTCTCCCAGCCCCCTTCTCCGTTTTGCAGTCGTCCCTGAGCAGTACATCCAAATGTAAGCTCTCTCTTGCCCCCTACATTACATGTTGAAATCCAAATGTAAGTGTCGGTCGCCGATTTCGTTGATGCGCATGTCTCATCTCTTGTCGCCGTGCTTGCCATCTTTGTTGGTCCTAGCTGGCTAAATACATGAATGTTTCTTCTACTGATTGAGAACACAAGACACGGGCTTCCCATCTGGCTTCTTTCCCCCGTCGTCTGACCATCTCTTGTTTTCTCCATATTGACGCTGTCGTAGGGGTGGCCCCCACCTAAGCCCAGCAGACCTGTTAGAGGAATGTAACGCCCAGAATGGGACATATGTAATGACATAAGTGCCCTTGTAGGGAATACTTGGATGTAAGGGTATAATTGTAAAAGCACTCCTCATGTGAGTATATATATGCAGCACAGGCCATGGGGAGAGGACCCTAAGCCATTCATTTTACTCAACTCCCCACTACTACACTCTCTCTCTGTTTGGTCTGTAACCACAACAGTTGGCGCCATCCGTGGGGAGGACAAGAGCAAGCCCCCAGATTTGAAGGAGGATGACACCAAAGAAAGCTTCACCATCGGCGGCGAAGAAGAAGAAGGCGGAGGCAGTGAAGTCTCGCGTCAGCACGAGGGCTTCGGCTTTAGCAGCCGCAGGTACGAGCAGTGGTGTAGGTGCAACCCAGGACCCCATCACTGGCACGACGACCAACCCTCGCCATCGACGCGACGACCAACCCCGCCATCGGCGCGACGACCAACCCCGCCATCGACGCGACGACCCACCCCGCCACCGACGCGACGACCAACCCCGCCACCGACGCGACGACCGATCCCACCAGCACCGCCCCGACGGCCAACCCCGGCGGTGACAACGCGGCGCGCGGCCTGGGCATGCAGGCCGGCGGCACCGCCGAGCACACCGGCAGCCCCGGCCACGCCCGCAGTAGAGACGACCCTGCTGGCGGCCCTCAACGCGTTTCAGCGGGAGCTAACGGACCTCCGCGGAGCCGTCCGGGACATGCAGGAAGCTCGGAGCCTACACGCCCCCCGGTAGTGGCATCCGAACCTGCCCCAGAAAGGGCGGATAGCCGCGACGCCCCCACGTCTAGCCGTGCCCCACTACGACGCGTAGACCCGGAGTCCCCGCTTTCTGCGGGCCTACAGCAGGCGCCATGGCCCGAAGATTTCAAGTTCCCAAGTGTCATCGAAGCCTACAAAGGCGACTCCGACCCGTGAGAGTTCGTGCGCGTGTACGAGACCGCCATCGAAGCCGCTGGCGGAGACGACACCATGAAGGCAAAAGGGCTCCCCATCGCGTTACAAGGGGTGGCGCTGTCCTGGTTCTTCACCATTGAACCACAATCCATCTTCGCGTGGGAATAGATCCGTAACCGACTCTACAACAACTTCCAAGGACACTACATCGAGCGTGTCAATGCGGACCAGCTCTTCGCAGTCAAGCAAAAGCCGGAGGAAAGGCTCCGGGAATACTTCAAGCGCTTCGCGAAGGTGCGCTGCCAAGTCAAGGACGTCAACGAAACAACGGTCATCAACGCAGCAATACAAGGCCTCCGGCCGGGGCCAATGGCCGAGTACAACGCGCGTAAGCCCATTAAGACGGTCGGGAAACTCTTCGACAAGATGGAAGAGTATGCCAGAGCGGAGGAGGACGCGCGGAGGCGACACGGTAATGACTCCGACTCCAACAAGGCGGAAGGCTTGGTCAAGGGCGAAGACTCGCCGAAACAGGGCTCCTCGAAAGGCAAGCGTAAGCAAGAGCAGCCGAAGGGCGCCTCCGAACGCAAGGACCCCCAACACAACGACCAGCCAGGCGGCAAGCCCAAGCGTGATCAGCGCAAGTCCAGGAAATCTCGTTACGTTTTCGACATCGAGGGCGGCTCCGAAGACAACGCCTCCGCAGGTCGCGGAGGCCGAGGGCGCCGAGGCCGAGGACGGGGACGTGGCCGAGGTCGAGACGACCGGGGTCGAGACGACCGGACCCGCGAAGAGTACGGCGACCAGCACCACGGGCAGTGGTGCGAAATCCACGGCCGGGGCAACCACGACACGCGTGCTTATGCCACCATCGCAGCGCTACGGCAGAGCGTTGCCAGGGACAAAAAACCGGATGCACGCGCGCCCGTTGTGGCTCACGTCCAACACCCCCAGGACCAAGGAGCACAGCCCCAGGAGGGCTTCCTGCGAATCCAGGCGCATGTACAGCAACCTCGGGAAGGCCTCCTACAGTTACAAGCCCCGGAGGGAGCCCAGCGCAGGATTATCAATGTCATCTCTGGAGGCTCCTCACTGGGGTTCGCCTCGGCAAGACAACGGAAGGCTTACGCCCGGAGGCTGCACCACGTCGCGGCATACCCGGCGCAGGCGCCGCCAGAATGGGCGCAACATGAAGTCACATTCACGCCCGCCGACGCCGAGGGCGTGGAGTTCCCCCACCAAGACCCTTTGGTCATCCGGCTCGTCATAGCCGGGTGCGACGTCCGGTGCGTCCTAGTCGATGGAGGAAGCTCTGCGAACATCCTTTTCGCCGCGGCCTTCGACGAAATGGGGATCCCTCGGAGCCGATTGGGCCCATCAGGCATCCCGCTGCAAGGATTGGCGGGCAGCCTTTGCGCGCCTTATGCCAGATATGCCTCCAAGCCTCCTTCGGCCAAAACGACAACATCAGGAGCGAGGACGCCATCTTCGACGTGGTCGACATTGCATACCCCTACAACGCCATAATAGGGCGGCCGCTCCTAAACACCTTCAGGGCAGTCCCGCACCACGGTTTCCTGTGCATGAAGCTTCCCGGGCCGCGGGCCATCATCACCATTCATGGCGACCAGGACATGGCCCGCCGCATAGAGCTTGGCGCCAGAGGCCCACGCCATGCGGCTCGCCAAGGCACCTAGGCCGGAAGGGCAGGCGCGGAGCCCTCGGCTGCCCTGGCAGCAGCGGCTCGTCAGCGATCGCCCCACCCTCCCAGCGGTTAGTGGTTGGTATTCTTCCCCCGTGTTTTTCTTTTGTAAGTGCCCACCCGCGCAAATGGGAATTTAATAAAGTACACTGTTTGCACAAATTCCTGTTTTTTGAAACAAGACACGCGTTTGCGCGCGCACTCTCCGTCAAAGATACGGGCATGAGTATAAACAAATACACGCGTCCGCGCGCGCACTCTCCTTCAAAGATACGGGTATGAGTATAAACAAAGACACGCGTTCGCGCGCGCACTCTCCGTCAAAGATACGGGCATGAGTATAAACAAAGACGAGCGGGGGGACGCCTCCGCACGCACTTTACGGAGTATAAATAAGACGTAGCGTCGAGGTCCGCCTCCGCACGCAATTTCACCGCCCGCAACGAGCGGAGGCTCGCCTCTGCGCGCAGTCTACGGACTCTAAAATAAGACGTAGCGTCGAGGTCCGCCTCCGCACGCACTCTACGGAGTATAAATAAGACGTAGCGTCAAGGTCCACCTCCGCACGCAATTTCACCGCCCGCAACGCGCGGAGGCTCGCCTCCGCGCGCAGTCTACGGACTCTAAAATAAGACGTAGCGTCGAGGTCTGCCTCCGCACGCACTCTACGGAGTATAAATGAGACGTAGCGTCGAGGTCCGCCTCCGCACGCAATTTCACCGCCCGCAACGCGTGGAGGCTCGCCTCCACGCGCAGTCTACGGACTCTAAAATAAGACGTAGCGTCGAGGTCCGCCTCCGCACGCACTCTCCGGAGTATAAAAGAAGACGCGGATGCTATCCCTGCGCACTCTACGGAGTATAAACAAGACGCGAACACCGCGCACGCACGGGCGCCGCCCCAGTGCGTACTCTTCAGAGTATAAATAGGACGTGGATGCCGACCCCACGCACTCTACGGAGTATAAACAAGACGCGAACACCGCGCAGGCGCGGGCGTTGCCCCAGTGCGTACTCTTCGGAGTATAAATAGGGCGTGGATGCCGACCCCACGCACTCTACGGAGTATAAACAAGACGCGAACACCGCGCACGCACGGGCGCCGCCCCAGTGCGTACTCTTCGGAGTATAAATAGGACGTGGATGCCGACCCCACGTACTGTACGGAGTATAAACAAGACGCGAACACCGCGCACGCGCGGACACTGCCTCCGCGCACTCTTCGGAGTATCAGCAAGGAGTGGGCATTGGCCCCCACGTACTCCAAAACACAACTTACCCCGGTTAATTTTACGACAGGAAAAGTGCACCACGGGGGCCCACTCCCACGCGCCGCCTGTAAAATACCAAGGCGACGTATTAAGAGGTTGGGCCCCGCGTGGGCACACTCGTGAGCGAGAAGCACCAGAGGCTGGTTCCCGCGTGAGCTCACTCACAAGCGAGAAGCACCAGAGGCTGGTTCCCGCGTGAGCACACCCGCGAGCGAGAAGCGCCAGAGTCTGCTCCGCTCCCACCACCTCGACTAGGCGCTAGCTCCGCTGCCACCACTTCGAAGGTTAGGGGACGGAGCGCTCGCGCGTCTACCTCGACTAGGCGCCAGCTCCGCTGCCACCACCTCGAAGGGTAGGGGACGGAGCGCTCGCGCGTCTACTTCGACTAGGCGCCAGCTCCGCTGCCACCGCTTCGAAGGATGGGGGACGGAGTGCTCGCGTGTCTACCCCGACTAGGCGCCAGCTCCGCTGCCACCACTTCGGCGACAAGCCCCTTCAGAGTGTCTTCCAGGGCCAGCATGGCGTCCCAGGCGGCGGTCGAAGCGTCGCCCAAGGCTTGATCTCGCTCCGCAAGAGCCCGATCTCGCTCCGCGAGAGAGGCAGCAAGCTCGCTGTTTCTCCCCTCCAGAGCGGCGATTTGTTGCACAAGGCCATCCCGCTCTGCAGCGGCCTCTTGCCGCATTGTGTCCACGGTCGAAGTCGGCAACGAAGACGATCGCCTCCGACTTCCCAGGGCGCGGCTCCGTCTCGCCGTCGGCGGGCAGTCGCACCGCGTCGCGATCCGATAGCTTCTCATCTCGCAGCAGCGATCGGATAGTGTCCTCCGTCACGAGCGTGTGGCCCAGCTCGCCGGAGTACGGACCCTGACCCTTCTTCGCCGCCCACCACTTGTCTGCCGCCGGCGGATCGCGCTCCCCCAGCGTGTATTTCACCTCGAGAGGAGAGGACCGCATGCGGATGGCGTAGCCACCCACCTGAGTACGCTCATCGCAAGTCGCCATCACCACCCATGGGGAACTCGGCGGCAGGAAAAGAGTGCACGAACAGGGCGAGCGGATGCGGAAAGCACTATGAACAACCAAAAAGCGCAAGGAGGCATGGGCACAATACCACGGGGGGGTTCTTAAAGTCCCCACGCCTCCTATCCTAAGCGCAAACGGCGAACAACAACCGCTCGCCTCCCCACGCGCGAAGCCGAAGCGCCGCGACGGTCCACGTAGCCAGCATGCGACCTTGGTCGTACATAGTCCTGTCACCATGCGAAGCGTCGCTAGCGTCCCGCCGCGTGTCGGTCCGCGCAAGCATTAAACGCAGGTCGCGCAACCCGGTATAGCCTTCGGCTCGACCTTGGCTACACCTATCCGAAGGGACAACCGTAAGTCCGCGCCGTAGGCTCAACCAGGGATCGGCGAGCAGCGCAACTGCCCGCAGCCGGTGGCGCGCGTTGGGAGGGGGGCAGCCAGCGGGCGACACGCCTACAACACCGTGCCACGTGCCCCGCCCCTTGGAGGAAGGAACTTCACCGCGGATGACCTGTTGGCACACCAATCACTGCCTGCCGCGTGCCCATCCCGAATGGACAAGCGCGTACGGATACAGCAGCTTGACCGTGTCAGCCCGGGGGTCGGCGTGATTCCCGGAGCCATTAAAGCGCACTTCCAAGGGCGCCCACAACCGCCAGCTCCGCTGCCACCGCTTCGAAGGATGGGGGACGAAGCGCTCGCGCGTCTACCTCGACTAGGCGCCAGCTCCGCTGCCACCACCTTGAAGGGTAGGGGACGGAGCGCTCGCGCGTCTACTTCGACTAGGCGCCAGCTCCGCTGCCACCGCGTCGAAGGATGGGGGACGGAGCGCTCGCGCGTCTACCTCGACTAGGCGCCAGCTCCGCTGCCACCACCTCGAAGGGTAGGGGACGGAGCGCTCGCGCGTCTACGTCGACTAGGCGCCAGCTCCGCTGCCACCGCTTCGAAGGATGGGGGACGGAGCGCTCGCGCGTCTACCTCGACTAGGCGCCAGCTCCGCTGCCACCGCTTCGAAGGATTGGGGACGGAGCGCTCGCGCGTCTACCTCGACTAGGCGCCAGCTCCGCTGCCACCACCTCGAAGGGTAGGGGACGGAGCGCTCACGCGTCTACTTCGACTAGGCGCCAACTCCGCTGCCACCGCTTCGAAGGATGGGGGACGGAGCGCTCGCGCGTCTACCTCGACTAGGCGCCAGCTCCGCTGCCACCACCTCGAAGGGTAGGGGACGGAGCGCTCGCGCGTCTACTTCGACTAGGCGCCAGCTCCGCTGCCACCGCTTTGAAGGATGGGGGACGGAGTGCTCGCGTGTCTACCCCGACTAGGCGCCAGCTCCGCTGCCACCGCTTCGAAGGATGGGGGACGGAGCGCTCGCGTGTCTACCTCGACTAGGCGCCAGCTCCGCTGCCACCACCTCGAAGGGTAGGGGACGGAGCGCTCGCGCGTCTACTTCGACTAGGCGCCAGCTCCGCTGCCACCACTTCGAAGGATGGGGGACGGAGTGCTCGCGTGTCTACCCCGACTAGGCGCCAGCTCCGCTGCCACCACCTCGAAGGGTAGGGGACGGAGCGCTCGCGCGTCTACGTCGACTAGGCGCCAGCTCCGCTGCCACCGCTTCGAAGGATGGGGGACGGAGTGCTCGCGCGTCTACCTCGACTAGGCGCAAGCTCCGCTGCCACCGCTTCGAAGGATGGGGGACGGAGCGCTCGCGCGTCTACCTCGACTAGGCGCCAGCTCCGCTGCCACCACCTCGAAGGGTAGGGGACAGAGCGCTCGCGCGTCTACTTCGACTAGGCGCCAGCTCCGCTGCCACCGGTTCGAAGGATGGGGGACGGAGCGCTCGCGCGTCTACCTCGACTAGGCGCCAGCTCCGCTGCCACCGCTTCGAAGGATGGGGACGGAGGGCTCGCGCGTCTACCTCGACTAGGCGCCAGCTCCGCTGCCACCGCTTCGAAGGATGGGGGACGAAGCGCTCGCGCGTCTACCTCGACTAGGCGCCAGCTCCGCTGCCACCACCTCGAAGGGTAGGGGACGGAGCGCTCGCGCGTCTACTTCGACTAGGCGCCAGCTCCGCTGCCACCACTTCGAAGGATGGGGGACGGATCGTTCGCGCGCCTACCTCGACTAGGCGCCAACTTCGCTGCAACCGCTCACCGTCCCCGGATCGCCCTAAAAACGCCTGCAACGGTCCAGCGTTGCAGCGTCGTACCGTCATGATGCTCAAAGATCCGCGCCGGGAGAAGGAGACTTAGCCCCATGCGCCGGAGGCCTGGCTTCCTCTCGGTAGGGTGTTCCGGCCGAAGCAGAAGGTGAAGGCGAGCGGGCACCGGTTTACTCGCAGTGCACTCAAACAGCCAACCCTGAGCCGGGGGGTACAGGCCGGCCTTTCGGCCCCCAGCCCCCTCGAATCAGAGGTCACGCGACGTCCCAGCTTTGTGGCAGGTTTTGACACGTTCTCGTAAACAGAAAAGCTTCAGTACATCAACACTCCCTGATGGCAACGCTGGTGGGCGCAATCAGAGAGCGCAGAGAGACTCAAGCATTTCTGTCTTCGAGAGCAGGTCAAGCCTTGCCATTTCCACACGAAAACGAGGCGCGCGAGCAGGACCCTGTGGACGTCCAAGACTTCTACAGCGAGCTGTGACGTATTCCCATGAGTAGGCCGTCTATTGTTCATCAGCGCTCGCTGATTTTGGCGACAGTAGACGCAATCATCAAACGCGGATGAACAATAGTTGGCCTACATGTAGGAAGATAACCGCGTGCAGGTGCAAGATGAGTAACCCGGGGTGAGCAAGGAACAGCCCGCGACACCGGTGCATTTATACCCAGGCTCACCCGGCGAGGAGTCGTCAGGCTGGCGGAAGATCAATCGGCGCCAATTGGCGGCGTGCCAATCGACGGGTACCCGGTGGTCCAACTGCCCGCGATGGACAAGCGGAACCGCCCATCGCCAGCGAGGCGTGCGCTGGTAGGCGGGCAGACGCCGTAACAGCTCCCCACCGCGTGCCCCGCCTTTTTGGGGAAGGGGCGAACGGCCGCAGTCGCGCAACCGCCAACAGCCCACGGCGCGCCAATCGTGGCCTGCCGCGTGTACACCCCGACGGGGAAAGTGACCGGGAAAGTACGGCCTCAGCAGCCTGCCCCTGCCAGTCCAGGAGTCGGCGCGGTTCAAGGGGCCATTAGAGTGCACCACCGGAACCGCGGAGCTTCGCCTACCTCCCTCCCAGGGAACGCCATGGGCGCGAGGTCCGCCCCCGCTCCAGCTTCGGCTCCGGCTCCGCCGCCCGGGGAACTCGTGGCCAAACATGGCCCGGGCCACAAGGACACCTCGCCAAGGCGGGCTTGGCTCCGACCTCAGCCGCGGCTTCAACCTCTGGCCACGAAAGCAGCCCCGAACCAACCACTGTTAGGCCTTGTAACCAAGGGAGGCTCCACCAGCTTGCCCAGCGCAATGCTCTGGAGGCGGAGCGGGCACCACATCAAGGCTTAGCCCGATGTTGGAAAAGCTCACAGGTTGCAGGGACGGAGGGGGCCAAACGGCTCGGCAACATGGCTTTGGCCCGTGAAGCCCTTCACCATGAGAGGCTCCTGTCGTAGGGGTGACCCCCACCTAAGCCCAGCAGGCCTGTTAGAGGAATGTAAGGCCCAGAATGGGACATATGTAATGACATAAGTGCCCTTGTAGGGAATACTTGGATGTAAGGGTATAATTGTAAAAGCACTCCTCATGTGAGTATATATATGCAGCACAGGCCATGGGGAGAGGACCCTAAGCCATTCATTTTACTCAACTCCCCACTACTACACTCTCTCTCTGTTTGGTCTGTAACCACAACAGACGCCATTCCCATCTGGCCTAGCCGTGGGCACTTAGATGGGCGGCAACCACACAAGCATCGCAATCTGGGATGACGAAGCCACAACTATTTTCATTGCGATTTGCTTGGAGAAAGTTGACGCTCACAACCGGACACAGGGTTGCCTCAATGCTAAGGGGTACAACAACCCGATGCGCCAGTTCAAAGAGCACACCGGCTATCATTACACTCAAAAGCAAATGAAGAACAAGTGAGACACGCTCAAATGGGATTTGGCTCATTGGAAGACCCTCAAGCTACAATCTACAGGCCTCAGAATCAATCTAAGGACCAGCAGTATTTCCGTCGCTGACAAGGGGTGGGAGGAACAAGAAAAGGTGAAATTGTTCATTCCGTTTGGCATCTTCTTTGTGTTTAACTTGTCAATGGTTGGCAAAGCACTCACGAGCGCTCGGTTTGTATTCTTTGTAGAGCATGGCGGACACCATGAAATTCTAGAAAGCACCTCTCCGACATGAGGACCTCTTAGAGAAGCTATTCGAGGACACGTTGTGCATCAATGCGGACTCATATGTGCCCAGTGAAGCGTCGGCCTTTAGGCGGTAGGAGGCCAATATCACCAACCTCCCCATTGGAGGAGGCAGCAGCGATCCATCAGCCATAGCTAAGGGGAAGCACTCAATTTCTGAATTTGTGCTAGAGTCTCTGGAAGCAAAGAAACTGAGGAAGACATACAGTGATGTACAGCTCGAGCACTTCATCAACCTGTATGAGCAGTCTAGCGGGCATATTACTTCCACCGTGTCCGCGACTTCACACCCCATGAGCCAGTCCATAGAGAAAATGACAGAGCTGATGAAGGCGGTCATCGCCAATGGAGCTCCTGAGAGAAGTCACGAGTACCATGATGTGAGCTAGCTCTTCTTGCACTCTCGTTACCATGATATGTTTGAGAACTTCACCACTCCGAAGCACAGCTCGATTGGCTCAATAGGTGCTGGGCAGATAAGAAGAAGGCCAAGTGATCGAAGCCTTGAGCGCAACAGCTGGCCGTGATGAGTGTTTCACATAATGTGCTCATTTCCATGTTTGTTTGGTAACAAGAACATTTGGTCCCCATTTCAATTTTTAGTTGTCGTGTGTTCTGCTGCATTTCATTTCTTAGCCTGTATTCTGCATACAATTGACTGATTATTTGGGTGCAAACTTCGTTCTGTGTAAATTTGAGTTGATGTGCATGTTGCATCGGTCATACATGTTCTCTATTCTTTGCTTCCATCTTGTGGTTTTGCTTTAGTTCTCGTCAATTCCTCTGTTTTTTATCACCTCACGAGCAATTGAAATCATTACAGATGTCATCATCAAGAGTGACGCACATAACGGAGACAGATACTAATTCCGTCTATATTGTTGCAAGTTTGTTGGTTGCGCTATCGGAGCAAGCCAATCTTGTACCTATGGGGATGGGATGATAAGGGGGCGACCTCGTCCTGGATACCCCCAGAAGGTTGCTGACAAAATTGGCCTATAGTGGGCTGAGGAGTAGCCAAGCAACCCACATACTTGCAAGGACATGTTTAGGATGCGAAGGTCTGTTTTTAATACATTGTATGGCACTCTGTGCGGGACTACAGATTTAAATCAACTCTTCAAACTAGCTCCAAGGAGGCACTTGCACTGTTTTTATGGACATGTGTTGCTTTGCAGTCCAATCGGTAGGCATATAATAGATTTGAGCACTCAGCTGGTCACATTACCGAACACTTTAACAGGGTTTTGGACTCGGCTGAAAAAATGGCACATGATATTGTATGACTGATGGACCCGCATTTCCGCATGATCGATAGCAGGCTGCAGCAGCCTCATTTTCATCCTCATTTCAACAAATGTGTTAGGGCAATTGATGCTACTCATGTGGCAATCTCTGTACCTAGTCGTGCAGTAATGAAGAACTACAACCTCCACAGATACACAAGCTAGAATGTGCTCATGGATTGTTACTTTGGCTAGCATTTTAGTTTCAAGTGTGTTGGGTGGGGTGGCGCAGGTCACGACACATGTGTGCTGCAGGACTCCATAGTGACTTACCGAGACCGCTTCTCACACTCTCCGCTTGGTACTTTTGTTGATCATTTGTGTAGTACTTATTTCTAAGGGGATTTGTGTGCAATCAATAATCAGTTCTTGGACTTGAATTCATTGTAGGTAAGTACTATTTGGCAGATTTTGGTTACCCAAACAAGGAAGAGTTTTTAGCTCCGTACAAGGTACTGAAATCCACGTGAGGTGCATGGTCAGTTGGGATGAAAGAAAATTTAATTATCACCACTCGTCCTCCGGAATGTGATTGAGCGTGCATTCGGTATTTGGAAGAATAAGTGGCACATTCTATTGAGAGTGCCAAGCTAAAACATGGACACCTAGAAGAAAGTTATAGCGGCAACCATAGCATTGTATAACTTCATCATCTACACTGCAAAAGCCGGATGATAACTACTTGGACATTGAGCACGATGACAAGTATGTGCTTGGACATCCAGTCTCCAGATAGTAGTCTTGGGAGGTCACACAAACATATGGATGCGCTTCAGGATAGTATCACGTGGGCTTTGGTCGGCTGACGTATGGCTAGACCCATTGTTGATGTCTCACGATGATTGTTGTATGGGATTCCCCGTGTAAGTTAGTACATATTTTTGATATATTATAAATTAGTGTGTTGTACGAATACTACCATATTGTAGCAGCCTATGTTGTAATTTTGTACGTTGTATTTTCGTATGTCGTAAAGTACTATGTACTTTCCAATGTTACAATTTTGTATGTTCACGTGCCATTCAGTACTTTTCAAATTCATGTGTTATATCATTGTTTCCTTTGGAACTAACTTAATCAGTTTAGCCAAAAGACAATATAATTTATTTTTATTTATTTTTAGTCAAAAACTATGAGTCGTAATCAATACAAATGCACCATATAGATACGGGTATCAAGCACAGAACTAGTACATGCAGTACTCACCAACTTAAAGGAAGAACATAGCAATAAAAGGAGGCGTAAATGGAGCCAGGATGGCTTTGATTAGTCTACGGGAAGGCCTTAAATGTCTCGTTTGGTGATTTTGGTGGGACTCCCGTGCGGTTAGCAGTACTACCAGTAGTGTGCTGACTCTACCCGCATGAATGTTGACAAGCCTTGAATGAGCATGGGAGCCCACCAAACAGGACTATGGTAGGAAAAGATCTGATGAGGCTTCTGGTTAATTTTTTGTTATGAGGGACCATATCCGTAGTTGACAACCACCCAAAAATTGTGATATCCCAGTCCACGAAAGAATTGAGCCTATGAGAGAGATGATAGTCCTACATTAGATCAGGGTGGGATGCGATTCCTCTGACTTCAAAGTCACGGTGACTTTGTCATTGACAGGTGGGTCCCTCCGCTCGCAGGCCCACCTGTCAGTGACAAAGTCACCGTGACTTTGAAGTCACAGGATCTCAATCCGTCCAAAGCAGCTGTGGCCACGGGTTAACCATTTTTATATTAGTTGATTAAGAAAAACATAAATGGTTAGGTTTGTGTGCGTGATCTATTTCGAGTGGAGGTGGAATCATATTACACAAATATGCACGTAGTTTAAAATTATTATAAAACACGTAAAAAAATAGATGATTGAAAGAATATAGACATAGATTTAATGTAAAAAAACCCTTACAAGAAAAACCTCGTATGTATGCAGACGGAATTATAAGCACGAAAATTTTTACATATCTCAACCGTATCTCTACAGAAGTACATATATAAATTAGGAAACAAGAGTACTAGAAGATTAGGAAACCAAGACGAGGTCGACGTATGTATCCATTTAGACACGTGTACAAATTTGTATCATACTTTTAAAAAATAATAGTACGATTTTATTGTTGAATTCCAGGGACTGTTGAAATCGGACCAAACCCACGGTTGATGTATAAAAGAAACACGCTTCACCAATTTCCGGCCCTTGCATCAATCCAAGCAAATGCGTCCAATGAAATAAGATTCCCATGCTGATACATAAATCCATGCACTCAAATTCATGTATACTTCACTTTTAATCTCATCAGCGTAGTGTTGCATGGGTTATTTTCTGTTGCCTACGTCTTCTCCAAACTCATGCTAAATTAAGAAAGAGCCTTAATTATTGTACCACTACTCGTAGTATTATGTAGTCCTGTTTTGCAAAGACAACGTGAGAAGAACTTAAAACGGTGGTATTGATAAGAATACAGTTGCCCTAAAGGCAGTCTCAGTGCAGAAACCACTTAAGTAATTTCTATCTATACCATATCAGATAGACACTACTTTAGACACTATTGTCTCCAATGCACCATGTCTATTTATAACCCAAGCAATTAATTAAGCATCAAAATCTCTCTCTCCTCTCCACCAATCATAATTTTTCTCCATCTATCATGAAGATACCACCATCTCTCCAATGCAAAATTTGGTAGTGTCTATTGCATTGATTTTCTCATAGAAACTAGGTCTTGCATAAGACCCAGTTTCTTCCTCTTTTTCTTCTCTCTCTTATTTAATATAGCGCCACATTATCTAAAATTCCTACATAACAATCTAATTAATGCCATAGACACTATCCTACACGAAGCACGGGAACTGCCCCAACTGTTCCATGCAACAGTCCTTCAGAGAGTATGATTGTATGAACGATCAGCTGTCGCTCTAGCCCATTAATTAATGCGACCATGGTAGGGATTAAGTCCGCCCATTAATTGCGCACACTTTAAAGACACGCTTTAGATTGAATGCCCGCGCTGGTTCGGTCTGGTACCGCCCCGATCAACTCGGCTTTGGCTTCTGGCTTCTGACTTATTTTTCACTATTCATAAGTTTCGTCTTTTTCTGAACTTTTGGCTTTTTGTTGAGCTTTTTTGCCGGTTCTTTTTTTCCCGTATTTGTTTGTATTATACGTAATGGGCTAACATATTTTTTATATTTTTAAATTTTTTTAAATTTAATTATGCTAAATAAGTCTCTGTCAACTACAGTGCTTTTTTTAGCCAGCTACAGTGTTTTCAGCCATAAGCCATGAGCTTTTCAGCCGAACCGATCACCACCTTAGTTTTCCAAAGCATAATGATGAACAGTACGTGTCCAGGTACGGAGTGCAGATGCAAGCAAGCAGCAAAAATTCAATTTGGAAACGATAGTCAATAGAGCAGCATTTGTACAATACCACGAACGGCTGGAAAATTGTGTTAATTCGCCTACACACGTACAAGGAGATGGACTAATTTTTAGCTTATTTTATATTATTTTTTATTTTTAGCTTTTTTGTATTATTTTTAGTTTTATATTGTGTTAAGTGGCACTTTTAATTTTTAGCTTATTTTATATTATTTTTTAATTTTTTTCTAATTTTTTGTTTTTTAACTTTTTTGTTGGTTCTTTTTTCATATTCATTTGTATTGTTCGTGATGGACTAATCTATATTTTTATTTTTTTAATTTAGTTATGCTAAATAAACTACTATCAACTATATTATAATTTTAATTAACTACAGTATAATTTTAGTTATAAATCAGTTTATTTCAGTTCAACCGACCGGCATAGGTTTTCCGTTGAAAACCTCTGAATCCGTGTCATCTTGACAGCTTAAAACATGATTGGAAGGCAGTAATTTCGTGAAACAGTTCGTGCGAGCACTTCGAAGTTTCCGCGTTCGATGATGGCCCTTAAGCTATCACATCATCTATGCTAACCTGTTTTGTTCTAGATATTACCGTATGGTTGCTAGTTGCACAATTTAGTTCCGTTCATTCCGTCTTGAGCTTTTTATTTCTGATTTTTTTAAATTTTTTTTATTTTAGATTTTTTTTTGATTTTTGAGCTTCTTTTGTCGATTTTTAGATTCTTTTGATTTTTGAGTTTCAGTCAGATACAGTGCAATTTCAGCTATAAGTCAGAGTATTTCAGTCTAACCGAGCGGCACCAGGCCCCGCTTATTTCGGCTTGAGCTTCTGACTTCTAGTTTATTTTTCACTATTCCTAAATTTCTTCTTTTTCTGACTTTTTAGTTTTTTGAGCTTTTTTCTGGTTCTTTTTCCCGTATTCGTTTGCGTTGTCCGTGATGGTCTAACATGTTTTTTCTATTTTTAAATTTTTTAAAATTTAATTACGTCAAATAAACCACTATTAATTACAGTATAATTTCAGCCAGCTATAATATAATTTTAATTATAAATTAACTTATTTTAGTCTAACCAAACGGCATATCTAGTTCAAAAAGAAAAGGCTCCTGACTAGTCTGAGCCGAATCATTGCTAGATATGTTTATTAGTGGCCGAGGCTGTGCAGAGAAATTGCTCATTTACTTTCGTTTCGTGCAATGAACAGCAGGTCTGAACTCCCATGTGATTAATGTTACTGCCCCACTAGTAGTAGTGCTACACTGCATATCTATGTGGTAATTTCCACAATAATGAACTGGAGCACATGATGTGTCTCACTGAGTAGTACACTATGACTGACTAGTATAGTATCCGTGCTAACGCCACGGCGGCATTTTAGGGATGCACACGAAATCAACCAAACGAATTTTTGAATGGCCATACATGTTTTGTTCCCGGCTTTCAAAGCCAATTTTTGAATGGCCATATATGTTTTGTTTGGATAATTGGGTTCCTCCCCGCCGCACCGCGCCGCCGCGCCGTGTCCACTGCGTGCGCGCCCCGCACCACGTGGACGCGGGTCCGCCGCGTCTCGTCCGCCCCGCCGCGCCGTGTCCTCCCCGCCGCACCGCGTCCACCGCATGCGCGCCCCGCACCGCGCGGACGCGGGTCCGCCGCGTCCGTCTCGTCCGGCCCGCCGCACCGCGCCGCCGCGCCGCGTCCACCGTGTGCGCGCCCCACACCGCGCGGAGGCGGGTCCGCCGCGTCTGTCTCGTCCGCCCCGCCGCGTCCACTGCGTGCGCGCCCCGCACCATGTGGACGCGGGTCCGCCGCGTCCGCCCCACCGCGCCGCGTCCTCCCCGCCGCGCCGCGCCGCGCCGCGCACCGCCCGGAGGTGGGTCCGTCGCGTCCGGCCCGCCGCACCGCGCCGCCGCGCCGCGTCCACCGCGTGCGCGCCCCGCACCGCGCGGAGGCGGATCTGCCGCGTCCGTCTCGTCCGCCCCGCCGCGCCGCGTCCACTGTGTGCGCGCCCCGCACCATGTGGACGCGGGTCCGCCGCGTCTCGTCCGCCCCGCTGCGCCGCGTCCTCCCCGCCGCACCGCGTCCACCGCGTTCGCGCCCCGCACCGCGCGGACGCGGGTCCGCCGCATCCGTCTCGTCCGGCCCGCCGCATCGCGCCGCCGCGCCGCGTTCACCGCGTGCGCGCCCCGCACCGCGCGGAGGCGGGTCCGCCGCGCCCGTCTCGTCCGCCCCGCCGTGCCCCGCGTCCACTGCGTGCGCGCCCCGCACCATGTGGACGCGGGTCCGCCGCGTCTCGTCCGCCCCGCCGCGTCCTCCCCGCCGCACCGCGCCGCCACACCGCGTCCACCGCGTGCGTGCCCCGCACCGCGCGGACGCGGGTCCGCCGCGTCCGTCTCGTCTGGCCCGCCGCACCGCGCCGCCGCGCCACGTCCACCGCGTGCGCGCCCCGCACCGCGCGGAGGCTGGTCCGCCGCGTCCGTCGCGCCGCCTACGGCACGCCGCACCGCGTCTGGCAAATCCCCCCCCCCCCCAAAGGTCTGAATTTTTCAGTGGACCAAATAAAACTGCGCTCAATCAGAGAACAAGAACTGAACCACAAAAACATCACAAAAGGATGTCGTTAAGTGGCAGAAAAATCTCACCTCTGCGACATCAAGACGCTGGCAATCCATGGCCGCTACTGCCACCTGCTCGTAAAGCGTCCACTCTGCATCGAAAGAAATAACCGGAGCTGCAAAGTTAGACACAAAAGCCTAATTCAACATATCCCACAGAGCTGCACTGCAATCTAACGCGAGAGTTTCCAGAGCAGCTGCCCATACAAATCCACCGCACCGCACCCACGGATAGATCGGAGTGGCGAGAGAGACCTAACCGGAAGAGACCACGAGATCTATCTATCATGTAGGCTCAATGGGTCTGTTGTACCATCTGGGCTAAGGTTGAAGAACAGAAGGGCATCCCCTTTTCGTGGTTTCACTGAGGTACAAGTTGCAAATCAAGTGAGAAATATGTCAGGCATCTTACAAAAAAAACACAGGAATTACAATCGCCAAAGAGGGCACAGGTTAGAAAACTATACCTGAAATACCTTTCTGAGCACATTCTGACAGAGTTGCATCTTTATTGTGTGAACCACTATCTGTAAACTCCTATTTGATAAATGCATGTGGTGAAAATTATTTGATAAGAGATCCCAAAGAAATATGAAAAATGCAGGAGAAATTAATGGTGCTAATGGCTGCTTGTGGCCTGCTGTCTCAGACGAAAAATCAGCAATCAGAAATTCAGATTCACTTTCTATCATCTTATTAAACACTACCACTGTAAAGAAGGAAAACTGCATGGATAGAAAAGTACAGTGTTATTGTATCAATGGGAGTCACAACCATTTGGAAGAAATGTCCATGCAGCAATTTTGTCCTCTATACCAGCAACAATTGGATCCTACAAATTTGGACATGATTCTTCATTAGATAAGAACCATGTCAGCTAGAGAAATGCCTCAACAGTCCTGTACTATTGAACTCTAGTTATGGTTAGTCAATAAATATCGAAGATCAATTAAGAGAATAATAGTATGAATGAATAGCAGATTGCCCCTCCTAGCATATTTCACTTAATTGGTACAGACATGAAAATTCTTCATAAGATGTTGTACTCAAATTTCATCCATCATTCAAATGGAACATGCAAACGAGATGCTCAGTGTCCACTGATAGTCCTGTCCAGATCAATCTTATGATCTGGTTTGATCTCTGCCAATGAGCTGAATCACAAATGCACATTCAGAAACAAACCCCCCACCCAAAAAAGGAGGAAAAAAACTCTGATTTGACCAAGCACAATTGAATTCAAGCAAAAGAAGAAGAAATAATTAGGATTACGATATTGGGATTGTAAATATTTCATATGTCCATAATAGTGGATATATACCTTTTCTTCTTTTTTAAGGGAATGGACATATATGTTCAGTGCTGAATAGGATGTTAGCATGGTTAGCACTAAAAAAAATTGTCAGAGGATGGCATACTCAAGAGAGGCTTACTGGGACCTGCATATTTTGAAATGTCGACTTTGCATGTTGGAATCGGGAAATGAAATCTAAGCTAGAGGAACATTATCTGGACCATCTATTCTTATTCTGTCAAATCACATCTCAACTGTGGAGAGAAATCTTATTCTTTGTCCAGCTTGGCAAGATTATATCATCAGCTAGTGGGAGGAGCCTAGAAATAGTGGATTGCATTCCATTTGAGACTGTCAAATGAAACACGTAAAGGGCTTGAGTTGATTGTCATGACACTCTCGTGGACACTCTCGTGGATTATTAGTTTAGATACTCTCTCTCTCTGTGTGTGTGTAAAATACAGAATAACCATTTCTTTTCATTTTGTCCAGGCCTCCAGGGCAAGAAACTGAAATATTGACAAATACAACCATACCACAAAATATATATATATGGTTTTCTGCTTGGCATTACTCATACTTGAGAGTCTATGATTGCTAACTTCATTTCTAGAAACAACAAAGTGTTTCTTTGATTTTGTTTCTTCAAACACTCCATGTCATTTTCTTCCTAAAGTAAATAAAATTCTTTTAATAAAGCAAACCATATTTTTTGTTACGGCATTACCTTAATACCCCAATCATTGTCTGGTCCGCCTGGATTATGACTCGCACTCATGACGAAGCCGCCATTGGCCTGACAAAAATGAAAACTGCAACTGATCAAAAAATAGATAAACAGGTGGTGATGCACATAATGAGCGACAAAAGGTCAAAACTCAAAATCATACTTCTCTTTTACGAATTACTGCAGATACAGCAGGTGTTGACAGCAGCCCATGCCTGCGAAAAAAATGTTATACATTTGGGCAATTCCAGGATACAAAGTATTTATCAAACATAAGATAGAACATCAAGTGACTAACCTAACAGGAATGAGTTTTAGTGACATTGTATGGTTATTCTTGTTGGATGTTTTTATGCCTTCCACAAGTTGCATTTTGCTACCTTTAATGAGTATGCTAAGGGCAATAAGTGGATTTATTACTTCATCCTATCCTACCTAATGCTTTGGAATATTAGTTCCAACAAATATACCTACTTCTAACAGTTACTGTTGCATTTCCTTAAGCCAAGAAGCAACTGATTCCTCACCGGCCAACAAGGATCTTCCCAACACCATTTCCAGCCGCGATCTTAATGATAATCTACATTCCCACAGCAAAAGTAGTCATAAATATGCATAAACAATTGTGCAGCAAACACATGTCGCTTCATGCTTCATTTCCAGCAGCACCTGAGCAGCCTCCTGGTTAAAGTACCGGCCATCACCCCCAAGTACAAGTGTTCCACCCACATAATCCTCCGGGGGCAATGAATTGAACAGAGCCTTAAAACCATGCAAAATGGATATATCAATATAATTGAATCTGCCGACGTAACATCGCAAAAAATAAAACAATATTTATGCGTGCAACAGCAAACACTCCAGCGCACCTGAATCCAATTGGCGAGGTAGTTCCCCTCCTGGAAAACTTTGACCTGAAAAGAACACCAAAGCATGATGTAGCAGTTCCATAATCCATTAAGAGAATTTTACAAGAAAATAAAGCCTACTGAAATCTTCCTGACCCTGAAACAGAAAAAGATGTACCTTTTTCCTCAATCTGCTGGTTCCCGTCTTCTGCGACTCAACGGGCTTGGTCGGGATCGACTTGATCTGCACAAAAAGTTACAATAAACCTATGATATTGTGTGTCAATCACACAACAAGTACAATCCACACAAAGGACACCATCAAAGTCTACGATGTCCAAGACATGGGATTCGATCCCTGGAACAAGCGGACGCGCGCGGGGAGACTTGCTATTGGGCTAGAAGGAACCTTGTGCTCAGTGAGGGATTTCGAACTCTTTTAACCCCTCATAATTCAAACTGAAACGAAAACATTTGGCCGAAATGATTTTTTTTCGTTGGGTAGCGAAAGGAACGAAATTTCCGAAATTTTGGCGGGATTTCACCGAAATTGTGAACCCTTCCAAATCAGAGAAAAGGTGAGTGCAATTGAAACGCATATGAATCACACAGTCATATCGCTAGAGCTCACAGAAATGGATGGGTAAGCACGTAGATAATCAAAGAACGCCACAGATGCGGTGGCTTTGCACATGACGGGTGTCGAGAAACACCTGAAACCACAAAACTCCGGATCCCACCACCAAAACCCACAGAAACCGCAGCCAAGACAGCGCTGATGCCGGTGCTCCATGGAAAAAGAGTCTCCTTCGCATCGTCCGACGACGGCAAGAACCATTGCTAACCCAAATCATCGAAAGAACTCAAGGCTAACACCCGAATTACGCAGGGGAACGCCCTGCACAGAACAGGGCGCTCACGACTGCAACAATTGCACCACCTGAGAACCTACAAGATGAGACGGACACACACCACCCCCCACCAGAGCGCCACACGAGCGAGGAACCAGGGAAACGGAAGGGGTTTACCATTTGGGCCGTACCTTGAGCGCCTGGGCGGCGGACGACGCCCCGGATGAGGAGCACCGGACCACCACGAACGCCGGCGCGGAGCTCCGGCGGGCAGCTGCGCGCGGCGTGCGCGCGGGGCGGGGCGCGGTGGAGAGCAGCGGGCAGAGGCGGAGTGCGTGCGAGGCCATCCCGCTCCCGGCGCTGGATCCCTTCCGAGCATGTCCGTGCTGGCGGCCGGGAGTAGCTTCGGGGGAGGAGGCGGCCGGGTGCGCCTCGCTTCGCTTCGGGGGAGGCGGCGGCCTTCGGGGGAGGCGGCGACCTTTGGGGAAGGCCTTCGGGCGAGGCGGCGGCCTTCGGGGGAGACGGCGGAGGCGGGGGAGGCGGCGCCCTTCGGGGGAGGCGGGGGAGGCGGCGGCCTTCGGGGGAGACGGGGGAGGCGGTGGAGGCGGCGCCCTTCGGGGGAGGCGGGGGAGTCGGTGGAGGCGGCGCCCTTCGGGGGAGGCGGGGGAGACGGGGGAGACGGGGGAGACGGCGGCCTTCGGGGCGGGGGAGGCGGTGGAGGCGGCGCCCTTCGGGGGAGGCGGGGGAGACGGGGGAGACGGTGGAGGCGGCGCCCTTCGGGGGAGGCGGGGGAGACGGGGGAGGCGGCGCCCTTCGGGGGAGACGGGGGAGGCGGGGGAGGCGGCGCCCTTCGGGGGAGGCGGGGGATGAACATCAGAACGATCCGCGGGTCTGGAACAGAAGACGATCGACCTGCATGCATGCAAGCTGCGAGCGTAGGGACGCGGGAGGGGTACTGCAGATCCATTGAAGGATGACCATCGGATATGGTTGAGTAAGGAGAGAGAATAGAGGAGAGTTAATCTGGTGCGCACGTTTTTAGGATGGTGTATTTCTGGGTGCATATTGTGATGTGGACGTAGTTAAGGTTATGACTATGGAGTAGGTAATTGTTGGGTGGATGTAGGATAATTTTAACTGGTGGATTATTAGTTTAGATAAACGACTGAGATTTATTTTAGGAATATTTTTTATGTTATTGTAAAGTTTTCGGATCCCTAAAATACAATTGCATTCCGTTTTTTGTCACTCTTTTAGCAAAACAATCCCCTTGAAACCACTATGGCTAGCTTCATTAGATGGCGCTGTTACTGACTCTCCTTAATACCCAAAATTCCCCTTGGCCATCTCTTTCCTTTCTTCCTTCCTGCCCCTGCTTCTCTCCCTCTCCCAATCTATCTCTGCTCTTTCTCTCGGCTCAAAGCCATGCGTGATGGCAAGGCAGGGGACCCAGTAGGTGGCGGTGTAGGGTGGCTATGTAGGGTTTGGGCAACAGTGCAGTGTAGCAGTTGGGCTTGACCAAGTTGTATGAGGCGGCGAGAGCTAGAACAGAGGTGACTTGGGACGCATGGCAGTGGCGGCATAGAGCAGCAGATAGGCAAAGCCTCGCAACATAAGCAGGAGAGGACCTTTGTGGTCATTCCTGTGGTGGTGGCTTAACTCGAGTCGGCCTGAGGTGGGCTAGCCATCGTGGTCTCGTGGAGACCATGGTGGTGCGGTGGCACTTGGTGGCAGCACTCTACAACAGGGAGGGTGGTCGGTGGAGGTGATGGTGGCTCTTAGGGTGACGAGGCGAAGCCCGTGACCTGGTTGGTGCAGGACAACGAGGTCAGAGGCAGCGATTTGTGGCAATGGGTACCCGATACCCGAATACCCGACGGGTTTTACCCGATAAAGAGATGGGTATGAAAAATTTTATGTACCCATAGGTATGTTATTGGGCGAAATCCTCTACCCGCCGGGTAGGCGGGTGCGGGTGTGGGTATATACTACCCATACCCGCCTACCCGCGGGTAATGAATACCCGCATTAGACAACTAGACATCCCACTCAAATGTTAATTTTATTATCTACTTGTTGTTGATTGTTTATTTGTTTGTCATATGTTGATATGGTCATGTCAAGTATGTTTATGTGATGTACTAATTTTGATCATTAGACGCTTTTGTGCTTGGCATGTATGATTAATGAATGTCTAAATTGATGATATTCTTATGTGTTGAACCGGGTATGCTTGCGGGTACGGGTTACCCGTCGGGTAGTAATACCCGCGCGGGTACGGGTATGGGTAAATTTTTCTACCCGCGTGCGGATACGGGTAACCCGACGGGTAAATTTACACCTAGCGGGTACGGGTATGGAATGGCAATACCCGATGGGTATTTACCCGTTGCCATCTCTAGATTTGCCTGACTAATGGCGTGGTCCAGCGCTAGTGCAACTCTGGTGGCGAAGATGCCGGCTGTAACATCCCAATTTTTTATTTTTGGATTAAAATAATAAAACCAATATTTTCCTGAATGTTTAATAATTTTTTTTTCAATTTTTAGAATTTCAAAAAGGCTTTTCTATTTTTCCTAAAATTAAAATTAATTCTTGCGCAAAAATTAAAACCAACTTCAAGTTGAAATTTTTTCTAAGTTCCAAATGTTGGAAGAAATTTTTGTGAATTTCCTAAATTTTTTAGTTTTATTTGGCATTTCCTATTTGAATTTCCTACATTTTCTAAAATAAAAAATGAATTTAAAATCTCCTATCCTCTCCCAGTCTGAATCTTTCCACGGCACATTTCCTTTTCTAGCCCGTGAGCTCAATTTCCTTTTTCTTTGTCTCCCACGTCAGCCGGCCCATGCGGCCCACCTATCCTTTCTTTCTCCCTCTTGCTGCCACCAAGGCCCCACCTATTAGCTCCTCCTTCCTCTCTACCTTCGTCTTCCATGCGACGCCACTGCCGAATCCAAGCCAGAGATGATGGCGTCTTCCTTCCTTTGCTACCTCCACGGATGGAATGCGGTTGATCTCCTTCCTTTCTTCTCTCGCTTGATGCACACCCAATCCTTTCCTTCCTCATGCCCCCTCTTTCCTTTCTTCTTCACTTCCATCCCACCGCCATGATCTCCGGTGCCAATTCCCTGTGCTGTGGCCTCTCCTTGACCTTATATAAACCCCTCCCCGACACCGTTTCTCACCGCACCACAACGCCCCACCTATCCCCTTTCCTCCTGAAAGCCCTAGAGCTCTAGAGTCAGCTTCCTCTTTCTTTGATCTGCGATAGGGTCTTCAACAAGTTTTCTCACCAAAGCAAGCAGAGTCGAGCCACGCCATCGCCACCTCAAGCTTCGCCGCATCACCACCGACCTCGTCCAGCTCTCCTTCACCCAAGAATGCCACTGGAACCTTGACTTCGCTGGAGCCCGTCTCTCCTGGGTACCAAATCGTGGTCCAATTGAATCCCTAACCTTCCCTCTCTTGATTCCACGCTTCACTATCCTCCACTGTACCCCACAATGCCAGCGACCCTAGTCTCGAGCACCACCCCTCGCTGATGTTGTGTCAGCCGTGAGCCTGGTCCACCATTGACCAGGCAAGAATCCGTGGAATTGGTCCATAAATCAGGGTCCTACATATCAGCGCATCATTTTAAGAAGTTAAAAAAATTACTTACATCCTCATGACATGCTATTTTGAAATTTCCTTTATAAGAAAGGATAAATATGGAAAATCCCAATAAATATGGAAAATCCCAATATTTTCTCTCTGATTTTCCCTAAATTAAATCTTATGGAAGCTTGTTCTCCTTCGATCAACTTTGTTTAACCCCATTCTTTTTTCTAAATTTCATCTAAAATCCTAAAATTTCATATTTTATAAACTTTTTGAATTTTGTATTTTGTTTGATTTGGTCGTATCTTCTCGTTTAGATGTTAACGGCTCATATGACTTCGATGACTAAGAGAATTCATAGCAGCAATTTTTGGAGCAAGTAAAGTTACATCCTCGATCATGTTAATCCCAATGTTTCAAATTATTTATGTTCCATCTTAAATTATTATGCATGTGTATGCTTATTCAATAGTACTAAAAATCTCTATTTTAATTATAGTTAATTCTCATTACTTGTATATGAGCCATCTTTGACATTGAACTCCTCATACCTTATCACGATATATAAAACTCTACTTAGTACAATAGTATTGGCTATATCTTTTGTAGAGAATTGCTTAGTCACGCTTAGATTTGAATTTAGGTTGTTTCGAGAGATTTTACACACCAAAATTGGATTTAAAAAAATGTATCCTCGGCAATGGAGTGCCATGGTAGTTTATAAAATATTTTGCCAAAATAAATAAAAATGGTTTATACCTAGGAAAGTGGTTGGGAGGTGGATCATTGGAGCACGTATGTGGGTATGTGGTAAGTTTTGCCTAAGTCAATTAAAGATTGGTCTATGAGTTGCTGTTGCAAAGCTTTTTTGTATTATCATATGTCTAGTATGGGATATACCTAGCTAACAAATTTACAATGTCTCAACTTTGGTTGCGCCATTTGGTAGAATGTGGGTATGGTTGGAGCCACGGGTGGCCCACACAGCGTAAGAGGGGGCTCCCACTTAGTTGTCACTATTTTGGTGGTGAAACCTTAGCGCAAGGAGCATGTAAAGTCCTTGTTATGATCATCTGAGTCGCATTCTAACATATTAAGTGTGTGCAAATAGCACAAGTTAGTTATATCTTTTAGATAAAGTTGTAGTATCTCTGTAGAGTGTAAAACTATCTGGATAGCCAAGGTTGCGGTCATAGGCATGTCGAGTAATGTTGTTCGCGAATTAGATTTTGATTTTCAAAATGGTTTAAGATGGATTGGTGTTCATAAGAAAGATTTGGGTTGGAGCCCGTGTTTAAGTTAGTGTTAGGTTGGAACCTGCACTAGCTCTATTATTTTGTTTAAAATTCAGTTTTTACATTACCACATCATTTATGCTTTTGAACCTACTTATTGCATTTAAATAGTAAAATACTGTTTTACGCTCATGTAGCCATATTAAGCCTTCCTTTGTTAATGTCTATGTCTGTATTAACTCTGTTAT
The DNA here is from genome assembly GCA_017311315.1 of Dendrocalamus latiflorus. Classification (NCBI taxonomy): domain Eukaryota; kingdom Viridiplantae; phylum Streptophyta; class Magnoliopsida; order Poales; family Poaceae; genus Dendrocalamus; species Dendrocalamus latiflorus. The sequence continues at coordinate 12,967,139 of CM029611.1, read as the reverse complement.
TGGTGTAACTTGCAAAGTACATTTTGTACTCACTCTTGCTCTATAAATTGTTGTTCAGACAAGGAGTACTTTGACCACGGTGAGGATTTTGACGGATAGGTTGCTACCCCTGTCTATTGTCTGTGGCAAATCAACAGGGCCTAGTACTGCTTCGACTTTTACTTCTTATGTAGTAATAATAAAATTTGGTCTATGGGCTGGTGATGTAAACATTGGCCATAAGGCTCATACTCTCTTATTTTAATAAGTGCACATTTATAGACAATATTTATCTTTGTTACAACTATAAGCACTAACTATTCCTAAATTACTATGATTTACCTAGAGAAATTGGAGTTGTTTTTTCTAGGTTGAACACCGGCCCAACTCAGACCTCCCACTACCTACCTTCCCTATTCCCGAATTTTTTTTGTATTTTAGCCCTTTTTTGAAAAATATTCACATTTAGACCCCTGGTAGTTTTAATTCCGTTTTTGGACCCAGAGCTCGGCGTCGTGACCCACGGCGCCGAGGTAACACGTCTCGGCGCCGTGGACCACGGCGCCGAGGTGCCAGACCCGCGCCAGCGTGGCGGCCGACGTGGCAGGCAGCTCGGCGCCGTGGCTCGTGGCGCCGAGCTCGGCGCCGTGGATCTTGGCGCCGAGCATGCGGCTTCTGAAACGGCACCGAGCACGCGGGCCTCGTTCATTCGCAACTCCTCCTCCCTCTGTCCCCACCGCCGCCCAGTGGTGCCGCCGCCTCCCGTCCCCTCCCCGCGCTCGCGTCCTCCCCGCCGCGGCCGCCGGCCTCCCCTCGTCGACCGCCTCGGCCTCCCCTCGTCGACCGCCTCGGCCGCCCGTCGTCCCCGCCGCGGCCGCCCGCGTGCCTCCCCCCCCCCCCCCGCACGCGCGTCCTCCCCGCCACGGCCGCCCGCTACCCCTCCTCGACCGCCTCGGCCGCCCGTCCGACGTCCTCCACGCCGCGGCCGCCCGCGCGCCTCCCCTCCCCGCACGCGCGTCCTCGGCCGCCCGTCCGACGTCCTCCCCGCCGCGGCCACCCGCGCGCCTCCCCTCCCCGCCCGCGCGTCCTCGGCCGGCCGCCCGTCCGACGTGCTTCCCGCCCGGCCGTCCTCCCCGCCGCTGCTATCGAGAGGCCCCAGAGCGACCGCTACAAGTGCCTCAAGGTGATGACTTCTCCTCCAAAATGTTCGTTCTTGGCGCTCAGATGTGATGTCGAGGATATTCTTAGCTAGTTTTTGAGGATGTGATGTCGAGTGGGCTGATGTGTGGTGCTATGAATGTCTAATGTGTGGTGCTATGAATGTTGAGTAGGCTGTTTATCCCTTATTTATCACTGTCGCTTGGGCAATGGTGCCGTAGAATGGAAGGATTGTGTGGTGTATTGGAGTCGGCGATATGGCTCGCTATAAGTCAAGTTGATTATTTTGCGACCAGAGGACTAGTGCTATAGAAATGTGTTGTGTTGCTGTGATGTAATTGACTATGCAATGTAGTTAGTGCTATAGAAATGTTTGCCACAACGAGTCAAGCAAATCACGAACAAAAGGAATGTTTATCTTTGGGTATGCAATTGACTATGCAATTTAGTTAGTTAATTAGCATCAATTTCGAATAAAGGTAGCATTTAGTTAGTGACTAGGTACTTATTAGTTACTATGTAGTATTCGTTTTCAATTAAAGGTTCTTATTAGTTTGGTTTTCTGTATGAACTAGATGGACAACCTAATCATCCTATATCATGGAGGCAGTGTGACAAGTGATGATTATGGAAATGTTCGATTTGTTGAAATGCAAAGGGTGCCTCTGATATTCGGTGAACGGCCGTTGTTTAGTGAGTTGGTTGCTAGGGCCCGGGAGGAGCTACATTGTCATGCAAACGAGGAGAGTATCACAGTTGAGTGGTTACTTCACTTCGGTTCGAAAGACACAATTCTAAGGCGGTTGATCTTAATTGGTTGTGAGGATCAGTGGGACAAATATGTCAAATTGGTTATGAGGAATGAGTTTCAATGTTTGGACCTTGTTGTGCGGAAGGTGTCCATTGATCCCACCCCTCACGGTTATTCACCAGAACTAGGTGATCAGGCACCCTTTGACCCGCCGTTATCGGACCTTGCGGTGGATGTGGAAGAAGTGCCTGAGGTGTCCGATGCTCTATCTGCCCCGAACGAGGTTCAGATTTCTCAACCAGTTCGAGTTGAATGTCGGACTGATGATGTCGTGGCGACCCCTCAGGAGATGGGATTGACCCAGAATCGTCCCAGTAAGTGTCGAGCAACACTTTAGCCTTTTCCCGTCATTCCTTTATTTTGTCTCAATCCCATCGTTGTCGTGCTTATGATGCAGGAAACATTCCTGATAATGTGGTTGTTCCTCCCGTTGCTCCATCTGGCAACGTTGAAGAAGTCTGCAGGGACTCCAACAGTGTGGATGTTCAAATTGTGGATGATCTGGAGCCTTACGAGATCACAAGGGCCGTTGATTCTGATGATGACCGCCCTTTTGGAGAGCTGACCGAAAGTGATATTGAGCTGATCAGGCGTTATTGCCCTGGCCGGGATCCATCAGTTCATGAATTCAGCGATCTTAGGCATTCTCATGAGGCATATGCAGAAGGAAGGGATGACGAGTTGCTAAATGCTCCTGAGGCCGGGTCAAGCATGACAATTGAGAAGGGCATGGTGTTTGAGGACTTGTCTGCATTGAAAAGGTGGCTGCAGGAGTATTCAGTGATCCGTAAAAGGCCATTCAAGGTGAGACATTCTTATGTGGAGCGGAGGTACACAGTTGTGTGCGAGAAGGAAACATATGAATGGAGGGTTTGTGCTAGCAAACAGAAGGACACGGGAAAGTTCAAGATCACAAGAATCGTTGGCCCACACACTTGTGCCGAAGCAGAGCTCAAACAGAAGCATCGGCAGTTGACCTCTACCATTATTGCCAAGTCACTGTGTCACATAGTAAAGGGAGAACCCAATATGAAGGTGAAGACACTTGCTGGGATTGTTAAGGAGAAATTTGGATACGAGATAAGGTATGGAAAAATATGGAGGGCAAAGCAACGCATCTGGAAGATGATATATGGGGACTGGGAAGATGGGTACTTGCAGTTGCCAGCACTCTTCAATGCAATCAAAGCGGTTAATCCAGGCATGCATTATGAGTACGTCCCGAAACCAAACGAATGGACTCAAGATGGGATGCAGATATTCTTCCGTGCTTTCTGGTGCTTTGCTCAGTCCATCGAGGCCTTTCGGCATTGTCGTCCCGTTTTCTCCATTGACGGTACGTTTCTTCTTGGCAAGTACCAGGGCACACTTCTGATAGCCATTTTCTGTGACGTAGACAACGCGTTGGTTCCTTTGGCGTTTGCTTTGGTTGAGAGGGAGAACAAAGACAGTTGGGGATGGTTCTTGCGGCTCGTTCGGAGGCACGTGGTCGGCCCTAATAGGGAGGTTGGTGTCATATCTGATAGACACCAGGGCATACTTGCTGCCGTACAGGAGCAGATACCGGGGTATGCAGCTTTGCACCACCGTTGGTGCACTCGGCATCTTGCCGAGAATCTACTCCGTAAGGATGGTACGAAGGATAACTTCCCTCTGTTCGAGGAGGTCGCTCGAATGCTTGAGGTCAAGTTCTTCCAGGAGAAGTTGGAGCAGCTTAATACTGCAACAAACGCAGAAGGTAGACAGTGGTTGACGGGATTGATGAGAGATGTCGACAAATGGACAAGGGCTCATGACGACGGTGGCTGGAGGTACGAGTTTCAGACAAGCAACATGGCCGAATCCTTCAATAGTTTGCTTAGGGGTATACGTGGTATGCCCGTCAATGCTATCGTATCCTTCACCTTTTACAAGCTTGTTGCCTGGTTCAACGAAAGACATGCACATGCAATGGCGCTACAGAGTAAACAAGTGAGATGGGCGCCAAAACCGAAGCGCCACCTTGAAAAGGCAAAGGCTAGGGCTGAGGCACATGAGGTACATTGTTTTGACAACGCCACAGGCACTTACGAGGTTGTAGAAAGGGGTGGTACAACGACCGATGGAGAGCTCCGGCCGACAAGGAGGCATAAGGTTGTCCTTATTGCTTTCTCATGCACATGTGGTAAACCGAGGCAGTACCACTTTCCATGTTCTCATTATGTGGCAGCAGCGAGGCATCGCAACTTTGACTACGAGAGCAAGATACCTCGGGAGTTCAGTGTTGACAACCTTGTGCTTACGTGGTCTCCCCGTTTCGAGCCTTACCGGGATGAGGGAGAGTGGCCACCGTACACCGGGCCTAAATACATTGCGGATCCGGGTAGCCGTTGGAACAAACGTGGAACCAGGAAAAGGACGAGACACAAGATGGTTATGGATCAGCTTCCAGGAAGAACGAGGCAAGGGAGAGCAACCCCCTTTCTTACTAACCCCGAGCAGAACCAATGTAGCAGATGTGGTAGACTTGGTCACAATTCACGCACATGCCATTGGCCACTTAGTCAGGTGCGAGTGCTTGTTATTCGTTATGTTTCATAGTTCGTCTAGTTGTTTTTCCGTATGTAATTTGCTATGTTTCTTGTTTAATTTCTTATTCTTTCCATATTTTATGCATGTTCAATATTTTGTTTACTTGTATGTTGGACTGACAAATTCAATTTTTTTTGTAGGATGGCGCAATTCCACCTGCTAGACCCGTACTACGAGGAGAGCCACCGAGGACGGCTCACCGCGGAGGGGAGGGTATTGCCTTCATCACTTCCTGTACAATTTGAGTTTATTTTGATGCATTAACTAAAAAAATTGTCTATTCTATACAGGAGCTGCCCATCCTTCGTCCTCGAACCCATGACGGGTTCCTGGACATGCGGTACGACGAGAGGTCGTACACGGGACAGAGCTCGTCCCCCACGAGGAGCGACACTTTCCCGTCCCAGGGCGGTGAGGACGAGGACGAGGTGGAGCAGACTTACGATGAGATAGGCCCGTCTCAGCTCGTAGACGCTCCTTCGACTCAGCCTTCACAGCCTGTACGACGCAGACGCTGCCGCGAGCCTAGCCGTTTCACTCCAGGCACCGACGCCCTTGGTAAGGGTAAGGGTAAGGCTAGGAGGCAGTGATACTTATGTGTAGGCTTGTGGTTGGACCGAGATATATGTGTAGCCCGTTGTATATATGTTGTAATGAGCTAGGAGGCACTTGGTAAGTGGTTGGTCTGAAATATATGTTGTACATATGTGTGTACAATGAGCTACTTGTTGTATATATGTGTATATGTTATATTCATGTGATATTTGTGTTTAGACTGGCTCCAAAAACAGGGGGAACTTGGCGAAATTTTCTGACGTCCACGATAAAAGTAGTTGATATGCCGACACGTTTGCAATGACACAACATTAGAGATAGACTAATGACGCAACAATTAGCTTTCTAGGCTTTTGTATGCCAGTACACATATAGGGGCGTAGGTCTTTAGCCTTTACAGCATTAGGCCTGTAGCAGAAAACGACATCAAAAGGCTATGTTCCAATCTACACTGGAATCTAGGAATAACATCAACACAACAGTCCTACCGCCACAGCATCAACACATCAACAAATACATTAACTAAAATACGACACAACCATAACCCTCGTGACCGACATGCCAAACGAGCCTCGTGGCACCCACATAGAGAATTGCTGAGGGGGCCGCCTCGGACGTGGCTGGCCGTCGTGGTAGTGGCATGCACATTTGCAGTTTGGGTTCGCGCAGCAACATGTGGGATCATAAGAGCTTCCTATATTCACGACCTCCTCGTTGCCTCTCTCGCGTTGCATCTGTTCGCGGAGGTCGTTGTTCTCCTCAGTGAGACTCTCCATTCGGTACTCCAAGTCCCATATTCGAGCCCATAATGTATCCACATAACGATCAACATACCGTTCATGAGGAGGGTCGATCCAGCGGGAGAAGTCGCATTTTACCATCTGCAAAAAAAAGGACGGTCAACCTCGAGGGTCCATAAGCAATAAAAAATGTAATATTACTAATTTCTACCCCGGAGCGTGAGCATCGGAAGAAACGTCGTCCGCCATCATTCGGGGAATCCAAGATCTGCACGACTGCGTACTCATTGTGTCTGCATTTCGGCCACACTGGTTGAGCACGCCGGCTTGGTATCAATCGGTACTGTGGACCGAACATCTCCCTCCTTTCTAAGGGAATGTCTTCCTTCGGTGACCCAAATCCCACTGCCCCCTCGGCTTCTGACATGGTATGTTTCACCACGAAAGAGATGGGCAACGAGGAGGTCGTGAATATAGGAAGCTCAACCGTGTTCGATTTACAATGTCATAGGACCCCAACCGTGCTACTTATAGCAAAACGGGGCAGCTTCATGCAGTGACCACAAAAAAAAGATAACAATTCTGCGTACATACTTGACGAAAGGGGCCAGCTTTGCACTGAGATGTGACAATAGAGGCCAGCTTTGCACAGAGATGTCAAAAAAAGGGCAACTTTGCTCAGTGAGATCTGAGGGACATGACAACACGGCCCAGCTTTGCTCAGTGAGATGACAAAAGAGGACAGCTTTTCTCAGTGACATGACAAAAAAGGTCAGCTTTTGCTCAGTGACATGACAAAACGGGGCAGCTTTGCTCAGTGCGATGACAAAACGGGGCAGCTTTGCTCTGTGATATGACAAAACAGGGCAGCTTTGCTCAGTGAGGTGCTTATCTTAAGTACATCCGCCCCCAGGACTATTCCTGACCCTGATGACAAGAAGCCAGAGGACTGGGATGAGAGAGCTAAGATCCCTGATCCGGATGCTGTGAAACCCGATGACTGGGATGACATAGGCCTATAGCAGAAAACAACAGAAAAGGCTATGTTGTACCAAATACATTGATGGTCCAATCTCTGAAAAAGCTACGAACTATGAATTTATTATGAGACTGTAGTCTCTAAAAGCCTACATAGGGCCATTTATTGCTACACTGGAATCCAGGAAAAGTGAAAAGATCCTCTCCATGGACTATGCCCACTGCACCAGATTACCTGCCTACATAAAGGCCTCCCTCCTATGTCTTCCATACCACATCTCCACCTCAAGGCATCACAATACTACTACAATGTCTTCCTGGAGGTCCGACCCATTTGGAGTGCCGGAGTGGCATGAGCGCCCGAAGTGCCATTGCGGCTTTAGAACGATGTTGGGAGTCTGGACTGATCGAGTACAACGAGCCAAATACGGCCGTAGGTTCTTCAAGTGTCCAGACATGGATGACGACTTCGTGGTAACGACTACAACTAAATCATTTGTTTCTCGTTATCGTTTTTTAACTTGATCCATGACATCTACCACGCCACACATAGGCTTGCACGTTCATCGAATGGGTGGATCGGGTGTCGCCGGCATGGCCAGATAACCGGGCAGTGGAGGTGGAAAACAAAACTCAATACTTTGTCAAGATGACTCGGGCTCGCGAGGTGGAACGACAGATGCGGCTTGAGCAAGAGCGCCGTGTGAGGGTGGACCAAATCCGTCTGAAGGGCAAGGAGGATGAGCTGCAAAGGAGGAAGGAGCAGTTAAGTCTGCGTGAAGCAGCCATCAAGCGTCAGGAGGAAGAGCTTCAAGCTCGTGAGGCGGCTCTCAAGACCAAGAGTGACAGGAAGAAGGATGCAGCGGAGCCATCTTCAGTGCGCGACAAAAAGGGGAAACAACCACGCTACACCCAGTAGACAAGATGTAATAGATCCGGTCCACACGAGAGGTCGTACGAGCAGTTGGGTCGGTTAGTTGGATATCATGCTATATGCTATGCATGTAATAAAAATGTACGCGCCATGTTCGTCCCAACTTTATAAGCTTATTATCTCGGCTTTTCGCATGCAATGATTCCCACGTGTCTTATTATCACTCACTCCTTTCGTCCAATTGTTCCTTTCACAGTTGACATCAAAAAAAATTTCAAAAAATTTCTTCCAATAAAACAACATAACATGATCGAAAAATGTTATTGCCAGTTCAACATATTTTTCACGGTCAGCATTGTACAAAAATCACAAATACACTAATCGTTACTTCACACAAAACTCGTTCGTACTCTACCAACGTACCATAATATTTTTAAAAATTCTACAAAATATTTCCTACTTATATCATCTGCAATACATAACGAATTTTCAAAACATATGTTGTATTTTTTGCTCTCTATAAATAAATAAATACATTACATAATATTACTATAATTTAATAATTCAAATAAAAAATACACCTAGTAATTCATTTTGCAAAAAAAGGCTGATCGGTGCAAACCCTAAACAGCCGAGTGTCTGCAGACATAGCAGGCAGCTCGGCGCCACGTGGCAGGCAGCTCGGCGTCACGAGCCACGGCACCGAGCTCGGCGCCACGGACCACGGCGCCGAGCTGCCTGCCACGTCGGCGCCACGCTGGCGCGGGTCTGGCACCTCGGCGCCGTGGTCCACGGCGCCGAGACGTGTTAGCTCGGCGCCGGGGGTCACGGCGCCGAGCTCTGGGTCCAAAAACGGAATTAAAACTACCAGGGGTCTAAATGTGAATATTTTTCAAAAAAAAAAAAGGCTAAAATACAAAAAATTCCGTCCCTATTCCGTCTCCGCCACTTACAGCGCTAGTGCCGCTATCATGCCCATCGTGATTTGGCGTCGCATCGGATCTGTGAGCCAAAGCTCATTGTGCTCATCGAGGCTACTCTACCCCCATCGTCCTTGTGAGTTCGTCGGAGATGGCGTGGCCACCCTTGCCCTACCTTACCGGAGCCACCACCTCGCTGATGCTAGCATGAACCAGAGCCATCGCTACCCATGGTCATGGCCCCAAAAAGAGAAGAAAGAAAGTAGGGAGAGATGAGGAAGATGACATGTGGGCCCGCAAGTAGGGCAAAATGATCTTTCTACATCTTCGTCACAGCTTGACTGCCGGAAAATGGTCAACAATGACATGGAGGGTATTGTTTTTGAAAAAAGAGTGACAAATAATGGAACGGAAGATTTTACAATGCATTTCAGGGACTTGAAAACTTTACAGTGGCACATAAAAACTTTTCTCTTCATTTCATGGCGCAACAATGTTGATATTTGATCCTGCGATTTCCATTGGCAATAGAGTGATCGTAGTTCCCATTGGCACTAGTAGAACTTTAGGGGTTATTTGTCTTGACTCCTATAAACTACTTTTCTATATTAAATAGTTTTCTACCATACATATTTTTCAAACGGAGTATTTTTTTAAGGCTGAATCTACTAGTTAATTATCGTATATACTATAGTACTTCATTTATATCGATTAAAATCATATATATATATATATTTCTTTCTTTATAAGTTACTGCTATTTATAAATTAAAACTAAAAGTTATAAGTAAAAACTAATACGAAGGCGCCTTAAGCCCTTAGACGTCTATCCGGAATGCAAAAGCAAACCAGAAGCTGAGAAATCGAGATGCCGGTGCGTTTTTGGAGAAACCACGCATCGATTCCCCATCATACGTTAGGAGTGTCCGTCCACGATACGATACGCAATTAAAAATTTTACGCCGCACGGCCTGTGCAAGGTAGGTGCAGCCAACGCCGTCATTACGACGGGCACGTACTCATCATGCGTAAGTCGTGACAAACAGATACCATCCCCATCCACTGGCCCCAAGTAACAGTACTAGCATACGAGTGAGTGCGTGACGATTTGGGAAGCCCGTGTCCAAATCTCCAACGGCAGGACGCCCTGACCCCTCTGTCTCTCTCTCAACCTACTACGGAAAGTGAGCTTCTCAGTTTCGGTTTATTTTTTACTATTTCTAAATTTTATTTTTTTATTTCTGATTTTTTTTTATTTTTTTGAGTTTTTCTGGTTCTTTTTTCGTATTCGTTTGTATTATATGTGTTGGGCTGACTCGTTTTTCCTATTTTAAAATTTTTTAAATTTAATTATTTCAAATAAGTCATCATCAGTTACAGTGTAATTTCAGCCAGTTACATTTATAGTGAAATTTCAACCATAAGCCATAAAAAATTAGCTCAACCGAGCACCATCTAAGCAGCCAGACAATGCTATAGCAGTGGGGAATCAAAGAAAGGGCATGTAGGAGTGATGGACGCCTAGCAGCAGCTGGAGCCAATGCCATAGCCACCAAATGGCAGCATCACGCTTGCACGGGATGAGAAGGGCACCAGGCACGCCGGAACAGAGCGTTGCCGCAGCAGTTAGATTGTCATAAATACGCTATTTTCTTCTTATTCAATTCAAATTCATATATGAATAAAAGGGAAACAAAAAAAGATAAATACAACAAAAGTATCTCGGTAATAGAAAGCACATCCTAAAATTATATAAATATGCTTCTAGTGAGTAGAGATTAGTCATCTGCATATCACAAATAATAAAATTAGTGATACGATAACTAATAGTAAATGATTATGAATATACAAGAAAAACATAATCACTAGCACATAAGATTAAATCACGAGACAAATTCATTGTACATGAAATCCACACTGTAATAAATGAATGGATTGCATAACCTTCCTGTTGTTTCTTACTTTATTTCTGTCAAAGAGGAGACATGGATGTATACAGAGCAACGCCTACATTTGAAGCCACATATGGCTGATGTATATTGAAGGAGCATGCTGAGAGATAGGCCTGCTCATCAGCTCGTGTGATGTCTCATCTTATGGATTGTTTTTACATAGTTGTGCAACAAATGGTTTATGAAAGTGCATCTGTATTCTTGAACAGATGAGCATGTATCAATGCATTTTTTCTTCTTCCAATTCTGTGTCCCTATATCTCTCGTTGTGTTTGGCCATATATTGGATGGAATTCTAATGTTGAGACCTGAGAGCGTGGTCTCTAGAGTACAGCATATGAAGGAAGAAGACGAAAGTGCTCTGACCATAGACTGGGCCTGGATGAAGTGTGTAGATTAATTGGCCCATTGGTAAGCTGGAGACGAGAGAAAAAAAACGGCCCATATAAATTTGGACCATACTAGGTATGGAAAAGAAAACTGAATGTTTTTTTAGTACACTGCAGAACACCGAAGCCAAGATGAAAATTTAATCTTCCTCTATATGAATCTCAAGTATATAATAGTTCATGATCAGCAGAAAAATCTATACACGGTAACAATACAAAACCTATGCGTGTGCGTACGTATGGATATGAATGTACGTATGTTTAATACAAGCATCTAACCTGTCTATCTAACCTGTGCTGTGGACCGGTGGACGGAGCGTCTCGGTGTCTCTCCAGCTCCTCCAAAAGCCGACTAGCCAAGGGGCAAAGGGCAAAGGCCAACGCCCGGCTCCCAAGTCCCAACCCTACCGAGATGACCGGTGTCTCTCCACTCCAACTCCCCACAGACCCACTGTCGTCAGTCTCTTTCGGGTCTCGACTAGAGATGGCAATGGGTACCCGAAATACGATACCCGGTGGGTTTTTACTCTATTAGGGCATGGATCTGAGTCAGTTTCCTAACCCATGGGTCTCTTAATGGGCAAAAAGCCCAACCCATCGGGTCTGCTGGGTTCGGGTACGTTCCTATAGTACCCAAACCCGTAAACCCATGGGTAATATAAACCCGATCTATAGGAGTTATAAACCCAGCCTCCCAGGCAAACCAGCCCAGCCCATAGCTCATTAGCTATTTAGCCCCAAGCCCCCAAATCCAATGCGGCAATGCCTCATTACCCATACGGCTAACCCTAGCTAGCACTCGGTCACAGTCACAACTCACTCCTCCCCAGTCCCCACCCCGATTCAACAGCCGCCGCAGTGGCGGCGCATCTGGCGTTTCATGCTCGGTCTCCAGCAATCTCCACGCTCGCCCTCTCGTCCCGCAGTTCCCGTTCCTGCTCCCGCCACTCTCGCCGCACGCTCGTCCTCCCGCACGCCCTCGCTGTCGCCTCGCCTTCTAGTTTAGCCCGCCGCCCCCACGCTGCAGCTAACGCGCATCGCAGTAGTAGGTCCTTGGCCATGGCGCTGTCATCCGGCTCCAATGAAGATGGACGGTGAACTTCTTCCTCCTCTCTATTAACCATTGTTGCAGCTCGTATTACTAACCCCACGGGCGACCCGTGGGTACCCGTTAATCCAGTGGGCATGGGTATGGGCAAAAATTTGCACCTGTCACGGGCATGGGTTTTTTAGCGGGCACGTCCAACTTTCATGGGCACGGGTTTGGGATAGCAAAACCTAGCGGGTTTGTGCCCGTTGCCATCTCTAGTCTCGACGTCTCACCGACGATGATTCCCCACCCTCGACAGTTGGCACAGCCATGCGTCCCACCCTTGCCTTAGCAGAACGCACCGCAAGTCCGCCCCTGCGCCCGGAGCCTCTGATGTGCTGCTTGGCTAGTCGGTGCCTCGGCTGTCGTGGCACCGCCTGTTCGGATCTGCACGCTGCTGCCCGGATCTACGCGCCTCTGCTCTTCTCCGTCAGGCACCGCTAGCCGCCACTTCTAGGTGCGTGCATGGTGCACAGCCAAGCCCTCGTCTCCCTAATTCTCCCGTCTATGTATGTCGTGTGGGTCTGTGCTGTGGAGTACTGGACTATGGTGTGGTATGAGCAATCATTGTGCTATGGACTGCATAGTGGCTACGTCCTCATCTCTGTTGGCCTGACCTAGCTTGGAGAGGGGGTGGGGGGGTCAGGGCGGGCCGAAGGGTGGGCTGAAGCCTGACAAGCCTATTCGGTGGCTCTGCCCCTACCGGATGGGTTCTTTTGGAGTGTGGCTTATGCCTTATGTTTTAAATTTTTGAATTCTGACTATTCACGAGAGACAGTACGCAGTGAAAAATAATCGTATATGATTTTGGGTGGTACAGCTGAACTTAATACACTTTTTACTACAATATTTCTATTGACCCTACCTTAAAAATGTACCGTTTGAAAGTTAGTTACTGTAACATAAGTCATAAGCCACTGTTGTAAAATGTGCGGTTTTAGCAAATATTCAAGATTAATTCCAGCATATGTTAATGTAATCAAAGTATATTTCCAACAGCAAGTAAATGACAACATCAACATGAAAACATGTAAATCTAACATGTCATTTAGTCAGGATAATATACTAGAAGCATAGAGTATGAAAAATAATAAAATCAGCATACTGCTCAGATTTTAATGTTTATTTTGCTCTCAGATGTAGAATTGCTCAAATCAAAGTCTTGGCCTTCTCACTACTTGTCTAAACTCTTCACAATTTAGATATGACAACTGGAATTTAGTCTTTGAGCTCTAAATGCCAAAGAAGCCAACTACTCCTCGGAAATAGAGCATAAGGAAACCGAACCAAAAATGCCAAAGAAGCCAAATCTGGACCACACTATTGCCGACGCCAGTGAAGAACATGACGCTAAATCTGGACCACACTATTGCTGATGCCAGTGAAGAACATGACGAAGCCGCAACAACTAGACACAAAACGGGATTCAAACGAGAGGAGGAGGAGATCGAGTATTAAGGGACTCATTGACTTCAGTGCTCAAAAGAGGAGAGGGAGGCTGATTTATATAGAGGAGTGAGAAGGCGGCCGGTGGGCTACAGCCAACGACCGGTGTCGAGGCACACGGGCCGGTGGCACCTCCAGCGCTGCCACTGTCATCACAAGACCTGGACGCTCCCAAGAGTTGGTCAAGGCCGAAGCCCATTAGTGCCGTGCTAGATTGGGGCTGGAGACTCGGTCTCCAGCGCCTTATCTCTTCATGTATCCCACCGAATGCCCAAATGCCCTTAAAATTACCCAAATTGGAAAATTACCCGAATGCATCCCGCCTTATCGCTTATTTTCTTTTTTCCTCTTTTTCTCAAATTGGAAAATTACCCAAATGCCCTTAAAAGTCCAACAGTCCCCACCAATTTATCAATTTGATAAAATATGTTCATAAATCTTGTTTAATATATAGTTGTGCGGCAATTGGCACCTTGTGAGTTTGAACCCAAAGCCTAGCGACAAGGACTACGACTCTGCATAGATAAAGGAGGACTTCGCCTTGATCCAATGCCTTGGTGTGAGAATTTTCGCCAAGTTATATTCTGCACTGGGCGGCTTGCCCTTTTCCCTCTCGGATTGAGATGTTACGGTCATGTCACTATATCTAGCTCATGAGTACTTAAGAAAGTATACCGTATACCCTTACTTTTCTTTGATCATGAGTTCATGACCTTACGATCATAGTTTGTAGGTGAATTCTCTTGGGAATCCTATAAGAAAATTCCCAAAACCATATAGGTATCGAATTCAATAAGAGCTATTGCTCAACCTTTCATACAGAAAGAGCACTGTAATTAATGGGACCTGTTAGATGTGCTCTCTAATCCCACGTAGTTTATTATTCTAGAACCTAGTTCACGGGATTTCTGATCTTCTAAGATAGGTTACCACTGATGTGAGTTTTTACACAGGTATGAGCCCCATTCCCTTTGACGTTGCAAGGATGGCCTTCCGCGCCAATCCTTTGATGAAAGGATCTGCCAAGTTTCTTTCAGATTGGATGTATTCTACAGAAATAACAGCCATCTCTCTAGCATGCCTTATCGACTTAAGTCACCTCTTTATATGTTTTGAGGACTTCATATTATCCTTCTTACTCTTTGCCTTAACCAAAACGATTTGGTTATCATAGTATGTTAATATAGCTGAAATTGGTTTTTTTCCAGAACAAGTAGGTCAGAAAGGAGTTCTTTAATCCATTCTGCCTCTACAGCTACTGAATCAAGTGCTACTAACTCAGCCTCCATGGTGGACCGTGTAAGGATAATCTGTTTAGAAGACTTCTATAAAATAGTGCTACCGGCTAGAGTAGAAACATAGCCACTCGTAGTCTTCATATCATTTGAGTCACTGATCCAGTTAGAATCACTGAATCCTTTCAAGACCACCAGATAGTCGGAATAGTGTATTCCCAAGTTTGAGGTCCCTTTTAAGTATCTGAGTACCCTCTTTAGTGCTATCCAATGATTATCTCCTGGATTGGCCGTATAACGACTCAATCTGCTTACAGCATATGGGATGTCTCCAATTATTTCAGAATATTTAAGCTGGTCATTTCTATGTCCAGTGTTTTTATATAGCTTAACATTTGGATCATAGAGTGTGGCTACTGACTTATAGTCTATGAGCCCAAATCTGGTTAAGACTTTGTCCGCATAATGGGATTAAGAAAGAATAATCTCATTCTCACCCTTTATAAGTTTGATGTTTAAGATAACATCATTTTCACCCAGATCTTGCATATCAAAATTCTAGGAGATAAAGGACTTTGTTCTGTTGACTACATCCATGTTGGTCGCAAAAAACAATGTGTCATCCACGTAAAGACACAAAATGACACCTTCGTCCCCACTAAACCGATAGTAGGCACATTTATCAGCTTGTTCACATAAAAGCTGACAAAGGTTATTGTACTATCAAATTTATCGTGCCACTACTTATGAGCTTGCTTTAGACTATATAAGGATTTAATCGAACGATATACTATCTTTTCTAGTGGTTCTAGAATTCTAGGATTGTTGTAGGTAAAATAGGGCACTACTGGTGGGAAAGGGAGCCTACATGAGGTTCTAGTGGTTCTAGCCCACTATGTGAGGGGTTAGTATATTTCTAAATAAAATTCATATCTTGTGCAAACATATTATTTTCTCCAAAAATAACTAGATGTGTCTTAGGAATCCTTTGTAATAACTTATACATGTCATCTCACTTGTAAAATAAGACTTGCCGACTATATTGTACTCATTCTTGCTATTGCGTCCTTGTTTAGAGATGAGTCAGCCTGAAACTGCTGTCTGATGACGTATACATTGGTGATGAGTTTCTCTCCCAACATGCGATGCCTAAGAACTTCAGGAACTTGCTAGCATTCCATAGGAATGCAGTTGTTCTTTAGTACTGACACTGTAGTAGGACTCCACGATAAGATATCGTACATGTGGTTGATGTATTATTAGGCATCTCTACTACGCCCTTGTAAGACTTATGCCCTATGGATATGTAATGTAGTTGTAATGGATTAAGCACTTTTGTATCATTATTCCGCTAACCTCTGATGTAAGGTTAGAATTTGGGAAAGAGTGGACTTACCACGTAATGAACCATAGATTCGTGATCCAAGCTCAAACTGTATACTGTAAACCATAACTGGCTTAAAGGCTGCATCATTCACAGAGACAACGCATGATAAGAGTGTGAGTCACCGAAGAGCTGGCATGTCTTGCTAAAGTCTAGTTTTCGCGCAGCAGTCTTGCATTGCCTTTCGGTTCTGCAAGACAGCCATTTTTCTAGATTGAAGGTAGGTCCGCCCAATAGGTGGAGTATAGAATCCTGAATGTGTCATGACCATACAGATGTTTGGTATTCAGCATGATTATTTGGCCATGTTATTTTTAGCTTTTGGCTTCTTCAGAGGTTAAAAAGCCAAACATCGAAACGGAGTGATTTCTTTGAGCAAAACCATGTGCGCTATCTGTATCAGCATCTTTGCCGTCTACTGTCGTATCGAAAAGCGCATACAAAAGCCATTAGCCACAGACAAAGAACAACTCTAAAGTCCTAAGACTTTTCTGGCCCATTAACTTTCTATTTTTCAGCAGCCCACAAGTAAACTGCTGGGTGCCTGGGCCTTATTAGGCTAACGGGCCACTTGGATGCATCCATTGGGAGAAGGAGAAGAAGGTGAGGACAACGCAGGGTAGGAGCGGATCCTCGAGATGCTGGCCCTATTTTTTGAGTTGCAGCTGATGGTTTTAGCTGCGACTGATAGATTTTATCAATGTTTTTTGATATAGTAGTAGGCGGTGGAGGTGTCAACGTGGATGGCACACATGGTTTTGAGATTGAAAAACCGTTTGAAGAGTCTGCTTCAAAAAGATCCGTTTGTTTCGATTTTTGGATAAGCCTAAAAGCCAAAAGAACAGGGCACTGGCATTCGGACGAGTCCCTAGCCGGACATAATTTATCTGGTGGGGACTGCCCCGATGTCGTCCGATCGCTCAACAATGACCAATAAAAGAGCTCCTCTCCAGACTGATGTCACATCCTGTGTAGCACGAATCCGACTCACACCGAAATGGATACACAAGTTTAAAGATCTCAAGGATAAATTTAGGGATAAGTTCGAAGAAATTGGGGGAAAGCAAGAACTAGGGTT
Source organism: Dendrocalamus latiflorus (assembly GCA_017311315.1). NCBI lineage: Eukaryota > Viridiplantae > Streptophyta > Magnoliopsida > Poales > Poaceae > Dendrocalamus > Dendrocalamus latiflorus. The sequence goes on along the minus strand of CM029611.1, from coordinate 12,949,980 downwards.
CTATGCTACGCTAAACTAGACTAGTGACCTAACTTTTGCTTTCTCAATTCTTACTTCCATTCCAAGCCAGTTATGGCTAAATATCTATAGTTTTATAACTCAGTACAAGATGATACAAAATAACTGAAGATATCTTGACAGAAGGTAAAAGAGTGACAATAACGAATGACGTCTACAGGTCTCCAAACATAGTAATTACTAAAAGCGTTGATCACCGTTGGATTTCACTTAGCCCTTCTTCTTTTCATCTCCGTCCTCCATCTGCTGTAAGCTGAAGTTGACATAGTGTCTTAACAAGCACCGATTACTTCATTTCCTACTTGCTTCTCTCTGGATCCTGGCAATTGCCTTCTCCTAAAGATAAACCTTGTCCTCAAGGTTTGAAATTTGGAAAAGCCTGCTGAGTAAAAGTGACATTTTCCCAGGAAGCATCTTTAGGTGTCAAGTTTTGCTAGTGAATGAGGCATTGAGCTACTACAGAATCCCTTCTCGGAATTATCATTCTTTCTAAAATTGTCAGAGGTTCAGTTTTTATCTTGCCATCAAAACCAACTAGTGGTAAATTTGGTAGAGGAATAGCATGGGTTCCCAGGTGTTTCTTCAGCTGGCTAACATGGAAAACATAGTGTACAGTAGTTGTTTCAGGTAGTAATAACTTATAAAACATTCTTCCAATTCTTTCAATCACCCGAAAAGGTCCATATATTTGGATCTTAGCTTCAGTGAACCTCTTAATCCAAATGCATTTGGTCTATATGGTTGCATCTTTAGGTACACCATATCACCTACCTAAAATTGTCATTCAGTTCTCAGTTTGTCAACAAAATATTTGATTTTGTTCTGGGCAGATAGCAGGTTCTCATTGATCTTTGCCAACATATTTTCCTTTCCTTCTGTGGATATCCTAACTTTATCAGACATATTTCCAGGTATGGCCACTTCCCTTAAGTGAGGTTGTGGATATCCATAGAGGGTTTGAAATGGATAATGAAGCCCACAGTCCCCTTTAGAATACTACCCCGATGTTGGTCCCCATGGATTGACATTTTTTCTGTACTGTTATGCCATAACGTAACCCAAACTCTAATTTATTCCAACTACTCCCTGATACAATCTTGATAGTGTAGTATTTGGCAATGTAGGTCTTCCAGAACTAATGTATATTGGGTTGGTATTGTTCCACTGGGCATTGTGTTCTAGGAAGAAATTCACTAGTGATCTACTACCTCTTGGGTCACTGCTAGCAAAAATATTTCCTCCAGGTAAATTGCTAACAATAACAGGATCTACTGGAATAGCAATACTGTTACACGCGACAGCGGAGGAACGACGAAGTAAACAAGATCAATCGCAGAGAGACACGAGATTTTAACGTGGAAAACCCTCCCAATTCGAGAGGGAAAAAAACCACGGGCGCCAGCCAGCAACAATCTTCACTATATCGGGGTGAGGTTACAATGCCGGGGATTTACAACTCTAATGCCATATCCCAAACGGCGTCTTACAGGAAATATATATATCATGAAACCCTAATTCGACTAGAATCCATACTCCGGCGACGGGCCTCCGCTACGCTCCATCCAGAAGCCGGCCTTATTGATGTGTAGAATTTGGATCACAAATCAACATACCCCACCTTGAGACAAATTCCTTCCTGTAGCATAAATCAATCCTTCACCCTGAACGCAACAAAGAAAGAAATACTTTCGGCGCCACACAGCCTCTTGGGCTAAGCTGTAATACCAACTAAGCTTGAGCAAAGCTCAAACTTAGCAACAGGAACTGGCTTTGTCAACATATCAGTAGGATTTTCATGAGTGCTAATCTTGCATACCTTTAGCTTACCCTTTGCAACAATATCTCTGACATAATTATATTTAATCTCAATGTGCTTTGTCCTCTCATGAAACATCTGATCTTTAGTGAGATAAATTGCACTCTGACTGTCACAAAACAGATTAATGCAAGAATCAACTCCAGCAAGCTCAGCAAACAAACCTTTCAGCCAAACTGACTTTTTACTTGCTTCACACATAGCCATATATTCTGCTTCAGTGGTGGACAGCGCAACAACATCCTGCAAATGTGCCTTCCAGCTCACAGCACAACCTCCAATGGTAAATACATAACCTGTGAGCGACCTACGCTTATCCAAATCACTAGCATAATCTGAATCGACATAGCCAACGAGTTCTTTTTCAGTCTTGCCAAACTTCAAACAAGCATTCGATGTGCCTTGCATGTACCTGAAAATCCACTGAACGGCTTTCCAATGCTCTTTACCAGGATTAGCCATATATCTACTGACCAAACTCATAGCATAAGATAAATCCGGACGAGAGCAAACCATGGCATACATCAAAGACCCTACAGCACTAGCATACGGAACTCTGGACATGTACTCAACCTCCTCATCAGTGCTAGGACATTGTGAAGCTGTCAATTTAAAGTGAGGTGCAATGGGAGTACTAACAGGCTTTGAATCATGCATGTTGAAACGACGAAGCACTTTCTGAATATAATTTTGCTGACTAAGAAACAATAAACCAGAAGCACGGTCTCTAGTAATTTCCATACCTAGAATTTTCTTAGCAGCACCAAGATCCTTCATCTCAAATTCACTGCTCAACTGAGACTTCAATGTAGTGATTTCTTTCTTGCTCTTGGCAGCAATCAGCATATCATCAACATATAACAGCAAGTATATAGGTGATCCATCAACAAATTTAATGTAGACACAGCTATCATAATCAGATCTTTTAAAGTTATTTGATAACATAAATGAATCAAACTTCTTATACCACTGACGAGGAGACTGTTTCAAACCATATAAGGACTTCTTCAATTTGCAAACATGATCTTCCTTACCAAGCACTATGAACCCTTCTGGCTGGTCCATGTATATCTCCTCCTCAAGATCTCCATGCAAAAATGCTGTCTTCACATCTAGCTGCTCAAGCTCAAGATCACGCATAGCAACAATACTAAAGAATGTACGAATTGAGCTATGCTTCACAACTGGGGAGAACACATCATTGTAATCAACACCCGGAATCTGACTAAAACCTTTAGCTACTAACCTTGCCTTAAATCTTGGAGGCTCACTAGGAGATAGGCCCTCCTTCCTCTCGAAGATCCATTTGCAACGCACGGTCTTCTTATTTTTAGGCAAGCGCACCACGTCCCATGTGCCATTTTTCTCCAGGGACTGCATCTCTTCTTGCATAGCTGAGATCTACTTCTCATGATCTCCAGAAACAATGGCTTCAGTGTACGTAACCGGCTCATGAGTGTTCTCCACCTGTTCAGCACAACTAAGAGCATAATGAATCAAATTACACTCTTCAATTAATCGGGATCGAGGAGCACAACTCCTCTTTTCTCTGCGAAGTGCAATAGGCTGATCGTCTTGCTGCAAAACAGGAGATAAGTGCTGAACAGTATCAATAGTATCATCAATAAATTCATCTCCCTGATCATCCACGTGCTCCACCTGCACGCTCATATTCTGCTGCTCATCATCAGATCTGTCTGGTACAATATCTATGGGTAAACTGTCATTAAACATCACAGATTCATTAAAAACAACACTTCTGCTCATGAAAGTCTTTCTTGTATCAGGATTCCATAGCTTATATCCTTTTACTCCAGAACCATAACCAAGAAACAGACACTTAATAGCTCTAGGCTCCAATTTTCCATTATCAACATGAGCATAAGCAGTGCAACCAAAAACTTTCAGCTGTGAATAATCAGCAGGTGTACCAGACCATACCTCAATGGGAGTTTTCTTGTTGAGTGGAATAGAAGGCGACCTGTTGATCAAATAGCATGCGGTGTTGGCGGCCTCTAGAGGTCTTACGAGAAGGCCCCCACAAATCAGCATGTACATACTCAAGTATACCTTTGGAGCGATGTACCGAAGCATTGAACTTTACTCTCTTGTGCTTACCAAAAATGCAGTGCTCACAGAAGTTCATCTTACTCTGAGTGCAGCCATCCAGCAGGTTCCTCTTCATCAATTCTGCCATACCAAGTTCACTCATGTGTCCAAGACGCTTATGCCAGAGGTTAGTATTATTATCAGAGACAGTAGCAGCCGTGGCGGAAACACGCAATGCACTTCCTCTAAGCACATATAACTTGGCAGAATTCATATCACCAATCATGTAAACGAGAGAACCTCTTGATACCTTTAAAACTCCACCTGAAGCGGAGTACTTGTACCCTTCATCATCGAGTGTGCTGAGGGAGATGAGATTTCTTGCCATCCTTGGTATATGTCGCACATTGTCCAGTGTGCGAACCATGCCATCATGTGTCCTGATCTGAACAGATCCAATGCCCACGATCTCACATGGGTTGTCATCTCCCATGCGAACGACATCTCCACTCTGCACAGGCTTATAAGAACTAAACCATTCTCTGTTAATGCAGATATGAAACGAACATGCCGAATCGAGTAACCATTCATCATGACCAGCAACACAACCAGCAAATACGACAAGGCAATCTCCAGAATCAAAACTATCAGCACCGGAGACAACAGAGGCATTACCTTCAGATTTATTTTCCTGTTGGTGTGCAGCATTCCTCTTCTCCTTATTCTTTAACTTATAGCAATCCTCGATGAAGTGGTTCATTTTCTTGCAGTACTTGCAGAACTTCTTATCCCTGGACTTTGAACGTCCTTTACCATGCTGGCTCTTGTCGCGATTGTTGTTATCATAGGACTTCTGCTCAGATCTGCCCCTGACCTGCAACGCCTCGCCCTTGGAGGACGACGGCTCACCCTGCACCATACATTTCATCTTCTCCTTACTCTGGAGCGCCTCATAAACCTCCGCTAGGGTTAGTTCATCACGGCTTAACAATATGGTGTCACGAAAATTTGAATGTGAACTAGGCAGTGAGCATAGTAACAGAAGACCTAAATCCTCATCATCAAATTTTACCTCCATGGATAACAGATCGGCCACGATCTCCTTAAAGACTGATATGTGGTTCATCACCGATCCTCCCTCCTGCAACTTGTGCGAGAACAACTTCATCTTCATGTGCATCTTACTGGTGAGATCTTTTGACATGCAGATCGATTCCAGTTTCAACCAAAGTTCTGCAGCAGTTTTCACCTGCAGCACTTCTTGCAAGATATCATTAGAAAGATGAAGTTGAATGAGTGAAAGAGCCTTACGATCTTTACGTTTCTCCTCAGGAGTCCATTGATCCTTCTCCTTCTTCCCGAAGCAATCTAGGGCCTCATCCAGATTCTGTGATTGGGCGAGTATCGCCCTCATCTTCACTTGCCACAGCGAGAATCTCGTCTTGTAGTCGACTAGCGGTAGATCAAACTTCATCGACGCCATCGCGATGCCCGATCTGAAAGACCTAGGCTCTGATACCACTTGTTACACGCGACAGCGGAGGAACGACGAAGTAAACAAGATCAATCGCAGAGAGACACGAGATTTTAACGTGGAAAACCCTCCCAATTCGAGAGGGAAAAAAACCACGGGCGCCAGCCAGCAACAATCTTCACTATATCGGGGTGAGGTTACAATGCCGGGGATTTACAACTCTAATGCCATATCCCAAACGGCGGCTTACAGGAAATATATATATCATGAAACCCTAATTCGACTAGAATCCATACTCCGGCGACGGGCCTCCGCTACGCTCCATCCAGAAGCCGGCCTTATTGATGTGTAGAATTTGGATCACAAATCAACAAATACTGCCAACAGGAGCAGCAATAAAAATGGGATTTTCTATGAACATGACCAGCTGGTACTTGATTCTGTTGAGCTAATTCTGGGTCCACAAGTGGAGGGTGGACTCTTGCTCTTGGTATTTCACCTTTTGTTCTCCCCATGCCTTCTTCAATTGGATGTTTAGTCTTTGCCGCCATCCATGATGGGTTCCCTCAAGCTCTCAACATATTCTTGATTTCATCCACATCAGTCCTTAGGGTCTTCACCATCGCTTGTTCTCTATCCCCCCAAATCCAAGGATTTTACAGCTGTGTTTCAAGCCAACCCAGATCTACAAAGAATAGACTACACGCCACCGAGCGAAAAATCGAACCGAGCTCAGGGAAATCGAGTGATTTCACCCAACCCTCACTAATTCGACCTCTACTCCAAGAATTGAACTATGCTCTGATAACTTTGTTAGATCCTATGTAGCTCGAATCCGACTCACACCGAAATGGATGCACAAGTTCAGAGATCTCAAGGATAAATTCAAGGATAGGTTGTAGTCCCAACTCATGCTCACTCGAGCTTGACTCGAGCTCGAGCTTAAGAGATCAGACTTGTTCAAACTCGACTCGTTTACAGTCTTACACTTAGCCCTTCTTCCTTTCATCTCCGTCCTCCATCCGCTGTAAGCTGAAGCCGACAAATTGTCTTAACAAACACCGGTTACGTCATTTCCTAGTTGCTCTTTTCTGTATCCTGACACCTGAGCGAGGAGCTCCCGGGGCCAACGGACCACCGACCACGTCAGGGAGGTGCTGGCCAGGGAGACCGCCGAGCACGAGAAGGCCAACGAGTTCATCGCCACAGGCTACGTCGAGGCTGAGCCCCCCGACGAGGATGGCGACGACCTAAACGGCGGTGCAAAAAGTTCAAGACAAAGGAAGGCCGTTTGTAATGGGCTGAAAGTTCAAGACACACGGCATTGAGAAGACCCTGGCCTTTGTTTTCACTTCTCAGTCCTCTGTATGGGCATATATGGCTAGTGGCCATGCAATGGGCATATATGGCGGAGGTAAGCCCAGCCTATGCAATGAGTTGAATGTTTAAGGCCTGTTGAAATTTTATGAGGAATAGTTCAACAATCGTATGAAGCTCCCGCGTTCACGTCGCGTTCAACAATCAAGTTGGCTTCAATTTCCTTTTTCTTGGATCTCTACGAGGAACCGTCGCTGGCGAGTTCAGTCCAATTAATTTCTCTCCTATACAAAGAGATAAATTAATTACAAAGTAATGCAAATAGTATATTAGAAACACAGAGATAGGTAGGAGAACTCATGTTCTTTTCTTTATTGCTTCCTTTTTCATGTTCTTTTTCATGTATGTACAATGTGTCTAATATGGACCAGACTTCAAGTCCAAACCTAAATTTTCCAACACTCTCATGCAGTTATGCCGCACCAAGCTAAGCTTGAAGCATCATGCTGATCCGGACCATCAAGACTTGTTTCTGACACCGATCCCGTTTTGTCCCAACAAAAATGAAATCTTGACACGAAAAATTTTGCAATTTTGTTTTGCTTACTTCAAAGAAATGTGCTGGTGCATATGGACTCAACAGTTCCCCGATCCCATCTCCAGAATTGTTGGTTGGTGGTGCCCTTTGATTTAGTGCCACGGTCGCCCGCACAATACCACGGTGGCCCGCACAATATCAATATTAGATTGGTTTCAACGTTTATTGTACGAAATGATATAATTTAGATGGCTAGGTATTGCAGTTTGAAAAGCTTATCAAAATTAAGTTTATTATTTCTTTTTTTGGATTGTACTTGGTATGGATTTTTTATTTGAATATAAATCCTTATATTTTGGACGCACCACAATCGACTGTGCAGAATTTTTCCCACCTGGTAACATGGTAATTTATAGCCCTTGAGATCGCATTTTGCACAGCTATTTATAATATAATTTTACTCAGTGAAACAGAATTATATTATGTTCTCTTTTGTATGAGTTGGGCTCTTCAAACACTTTTAATTAATAAACTCTCTATAAAGGTGGGATAATAGGCAAAGTACATCTAGCTGAACTATAGTTTAAGTATAAGATTTGTTTTGAAAATAACAATTATTAAAATATATTGTTAGGATATTAGAAACATAATAGAGAAATATGCTTTAACGATAAAGCAAATACCTCTTTGTAATGCATCGTGTTTTTTTCGCTCTAGCCTTATTCAATAATTAGCTTGTTCCCCTCGCTCTCTCCTCCAGGTGCTCCTGCCCAAGCCCTTCGACATAGTCACCATTCCGATACCATCAATTTGCAATTAGTTCCCCATATGCTTTCCCTCTCTGCCTCTCACCAGACGATAGTTACATTAGATTGTGGCCAGGGAATAGCGCGTTGTATACAAAGACAGGTCAGAGAGGGGAAAATTGGATATATGTCATCCTTTAGATTGGTGCTCTAAGATTTGCCACTTCTCTAGACATAATTGACTATTTATCGTGGGTTAGTTTATTTCTGTACGATTTGCCTTTTCGAGTATTTTATTTATTTCCTTTTGCTTACGACAGGGCCCCACGCTAGTTCCACGTGTCGCTCTCCTATGCTGACGGGTCTGCCTCCGATGGCGCACTCACCATCGATGTCTTCGCCATCGGCGAGGCGCCGCCGCTCCATCGTCGTTATATCGGCTTGCTGGATTTGATGCCTAGGTCGTTGCTGAATGTTTGCAGATGATCGGGTAAAATTTGTTTTTTTTTCTATTTTCAAATATTGAGCTTCATTGAATCTACATTTTTTCCAATCTTTGAAGATTTATTGCTTAAACCTTCTTTTGTAACAGCATCAAATTAAAGATCATTATTTTTTAAAATTTGGTGTATTGTGTGGGTTATATTAAAATATCTTTAGTTAAATTTGTCATGATTCTTAGTTGTAGCTAACTGTTGAGCATAGTCAAATATAGAGAACGTGATGGCATTTTTTATTTCTATATTAATAATATAATAGATGACGAGAAGAAAATATGATGACGATAAGGAAGGCTGACGATTATCTCCATGTAAATGCCACGAAAATAAGCTTTCAACGTGACGAGGATAGCAATGTGACCATTGACAAGTGCTAACGCCAACCTTTCTCTAGTTATTATCGTTAGAAAAACCCACCTGTCGTCGTACCAAACTTCGTATAACAAGACAGTGAGACGCTGAACGTGTGGTAAATGTTGGGGTGTTTATATTTGTTTTTATTGATGGTTTTTAGTTGCAGTTTATGCTTTTTAGCTGAAAGTGAATAATAATGATTGAAAAAAGTGACTTTAAGAATAAGGGTCCGAACGGAGAGGAAAATGAGAGAGAGATGCGCGCATGATGAAAACGAGATGAGTAGAGTATGTGATGCACTCGTGACTCCCTACCTTATCTCCAGAGCGAGAGCGGTAGAGAAGCCGCTTTGAGAAATTGGATATTCATATTGATTTTTGGTTTTTCTAAGCATAAGTCAATGCAAACATAGTCAGAGGCAACTAAGGTTCTGTTACCTATCAGATTGTTAGTGTAAATATTTTATGATAGACACCGTAACAGAGTCAAAATTGGAGATAATAACAATACAACAATATTTGATAAAAAGACTAAATAGTGCTAATAGTATCAAATTATGTTGGAAACTTGAAATTAAAAGATTGGGCCATGGTCCCTCCACTATCACCTCTCCCTTTTCTCCGAAGACAATCGCAGGTGAAGAAGAGATGCTCCACTGTGGTAGGCGAGGAGGGGAAAGCTCACCACCACGACAGCCCCGCCGTGGCCGGCGAGGAGAAGCCTCACCACCAGCACCACCCCACCGTGGATGGTGAGGAGAAGCAGCCTGGCAAAGATAATACGGATGGCTGGCATGTCGGTTAGTACAACCAACTTGGTTTATATTGGCATCGGCTTCGCGCTAGGATGCGTTGTATGGAGCGCGTTGGTAGGCTCTTACATTGAAGGAAACACAAAGAGGGTAGTGGAAACATAGTACGAATATATTTCTTAATAAATATAATTACTACATACAAAACACATCAAGATATTCACGTATTTTGATATAGCATGTTCATATTGACTTCTGTTTCTAGAAGCCGAAGTCAATACGAACATCTTAATTTTTATAAACTGCTTCTATTAGCCACTACAATATGCGCTTTCATATATTATAATGTACTTTGTATTTTATTAGAAAGCAATTCCGTAAGTTGCATGACGGTCTGACTGATGTAGTACCTTTTGTTACTCCGTCTTTCTTACAAAATACATTACTATTTATTAGCCACTACTGTTTATCAACCACTTCTATCAACCACTACTATTTATCAGTCGTAACCAAAAGCTATCAGTATAAGCCAATATAAACAGGCCCATAATCTTTTTTTCATACTTAATATCTCATTTGAGTCGATATATGTCTCCTGGGTATGCCTCTCAGGGTATCAACTTGATCAAATACGATGTATTCAGCTTGGGTGCTGTGCTTCTTGTGATCCTTAGCGGAAAAAGGAATTCTCGTTTCCACCAATATGGGGACTTTATTAATGTCCTTGGATTTATGAGTATTTTTTTTGCATGCATTTATATAAGTATTTTTTTCGAGAGTTGTATAAACTCATCTACTTGTGTAGTAACCTTTATAATATCATGAACAAACATCGATTTTATAGGCATGGCAACTGTGGGAAGAAGGAACATGGATTGAGCTTGTAGATGCCTACTGAAGACATTATGAAGTACGTTAACATTGCACTAATGTTTCCCTAAAAAAACATTTCACTAATGTGTATAAAAGAGGATGCAGCCGATCGATCTACCTAAATAGCGAGAGTATGAATCTTCCTCATTATCTACTTTGACATCATGGCTCGTTGCTCTGGTGCCCTAATGGAGCCTTTTGAGCTCTAGCTTGCACATTTTTGCTTCACCTAGCTATAATACTACAGATAGCAACCTTCAAGTATTTATTTTCTATAACCCAGGAAAGTTTCAAATACGGATTCTTGACATGTAAAATACATCAATCTACTTTACATTTTGTTCTCAAAAATCTACTTTACATTTAGTATTTGCATAGAAGCCATAAGTCGCTTAAAATACATCGCTTCTTAATTTGTTTTTTTAGGTTTTTTTGTTTTTTTATTACCCGTAGAGATGTAACGGTGTTTTTCAATTTTTATCTTATTTTCCTTTTTTAATATAATAATTTAAAAAACTAACAATTGTTATAGTAAAATTTTAACCAAAATTTAATAGTTGAAGGTCGGACCCGCTTGGAGCAGGAAGCTCAGGTCTGTCATATGTGCACGCGTGAAATCAGGAAAAAGAAATGCAAATGTGTCCCTTGATATGTAAGCCTTAGGTGGTGATCAGTTGGGCTTTTTTTTTTTGGCTTATGGCTGAAAGCACTGTAGCTGGCTGAAAAAAACACTGTAGCTGACAGAGGCTTATTTAGCATAATTAAATTTAAAAAATTAAAAAATATAAAAAATATGTTAGCATATTACGTATAATACAAACAAATACGGGAAAAAAAGAACCGACAAAAAAGCACAAAAAAAGCCAAAAAATCAGAAAAAGACAAAATTTGTGAATAGTTAAAAATAAGCCGGAAGCCAGAAGCTTAAGCCGAATTGATCAGGGCCGCAGCGAAATAGCATCAATCTCGCATTATTTGGTCACCCTGCCCCACCTCCAGGTCGTGATCGACCCCACCTCCCGACACCTCATCCCTACGCCCAAATCTCGTATACACATAGTCCATGTGACCATGTACACCATCACCAAACGTCCATCCTTTCGGCCTCATAGAAGTTGCAAACGTAACTTATGCGCACAGACCACTTATGCACACAGACCACTTCATGTATTCATACACTCACAAAATCAGGATTATCCGATCTGCATCCAACCGTCCGTATCAATGAGAACATATTTTTGTAAAAAACCGTCCACCCCACCCTATCAATTTTGCAAATAGACCCTGTTGCCCTCCTCCTGATCCGCTTTCATCCCAAATCCCGCATCCCTCTTGCTCTCTATTGTGCGGTGGTGACGGCGATTATGGACGCGATTGCGATGACTAGATCCATGTTGCTCTATCCCAAATTACTCTTGTGCGGGCCACACAGGCAATGGTGATGGATTTGGCCGATGACCTACACCTTTATGTCCGCCCACCCCGCTGCATAGCGTTCCATTGCCATCCCACCCTTGTATGTAGGAATCAGCCACTCCACTCGCTAAGTTGTCGTCATTGGTCAGAAGCATAGTAGCGCCATGTGGGCGGTCTCCTCGGCTGCCTCATTGAACTTTGTATTTGTTGGAGGTGTATCGGAGTGAAATTTGTGGGTTAGGGAAGTAGCAATGCTAGTCTTTTCTTATGAAATGTTGAGTGGAATTTGTAGATCGTTGGCAAATCAACATGTTTGTAATCTTAGTGAAATCTGTGTACGGGGAATATTGGCAAAAGTTGATGTTCGTAGTGTTTTTGGATGTCTTGTTGAGTGGCCTTCCTTGTCAATGTGTACTACTAGCCTAACTGGTTATGAATGAATAAAAATGAGTGAATATTAACATGAGTCAGTGCATGATAGTATCAGGTGATATACTTCTTCCTCCTTTAAATGAGTGTATCACACAAGCACCTATGCAAGAAAATGGCAATAGCAAGTCAAAGGAAATAGCAACACCAGTGGAAGGAAATGGCATAAGCATTCCTCCGCAACATAAAGTCACCATTCTGAAACACGTTTCAAGACCAAGCCATATTCTGAACTCATCTCGTTTGTTCAACATTCTAAATTAATTTCACAAGCATCCAATTAGAACACAAGTGAAATTCCAACAACACATGATAGTTCATAAATGTAAACCCAAATTTGATATTCAGTGCATGTGTTACTAGCAGCTCCAGGCAGTAGCTAAATTACATCCTTTCATGGCTAACTGTGTATATATTTCCTCCCTTTTTTGGCTCTTGAATGCTTCACTGACACTGCCAAAAGTCCAGGAATACACATTCAACAATTTCCAGTCAACATCAAACATTGGTCAAGTTTGCATTTGCATTCATTATCAACTCATACAAATTTACATCATCTGTGCTACATTCCAGGATACCAAAAGCACTGAACTCAAAACAAAGCTACAACCTTCAACTATGATATTTTCATACATGCATATAACATTTTCTTCTTATTTTCTGCAACAGTAGAGGCTCCTTGCCAAGGGGGAGAAGGACGTGGAGTGATTGAATGCGAGCGCCGTGTTGGTTAGGGCAGCAATTAGCTGCAGCTCATTTGGGGGGAGATGCACGATGATGGCAAGTAACTGTGACATATCTTGTGGATGGCAGCCACGTTGACACCTTGACCTTGCTGGCCCACGCCGAGATCTGACCAGCGGCAGCGGTAAATCTCAAGCCAGCGAAGGAGCTCCTTGGAGCTAGCCTCCTCCTCGTGGGCTAGGCATTGTCGTTGAGCCCATCGCCACGAGCCAGTTTTGCCATCTCCTTGCCCAGATTTGCACCGCCGGCACCTCGACAAGTTTGCGCTACCACCACCTTGCTAGGATATGGGATTGGAGAGGGAGACCATCAGGGGGTTTGGTCTCCATCACCGTCGGCAGTGGTTGCCATTGCTGTCGTCCGCCAATCATCGTACCCGTCGCCACGCAAGTGCGCACGAGAGGATGGCCTAGGGGTGGAAACAGATCGAATACGAATCAAATAGTGATTTTACCATATTTGTATTTATATTTCATAAACAAATATGAATTTAAATATTCTCAAATACGAATCTAATATTGTAACGAATAAAAATTCGAATTGAATATCTACACAATTTGATCGGATTCAGATATTCTCATAACTTATGTAGTATAAACATATTAATAATATTTTATCCTCATACAATCACACTTAATCATTTTAATTTATTTATTTCCCTAAAAAAATATGAATTCACATTCAATTAAAAAAACTTGTCCAATTAATTAGTTGTATTGTAATAAAATATGTATATTGCTTCGTCGAATGTGAATACGAATAGTTCGAAGAAAATAATAATTCAGATGGTAGAAGTTCGTTCCATATTCGAATACAAACAGGAGAGAAATTGTTAATCGGATGGAAAAATCTATACCATATTCGTATCTTATTGAATACGGTAACTAGATAATATAAATAATTCATATCTATTTTCTACCTCAAGGGATGGGCAATTTGGGATTGAGGATAGTGGAGAGATGGGAGAGGGTGACATTTGGGGAGGGGGTTTGCAAAAGTGCAGGCAGTTCTTTGCAAAATCCTCCTACCCAAAGGTGGCCAAATGAACGGCACAACACGGGCTTGTTTGGCCCATTACTTAAACGGGTCATGCCATGCCAACCCATCGGCTGAGATACTGACCTGAGCACGGCCCGATAGCCTCATGGGCCATGCCAAGCCGGCCTTGCACGATTAGCCTAAACGGCCGGGCCAGGCATGGTTAACCCATTTTGCATGAAAATTTAATAATATAAAAAGTCCTAGAAAACATATAAAATATAAAATAAAATTATTTATACTTATAAAATCTCTGCTACTTAAAAATGTGAGTTGGTGGTTGTCGGTCCATTCTCCCTCCTCTCTTCTCAGTTGTCCGATCAAACATCAGCCGTCCAGATCTGCATATAGATAGTCTTTCTAATACAAAGAGGGAGTTTGTTCGTAGTCTCACTCCCGACTCCCACGCAAAAGCGCGCCTCCCCTTCCCCTATGCAACCACCCCCAAAAAAACCGCCTCTCCGCCACACCGCCACCCTGCCTCCTCTCTGTCGCCCCCTCCCTCAGCGTTGCTACCCCACCAAACCCCAGATCTAAACCTCCTCCTCCACCGCCTCGCCCTGCCTTTTCACGCTTGATGATCTCAAGGTAGTGAGCTTGCTTCCGCTCTCCTCCATCACCGACTTCCTCCCCGCCTCCCTCTCCCTGACCCTCCCCACTTCCCTCGTACTGCCTAGACCCTACTCCCCCTCCTCATCCTCGCACTGCTCACGCCATCTCCTCTCCCTCTGCGCAGGTGATCATCCTGGTGCTGGGCGTCGCTGTTGTCTTCTTCGACCACCTCTGCAAGATCAGATGCATGCACTCGTAAGGTGCTTCTGCATTCCCCATCCTATTCTTTTGTTTTTCTCTTGCGATTTGCCCGTGTTGTTGACTGGTGCATCATTCTGGACCTCGGCCGTAGGCTGGAGATGACCACTGTCTCGGCCTCCTTCTTCGAGGACCCCAACTCGCTCAACAAGGTATTTAATTGCTCGTCTCGAGTTGCTCGCGCGGTGACATGGTGTGCACGTGAGGTGTTTGTTCATTTGCTTGTGTTATGTGTGCTAGGTTCCCTGCCCGTCGATTTATGACCCTGCGGAGAAGTAAATTTCCTTGATCATTCCTGCTTATAACCAGGAACATCAGCTTCCTAAGGCTCTTACAGAAACACTCAAGTAAGGCTCTGATATGAGCACTTCCTGTTCATTTTGCTCTGTTAAGTTTGTTATATTTGAATGGTATTGCTTAATCTATACAAGTAGTTGTCCATGTCGTAGCTTTATCTGTCTGTTGATTGTTTGGTTTGTTATGCTAATCAATCATCACCATGTTGTTTTCATTCTCCAATAGCTACCTGAAACAATGTTCAGCCACCGAGAAATCCTTTACTTACGAGGTATGTGTAAATTGAACATGGTAACAATCTTCTTTATTTGATATGACCAAAAGGACAATACATTTGAAAAAAAGAATCCTGTTAAGCTACTTTTGCAAGTGAAACTAGCTAAGGAAAGATGAGAGATTATGTATTTTAGTATCATGAGATATGTTTAGTAAGCTGGTGAAACACTTTACTGCATTGGCTATAGTATGCCATGTACTGCAGACTAGCATTTTTTACTTATGCACTAAGAGATGCTCAATATGTGATTTTATTGGTTTTGCACATACACGACATTTTTCTATGCTAAATTTTGGGTACTTGTTTGTCCCCGTTGATTTTTTTAAAATTTTCTATCATGGAGTCTGACATGATTTTTAAAATAACCATATGATCTGGAACTTGCTTATGTTAGATTTATAGTTTGAAACATGTTCATTCAGTGTATAGCAAAATCAAAACTCTGAATTTGGGACTACGTGGTTGGATTTATCTTACTATTATTGTTTATATAGGCCTTTTAGCAGACGATGATGAAAACTTAATGTAAAATGATATTGACAATGGAGAGGAACCATGGTTTATGCAGAGAGTGAAAGGGAGCAACGGGATCCTAATGAAAAGACTAATGGCCCCTTCACAGATTTTTCCTTTACTTGTTGCTCATTTTGTTCAATGCTGTCAAATTTCATATACTAAGGACATATGCTAAAAACCCAGAAAGTATTCATCCTTCAAGGAATGTTCCTACCAAGAAATCAATTAACATAAAGGATCAAGTCCTCCAACTCACGACTAATAGGAGGCGTGGGGTTTTTGAAGTAGTATTAGAGCAAAATTTCATTAAATTTACTTTGTCGATTTATTTACTTCTACCATACTATGACAAGTAATTATTTTTTTGAACTTTTCTTGAAGAAATTGCTTAAAAGTTTGTATATCCATTTCTAGGAACGAAAGTTCTGGTTTCCATGTACTAAATTTGTTTGAAGAATGATTTTCATGTGCTAAAGTTCTGGTTTACTATCTCTTTTACTGATATAATGACTACTATGCCATTTTTTTTAAAAGATGATTGCCAATGGTTTTGTAGGGGTTGTTTTGGCCAAGTATTTAACTACGTAGAACCTAGTTGAATTCCCTTGTATTTTATATTTTGAGATATGCATGAGCGATCCACTTTTTATGCTCCATTGCAACGCACGGGTACCTTACTAGTTACAATATAAAATTCAAAAAATAAGAAATTATATAAATATTAAAAAATAAAAATGGGCCTAATGGGCCATGTCATGCTAGATCATGCATGGGATGTGCCATGCTGGGCTGTCACACCGGGCTAGGGTAGCGGCCCAAGCATAGCCCGACGCATCATGTCGGACCGGCCCGACATGATTCGGTGGTAGGCCATGCCGTGATGAGCCTGGGTCGGGCTAGGCCAACAGTAGCATGTTTTGGGCTAACTCGGCAGGCACGGTCCATTTGGCCACCTCTACTCCCACCTGACATTGGAACGGTTGGATATTAATCGGATGATCCATATTATTTGAGTGCACGAGTACACGAACAGTACTATGTGCATAGGATATGTTACAACAAAAGTTGCCTTAGTGCTATGTAACTTACAAACAAGTGGTTACATCTATCACCTTGTGAGCAATACATAGTTGTTCTTGTGCACTTTACTTCTATTTCCATTTCCATTGTACTGATACCATATCTTTATTTCTCACATATATACAATATTATTGACTCTCGTGAAGGTTGCGCATGATAGAAGATCGGTAATAAGAATATGATATTGAGATACAACTACAACACGAGCACATGCAATAGTGTAACAAGAAGTCGAGAACCCGACGATGCTTTTATCTTTGGATCATTGCACCTCATTCGGTATTCCTATTTGTTAATTGCAAAACATGCTAGTGAAACTAAACATTTTCTCTTATAGATATCCAGTGCTCCATTATATGCATCGCTTTAGAGGTGTTACGTTAGCATGAATGATTGAGGCAGAGATGGCTACCAATTCTTAATGAAACTACAATAATCACTTCGACTAACTTGTGTGGGGTGATCCTGGAACAATTCCTCCTTAGTCCACTGGACAGTAGTTTCACTTCAGACTGAAGGCGACCATGCATTGCAGTAGAAGCTTCGCTTCGAATTTTATGAACTCATCCTGAGGCTGCTATGCATCGGAGATGCCCTTATAAGCTATTTCACTTGATCAGAAATCGCTCAACCATTCCTTTTTTTCTCTCGCGATAACCACAAAATTACCGTAAGCAGTGCGTCTATGCTAGCAGAACCTGACCACCCTTTAATCAAAACTGCAATCACCAGCAAAATTCAAGAGCATCCCTCGAAATGAAGACGACAACAACAAAAAAAAAATCGCCATCCTTTCATCCATGCACTTGGTCCATCCAAACTGGAGTCTGGAGACACCCCCAGACAGGCAGTGGGCGAGGCGTTCGGTCCCTCGAAACTCGGCAGATAAACGCCACCACGATCCCTCCCGGCCCTCCCTCCCCACGTTCTTGCCCGGACACAAGCGCGCGCCTCCACAAACCAACCCACCACCCAAGAATAGCAAGAGCCAAGAAGAGCGATCACCAGGCGAGGCGGTGAAGATGAGGGAGATCCTGCACATCCAGGGCGGCCAATGCGGCAACCAGATCGGCGCCAAGTTCTGGGAGGTGATCTGCGACGAGCACGGCGTCGACGCCACCGGCCGGTACACCGGCGAGGCGCCGCAGCAGCTCGAGCGCATCAACGTCTACTTCAACGAGGCCAGCGGCGGCCGCCACGTGCCGCGGGCCGTCCTCATGGACCTCGAGCCGGGCACCATGGACGCGCTCCGCTCCGGCCCCATCGGCGGCATCTTCCGCCCCGACAATTTCGTCTACGGCCAGTCCGGCGCCGGGAACAACTGGGCCAAGGGCCACTACACCGAGGGCGCCGAGCTCATCGACGCCGTCCTCGACGTCGTACGCAAGGAGGCCGAGAACTGCGACTGCCTCCAAGGTAAAGATGCTAGTATTACTTTCGTTTCTTGCGTCCATTGATGCCCTATCTCTTGAATATATACTGTTCATGGCATCCTGTGCATTTCTCTAAAATGCATCTTATTATCGTTAACAGTTTGGAATCGTCTCATAAAATTCTCAAACATAGCGGGGAATGCTTGCTTCATCCAAATTTTGGCAAGATAATTTTAAATTTTATCGGATCGGTATAGAATATTGTCGCTTTTGGGTCTAAGTGGGACGAAGGTTTGATCTTGCTTTGTTTCCCGTTAGGACAGGATTGCATTTCACATGGAAAAGAAATCTGCGAACTTGGCAGCGTTGATAAGCAGTCCAGGATAGGTAGCTCGTAGTCTATGCAGATTTATCGTACCATTTAGTTTGGATTTGAGTACGAGTACCATCACTACCATTTCGTGAATCCAAATTAGGATTTAGATAGATAAGACCATACTTAGTACTAGTTGGGTAAAACGGACAGAACCATACCATTTTCACCCCTGGTTTAAATTATTGTTTTCAGTCCCATCGCATTACAGAATTGATACACTTTTTCATCTGTTCGAGTCATAAAACCATCGTGTGTCAAGCTGCTCCATTGTCTGGATTGCAACGAAGGATTAAAGTGGGTCAGAAATTGAGGTGTAATACCTTTTTAGGACAGATTTCAGTACTTCCCTGCCTTCATTTTGAGGGCTGATTTTCAGTTGAATCAAGTCATCAACTGCTTGAAACACATTGGCTAAGGGTGCCTGTTATGAAGGTTCTGAAAGTTTGCTAGACACAGACCAACACTTGAATCTTCAATGGAGACCTTACTACGGCACTGCTTATGTTGGACGAGATGCTATCTTTCCCTTGAGGCCTTTAACTAGCTTGTTAGGAGTCCTTTTATCTGAGTAAACACAGTTATTTAACTAAAGTAATCGTGGAGGTATGAATTCAGATATGTATTGCAGCTCAAAAAAACAAACGTAGATTAGGAATGTCTCATCTATTGTCCCATTTTTCACACCAATCCCTCGTGCAAATTGTTAGTTGAAATGGAAGACTTGTGTTTTAACGTAAAATTTTCAATGGGCAAAAACAAGCAACTTACCAAGCTTTGACTAGTATATCATACAAATGAACCAGCGAGCCCTGATTTGTTTTTGGAAATGTGAACATGAACATATAAGCAAATGAATTTACTGAGCAGCAATCTAAACATCTCCCATAGTCGCAGTTGTAATTCCTGAGAGCTGGATTTGTCGTTCAGACATTGGTTTTCAGTCCTTCGGGTGGCAGACAACTTGTTTGTCGGTCAAATACGAGCTTTTAGTACAGAGATACGTTACATCACACGTCGACATCCTCTCTTTTTTTGGCTGGTGAAGGTTCACGAGAATACCATCACTAACAATGTACCAATACAAAATATCATCATTCTGTGATTACTGACAATGTTGTACGACCTAACACGAGAAAGGAGGTATCAGCGAACGGAGTAGTGTCGGTGGTGGTTGCAGCGAACGAGACACTGAGGCAGGCTGTTGCCAGTGGTTGGGTGGATGGATGGATTACAGGATTAGTGATGCGCTGCTTACTTGCTTATGTGTACTTGCATGATTGCATTTGGACTTACATGAGGTGAAATGGATTTTAGTACACCTGATGATAGCAGCAGCAGCGAACACAAACTTTTGTTCTGATGTTCGGTTACAATTTCAGCTGGAAATTAACAAATTGTATATGAGCTATTGAGATCAAGATTAGATTTCCTAGTAGCACTCTATGGACATGATTAACTCCGGTATCGGCAAGGATTAATAATATGGTGCTCAATTCTTGCACGGTCGCGTCTGTAGCTAAAGAAGCACCTGCGGTTTGCCCTTTCCAGGCAGTTATAGGACCGAATATGACGACTAGAATAGAGTAAATAGGTGCCAACAAAATTACAATAATTTTTCAAATCTATTCTCAAAGTGGAATCATGACTCTAAATTCTTCACTCTAATAACTATGAGAAATTATAAAGTTTAGAAACTAAGCACCCATACAAAAAGACCCACACGAAAATGCACAAAAACAGTAGTACTACTACAGTGCTATAGTAGAATTGGCAGTACCACTACAATGTACCTGCAGTAGCGCTGCTATAGTAAAATCAGCACAAGA
Organism: Dendrocalamus latiflorus; assembly: GCA_017311315.1. NCBI lineage: Eukaryota > Viridiplantae > Streptophyta > Magnoliopsida > Poales > Poaceae > Dendrocalamus > Dendrocalamus latiflorus. Next base: position 12,929,362 of record CM029611.1, on the reverse strand, counting down.
ATAGTGGTATCTGCATGATTTTAAAACGAAAACTGATGAAACTTTTAATTCATTGGTCCAAATAAAACTTGGCATGCACCTTCATTAGGATGTCAGGAATCTATTCCAATCAACAATTGAGAGAGTCATCGTCAAAGTTATGACTTTTTTATTTGAGTGAAGGGAGCAGTAAAATTGGGCAAAAGAGAGAAATCTTGATCTGTTCTTGCTCGTGAATCCTAGATAATCTAGGTGACTTTGGATGAATTCTCATATGTCATAGTAAATTAACCACAATACAATTTCAACCCAAACCCCCACAAGATCAAAATCCTCAAATCATCTCTTTCTTGAGCAAAATCAGGCAAACTCAAAAACTTCCCATAGAAAATGTTTAGATGGATGGAACCTGACATATAAAAGATATCTTCACCTCTTATATATCATTGGCACAAAGAAAAATCAAGAGGAGAATAAATCTAAATAAGAAAGCCAAGCAAATTAAAAGCACAAAAGAGAATTCATTGTACAACTCACCTGGCAAACTTTGGATATTTATTTCACTTAAACAGGAATGTTTTACATCCAATCTCTTATGATAGTAGAGCTCTAAGTCTAGAGCACACATACAAGGCTCTAACATAAGAAAATCCTAACCCTAAACACTCAAATTTCTCTCAAGTCATAAGAGGAATACATCTCACAGCACAGTATAAGGGCTTATATAGTGAAAGCTCTTCACTTCTTAGGCCCCGTTTGGCACAGCTCTAGCTCCGAGATCTATGCTGGATCTGTAGTTTGTTGACTAAATTAAAATGATTTAAATATTTTTATTTAATATATAATATAAATGAAATGAGTCATGTAAATGCACTTAACATGCCTGCAACTCTAGATCCAGGATTTCCTAGAGCTACAGATGACCAGCTCTAGGAAATCTACAGATTTCCTAGAGCTAGAGCTCTGCCAAACGGGGCCTTACTTAACCCTAACAACTAGCCACTTCTTAGTGGATCACACCACTTATATATGGGGAAGCCCGGTAATGTACATACAAACGGGTTTTAGTATTTTACACTCACACACTTGCATACTTTTTAAATCACAACTTTTCAAAGGCTCCACAAGTCTGATAACATAATTCATCTACAAAGATGTGACCTAAACAATTTAGGCTAGCGCCGCAGTTTTACAAACCACCACACCACTCGGTATTGGACAATTTCCCAAATTGCCACCCAACAGTCTTCACGAACGATGCGATGTCTATGACTTGTTATCAAGATCGTACGTCTGCACCGAGGCCATCACCACTTGAAATGCCCAAATCTCATGGCGCACAAATACCACATCATAGTCTGTGATGCCCAATGCTTACCGCCAATATCGTACGTCTGCTTCGAGGAATGTCACCACTTAAAACGCATAAGATCAATTGGCACACCACATGTACGTATTGCGGCTTCACTATCCTTGTGTTTTTCTCATGCTTCTCAACTTGAGATGTTGCTCCACCCAGACTTACATGACACGCCATAGCCTCATCACCCCTTTTGTAGCCTCGGTATTGCCGCTGGCCGCAACAATCATCAAAGCATCTGCACATCAAAGAATAAAGTAATCGATCCGAGCACAAATAATATGCATTTGACTCTCAATTGGCAAAGACAAATGTATGGACATGCCATGACTCACACATGCGTAGACTCCCCGTGACTAACACCACCAAAATCAATACTCAAAACCAACTCAGCATAAGTGCCGGTATGACCACGGCACTTATATGATCATATTGCCAACTTCACGCCGGTCATATAGCTTTGCCAAGGCTGAATAGACCGCTACACTCCAGCCGTACCACGATTACAACGCCGGTACTACCGCACTAGGTATCAGCTCAAAAACTTCAAAACGATCTCCTCTGAAAAATAGATATTAACAACTACAGACTGGTACTACTACTTCAGTCGGTCATACCGTGACTTCAACACCGCTACTACCGCCGGCAGCAACTCAAAATACAATTGCTCAAAATCAAACTCAAACAACAGAAATAAGACATAAGCAATATCAAATACTCATCATTACAATAGTACACTGGTTCTTTTACAGGACTGACTTGATACATGTCTGTACCTGAATAGTAGAATTCTGATCATTTTCAGTAACTTTTGGGCTCCTGAAACGAACTAACGATCAAATATTCATGTAAAATTAGCGATGGATGTCCTGCAGAACTGTTGGATTGTCGAGTGTATATGTTAACTGAAACTGCCGTATGATTGTCAGCAACAGAAATCATAACTGTTTGCATCATAGAAATGCTATGAAGTAGTATGGACTAACATTGCTCGACATTTCTGACTGACAGGATTCCAAGTATGCCACTCTCTGGGAGGAGGCACTGGCTCCGGCATGGGCACGCTGCTCATCTCCAAGATCCGGGAGGAGTACCCGGACCGCATGATGCTGACCTTCTCCGTGTTCCCGTCCCCCAAGGTCTCCGACACCGTCGTGGAGCCCTACAACGCGACGCTGTCCGTGCACCAGCTCGTTGAGAACGCCGACGAGTGCATGGTCCTCGACAACGAGGCCCTCTACGACATCTGCTTCCGCACCCTCAAGCTCACCAACCCATCCTGTAAGCATGCACCACGAGGCGTTCCATTTCATTCTTCTTGCACAACGCCAATGCCAATTGATCGCAATGCACCATGCCAATTGCTCAATCGATCGATCTGATGCATGATGCACGAACTAATGCAGTTGGTGACCTGAACCACCTGATATCGGCGACGATGAGCGGGGTGACGTGCTGCCTGCGGTTCCCGGGGCAGCTCAACTCGGACCTCCGGAAACTTGCAGTGAACCTGATCCCGTTCCCGCGGCTGCACTTCTTCATGGTGGGGTTCGCACCTTTGACGTCGCGCGGGTCGCAGCAGTACCGCGCGCTGACGGTGCCGGAACTGACGCAGCAGATGTGGGACGCCAAGAACATGATGTGCGCCGCCGACCCACGGCACGGGCGTTACCTGACGGCGTCGGCCATGTTCCGTGGCAAGATGAGCACCAAGGAGGTGGACGAGCAGATGATCAACGTGCAGAACAAGAACTCGTCCTACTTCGTGGAGTGGATACCCAACAACGTCAAGTCCAGCGTCTGCGACATCCCGCCCGTGGGGCTCAAGATGGCCTCCACCTTCGTCGGCAACTCCACCTCTATCCAGGAGATGTTCCGCCGGGTCAGCGAGCAGTTCACCGCCATGTTCCGCCGCAAGGCCTTCCTGCACTGGTACACCAGCGAGGGCATGGACGAGATGGAGTTCACCGAGGCCGAGAGCAACATGAACGACCTCGTCGCGGAGTACCAGCAGTACCAGGACGCCACCGCGGAGGAGTACGAGGAGGAGGACCCCGCCGACGAGGAGGAACACGCCTGATCGACCAGTTGCTTCGGTTTGTTCGGCTCTGCATATATAGTACATACGTATATTACCGTGTCCGCATTACTGCTGTTTGTGTACGTACGTACGCTTGTGTGTGCTAGTGCCTGCTGCTGTTGTCCTCGTCATCGTTGTCATCTTTTTAAGGTTATTTGAAGTTATTTGTTCATGTACTACTGCGGATTAGTTACTTTCTTTCTATGTATATGTACGGAATATATCTACTTCATTTACATGTAGTTAACGTTGCCTGTGTTCCCTCTGTTTCACACTTTCACTCAGCGTGTGCTTTGTTTGGGTGTCATCAACCGGTGGGCTTCTTCGGCCTTCAGCTCAAGAGAGTGGTGGCGGCGCTGCTATCGTGGTGGCGCGCTGGAGCTAGAGGAGAGAGTGGTAGATGGCGGCGGTAGTGAGGTTGTGGCGTGAGATGGGCGGCGCAGTGACAGTGGAAAAGGGATGGCACGGAGGAGGAACTGGGCAGCCATCGGCGAGCTGGCCCAGCCTCGCCGGTGCTGGAGTTGCAGGAGAAGAAGAAGCATAGGGATCCTAAGAGTGGAGCATATTAGCGCAGAGGACCAGTGAGCCGACATCCTCACAAAGGCACTTCCGAGAATGAAGTTTGGTGAGATGCGTGAGCTGATCGGTGTCAGAGACCTCACAACCTAAGTCAGGTTTAGAGGAGTGAGTGTGGTCGAATAAACCTGATTGGGCGGAAGTTCCCTACGTGGTCGTTTACGACCGGTCTGTGTGGTCATAACGACCGGGTCTCTGCGTGGTCGTAATGACTGGTATTTGTGTGGTCGTTACGATCGGTTCCCTGTTTGGTCATTTACGACCGGTCTCTATGTATGTAACGATCGATTCTCTGTGTGGTCGTAACGACCAGTGTTTGTGTGGTCGTTTACGACCGGTCTCTATGATCGTAGGTGTTGTGGTCGTACACACCGTGGTCCTAGGCACCGTGGTCGTGGCTCCTGCATGTGCGTAGTCGAAGTGCAGCGGTCGTGGTGCATGTGTGTGCGTGGTCGTAGGTACAATGGTCATAGCTACAATGTCAGTGGCTATAGTGGCCATAACTACAGTGTCGTGGTTGAAGACATGCTAAAGTCAGAGACTCGGTCGAAGACAAGCTGTGGTTAGAGAAGCGGTCGAAGACAAGCCGTGGTTGAAGCCAGTGGTCATGGTCGTGTGGCCAGTCACTGTAGCAGTCAGCGATCACTGTAGCAGTTGGTGGTAACTGTAGCAGGCATCAGCACGGGTGGTCGTGGATGACGCAGGCCGTCCTTCAGTCGGCAAACTGCCCGGTATGGGCAGGCGGCGAGGTAGTTGAGGCCGAAGAATCCGAACATTAGTGGGTCTAGGTTTTGAATGGAAAAGGGGTTTGTAAATTGAGTCAAGTTGTAATTCGAAGGTGCAAAGAAAGTGAATACAAGAAAAAAAATGCTCCAAACACTCTCCGCCTCATACAACTCTGTTCTTGTTCCTTCTCGTCTCTATTCTACTATGTTTCTTGTTCAACAATAGAGTACTCTCGGGTGATTTGGGTGTGTTAATCTGCAGGTGTTTTCCAACACTTGGTATCAGAGCACGGTGCAAGCCCAAATACCCATGGTTCGAGCCGATGGCCATCACCACGCAGCAGGCGGCAAAGGAGAGCGGCGGCGTGCCCTTCCACTACCCCATGCTGACATCCTCCAACTATACCACGTGGGCGATCAAGATGGAGACACTGATGGATGCCTAGGGGATATGGGAGGCCATCGAATCAACACCAAGAGTGGTCATGGAGGCCAAGAAGGACAAGTCGGCGTGGGCTTTCATTTTTCAAGCTATACTCAAAGACATTCTTCTGCAGGTGGTCAAGAAGAAAACAGCCAAGGAGGTATGGGATTCTTTGAAAACCAGATACCTCGGGGTAGATCGGGTGCAAAAGGCGTGATGCAAACATTACAGAACGAGTTTGCGGCATTGTGCATGAAGGAGGGAGAGTCCATCGATGACTTCACCGGGAAGTTGAGTGGGATGGCGAGCAAATACAACGCGCTAGGTACAACCCTAGAGGACCTAGTGCTCATGAAGAAGCTCCACAACTTAGTGCCCAACAAATTCCTCCCGATGGTAGCCTCAATCGAGCAGTACTCTGATCTGGAGGCGATGTCGTTTGAGGATGCCATAGGGCGGCTGAAGTCGTATGAGGAGAGGATCTGTCATCACATCGACAACACCAACACCGATGGACAACTCCTTCTCACTCACACTGAGTGGTTGGAGCAGCAGAAAGATGGTGGTGGGGAGTCGTTGGCAAGCAACAAGGGGCAAGGCGCTAAAAACTCAAACGGACATGGTTGGGGTAGAGGTCGTGGCTGAGGGTGCAGTCGAGGACATTCCGCCAGCTCCAACAGGACATGAAAGGAAGGCACTGGAGGTGGCAAGGACAAAAGTCACATTCAGTGTTTCAATTGTGACAATAAGGGGTGCTACGCCTCTAAATGTTGCAAAAGCGCCGAGAGGAGGTGAACCTAATGCAAGGCCAGGAGGAAGAGCCATCCCTGATGTTGATGGTATGTGCGGAGGAGCAACGCAATTTGGTACTTCTGAACGAGAAGCACGCCCTACCGGACTTGTGTGCAGAAGGTGACAAGCATGTCACAATTCAGGAGCAGCCCACTTCTGGAGTATGGTACCTAGACAATGGTGCTAGTAACCACATGACGGGATAACGATTATTCTTCACCGAGCTTGATGAAAGTGTCATTAGTAGGGTAAGTTTCAGTGATGGATCGACTGTACAAATCAAGGGAAAAGGCTCAATTCTGTTTGAGTGTGAGAATGAGAGCTGCGGGTGTTGACAAAGGTATACTACATCCCTAGCCTTTGCAATAATATTATAAATTTGAGACAATTGACAGAGGATGGCACCAAGATCATGCTCCTAGACAACTTGCTTCAGATGTATGACAGGACTGGCGAACTCATGATGAAAGTGAAATGCACGGCCAATAGATTGTATAAGGTCGTTTTGCATACCTGTGCTCTAGTTTGTCTTGCAGTGTCCTTGGCCAAACCGAAGTGGTTGTGGCAAGCTTGGTTGGGGCACCTTAATTTTTAGGCAATAAAACTAATGGTCGACAAAGGTATGGTACAGGGAGTGCCAAGAATAGAACATCCTACACAAATCTGTGAGGGCTGTTTGCTTGCTAAGCAAAGCTGAATACCCTTCCCAATCAAGTTCAGTACAGAGTAGTGCAGCTGTTAGAATTTCATGTAGATTTATGCAGCTCGATCACACCTCAGACACAGGTCGGGAGCAAGTAATTCCTACTGCTTGTTGATGATTTCAGCCGGATGATGTGGTTATACACACTGAAGTCGAAAGAGAAAGCTGTTAATGCTTTCAAGAAGTGTAAGTTGCTGGCAGAGAACAAGACTAGGTGTAGTCTGAAGACTCTAAGGACCAACCGGGGTGGTGAGTTCTTGTCAAAACAATTAGCACAGTTGTGTAATGAATAAGGAGTCCATCGACATCTCACCGCACCTTATTCACCTCAGTAGAACAGGGTGGTAGAGCGCCAGAACTGGACCGTGCTGGCGACAACCCAAAGCCTTCTGAAGACTATGGTAGTGCCAGGCATGATGTGGGAGAGGTAGCTCGACATGCTGTTTACCTACTGAACCGTGTGCCGACCAAAGCTCTAGATGGTGTCACCCCGTATGAGGCATGGACAGGTAGGAAACCAAGTTTGGCACATCTGAAGATCTTTGGTTGTACTATACATGCAAAGATACCTGCTGTCCACTTGAAGAAATTGGATGACATGAGTAGAGCAGTAGTATACCTGGGTGTTGAGGAAGGATGTAAGGCTCATCGCCTATATGATCCTTATAACAAAAGGCTTCTTGTGAGCTGGGATGTGGTATTTGAGGAAGACAGGAAGTGAAATTGGGAGGAGCCATGCAGTGGTGAGATCAGTGAAGCAGTAGAGTTCATTGTAGGAGAACCTGCAATAGAAACGACAGGCAATTGGACTAGCAAGTCTCAGCTGTAGCAAACTCGTTAGCACCAGAGCCAGAGGACTGGACATCCACATCACTTGCATCGCTTGATTTTCAGCTAGCCTTGGTAGCCCATTTAGGCCCCTCATGTTCTTCTCCTGGAACATACAACGAACCCAAGAAGTACCGAGCACTCCCAGAAATTTATGCAGAAACACAGCCTATTGAACTCAATTTAGAGCTCTTGCTGTTGGTAACTAAAGAGCTGTAGACCTACCAAGAAGCTGTGAAATCACCCGAATGGCAGGATGCCATGAGGAATGAGCTGGAGGCAATAAAGGAGAACAAAACCTGGACCCTCACTAAGTTACCGACTGGTCATACAGTAATTGGACTCAAATGGGTATACAAGGTGAAAAAAGATTCAAACGGGAATCTTCTCAGGCATAAAGCACGTATTGTTGTAAAGGGTTTTGTGTAGAAACAAGGGATAGATTATGAAGAGGTGTTTGCACAGGTAGCGAGAATGGAAACGATGAGATTATTGTTAGAACTAGCAGCTCAAGAGAGTTGGGAGGTCCATCATCTTGATGTTAAGTCGTCATTTCTGAATGGAAGGCTCCAGGAGGAGGTTTGTGTGAAGCAACCTGAGGGTTTCTCAGTTGCAAATCAGGAGCATCTTGCGTCCAAATTGTCCAAGGCGCTCTATGGTCTAGGACAAGCTCCAAAGGCATGGAAAATCTGACTGGACAGTACTCTAAAGGAACTCAGGTTTCAGAAATGTCCACAAGAGCAAGCTCTCTACAAAAGAAGCACTGGGTCTAAGCTGTTGGTAGTAGGAGTATATGTTGATGACTAAATCATTATCAGCACTAGCAAAGACCAGATATACCTGTTCAAGAAACAAATGATGAGAGAATATGAGACGAGTGATCTTGCACTCCTCTCATACTACATGGGAATTGAGGTAGAGCAAAGGAAAGGATCTATTACTTTGAAGCAATCAGAGTATGCCAAAAAAGTGTTGAAAGTGGTTGGTATGTGGGAATGCAATTCGGCAAAGGTTCCTATGGAACCAAAATTGCATTTGAGCAAAGATGAGGGCGGAGTACCAATGGATGCTACAGACTTCCGTCGCATAATTGGGAGTCTGAGCATCTCTCACATACACGACCGGATTTGAGTTACTCAGTGGGCATGTTGAGCAGGTTTGTGCAAACACCCAAGGAGTAGCACATGCAGGTAGTCAAGCAGGTTCTAAGATATGTGAAGGGCACCATCAACTCTGTTTTGGAGTATACGCGAGGAGGTGAAGGACTCTTGACAAGCTACAGTGACAGTGATCTCGCTAGAGATGTGGAAGATAGGAAGAGCATGAGTGGTTTTGCCTTTTACCACTCCGTAAGCTTGATCGCATGGAGCTCACAGACACAGAGGATAGTTGCACTCTCCTCGTGCGAAGCTGAGTTCATTGCAGCAACAGGTGTAGCTTGTCAGGCGATCTGGCTCAGAAATTTGCTAAACGAGATCACTTGGAGGAAGCCCGAACCAATGACATTGTTCGTGGACAACAAGTCGGCAACCGCACTTATGAAAAACCCGGTGTTCCACGGAGGAAGTAAGCACATTGATACATGCTTTTACTTCATTAGAGAATATGTGGAATAGGGACAAATAAGAGTGGAGCATATCAGCACAGAGGAGCAGCGAGCCGACATCCTCACAAAGGCCCTTCCCAGAATCAAGTTTGGTGAGATGCGTGAGCTGATCAGCGTCAGAGACCTCACAGCCTAAGTCAGGTTTAGGGGGTGAGTATGGTCGAATAAACATGACTAGGCGGAAGTTCCCTACGTGGTTGTTTTATGACCGGTTTGTGTGGTCATAACAACTGGGTCTCTGTGTGGTCGTAACAACTGGTGTCTGTGTGATCATTACGACCGGTTCCCTGTGTGGTCGTTTACGACCAGTCTATGTGGTCGTAATGACTAGTTCTCTGTGTAGTCATAACGACTAGTGTCTGTGTAGTCGTAACGACCAGTGTCTGTGTGGTCATAATAACCGGTGTCTATGTGGTCATTTACAACCAGTCTGTTTGGTTGTAGGCGCCGTGGTCGTAAGCATCATGGTCGTAGGAACCGTGGTCGTAGGCACCATGGTTGTGGCTCCTGCGTGTGCATGGTTGAAGCACAACGGTCGTGGCACCTGTGTGTGCGTGGTTGTAGCTACAGTGGTCGTAGCTACAGTGTTAGTAACTACAGTGGTCATAGCTATAGTGCCACGGTCGAAGACATGTTGAGGTCGGAGACGCGGCTGAAGACAAGCTATGGTCGGAGAAGCGGTCGAAGACAAGCCGTGGTCGAAGCCAGTGGTTGTGCGACCAGTCACTGTAGCAGTCAGCGATCACTATAGCAGTTGGTGGTAACTGTAGCAGGTATCAGCACGGGTGGTCATTGATGACACAGGCCATCCTTCAGTCGGTGAACTGCCTGGTATGGGTAGGCGACGAGGTAGTTGAGGCCAGAGAATCCGGACCTCAGTGAGTCTAGCTTTTTAATGGAAAAGGAATCTATAAATTGAGTTGAGTTGTAAGTCAAAGGTGCAAGAAAGTGAATACGAGAAAAAACTGCACCAAACACTCTTCACCTCATACAACTCTGTTCTTGTTCCTTCTTGTCTTTGTTCTACTCTATTTCTTGTTCGACAATAGAGTACTCTCGGGCGATTTGGGCGTGTTGATCCTGGGTGTTTTCCAACAGAGGCAAGGGAAAGAAAGAAATGCCGAGATCTAAGGATGCAGGCGGCGATCTACGGTTAAGGGTCCATTTGGAATGGAGGAAACCCGTGGAAAAAGTGGAGGAATTGAGTTCCAAAGGAAAGTTTAGCAAAAAATGTCATTTGGGATGGAGGAATGCCCCCTTCCAATTCCAAAGGAAAGTATATCGTTCTCCACAAAACACAGGAAATCAAACATCCACCATGAGCTCCATTTTTCACAAAAGACTGAGGCAATGAGAGAAAGAGAGACTACCATGCCACTTCCGTTCAACGACGAGCTTGTCGAGGACAGATCTGACAAGGATGCCAAGATCTGGACAAATCCCCGGAGGCCCTCTCGGCCAACGCCACCCTAGCCCACGCAACTCATCACCCAGCCTGCCGTCGTCGCCTCCCCAGTCCAACATGAAGCGATGAGAGCCCACAACAGTTACTGATTTAACCAAAGAGAGAGTGAGGAGGGGAAGCTTTTGCCACAGGAGAGGGAGAACGGATTAACGAGAATTGAAGGTAAAGAAATAGATAAAAAGGATGGTTCTAGTCGCCTTACTTGGTACTAGTAGTTTTTTAGAACTACCTAGCACGGTGGCATCGATATTGACAAGTAAGAAGCTGATTTTTATTTCATGTTTATTAACCTGCATTCCAAACGTCTATTCATATATATTTGTGTTTTCTAATCCTTTATCTTGCCATTGTATTCCTTTGATTGTTTTATGTTTTTTTTCTATTTCTTTGTTTTTCATTACTGCATTCCAAACAGGCCATAAAGGGGATTTTGGTAATTTTTCAATTTAGCTTTCCATTGTTTAGCAATTTACAAACCAGGCCTTTCCTGCTCAGTTATGGTCCCTAGAAGTTCGAATTCTTTAAAAAAGATTCTACGTGTTCATGATGACGGGTACATCGGTAAGGAGGAATGCCGCATTTATATATAATGCGATTTATCGTGCTGGTCTGCAAGAAAAGTAAAGATAATATAAAATTATTTTTTGGTAATTAATCAACAAAAATTCGTTTAAATGACAGATAATAGTCACACAATGCGAAAATATATAGTTGGTAAATGACATAAAAAATATGCAAATATGATACATGTCAGTTTGTCACCTGGATTCCTTTATATGGCTAGCTATGCATAAATGGGACAATTTGAGAACCATATCTATAAAAATAAAAACAACCGGTGATATTCAAAGCGTCTCGTTCGTTTTGATGGCAACAAAATCCCACAATAATCCTAAAAAACTCTTAAAAATTCTCATATTAATCGAAAGAAAAGTGGAAGGAGCTCTACCACTTATTTTGGTGAGCCTAGATTATAACAGTGTAGATTAATCATATATAGATAATTGAGTTATATAACAAATAAAATTGTATTTCAATTATAGAAAATAGAGTTGTACATCAAAAAAAAATTGTATCGTAATAACTAGCCGTGCAACTGCGTGAGTAAATATGTTAATTAGGATAATTCTGATAGCAAATCGGTGTAATTTTGAAAGCACATCAGTGCAAATTTGGGGAGATATGAAGAATTTCATAGATGTCGTGATATTTCAAAGATTGTTCAAATGAAGGTCGAAACCAAAAAAGATAGAACTTTTCCACTGGTTTATCGCCTCATGAAATATCCTTCCAGTCACAACGGTATCTGTTGTGAGAATATTTTTAGAAATAAATATTATCAAAAATAGATTTATGCAACAAGGTAATCGATGAGAAGCTCAATGATTTGGTGGTATGCTACACCGAGCGAGAGATATTTATAAGCATTGATGATGATAAAGTCATAAGACACATTCAATGCATGCAATCTCATAGAATGAATTTACCTCGTGATTTAAGCTAGCGCTTTAGCTGTATGTTTTGTTTTTAAATGTTCATGATCATTAACAATTAGTTACTGTATCACTAATTTTACTATTTTTATACATAGATGACATATCTCTACTTACTGCAAGCATATTTATATATTTTTCGGAATGCGCTTTGTATTATGGAGATACCTTTTTTGTATTTCTCTTTTTTTACTTTGCTTCTCTTCTATTTATATATGAATTTAGATTGTATAAAAGTAAAAGACTATATTTATAGTTTAGCCCACTCTTCATCTTCATCCTTGGCTTCGCACTGGTGTTGCCTGTTGCTCTGTCACTATCATGGCACAAACAAAAGTCACGGTCTTAGTGGTCGAGGCACTGGGCTATATTTTAGTAACTTTGTTTTGAAGAAAGATCTATATTAGAGCAACTCTAGCAGTAGCCCTCAAATCTAAGCCCCTACTTTTCATTTGAGGGCTCCCCCTACTTTTGAGGGCCCAATTTTTTTGCTTCTACTCCAACAGCACCCCTCAAATCCATTCCACACACACCGACACATGGGACCCACTCCTGACAAATCCATTCGGGCAAGGACGGCTTCGGCGAGGCGTCGGCGAGGGAGGCGGGCGACGGGCGTCGGCGAGGGGATTTTGGCGGCGTCGGCGACGGGCGAGGCGTCGGCGAGGGAGGCGGGCGGGCGGGGAAGCGGAGGAGGCGGGCGGGGAGGGAGGCGGCGGGGAAAGAGGCGCGCGGGGGTGAGCGGAAGCGGCGGCGAGGGAGGCGGCGGCGACGGAGGCGGGCGAGGCGGGGGTGAGCGGAAGCGGCGGATTTTGGCGGCGACGGCGTCTGCGTCGGGCGAGGGAGGCGGGCGGGCGGGGAAGCGGAGGAAGCGGGCGAGGGAGGCAGGCGGGCGGGGAAGCGGCGGAGGCGTCGGGCAAGGGAGGCGGGCGGGCGGGGAAGCGGAGGAGGCGGGCAGGCGAGGGAGGCGGAGGAGGCGGGCGGGTGAGGGAGGCGGCGGGGAAAGATGCAGGCGGGGAAAGATGCAGGCGGGGAGGGAGGCGGCGGGGAAAGATGCAGGCGGGGGGGGGGGGGGCGGAGATTCGGCGGACGGGAGGGGAAGAGGCGGGCGGGGAATTTTGGCCGAGAGCGGGAGAAGTTTCACGGTGCGGGAAAAAAACAGGAAAATGAGGGGGGGGGAGCCCCTAGGAATGAGAGGTGGGAGGGTGATTTGAGGGGCTCCTCAAATTTGAGGGCTCTAGTAGGGGCTCTGCTGGACCTCTATTTTTACCTCAAGCCCTCAAATATGAGGTTTGAGGGCTCAAGTAGGGGCCCTGCTGGAGTTGCTCTTAGTAACTTAGTTGCTGCTGCAGGTCTGATGACTTCAACTGTCTACTCAAACCACATCATGGCGTTTTAAGCATTTACCATCATTTGTTTGTCTTACGTGGTGTGCCTATCTCTCAACCAAATGAAACATTCTGAAATCGGAAGGTAGTTTGTCTTACGGTATGCAGTCATTACTCATGACCTTTTGCCGTGCTGAAAGCAAAGTTGTTGCTGCAGTCATCACTCATAATTGAACCTCGCACATGATAGTGTTCTGCATATCTTTTGCAAGCCAATCCTCAGTGGAGACTTGAGGCTAATGGTTGTCCTATCACACTGAATTCTGATCACGCCCCTCCCTTCTCCCTGTTTGCAACACGATACTGTACGAAGACTTTAAACCACAAACCGATACATACTCCCGTATGGATGTGCACAAAAACTTGTCCGGTACCGTTGCAGCATAGTACTGTACCTTCGTCTAAGAGCAAATGTGACCGGCCAAGTCGAATAGCAAGCGACGAACGGCAAAAGTTCAGTTAAGCTGATCAGCCAAAAAGTAGGTGTAAATTATCACGCCAGCTCTGGATTCTTGAAGGAAGATCATTCCCCGGTAATGGATCAGTCACCACTTTCGCGAGGTTCGTCGCAACGTGGATAGCTTTACAGATCGTTAAACACGAGGGCGACATGAAGTAGCAAGCTAGTGCTGCGATTTTCTAAAGTTCAATTTGGTGAGGAATTCGCATCGATTTGCTTTTCAAGCAGGATCACGCGACTGTTCCTCAGCCTCAAATATGTTCCTGAGATTTCGGTTGACAGCAACGAGCAGGTGTTCAATTAGACACAACTTTTCGCTGAGATTTGCCTTTTGATAACAGCAATGAGAATGGGTGTTTTTAGTGACTGGAACATTGGAAAGAAGAATGAAAGTGAAGATGGATTGAGGGGAGCCGAATATTCACATGATCAGCATATGGATGACATGCGTATAACTTCATTCCTGGAAGAAAGCAAAAGAGGAAAAGGAAACAAAGGTTGTTTAACTTCTTTTTCTTGTTAAATTTGACAAAAGAGCAACAAAGAAGAGACGGATTCGATAGTAAAATGTTACTTTTATTTTCTTTCATTTGATAAGTTTGTTTCTGAAGAAGAAAAACAGAAAAAAAAATTCTGCTCATTGTACGTGCCTTACTGTCCTTTCGACAATGATGCGTGGTTGCGCAACTGATGCAAAGGCTTCGAGGACAATGATAGGCAAGACATCTAGCATACGAACTAGGTTAATCAATCAGATCATGTAAAAAAGGCAATTGCCAGATTAGTGGTTTGGGCATCTTCCACGCATCCTCACTTAGAGATTCTCACGGTCTCGCTATAATGCAACAATTAGGATCTCTCTTGTACTAAACTAGTAGAGTGGTCCGTGTATTTATGTAACTATATTTATTTCAAAGTTGATAGTATTAAATAATATAACTTAGATACTTGAGAATATATTTACATATCTCGTAGGTTGTTTAGATTTCTAAGACATTATAAGCATTAGAAATGGCAATACAGTTTGAAGTAATACAATTTGAAGAACCTAATTGAAGTATGAACTTTGATAGAAGAAAATCATTGAGCATAATAAGTTATTGGGGTTCCTAGAAATGTAACTACTCTTCATCATGCATAGATCATGTAGTTGCATACCTCCATTCTTCCTCTATTAGCTACTCTTTTCCAAATGAATGCATGCACATGTACATCCATTTAAACTCAAGTAATACATTGATTATGTGTGTGACGAATTATCATATTAGTTTACATAGTATTAGTGTATCTTACTCACGTATACACTAATGCACTATGGACAACCTACCTTGAACTTTTCTTCTCTCACATGTCAGCTGCTTCATCGAATCGTGTGTCTTCTATCTCTTCTCGCTGCCACAGCTTTTCTGCTTCAACCTCCAATAGCAATTTCAATTCTTGATCGATCCCTCTCAATTGCTATCCCTTCCAATGCAATACTCTATCACATAGTTATCGTTGATCGTTGCTTCAACCTCCAAGTATTGCTTAATGTTGATTGTTGCGACATCAACATATATACACATACAGTCGTCACTGATCCCCGCTTGGAACACCATGCATGATGTTATACTTGTTTGATGTCCTCTTCTCCCGTGCCAACTGCTCTTCTTCTTCGGCGTTGGCCAACTTAATATTGTGGCTTTCTCAATAATGTGACGACCTCCTATCTTCACTGATGTTGGTATATCTATTTTAGTTGTTGTGTAACGATATGGAGAATGTTCTTGCCATCGCCAGTAGTGTCGTGCCCCTCACGGGTGATGACACGCTCCTAACTACCCAATGGCCCTATATCTTCCATAACTCACCTTCAATACAAAGTTTCATCTCCTCTCTACTAGGACTTCACCATCATCGAGTTTCTTTGGCCACAAACTTCTTAAACGACACCTATACTTACCAATCATTGTCATGGCCCTTGGCTCCTTTGACTCTAGCTTTTCTCTTCTACAGCTCTAGTGAGCAGCATAACATTGTCCTTATCGGATGGCTAAAGTAAGCCGCACGATATTGTGCTTACTGCCACCTCATCTTTTCTCTTCCAGGTGGGTCAATGTCTTTTTGTAAGACAGATTGATGCCATTACATTATTTTTTAGTCTCCTTTGTCATCATTCGTGGGATGGGTTCTTTTTTATGGTAAACAGTAGGAGAGGCTCCAACTGTGCTACATGAGATAAATAATAATGTATAGGAGAGAAGGGGAGAGAACAAAGAGAACAGAAACAATGGAGAGAAATCAGATGGACTGAAACCAAGAAGAAAGCAAATGATGTGAAGCCAGCTTGACCCTATGCAGAAGCCGGGAAGCCACCATTCTGAGTCTTGATTTCCAGTCATTCACGGTATTATGTTGCCGTTGGAAGATGAGCTCATTTCAAAATTTCCAAATATGCCAGCAACCATGATGAACTTCTCTATGAAGAGTTGTCTTGTATAAACTGATTTCATGTTTGGAACTCTTGTTGGGGTATCCATATCTAGGGTCCATTGAATCCCAATCTCTTTCCAACATTATAAGGTAAAGGAGCACTCAAACAAGAGATGGGTAAGGGTCTCGACCCTGTGTAAGTGACAGAGCACACAATAGATGTTGCCATCAGTGTTGAAATTCTTCTTCTTAGTATATCTTTAGTGTTTAGCCTTTCCATCATTAAGAGCCAAGCGAAGACCTTAAGTTTCATCATGCATCTGCTCTTCTAGACAAGAGGAAAAGTCAGAGAAGTGCTTAAATGTTTAAACTGGTGAGTGTACCTTTTTTGCGAGGAGTACATGGAATTTGAATTTTGTGGGTGGGTTCTGTTGGGCTGTGGCTTTGTCTTTTGGCATATGGTTTTTGAATTCTGGATGTTCGCAAGATATAGTACGCAGAGGGAAACAATCGTATGCAATTTTGGCCGATATAGTCAAACTCGGTACAGTGTCTACTATAATCTACCTCTAGACCCCGTCTTAAAAAAGACGCACCGTTTAAAAGATAGTTATTATAGCAAGAAGCGATAAGCCAAAGCTTGAGCCAAAAAGAACCCAGTCCTGCTATACTCGTTATAACTTTTATTTTTTACTAAAATTTTAAGTTATGTTTTATTAAAGTTCATGTACAAATCAAATTCCTAATTCTATTTAATTTACTTAAAATTTTAGTTATTTAGATATTTTACTTTGGATTTTATATGGAAATCAAATTACAAATATTTATTTTATTTTTTATTCCAAATTTCAATTCTTGTTTGTTGGAATTCATATACAAATTGAATTGCTAATTTTTATTCTAAATTATAGTTATTTAGGGATTTTATTTTGGAATTTGCATTGAAATAAAATTGCTAATGTTATTTTATTTTTTATTCTAAATTTTAGTTTTTTTAAAATTCGTATGAAAATAAAATTACTAATTTTATTTTATTTCTTATTCTGAATTTTTGTTATATTTAGATTATACTTGATATAGACTCTTTCTTTTAATATAGATCCGTTATAACTTGGAACCACCATGATCGACGATGTAGATCTTTCTCTTTTTCCTCAAGTTAACATAAGAATTTCTATTCCTTTAATGTGAACGTGGTGAATTCTTTTACCTTTGTTTTGATAATAGAATATAATAGATAGATAGATAGATAGATAGATAGATAGATAGATAGAGACAAATGGAATGGACACGCAAATCTCACATCTCTCGCGTTCGAGGAGCTTCAGAGATGTATTCCCTATTCGGCTAGCTGTTCGATGGAAGAGAGAAGAGGGAAAAGAAAAGGTAAGAACTAAAAATTTCTAATCGCATTTAGTTATAGTTTGTGAGAGGACATAAGCATGTTCGTACATTTTTGTAGTAGAGCCAACCGTTTCAATTTTATAAATTACGCCCCATATTTCTCTTCAAGATTACTTTGGGTGAAAGAATTGGGACTCAGGTAAGAAATTGGGAAAGAAATGGATCACCTATAAATAGTTTCTTACAAAAAAGTAGCTTTCACTTCCCGATAGGAACTCAGCCAAGAGAGCTTCACACTACAACACTTCAAGTGCTAGGTCTATGTTCTGAACTGAACATTAATTTTTGAAAGGAGTCGACAACGCAATGATATAGCAACATGTTTCATGTAGTTTTAGCAAGTTTCATGAAAATGTTTAAGAAATTTCATGTTTTAGTGAGTTTAGCATATTTCTAAAAGGTTCTAGAAGATTTCAAGAATGTTCCAAAGCCAAGTTTCAACGAGTTTCAGATTTTGAAACTCAAGTTTTAGCTGACGAGTTTCAACAAGCTATGGCAAGTTTCTATTGGAAATACAGGCAATATTTTAATTTCATATTTTATTAGAAGGTAAATATCGCAAATAACTAATGACGCATAAATCAGTACTAATAGCAGACAACTCAGTGTACTTCAAAATACGTGCAGAATTGTTATGACTGCAAACCAAATAGTAGACTAGAGACTGACAGGATGGGTGTGCAAATAAACCTATGTGTTTCTCTCTCCTTTCCAAAGGCTATATATACATGGCATCAAGGCCTGATTACAATGATACCCCTTACAGTGGCTCACTATGCCAGGGGTATAAGTGTCCTTTTACATGCTTATTGGACCTCTTGGTCCAACAGGCTGAACGAGTGAAGGTGGGGGCCACCCCTACAATAGTAGCCTC
Source organism: Dendrocalamus latiflorus (assembly GCA_017311315.1). Taxonomy (NCBI): domain Eukaryota; kingdom Viridiplantae; phylum Streptophyta; class Magnoliopsida; order Poales; family Poaceae; genus Dendrocalamus; species Dendrocalamus latiflorus. The sequence goes on along the minus strand of CM029611.1, from coordinate 12,910,793 downwards.
TCACTGTAAAGGGCTCCACCATTGGTAGGCCGAAACCATGCTGCCCGGCCTCTTGGCCCCCTCCGTCCCCTCGGCCTGCTAGGTGGGCAGCCCATCGGCTGTCTACTCCCACCAACGCGTGCCACAACACACTGATTGGTTTCCCTGTGATGACACACGGCTGCAGAAAGATGTTCGGTCATGTGCCCTTAGTTTGTGTGCGTCGTGGGTTCCCAAGACATGTCCCTAAAAAAGTGCACACATTAAATGGGCACGTCCTTCTTAAGTCGAGTCTCGTAGGCCCATGCTTGCACTACTAGATTTTCGGCCTAATGCCACGAAAGAAATTGCAACGCCACCAATTTGGTTGTAATAGGTAGGACTTATTGCAATATTTTTCCAAAACGGTGGCAATAGGTGGACTTTATTGCCACTATTATATTGCATTGCGATATTCGTGAATGTCGTTGCAATAGGTAGGTGTTATCGCAACCATTTTGAAAAAGTGTTGCAATAGGTTGGATATATTGCCACGACACTCTTTTGTTGCGTTAGTGTTGATTTTCGTTGCAATTATTTGCTCCTATTGCAACCATATATAATTTCGTTGCTATTGGGTGATACTATTGCCATGATGTTTTTTCGTTGGTATAATCTTCAGCGGCGTTGCAGTAGGTAGGTGCGTATTGCAACGAAAAACTAAATCGATGCAATAACATATTTATATTGCCACGTGTACATTTTGTTGCTATAGAGTAGTGCGTTTCGTTGCAATATGGTATTCTATTGCAACTCTTTTGTTTCGTAGGCTTTTGTTTAGCTATCCAGTCATGCAGCAAAAAAATTATGAAAATTGAAAAAATGGGAAGCCACCTAGGAATCGAACTAGGGACCTCTTGATTGGTAGCCAACGCTCATACCACTAGGACACGAACACAGTTGTGATTATACGTGGAAAATTTTGTACCTAAACAATAATAAGTGAAGTCTCCGTGTTGGAGTTGAAAAGCCTGTAAGGCTTACGGCCGTTTCCTTTTTGGAGTTGGTGTCCGTGTAGGTGACCGGCTGTTGGTATGGGGTGACAGTCGATTTTCTTCGTATGTATAAAAACATGGTGCAGGGGCTGCTGTGATTGAGCGAACAAGAGAAAAAGAGGCTACAGCGGTTGTTCTAGTAGTGCAGCCATTCAGATCGAATAGATTGAAGAAGAAAAAGCGGCGGCACGCAGTGGCGGATCTACAGGGTATGCCGGGTGGGCCCCGGCATACCCTGTGGCGGTGGGACCCAGCCGGTCAGCGTCAGCGAGACGGTTTGCCAGCGTAAGCATCAGCGAGACCCTGTACCGGGCACGTGATGCGCCGCTCGTCGCTCGTCTGCATCGAGACCCTATACCGGGCAACTGTTTACATCAAGGTTAAATGTATAGCATCTGGTACTCGCTGGCAAAGGTGAAACATAATTTGTTTTTTCTTTAAAAAGAATTTTTTAAAAAAATAATGTAATTTCTGTGTATGTTTCAAATTGTACATGTTCCCCGTGTAATTTTGATTGCAGTGAGGTGATCAAAGCGTTAGTCTTCAAGAAGAACACTGCTCATAAGCACATGCCGACCAGCTGTCACAATCCTAGGCTGCTACTTCTGAAAGGAGTCCTCGGGCATTCTGATGTTGGTTTGTCGTCATTTAATTCAATGGATCAGGTTGGACTTTCTATATATATATATATATATATATATATATATATATATATATATATATATATATATATATATATATATATATATATATATATATATATATATACACTCCTAGGTGTAGTTACACTCACTAAATCAACCATTCGCATGTGCTAAGATCCGTGCAGCCTTAATGGTTATTTCCGGTGCATACTAGTTGGACGATATTGAATGCCCGACCCGTCTTGAGTATTAGTTCCTACGTTCCCGGGATTCCAGGTTCAACAGCAGGCGTAGTGTTGGGTCAGGATGATAGCATCGCCGCAGCATGCATGGACGAGGATATCCCATGGTACGAGTTCATCGATCATTTTTTGTTTGGTTAATTAAGCAGATATAGTACTCCTTTTATCATGATTGATATATGTGTCTTTTCCATGCAGATACTTGGAGATTTGCAGGCGGATAACGCTAATGGCCCAATCGGCAATCGGGGCCCAATCCATCCGACCGAGTGGACCAGCGACGCTAACCAACCGTCCAACCCTAGACTGCGGGTCTGCGGGAGCCGGGAGTAGTGAGCGCCGAGCGGGACTGCGGGAGCGGCGGCGCCCTCAGATCGAGATCCCCCGGCGGCGGCGGCTAGTCGGCTTAGCGAGCGCTGAGCGGGACTGCGGGAGCGTCGACGGCGCCCTCAGATCGAGATCCCCCGGCGGCGGCGCCGGCTAGTCGTCTTCGTCTTCGTCTACTACTCGTCTCCCCCTCCCGTATCTCCCCCACAGTCACAGACCTGCGCCGGCGCTTCTCCTCCCCCGCAGACCGGCGGCGCCACCGCCTGCCTCTCCGTCCCCACCGCTGTCGACACCGCTGTCGTCGCCTCCCGCCTGGCCGCCTCTCCTTCAGTCCTCCCCCACCGCACAGAAGTAGAACGCCATCGTCGCCGCCTCCTGCCTGGTATGTTCCTCCTTGCTGCACGCCATAAATTAAGCCGGGATCCTACACAATGGTCTTCAGGCATATGTGCTTGTTTTGATGATCCACAGAGCTGTACGCAAATCTTGACTGCAAATCTGAAAAACATTGTGTAGCTTCCTTTTTAGACCTGGTAATATAATGTTTTTAGATGTGATTAAAGTGCCTCTAGCATATGCTGCTATGCTTTGTCAGGTTGTTATTAGCTGTAGATCAGTATAGTTGTAGGCTTGTAGCTAAATGCCTTCAGGCATCTGTGCTTGGTTTGATGATCCACAGAGCTGTATGCAAATCTGGAGTGCATATGCTGCTATGCTTTTCCAGCTTGTTATTAGCTGTAGACATCAGCCGTGTAGATCACTGATAGATCAGTATAGTTGTAGGCTTGTAGCTAAATCTTTATTATAGAACATATAAATTGTTCTCCCTTGTTCTATGTTGATTGCTCTCTCTTGCTTGCTATCGCTCTCTAGCCCTAGTTGTGTTTGTGGTTTCCACTCGTCTGCTCGTGGCCTGTGGTGTCACTCTGATGTTTGTCCCGCATGGTAAGGATGGTGCGTGGTGGTGAGCACCACTCTCATCGCAGCACCAAGGGCGGCTCATCTACCTATGGCGGTTCGGCCAGCTGTAGACCACGATGTATAAATGATAAACAAGCACTAGAGTGCGGTGGAGAAGGTGAACGGCGCCAGCATCAACACCCAGGGGTCGACCATGGCGACGGAGAAGCTAATCCGCTTGCTGGCGCATGATGGGAAGATCTCGGACCACGAGGTGGTTCGGCATCTCGATGTGGGAGAAACTGAGCCCCAGCCAATGGAGATAGAGACCCTTGTCTTCGCTGCCTACTTTGACGTCACGCTCCACATTCCTGCCACAACCTTTGTTAGTAAGGTGCTTTAGGTGTATGGGTTGGAGCTCACGCAACTGACGCCTAATGCCATCGCACATCTCGCCATGTACTGCTGGGCTTTGCGCGTCGAGGAGGTGTTGCTGAGCACTACACTATTCATCTTCCTACATGACGCCTGGTGCCAGCTGAAGAAGCTGAGTGAGGGGCAGTACTCAAATCAGGGCAACGTTAACTTTGTTCTCTGCTCTGGGTGCACGAGGTTATTTTTGACGAATTTGACGAGGCTGAAGTGGGACTCGAACTACATGAGGAGGTGGTTTTATGCGGCATGCAATGCTAGGTCCCCTACTTTGAGCTCCCACTACTGCACGTTCTTGTTATACGACACTGTCGTTAGGCGCATGTACTTGGCGACGTTGTAAGTTCAAGCTCCATTAAGTTGATCTTGGTGATAATGACAAATCTAATTATAAAATTAATTTGTTTATTAGTTATGATATTACTAGTCTCATTTGGATGAAAAGGTGAAAATCATAAGAGTTATGCATTCGACATCACATTCTTATATCTTAGTTTATTCCTCAGATCCAAAATATAGATTGAACTTCACAAATAGTCAAACAGGAATATATACATATGTCTTTATTATATACTCTAGTATGCACACATTTAGGGGAGTTCACTCTATGTTTTGAGATTTCATTAGTATTAATCTACGTTCATCTTTCCACATATTAAGGATATTTAGTTTGAAACATATGTATATATATAGCTTGTGTAGTTCATATATACTCATGATTGGGTTGTCATTTAGTTCCTCCATTATGTGTTAAAGATTGGATTATTAATGACAACTGGATGAATAAATTTTGTTTAGAAAACTTATCCTAGAGTATACAAGTGTTGTGTACTTGAAATTCAATTTCTATCTCATTATTTGATTGAGATTATCATGAATTACCCAAAAGGGAAAATTGTAGAATTTAGTCCTTCATTATGAGTTAACAATGAAGTTTTAGTAACTGATGAAAATTGATTTGTGGACTAACATTTTTTATGAGTTGGATGAATAGGTTAGGTTCCAAAAATAAGGATAACTTGGGATGACTTCATCTGTTAAAGATTATCAGGTCAAGATGTGAGAAGAAGATGGCTTCATGAGTTGAAGATCATTAAGAAGAAGATGCATCATGAGTTGATGCATGTCCAAGAGGAGATGATCATGTGTTCGTCATCAAGTCAAGTGAAGATCCATTATGTTTGATGGAGTTGAAGTAAAGAATGCATCATGGGTTGATATATATGAAGACAATGATCTAAGACAACGGTATGACTAGGTAGTGCTAAGGATGTGTTCCTAATCTTTTACCGGTCTTGATATTTGGTTGGAAGACCGGACTGCCAATATAGGTTGCCGTACTATTAAGAGAGGTCATGTCTAGTAGCTTGAGTCTCATCATAGTTTGATAGCTCAACCTCACCTCTTCTAGCTCTCCTTGGTATGAGGCTTGTATTTGCAAATGTGTTTTGTAAATAATTGAAGCTCATGTGTTAAATCCTTGTAACATGAGACTATACATTACAAATGTGTTTTGCAAGTGTTCGAAATCTATGTTTCCTATTCCTTGTAGTATGAGACTTATATTTGTAAATGTATTTTGCAAATGGTTGAAACTCATATTTAATCGTTGTGTCATGATTCCAAAAGTGTGCACATGCACTTTGCAACTTGTTGGGAATTATGTTTGATCCTTGTGTGCATGATACTAAAGTTTGCAAATGTGTTTCGCAAAATCTATTGAAATATCTACAATTTTTAGGACAATTGGAACTATCGTAATGTATTCTATGGTACTACCGTTGGACATAACTACCAGCGTTGTAACCACGAAACAACCACGTAAGTTGGTGGTCAGAAGATCTGTGTGGTCAAGAACCAATGTGGTCAAGACCAGAGTGGTCGCACCAAGGTGATTGAAGGCCTGTGTGGTCGAACCAATGTGATCGAAGACCTATGTGGTTGAAGATCAATGTAGTCGAGAACCCACGTGGTCGATTAGTGTGGTCGAATCGACGTGGTTGAGATCTGTGTGATCGAAACTAGCATGGTCGAACCAGCGTAGTCAGAACCGACGTGGTCGGAGATATATGTGATCGATACCAGCGTGGTTAAACTGACGTGATTGATACAACGTGGTCGAAGATCGACATGGTGGTTGGAGATCTGTGTGATTGAAGATTGACATGGTCGAAACATTTGTAGTTGAAACCAACGTGGTCGGAGACCAGCGTGGTCAAAGACCTGTATGGTCAATCCAGACAACATGGTCGGAGATCTGTGTGGTTGAACTGAACAAAGTGGTCAGAGACCTAAGTGATTGAATCATTCGATGTGGTCAAGGAACAGGGTAGTCGACGATCGGAAGTTTCAGCTCTGTGTGAGCGTACGACCAACGAGCGGTAGTACCGGCTCGATGTGAGCAGTACTTCTGATTTGTGGAACGACCGGCATGTGTAGTGGTACATTTTTTTCTCCAGAGAGACACCTTCGTAGAGTTTTCTCATCCCTGAAGATATCGGCAGTTCCTCCTGTATGGCGCGGTACTTTTGATGATCGGTAGAACCAGACTTTAGCTGTCAGAACTACCAAAATTGTCTATAACAACTAGTTTTCTAACCGTTTCTAAGGAGAGTGGAAGTACCGACCGTAAGCCTGTGGTACTTTCAAAAATCCAGTTTTCTCAGGTGTTTTACTTCCAATGGCTAGTTTTTGTGGTGTGGGTATATATACCCCTTGTGGCTAGTTGGAGTAAGATCTTTGGCACTCTATTTCACTCATTTGAGCTAATGTGAGGTTCTCCTCTCAAATGTGCATGTGTTGTATTTTGTGAGCAAGTATGAAGGCTCTAGATTGTATGTGTTTCATTTAGAGATGGATTTAGTATCCACTCGAGCTTGTGCATGTGGTAAGAGTCAAGCGAGGTGCTTGACTTATTACTCTTGGAGGTTGCCGACTTTTAGACAGTGTTAGAGGCGTCGTGCGTGGTGATCTTCTCAAAGAAGCATGTGAGAAAACCCGGTAAAGTGTGAAGGTTAAAGCTTACCTATCCGGAGCAGGAAAGAGCTACCACTAGTTGATTTGAGGTAATTGGCTTAATTCGTGGAGCCAGTCTGATTCGTTTGGGTTTACCTCCACATGGACTAAGAGAGACCGACAAGTCTCCGATTACCATGGTAAAAAGCAACCGTGTCTATTGTGATTTGTTTCCTTATGCCTAATTTACCTTCAAGTAATTTACATTCATAGAATTAAATTGATTGTTTGTTTTCCTAAGATTCTAAACCTTGTCTAGGCTTAATTTATTGGTGCACTTAGATGGTCATAATTATTTTAGGCGTTGTTTGTGCTAAACCAATTTAGGTTAAGCTTTCGCATTATATACTTGGTTTAGACAAATAGAAATTGATAATAATTGGAAGGAATTTTTTAGACTGCCTATTTAGCCCCTCTAGTCAGCCTCCTTGAATTTACGGACATGCTCAATTGCATTAACTCGTACACCATCGAGAAGGTCTAACGACACCATTCGCTCTTGACTGTGGCCTAGGCTAGGACACTTTTCGACCCAGCCTTAAGTTCTTCCGATGTCATAGCCTCATCTCCAAAGAGCAGCTTGAATGGTGTGAATCCTTAGGACACATTGCTATGGTGCGGATGGACTAGAGTACGCTTGTTAACTTGTGCGACCATTTGCCCTCCGGGAGACCTACAAGGCATTTCTTGACACCAATAGAGATAGTGCCATTGACCCGTTCGACTGCCCTGTTGGCCAGTAGAAACCTTGCCTGAATGCCTTACCGATGAAGGCCCTTGGGGCAATATGTGAGCCGCACAGCCTTGTGTGAATTTCGGCGAGAAGCTCTTGCCCCCATCGCGACATGAGAGACATCGCAGGAGTGGGGCACATATCCTGCGCTTGTAGAGTACATCGTCAAGCACATCAAAGCTTCTTGTGCACTGCTGTAACCGTCGTAGCTTGTGTGGATCCTCCGGTTCGGTAGTCCCTTATAGGAAGGCGAGGATAGGCTCCCTCCGGTCACCTTCGTGGGCAATTTGGTGGACTAGGGCAGCATCATTGTGGTCTTGCAAGATGGCTACGATGGTGAGGGTCTCAAGAAATGCCCTTGTCAGTGGCTAGAGTTGCTGGCTTGCAGCCTTGGCGAGGGCATCAACCTCCTTGTTATCAGCTCGTGGAATGGCTTTAACTGTGATGCCCAAGAAGTGGCACTCCTTTGCTCTGACGATGGCAAAATATTTTGCAAGGTCAGGATCCTTGGTTTGGTAGGATTTGTCAACATGCCCTACGAGCAAGCACGAGTCGGTGTGCACCAATATCCTCCGTGCACCGAGCGCCTTAAGCTTGCCAAGGCCGAAAAGCAAGGCCTCATATTCAGCTGTGTTGTTGGTTGCTGGGAAGTCAAGCGCGCGGAGTAGTGCAAGTGACGTCCTTCGGGCATTGTGATGACCGCTCCAATGGCACCGTATGCCCCGTCGGTATGGAGACTCCATACCGGCTCAACTCATTGGGCCTATGGGGTCCACTCCGAAACAAAATCTATGAGAATTTGTGATTCGATCGACGTGCGTGAGGCGTACGCTAGGGAGAATGGTGTGAGTTCGGCTGCCCACTTGCCGAAGCGGCCTATAGACTCTCTATTCTGCAGCATCTCACCCAGGGGAAATGACGAGGGCATGGTGATGATGTGCGCCAAGAAATAGTGCTAGAGCTTTCGCAATGCCATGAGGAGCACGTAGGCCAATTTTTCCATCTCGTTGTACCATGTCTTGGCTCTCTAGAGCACCTTCGGCACGAAGTATACTGCCCGTTGGATGGATCCCTCCAAGAGGAGGACTGCACTTACAGTTAACGGTGCAGCTGCCAAATAGGTAACATCGGAGCCTCTGGTGTTAGGGACACCAGCGTAGAATGCTTGGCGAGATGCTTTTTTAGCTCAACAAAGGGCATGCACAGTCATCATTCCAATGGAATCCATTGCAGTTGCGGAGTGTTTTGAAGAATGGGAGGCCTCGCTCCATTGCCCTGGATAGGAAGCGGCTGAGTGTGGCCAAACGACCTGTTAGCCTCTGGGTCTCCCTTATCATCTTAGGTGGCTCCATGGAGAGGATCGCATAAACTTTCTCTGGGTTTGCCTGAATTCCTCGTCTCGACACCAAAAATCTGAGAAGCTTCCCTGCTTGCACTCTGAAAACGCACTTGTTCAGGTTTAGCTTGATGCTGGCCCGCTGAACGTTATCAAAAGTTTCTTGGAGGTCCTCTCCGTAGGACATGATCCGCGCTCTTTTGACCACATGAACGACTTACAATTGGGTCTAATAAAGAATAGGAAGCGGCGTAGACTCGATATAGTGCAGAACGTAGATGAATCTGTGAAGCGTGCGGTTGCGCCGACGTGTGCTGCCCAGAAACCTTATTGTCGCCCCCTGTGTAGGTCTTTACGGTAGTAATGGCTCAGAGATACCACTTCCTTTTTCACGATGCACACCGGGAAGAAGAGTCAATGAGGTTTAGATAGCGCAACACAATAGCACATGTTTACGGGAGTAAGAAATGGAGGCAGTGATTCTTATCACTATACTCTGGACATTTTCAAGCATATTTATAGATGTAGATTGTGAACTGATATGATTAAGCAGTCATTTACCCACGGGCAACTGACATCTTTAACCAACCATTTACCCATTGATAACTGCCTGTCATCAAAACTCAATAAAGCCTCAAATTTAAACATTTGAATCTCATTCAAACTGAGAGAGAGATACACAATTCAGTTAAAATAAGATGGATTTGGTCTGCCAAGTGGTGTGTCATGTCATGGCACGGTCACGCATCATAAGTCAAAATTCATGTAATTTTCCACATGAAAATACATGAATACACGCACGCATGCGTGTGTATGTGTGTTTAGCTAAAGCTCCCCTCATGTCATTCCCATCCATGTGTCACAGGATTTAAAGAGTGGCAAGCACTCCATCTTATAAATTAGTCTACTCTACTTTGCCTTAGCAATATAGTACTAATCTATGCATACATTAGAATTATAGAAAATAGGCCTCACTCATATGAGGCCTATTTCTAACAGTTTCAACCAAAAAATTCAAGAAGTTTCACTAACTTTCAACTAATGTTTCATGAAATTTCAACAAGTTTCATACAAAAACAAACAAAGAGCCAAAAATCCTCAACATGCTCACCTGCGACCACGGCCCGCCCTTGCCACTCGTCGTACACCACCATCGCAGTTAGCGTGGCTACCGCCGCCCTCTTGGAGCAAGGTAGGTCGGGCACCACCACCTCCTCCCCTTGTGTTGGACCGAAATGGCGACAGAGGGGGGTGAATGTCGACTTTAAAAAACTTGCCCCCAAGTGTGTCTTACTCGAACTCTCTATCCAATAGATATAAAATCTATGAAAAGAGAGATTTAAGTGCTCTGAGAGTTCCTACAGGACACACAAGCAAATTACAGAGAATAATCAAGAAGAACCATATGGAAGACAAACCAACGCCTCGAAACACTCTTCTCCCAATAGCTTATGAAAGCTATGAAATGGAGCTCAAAAGAACCTTGCAACTTTAAGCTAACTTGGGAGAGGCAAGACAAAAACAAATATGACAAGATACACTGCGTTCGCAAAGAGCCACAGCAGCAAACACCCTCGGCCGGTCTGACCGCTGGGTAAAAGTGTAACAGAGGATCCAGGAGTTGTTGCTCCGGGTTCCGACAGAGATGGTATCAGAGCCATGACGACTCTAAGACGTGACCGTAGGTAGATTACAAAGGTCAAACCCTAAGGACTTATTTTTAATAACCAGTAATTTCAAAAGTTTTGCTTATTCTTACCTCTTAATCTTTGCTTATCCTTATCTCAATCCTTTCTCGTCTTTATATCATTTTTGAAAAACCTATTTCTGCCTCTTCCCTTGTTCCAAAACAACTATAGATGGCAACGGCTGGAATTCTTCGACCTTGTCGCCACTTCAATCTTCGCCTTGAAGGATCATGCGTTGTACCTTGAGAGCTACGACGGATCACACCAAGACAACCCTTATCTCTTTAGGTTATGTTGTTAAGCTAGATAGTAGGCGAGGTTATGAGCTTTCAGTTTTCTCTTTTGTCGGCAGCCATAACTATTGTTTGTTTATAAAGTTTTTGCTAAGTTGGGATTTTGTTTTGGGTTGCGCAAAACGTCCGCTATTCCCTCTTTGCCTTGAGTCTCCTCTTTCCTAATCTTTGGAAGAATCAAGCTGGAGTACCAACTGCCAACAACCTTTGCGAAGGGATGCTTAAATCAAATTACCACTCAAGCCACACCGGGTAAGATCTAAACCAATTTCTCTGCTAGCCCGTGCGAATCTCGGGGACGAGATTCTTTTTAAGGGGGGTAGATTGTAACAGCCCAAATTTTTATTTAAAAAAATTATAATGGATTAAATAATTTAAAATAAAAATAAGTGTGTGGTTGCCTAAAGTTTATTTTTAATTTGCCCTGATTTTCTGCTTTTAGAAAACGCCGGATTTGAAAAGTAATTTAGATGAAAAAAACATAAAAATATTATTAAATAGAATGATATTTTGATTTTCTATAAAAATCCTATTTCAAATTAATTATTTGGAAGCATTTGGCGTTTATCTGGATTTCCCCTTTTTCTGGATTTTTTTTAAAAAAATCAATTTCAAAGCTAAAATGTATTTTTGTAAAAAATTAAAAGACCAACTTTAAGTTGGAAATATTTTTTCTAAGTCTAAATCTTCTTCAGGAATTTCTGTGAATGTTTCTGGAATTTTTAGACTTTATTTTATTTTTTTCGGAAAAACAATTATTTTATTATTATTTTCTCTCTCCTCCACTATTTATTGTCTTCACGCATCGCTCCAGAGGGCACGAACGCACAGCGCCATGGACGGGATTTTGAAGCTTCTAGAATTTGATATTTTTTTTAATCTTTTCTTGCACAACAAAATGCATTTGAATCCTCTCATCAAGAGCTTTCCATTCCCGGCCTTAGCCCCCAATTCCATGCACCAATTTCGCGGGAATATGCCATGGCACCGAAAGACATTCCTTCGCGGATCTCCCCATCCGGTCCACCTCCGCGCCTATAAAAGGGAGCACCAGGTGCCCTTCTCATACTCACCAAGCCTATGAAATCTCAAGGCCTCTCTCTCTTTCTCCTCGCCGCAATCGGCATTTTTCTCTCGCCAACAAAACGGCATTCTTCGGCCGTTTGCGCCGCCTACAGTAGAGTCCGGCCGCATTTGACCACACCATCGGCTTCGCCTTCACGCGTTCTACATGGTGCTTCCCTCGCCTTCGTCGGAGCTTCGCCGGAGCATCGCCGGAGCACCGTGGCCGAACCGTGCCGCCGTTTCTCTCCTCGCTGCGAGTCGACCATGCATGTTCCACAAAAACCAAGGTGAGCACTGCGTTCCCCATGTTCTCCTCTTCGTTTCGCCACAAACCTCAACCGCTAACTCCTCTCTGTTTGCCCGGAACGCCGATGTCAACCCGTCAGTCGTTGAATGTCTTCTCCGCCGTGTTCCGCCACCATCCGATATCCTTTGGTCAAGCCGTTTGCACCGTTGAGTTTGCCTCGACGCGTTCTACATCGTGCTTCCATCGCCATCACCTGAAGATCCCCCGAGTCCTCATTGACCTTGCCAGGCCCAGACACTAAAACTGTACCTTCGCGCGTACACCTTTTTTTGTAAGCGCTTCGATTTTTGTTCGCGTCATATTGTGTCCTAGCCTCTAAGAAATTTTGCTACCATTGTGTTTAATTTTTCGTGGAGCCAATTGTCAGGAATTGAGCTTTCCGCGAAAATGGCCGTTTGTGACTCCCGACGTCGATTCGTCGCCTCCGGTAAGCCTTAGCCCATGCCGTAATTTTTCTTAGACTTGCCTCGCCGCGTTCTACGCTGTGCTTCCTTCCTTTTTCCCAAAAAGCCTCCACAAATTTTCACCTCCGACACCTCGCCATGGCCGCCAATGGCATCTCGTGTCCCCATCTATCCGTTCACATCACATCGTGCCAAACTATCCCAGGTAGCTACATTTCAAATGGTTTTGTATTCGCTTCACCGAGCACCAAGATATCAAGTTTTTACTGTTTCTCCACTATCGTCGTTCAAACGTCGATTATATCGTCTCCGATTAATTTTCAGCTTAGCCAATAATTTTCCTAGCTCCACCATGCCGTGTTCTACCCCATGCTCACCCTACATCTCCACGTTCCATACCCGGTACTATATCTCTCCAACCTGCTGTTGTCGCTACCACGCCGTCACTGCCGTTTTTCCCTCACCGCCGGTGTTTGCCGCCGTTCTTCGCCGCCATACCTGTGTCACCACCTTCGCCTCATTGCCAGGATTCCATTTTGCCCATTCGCCAGCCACCTCGTAGCCAACCGGCATCGTACTATTCAAAAGATAATTTTCAGATTTGTTTATCATTTCATGTGATGTCCACAATTTCCAGATATTCGTTCTCCCTCATACGAACTCCTAATCCATTGAATCTTACTTCTAAATTCATCTAAAATCATAATCTATCCGTCAATATATATTTTATAATCTTTTGGATTTATTTGGATTTTATTTGAATTTGTTCACTTTGGTTCTTCGCGTGTAGACTACGACGATTTGGAAGAATTCGATGACTCACACCAGACTGCAGAACAAGGCAAGTCACACTCCTTGATCATGTTGATCCCAGTTTGCAAATAAAATTATCTTGTTTTAAATTATACTGCATGCATATTTTTAGTCACTGTATTTCAATACAGTTTTAAGTTTAGTTAATACATGTTTGTTATTACCTCCTTTGACATTGAATTCCCCTGATATCTTGTCACCCTAGAATCAAACTCTGGTTAGTACACTAGTATTGGCTAGAGAGTTTTATATCAAATGCTTAGACCTGCTTAGACATAATCTTGTTTTGGGGTACCTTTTCACATAAAATGATAAGCTTTTCGAATGTATTCTTGACTTCGGTGAGTCAAGAAGGTTGATAAAATATTTTGAAACAAAATATAAAATCTGGTTTAAACTTAGGCTAATGGTTAGGTGGTGGGTGCAGGCATGCACTGTTGTTCGGAGACACAGTGTTGATTGTCGTGCACAGGGGATATGTGGTTAAGCCTCAGTCAATTAAGGACCGGTCTGTGAGCTACTGTTGCAAAGCCCTAACGTACTACCACAAGGCTGGTATGGGACAGCCCTGGCTGAATAATTTGCGGGTCCCAACCTGAGCCATTTCGTAGGTTGAAAGTGAGCGTGGCGTAGGCCATGAGAAGTCTCACACGGCTCAAGAGGGGGTCCCGGTCTGGTGGATTCCTTACTGGGGTGAAACCTTAGTGTTGGCTTGGCCAGGTTGAAGGCTTTGCATTGTAAAGGCCTTGTCGTGATCTCCCCGCCGCACACCTAAGGAAGTGTGTAACTCGCGTGGCAAAACAGGATGATCATGTCTTGTGGGTAAAGCTGTACAACCTCTGCAGAGTGTATAACCTATCCTGGATAGCCGTGCCCACGGTCATGGGCATGCTGAGTAAAAGTTTTTCATGATTAGACTTTGTTTTTCGAAAATATTTTTGAAAACCTTGTGGTTGGATGAAATCCATGAGAGATGAAAACCTTGCGGATGGATGGAATCCATGAGAGATTGAAACCTGGTGGATGGATTGAATCCATCAGACTTGTGCAGTGAAAGCGTGTGGATGGATGGAATCCATACGTGAACTTTTGTAAAAGATGGTCCGGGTGGGATGCCCGTGGATAGGTTGATGTTTGGTCGGAGCCTGCACTGACGGTATTATTTTCAAATACAAGTATTGTTTTACTTACTGTATTAAATTCAGCAATTTCAATCTATTTACTGTATTTCATTAAATGTTGTTTTATGCAAACTAACCCTATAAGCCTTCCATTGATGCCTTTATCATTATATTGCATTTCTCCGTGTGACTTGCGGAGTACAAGTTTGTACTCACCTTGCTATCTCCACACAGAGGAAGACGACTTCGACTACGGTGAAGACTTGGACGAGTAGGCCGCATCTTATTGTCGTTTGCCTGTGGGCAGGCTCAGTGGGCTTCTTCCGCTTCGGTTTTTCCTTCCGCTGCTTATATTTAATTTTGGCTTATGAGCCATTGATGTAAACTTTGGCGATTCTGCCCATATTTAATTAATAAATGTCATTATGGTTAATATTTATCTTTGTTGTTCACTGTGTGCACAAGCTGATCCTGGACTAGTGCGATTTACACAGAGGATCCAGGAGTTGTTGCTCCGGGTTCCGACAAAAAGCCGGTCTAACCGCTGGGTAAACGCCGGTATGACCGTTGGGTAAATGCCGGTCTGACCGGTCTTTTGAATTTCAGGCAACCTGAGAGCAGTTCAGAAAACTGAATTTTGGGCAAACTCTTCAGAACTCTGAAAACTGAAAAATTAAGGGTTTTTCTCCCAACCTTTCCACCTCAGAGCATCACAACAATATTCTAAATAGCAAGAGATGCTTGGGAAACAAAGGAGACCAACTCAAAATCAATAATTTCAGATTTGTCTCAAACTCTGAAAGATACAGAGATGTAACAGCCCAGGTTTTTATTAAATTTAAAATAAATAAATAAGTACATAAAAATGTTAAAATAAAAATTTAAAATAAATAAGTATTTTTGTTGCCTAAAATTTAAATTTGGTTTTACCCTGGATTTCTGTTTTTGAAAAAGTTGTATTTAAAAAGTATTTTAAGTGAAAACCTAAAATTATTATTAACTAAAATGATATTTTGATTTTATATAAAAATTCTACTTTAAATTAATTATTTGGATTTATTTGGCTCTTATTTGGTTTTCTGGAATTCAAAACCTATTTTTAAAATTAAAAAGTATTTTAAGTATGAAAATTAAATACCAACATTAGTTGAAAGTATTTTTATTAAGTCCAAAATGTCTCCAGAAGATTCTATGAATTTTTCTGGAATTTTTGGAAGTTATTTGGTATTTTTCTGAGGCTTAATGAAATTCCTAGCCTTTTCTGAAAATCCAGAAATCCGAAATGAAAATTAAATTCCCTCCCTCTCTCCTCCGGCCGCCACGTGGACGGTTCGGATGCCGCCACGTCGCCCCATCCAAGCTGCCACTCCATCCCGCCTACCCCATCCCGATCTGCGCCACGTCGCCCCCGGCTCCCATCCACCCGTCCGTCCGCCCTCTCCTTTTTGGTCGTCGGATCATCATCCCACCGCCCGCGCCTCCCTCCTCCCCTTCTCTCTCTGCACCCCGGGCCCGCCTGTCAGCCACCCCCCGCCTTCTCCCTCGTGCGGCCATCTTCTTCCTCCCCGGTCGCCTTCCTCGCGCGCGCGCCCGCCTCCGCAACCGCCGGCCCCGCCTGACCCGGTCGCCTCCCCCTTCTCCGGTCACGCCCCCACTCCCGCACGACCCGCGCCCACGCGCCCACCTCCTCCCCCGCCTTCCCCGCACATGCCCCCACCTTCGGCCGCAACCGCCGCGCCGGCGAGAAATTCACGGCGTCTCTCCCCTCCCCGGCCCCTATAAAAGCCACCCCCGGCCTCCCCTCTTCCCACACTTCACCCTCCGCCACTCCTCCTCCCCTCCCGAGCGCCCCATCGCCACTGCACCGAGCGCCCTCATCGCCGCCGCCGCCTCGGGACTACGGCGAGCAATCGCCGCCGCTCCGCTCGCCCCCGCGCCCGGCCGACGTCGCCATCACCTTCCCCGTCGTGCCGCGAAGCCCGTGCACCCCTCGGCCGCGCCTCTCCGCCGCCGGAACACCGCCGCCGCGGGAGACCCGATCCACCACCGCCTCCTCCTCGCCGCCGGCCCTACTCCGGCCACCTCCGGTGAGCCCGCACCCCTCCCCGAGATCGCCTCCTCCTCCTCTTCCCGTTTACGTCCTCGCCGCCAGTCGCCGCTCGCCGGAGCTCCGCCGCCGACGCCGTGCCCGTGCGCCAGTCCGGCCGGCCTCCCACGTCGGCGTCCCGTGCCCACGTGGCCAGTGATGTGGCGCCACACCACCGCCACCTCATCGCCGCGTCGGCTCCCCACTCCCCGTCAGCGCCACGCCAGCCAGGGCCCCACTCCCGCACCACCTCAGCCCCGCCGTAGACCGTGGACTCAGTTCACATGGACCGGGCCCACCGGTCAGCCGCTGCCCCGATTTTCCAGCAGGAAAATAAATCGGCCAAAAAATTAAAATCCCCGGATGACGCAATGCTGACGTCATAAATCCTTTTTCAGTAGAAAAATAATTCCAAAAGTCCCCTTTTTCCATTTTCTCTGAATTTAAATTTCCTGGAGCCCGTTCTCCTTCGTTCTAACTCCGATTTGGCCCATTCAAATTTCTAAATTCATCAAAAATTCCCCTCTACCCATTTATAGCCTCAATTCAAATATTTGAAGTCAATTTGAATTTATTTGAATTTGGTGGGTTATTTTCGCGTGTAGACTCCGACGATTCGGGAAAATTCTTCGACGAAGATTCAAGCCAAGTTGAAGAGCAAGGCAAGTCACCCTCCTTGATCATGTTGATCCCAGTTTTCAAAATAAAACTATGTTGTTTTAAATTATTCTGCATGCATATTTTTATTCAACGTATTTCAATTCAGTTTTAAATTTAGTTATTGCCTACTTGTTAATTCCTCCATTGAATTTGAATTCCTCAATACCTTGTCACCTTAGATTCAAACTCTAGTTAATACATTAGTGTTGGCTAGAGGAATTTATATCAAATGCTTAGACTGCTTAGATATAATATTTTGTTTTGGGATATTCTTTCACATAAAATGATGACCCTTTTTACATAAAATGATATGTTCTCTTGACTTTGGTGAGTCAATGAGGTTTATGAATTATTTTGAAAGCAAATATAAAACTGGTTTAGACTTAGGCATTTGGTTAGAGTGGTGGGTGCGGGCATGCCCTGTTGGTTGGAGCCGCAGTGGTTGATTGTCGTGCACGGGGGTATGTGGTTGGGCCTGAGTCAGATTAAGGACCGGTCTGTGAGCTACTGTTGCAAAGCCCTAATCGTACTACCACATGGCTGGTATGGGACAGCCCTGGCCGAATAATTTGTGAAGTCCCAACCTGAGTCGAGTTGTAGGTTGAAAGTGAGCGTGGTTGGTGCCATGTGAAGTCTCACTTGGGCGAGCGTGGTTAAGCCATGAGAAGTCTCGTCTAGGCTCAAGAGGGGGTCCCGGTCTGGTGGATTCCTTACTGGGGTGAAACCTTAGAGTTGACTTGGCCAGGTTGAAGACTTTGCATTGTAAAGGCCTTGTCACGACTCCCCACCGCACACCTAAGGAAGTGTGTAATCTAGTGGTACAACGGGATGATCGTGTCTTGTGGGTAAAGCTGTACAACCTCTGCAGAGTGTATAATCTATCCTGGATAGCCGTGCCCACGGTCATGGGCATGCTGAGTAAAAGTTTTTCATGGATTAGACTTTGTTTTTCAAAAACGTTTTCGAAAACCTTATGGATGGATGGAATACATGAGAGAATGAAAATCTTGTGGGTGGATGGAACCCATGAGAGAGATTGGAAGCTTGTGGATGGATGGAATCCACGAGTGTTTGGAAACGTGTGGATGGATGGAATCCATACGTGATCTTTTGGAAAAGATGGTCCGGGTGGGATGCCCGTGGATAGGTTGGTGTATGGTCAGAGCCTGCACTGACGATATTAATTTCAACTACCAGTATCGTTTTTATTTACTGTATTAAATTTAGCAATTTCAATCTATTACTGTATTTCTCAAATGCTGTTTTATGCAAACTAACCCTATAAGCCTTCCATTGAAGCCTTTATCATTATGTTGCATTTTCCCGGGTGACCTGCTGAGTACAAGTTTGTACTCACCTTGCTATCTCCATACAAAGGAAGACGACGACTACGGTGAAGGTCAAGACGAATAGGCCGCGTCTTACCGTCGTTTGCCTGTGGGCAGGCATGTTGGGCTTCTTCCGCTTCGGTTTTTCTTCCGCTGCTTATTATTTAAATTTGGCTTATGTGCCGTTGATGTAAACTTTGGCATTCATGCCCATACTTAGTTAATAAATGTCATTATGGTTGATATTTATCTTTGTTGTACGCTGTGTGCACTAGCTGATCCTGGACTAGTGCGATTTACACAGAGGATCCAGGAGTTGTTGCTCCGGGTTCCGACAAAGGTGGTATCAGAGCCATGACGACTCTAAGACGCGACCGTAGGTAGAATAGAATGGTTTGACCTTAAGGACTTATTTTACTAAACCAGTAATTTCAAAAGTTTTGCTTAATCTTACCTCTCAATCTTTGCTTACCCTCATCTCTCATCCTTACTCACCTTTATGTCATTATTGAAAAGCATATTTCTGCTTCTCCCCTTGTTCAAAATAATTATTCCTTGACCCAGTTGCCACTTCAATCTTCGCCTCGAAGGATTGTGCTTCGTACCTCGAGAGCCACGAAGGATGACTCCAAGACGACCCTTACCCTTGTAGGATGAGTTGTTAGGCTAGTTAATGAGACGTTGTTATGTGCTGTCAAGTTTCTCTTTTGTCGGCAGCCATAACTAATATTTATTAAAAGATTAATCAAGGTTTTAATTAAGTTGAAATTTTGTTTTGGGTTGCGCAAAATATTCCCCATTTCCTCCTTTGCCTTGAAGTCTCCTCTCTCCTAATTCTTAAAAGCAACCAGCAGATGGTGAACACAAGGAACAACGGCAACATGAATGGAGAACCAGGAAGTCAGTCCGTCCCTCCGCCAGCAAATGAACCTGACTGGGCTCAGATGATGGCAAACCAGACTCAACTCATTCAACTGCTAACACAGACCATCAACAACTCTTCACCACCAGCTCCACTTGTGCCAGCTCAAGCTCCTCAATCAAGACTATCGGAGTTTATGCGCTTGCGTCCCCCGACCTTCTCCAGCAGCACTGAACCCATGGACGCAGACGATTGGCTTAGAGCAATCGGAAAGAAGCTGGATATTATCCAATGCACTGATCGGGAAAGAGTTCTGTTTGCTTCACATCAGCTGCACGGACCAGCATCAGAATGGTGGGACACCTACACTGCCGCCCATGCCAATGCTCAAGCTATTAGTTGGAATGAGTTCGCGCGGAACTTCCGCAAAGCTCATGTTCCCACTGGCATCGTCACTCTCAAGAAGAAGGAATTTCGAGCACTGCGCCAAGGAAGCCGTACTGTCAACGAGTACCTGCAAAAGTTCAACCAGTTGGCACGCTATGCACCGGAGGATGTCGCTACGGATGAAGCCAAACAGGAAAGGTTCCTCGAAGGACTCAACGATGACATATCGGTTCAGCTCCTGTCCAATGATTACGCTGATTTTCACCAGCTGGTCAGCAAGGCGATACGCCAAGAGTCCAAGCACCAAGAAATGGAGAATCGTAAGAGACGGATGCATGCTCAACATGTGAACACCAGTAGTTTTTCCAAGACCAGAAGAGCTCCACCACAGAACAACAGGTTCCAGCCTTCGTCATCAACTGGAGAGCTAATCCCCGCGGACACCGCTCCCAATGCTGAAGGCAACCAAGTCTTGTAGGATCCTAATCCGGCAGCAGGAGTGACTTGTTTCAACTGTCATGAGATGGGACATTATGCTAGCAACTGCCCCAAGAAGCAGCAGGGAGTGAACAATGGAACAGCCAACAACCTTCAGGCAGCAAATAAAAGGCCAAAGAAGTTCGTCAAAGGACGTCTGAATCAGATCACCACTCAAGCCATACAGAGTAAGCCAAACCTATTTCACTGCTAGCCCGTGCGAATCTCGGGGACGAGATTCTGTTTATGGGGGGTAGATTGTAACAGCCCAGGTTTTTATTAAATTTAAAATAAATAAGTAAATAAAAATTTAAAATAAATAAGTATTTTTGTTGCCTAAATTTTAAATTTGGTTTTACCCTGGATTTCTGTTTTTGAAAAAGTTGTATTTAAAAAGTATTTTAAGTGAAAACCTAAAATTATTATTAACTAAAATGATATTTTGATTTTATATAAAAATTCTACTTTAAATTAATTATTTGGATTTATTGGCTCTTATTTGGTTTTCTGGAATTCAAAACCTATTTTTAAAATTAAAAAGTATTTTAAGTATGAAAATTAAATATCAACATTAGTTGAAAGTATTTTTATTAAGTCCAAAATGTCTCCAGAAGATTCTATGAATTTTTCTGGAATTTTTGGAAGTTATTTGGTATTTTTCTGAGGCTTAATGAAATTCCTAGCCTTTTCTGAAAATCCAGAAATCCGAAATGAAAATTAAATTCCCTCCCTCTCTCCTCCGGCCGCCACGTGGACGGTTCGGATGCCGCCACGTCACCCCATCCAAGCCGCCGCTCCATCCCGCCTACCCCCTCCCGATCTGCGCCACGTCGCCCCCGGCTCCCATCCACCCGTCCGTCCGCCCTCTCCTTTTTGGTCGTCGGATCATCATCCCACCGCCCGCGCCTCCCTCCTCCCCTTCTCTCTCTGCACCCCGGGCCCGCCTGTCAGCCACCCCCCGCCTTCTCCCTCGTGCGGCCATCTTCTTCCTCCCCGGTCGCCTTCCTCGCGCGCGCGCCCGCCTCCGCAACCGCCGGCCCCGCCTGACCCGGTCGCCTCCCCCTTCTCCGGTCATGCCCCCACTCCCGCACGACCCGCACCCACGCGCCCACCTCCTCCCCCGCCTTCCCCGCGCATGCCCCCACCTTCGGCCGCAACCGCCGCGCCGGCGAGAAATTCACGGCGTCTCTCCCCTCCCCAGCCCCTATAAAAGCCACCCCCGGCCTCCCCTCTTCCCACACTTCACCCTCCGCCACTCCTCCTCCCCTCCCGAGCGCCCCATCGCCGCTGCACCGAGCGCCCTCATCGCCGGCGCCGCCTCGGGACTACGGCGAGCAATCGCCGCCGCTCCGCTCGCCCCCGCGCCCGGCCGACGTCGCCATCACCTTCCCCGTCGTGCCGCGAAGCCTGTGCACCCCTCGGCCGCGCCTCTCCGCCGCCGGAACACCGCCGCCGCGGGAGACCCGATCCACCACCGCCTCCTCCTCGCCGCCGGCCCTACTCCGGCCACCTCCGGTGAGCCCGCACCCCTCCCCGAGATCGCCTCCTCCTCCTCTTCCCGTTTGCGTCCTCGCCGCAGGTCGCCGCTCGCCGGAGCTCCGCCGCCGACGCCGTGCCCGTGCGCCAGTCCGGCCGGCCTCCCACGTCGGCGTCCCGTGCCCACGTGGCCAGTGATGTGGCGCCACACCACCGCCACCTCATCGCCGCGTCGGCTCCCCACTCCCCGTCAGCGCCACGCCAGCCAGGACCCTACTCCCGCACCACCTCAGCCCCGCCGTAGACCGTGGACTCAGTCCACATGGACCGGGCCCACCGGTCAGCCGCTGCCCCTATTTTCCAGCAGGAAAATAAATCGGCCGAAAAATTAAAATCCCCGGATGACGCAATGCTGACGTCATAAATCCTTTTTCAGTAGAAAAATAATTCCAAAAATCCCCTTTTTCCATTTTCTCTGAATTTAAATTTCCTGGAGCCCGTTCTCCTTCGTTCTAACTCCGATTTGGCCCATTCAAATTTCTAAATTCATCAAAAAATCCCCTCTACCCATTTATAGCCTCAATTCAAATATTTGAAGTCAATTTGAATTTATTTGAATTTGGTGGGTTATTTTCGCGTGTAGACTCCGACGATTCGGGAAAATTCTTCGACGAAGATTCAAGCCAAGTTGAAGAGCAAGGCAAGTCACCCTCCTTGATCATGTTGATCCCAGTTTTCAAAATAAAACTATGTTGTTTTAAATTATTCTGCATGCATATTTTTATTCAACGTATTTCAATTCAGTTTTAAATTTAGTTATTGCCTACTTGTTAATTCCTCCATTGAATTTGAATTCCTCAATACCTTGTCACCTTAGATTCAAACTCTAGTTAATACATTAGTGTTGGCTAGAGGAATTTATATCAAATGCTTAGACTGCTTAGATATAATATTTTGTTTTGGGATATTCTTTCACATAAAATGATGACCCTTTTTACATAAAATGATATGTTCTCTTGACTTTGGTGAGTCAATGAGGTTTATGAATTATTTTGAAAGCAAATATAAAACTGGTTTAGACTTAGGCATTTGGTTAGAGTGGTGGGTGCGGGCATGCCCTGTTGGTTGGAGCCGCAGTGGTTGATTGTCGTGCACGGGGGTATGTGGTTGGGCCTGAGTCAGATTAAGGACCGGTCTGTGAGCTACTGTTGCAAAGCCCTAATCGTACTACCACATGGCTGGTATGGGACAGCCCTGGCCGAATAATTTGTGAAGTCCCAACCTGAGTCGAGTTGTAGGTTGAAAGTGAGCGTGGTTGGTGCCATGTGAAGTCTCACTTGGGCGAGCGTGGTTAAGCCATGAGAAGTCTCGTCTAGGCTCAAGAGGGGGTCCCGGTCTGGTGGATTCCTTACTGGGGTGAAACCTTAGAGTTGACTTGGCCAGGTTGAAGACTTTGCATTGTAAAGGCCTTGTCACGACTCCCCACCGCACACCTAAGGAAGTGTGTAATCTAGTGGTACAACGGGATGATCGTGTCTTGTGGGTAAAGCTGTACAACCTCTGCAGAGTGTATAATCTATCCTGGATAGCCGTGCCCACGGTCATGGGCATGCTGAGTAAAAGTTTTTCATGGATTAGACTTTGTTTTTCAAAAACGTTTTCGAAAACCTTATGGATGGATGGAATACATGAGAGAATGAAAATCTTGTGGGTGGATGGAACCCATGAGAGAGATTGGAAGCTTGTGGATGGATGGAATCCACGAGTGTTTGGAAACGTGTGGATGGATGGAATCCATACGTGATCTTTTGGAAAAGATGGTCCGGGTGGGATGCCCGTGGATAGGTTGGTGTATGGTCGGAGCCTGCACTGACGATATTAATTTCAACTACCAGTATCGTTTTTATTTACTGTATTAAATTTAGCAATTTCAATCTATTACTGTATTTCTCAAATGCTGTTTTATGCAAACTAACCCTATAAGCCTTCCATTGAAGCCTTTATCATTATGTTGCATTTTCCCGGGTGACCTGCTGAGTACAAGTTTGTACTCACCTTGCTATCTCCATACAAAGGAAGACGACGACTACGGTGAAGGTCAAGACGAATAGGCCGCGTCTTACCGTCGTTTGCCTGTGGGCAGGCATGTTGGGCTTCTTCCGCTTCGGTTTTTCTTCCGCTGCTTATTATTTAAATTTGGCTTATGTGCCGTTGATGTAAACTTTGGCATTCATGCCCATACTTAGTTAATAAATGTCATTATGGTTGATATTTATCTTTGTTGTACGCTGTGTGCACTAGCTGATCCTGGACTAGTGCGATTTACACAGAGGATCCAGGAGTTGTTGCTCCGGGTTCCGACAAGAGAGCTGCCCAAAAATTCCAATTGCCACTCCTTCTCCAATCCTTTGGCCATGAGACTTTGCAGATATGTTAGCAATAGCCATTGGACTCTACAAGCCAAATTTCAAGCCATCTTGAGAAGGAAAACATGAAATGCACTAAAACCCTAGAAATGCATTGAAACTTCAGAGAGGGCACAAAATCCAAACTGCTCTTGATTCACAAGACCTTTGCCTATGAGATCTTGCAAGAAGATTAGCAATAGCCTAAGGACCTGAGAGTCCAAATCTTAGAGCATCTAATGGAGAAAAACACAAACCACCTCAAACCCTAGAACTGGAGAAATGAACAGAGGAGGCTGATGAAGAAAATCTGAGAATAGAATTGATTTGCTCTAGGGAAAACTCGATCAAATTACCTTGAGGCACTATCCCATCATGGAGCAACCCATTTTGCCACTCACCAGCAGGAATCAAGGAAAAACTCAAAAGATCAAGAAATCAACAGAGAGGGCATCGAAGCAAAACAGAGAAGAACAGGGAGCTCAAGAATTGAAACAAACACCATCTCATATTGATAAAGAGGAAAGGAGATACATGATTAATACAAGAGGAATGATTACAATGGATCTCCTCTACCTCTCCCTTTCCATCTCAAGAACAAACACTACAAGCTTAGAAGGGAGGTGCTCTCACTCAGGAACACATCGAAGAAGAGTACAGAACACACTCTGTCTCCTCCACCCACTCTCGCCAACTAAAGCCTAAAGTCAAAACAAACTCACAAAGCTCATTTTGACTAAAGCAAACCCTAGAGACCCTTGGAGTGCATGAGGGGGCCTGCAGCCACTCCCTCCAATTTATAGCTCTTCGCTAACGGGTCTCCAACCCGTTACGCCTGTCAGATCCAACGGAGCCCGCTCCCGCTTTTGCAGCCTCGCGAAATTACCATTTCGCCCCTCCTGCACCTTCCGGGAAGCTTCCGCGCTCCTTGTCGTCCAAGCCTCGCAACCACATCGAATCTCCGCCGTCTTCGACACATTCGACCGTTCTGACCTCGACACTGCCCGTGTCTAGTCCGGTCACCTCGTGTCTTACCACGACTCCGCCTCGATGTCCTGCAGCCAACACAGACAAGAAACACATCAAATAGCACCGCTCGATACATGAAAGCATAAATGCATTAATGAAACAGCCCAAACCTGACAAGTCGACATAAAATGCATCCTAACCATTTTGACCAGGTTTGACCAAGTCCGACCGAGCTCGATTGCACCACGCAACGTCAAGGGCCGAACCAACCAAATCAAACTCCACTTTCCTAAACCGATGTCAATTACTCATCACACACGTGGGATGACCTCCACATGGTCTCTCACCTTGCTCACCTAAGGGGTGAAGCTAGAGCTCGAAGTCGCCCATAACACGTGTAGTGGCGACACGGAGCCACGGGGCGACGTGGGTGGAATTGGAGTTAGACCACTCCGTGACCTAGATGAGGAGGCACGTGAGGTCATCTAGTAGATTCGATCATCGATGATGAGGAAGACAACTGGATCCGGTTGATCCTATCTCCCCCGCCGTCCTTCCTCCACACTGGCTTTGTTGTGCTGGTAATCACCCTCCTCCACCTGCCGCGTCGCCTCTGCAGCGCCGGTCATCGCCCATCGGCCTTTGTCGTCGTGTCAGTCGTTGCCACTGTGAATGCTGATGGTTGCGTGGAGACTAGGGAGATGGAGAGGTGAGAGAGGGTGAAGAGAGATGGAGAGATGAGATTGAGGACATGACTAGATGCCTTTGATGCACACAAATAGAAGGGAGTGTTGGAACTTGGAAGTGTAAAGGTCGTATAGTATTTATCTTCTCGGAAGCATAGTTAGAAATAAAAAGTGATGAACCGAAAAACTCGGTTCCACGAGAAATTGAACTTCTGAATGCCTTGATTTTTGACCGCCAATTCGAAACAGGACGGTTGCACTCTTCGTGCATGCCGCACCATGCGGTATGGACTAAAGAAAACAGTTACATCATGCGTCACATAGCAATAGCATATATACAGTGTCACACTGTTGGAAAGGTGCTGTCCACAACTAAATTAAAACGCCGTTGCCCCAAACACTACCAGGCGCTAGCTACTCGATGGCGGTCTCAGACGGGCAAGGGCCAGCCGCCCTGCGGCTGCTAGGCGCCACCACCGGCAGGTTGGACTATGGAACGAAACCCATCATTTCATTTCATCGGGTCCGGTTTTCTCCTGCTGCGCCGCTGAAAAACAAAAACTGAGCTGCGTACGCACTAGCGCCGACCTTTCCTTGGCTGAGTGGACGCCGACCTACACTGCATCTGCACCCGCCTGGTCAGAGATTCAGAATGGCAGGGCACTGTTTCCGTGAAAAGCGCCAGTGGAAGGTGAGAATGGTCGCTGGGTCTCGCCTTCCCTCGGCCGCACGGCACGCGGTTGCTTCGGTTCCTGTACGTCTTGATAGTCATTCCATGCGTTAGACCAGGGGAGCCGCGCGGGGTTAAACCGTTCACGCGCTGTTGTGTCACGGGACCTGCGTGAGATGGAGACGATCTGGAAATCGACTGACTCTTAGGGAAAACAGTATGGTCGAAATTTCGGCTGTACGAAAACCGGTGTTATTGATAAGCACCGAAAAAAACCGTATCAGTTAAAAAATTTCAGATTTATTTAAATTTTGCTAAAATTTTTACAAAAATTCACCCAGAGAACTGAAAGAATCACTAACCGGCAAAATTTCAAAAAAAATCAACCATTTTCAGTCAATTTTGGCTGATATAAATTTCATAATTCAAATTCCAATTTAAAAATTCTGACCAAAAAACCGAAAGAATCAGTAACCGGTGGTTTTTGGTCTTATTGCTACCCTCCGATAAATTTTGGCCGCCGATTTTTTAAACCCTACCGACTCTACAGATTTGTAGTCAGGTTGGATTTCGGGGGATGAGATCGAGTCATACATTGGGATTATAGGCCTTGCTCAATATGGTTTATAAGTCGTAGTTTCTGTTTTTTACTGTAGCTGCTGAAAATATACTATAACTGTTGTTAGCTTTTCTTAGTAATTAAATTAAAAAAATATTATATCATTACAGAAAATACAAAGGAATAAAGAAAAAAATGAAAAAGCAATAGCAAAATGCCCCAAAATAACCAAAAAGATAAAATTAAGAAGTCAGAACTTGAATCCGTTTGGAACAGGGGTGCATGCTACATCCTCTCCTCCTCTTCTTGATTGAATCAAAGAATTATTATACGAGTCATCAACAAATGGTATCACTTTGAGCTATCGCATACTTCCTTGCTCACATCCTCATAATGAAATAGTAGTTTCTGAAAAAAAAATCAATTAGCTCGTACTTTGGGCTCCTTTTTTTCCCAGGGCATATTTCGTTGACAAATCACGCGCACATTGCTAGGGAGGTCCAGCTTAGTCGCAAAAGAATCATCTCGTTATGCAACAAATGATTCGTCATACTAAAGTACTAAACAACCCTAGCGAAGTTTGGTCAAATTTGACACTATTTGTCATGCGAGATGCCTCGTGCATAAACAGTTCTTCATATCATTCCACTGGAAGGGAGACTACGTCCCGTTCTGCATCGTGCGCAATGTAGACAACAAGTTTACATTGCGGTCTGAAATGACACACATCTAGCCGATCTTGCACCATAGCCTGCTTCACATTGGCCAGGAATCACAGCCAGCTATCGGTATTCTCATTCTCCACAAGTGCAAAGGCCACGTGGAGTAACCGGTCGTTCGCGTCAGCTGCAACCGCAGTGAGAATAGTACCTTTATACTTGCCAGATAGGAACGTCTCGTCCATCGTTAGCACTGGACGGCACCACCTGAACGCTTCTATCTCCTGACGGAAAGCTCAGAACACTCTATCAAGAACAAAACAATTCGGGCCCTGCTGTAGGAGCCCAGATATTAACATCCGGAATCCTCTGTGATTTCATTGCACTATTCCCTGGATCAGTAGATAGTGCTCACAGTTACAGAAATGAATATCAAAATACATATCATGCGGAAGCGTAAATATAATAGTAGACTTACTCATGGGCCGATTAGGCCGAAATCAATAAATTGCAGCAGCGGAAGAACGAAGCACACAGGTGGGACCTTCAGGACATGCCCACAGGCAGCCAACTGGAGGTTCGCGACCTAGCCCTTGACATCTTCATCTTCTCGGCCAGCTTGTCCAATCTTCTTGCTGAGGCGAGGTAATTTGATTCCTGAATCTGAATTTTGTCGCAAAAGCGAGCGTGAGCACTCCGACCCCGTGCTCCGCGAGCCAATACACAGAATGCAATAAATAGTATGCATGGCTTAACAAAGGAGAGGCTCGGGTTATTTTATTTGCCAAAAATCGCTTTCAGTAGCATTATTACTCTTATTTAATCAAAGTGTTATTATTGCTACCTGACCCCACACTACTATTGCCAAAATTGACTTAATCCACCGAGAATGCAATTTCCTTATTGACTGCTGTCTAAAACTCCAAACAGCAAGTGTCATCATTTATTTAATCCACCGATCATACTTTGTATTTTGGATTATTAATAATCCAATCCTGCCATTACTATTCATCAGCTCCTCCCCTCTGAATTCTAATAATTCTCTAACATAATTACTTTCAAATCCACCGATATCATTCACATTCAATCCTCTTCATCATTGATTCAAAACCATAATCCAATAATCAATCTCATTTTCCATTATCTATCACTAGCTAATCCACAAATATACCTCCATCGAAAATTGAATTTACCAAGATTATAATCTACTAATTGATATGAATCCCCCAATCTTCTCAGAAATTCAATTCATCCCTCTAGTAATTGATCATCTCCTATTGACTCCCATTATCACTAATATCTTCCAAGAATTTATATTAATCATTAGTGTAGTAATCCAGCAATTTACCTTTGCACTCCCTAATTCTCCAAAATCATTGAGTATACTTCCACCAAGAATATCATTGACCAAGTATACGATTCACTATTATATATATGCACCAAGAATATCACTAATCAAGAATTATAATCCAAGACTCGTATTATTCCTCTAAATTCCCGAAAATTCAATTAGATCATTTATCTATCCGATCCATTCAACTGGACCCCACTAATTTATTTCTCCCAGAATGCACACTATCATTTCCCATTCCTGATCGACCTGAATCCACCAATACCTTTAAATGCATACTACAAACATCCATCTCCTTTACCCACAACCCTGTTTATTCCACCCATATTTTAGGTTGTAAGATTAGTAATGCCACTATTCGAAATACAATACATAAAATTTCCTGAGACCTAGCAGCTTTGGAACAAAACATAATGTTCAAGGAATATTAACATGAATTTCCATACATATTGCATCACACCATATGCCTAATATCACCATAATTTTTCCATACATACGGCATCACACCGTATAACATCATTCAGCGTTATAGCCGCTTAACTTACCACTGGGACGACACCCAGGACAATTCAAATCAGGGCTTTCCGCTGCCCTCCACTTTTCCATTCCCATTTTCCAAACATTTTTAAATAGAACTATATCCAGTTAAGTTCCCATGTCCGCCCATGACCGTGGGCACGGCTATTCGAATAGTTTTAGACTCTGCAGAGTTTGTACACTTTCACCACAAGAGATGAACTATCCTTTTTGCCAACATGCTTCCTTAGGCATGAGACCCAGATAATTTATCACAAAACCTTTACCTTACTCCGATCTAGCTAGACACCACCCACGCTGAGGTTTCACCGCTGAAGGGTTACACCACCACAGTCAGAAGCCCCCTCTTGCGCCGTGCGAGTACAGTACACCCTGTGCCTCACTGTGAGTAAACCAGTACACCCTGGCACCCACTTCCCTCGGTGATGTCTGAACTAAACCCTTGCAAGTTATTCAGCTAGGTCGTACCCATTATAGACTTGTGGTTGTACTGTTTTACACGGGTTGACATGACAAGATTCGGTCCTTAGTATTATCTGAGCGGTTCTACCACACTCCCTAATTTGTGCTCCCACCGCACCACATACCAGCCCCCAAGCCATCCGCTCAGATATTTAAGCAAGTTGGGATTTTTGAGAGCATAAAATAACCCTATCAAAGGATACCAGTCATTCCCACCATGACCGCCCAACAAATTTTTCTCAGGATTAAAAGTGATGCTTGGGCGCTCTCGCGCCCATGAGTACCTAAACATTACTAAGCATGGCATATAATTACGGACTTATTTTCGAAAGTTACCATTATAATTTTGCTAGGGTGACAAGGTTCACACATTCAACTATTCCAAAGGAGGTATAATATTATTCAAGGTAAACATTGGGTATATAGCTAGAATATCAAGTTAAACATGTATTTGCATATAAATAGCAGCATGCAATTTGATAATTTAAAACAAAATAATTTGCAGAAACTGTAGGTTCAACATGATCAAAGTATTGACTCGCCTTGCGCGGTTTACCGCGGTCTTGAGTTCACACAATGTTGTCGCATGCGATGATCTTTAATTCCTGGTCTTCATCGATCTTCGTCTCGCTTGATCCCTTGATTCTTCAGGATTCCAATTTCTAATTACGCGACAACGACTGAATCCAAATAAAAGCAAATAACTCAAAAGATCCAAATAAATCTGAATACACTCAATTTAGTTTTATTATGAGTTATTGGGTGATTCGGTTTAGTGTGTTGCAAACATAGCAGTAGCTGGGTTTGAGTGAGAGAACGAGTTATCTGAATAGCTTTACCGTGAGGGAAAATTTTAGGATAACAAGGGATCATAAGTGAGGAAGTATCTACAGGGATTATTTACTTTGGAAAAGAAGTGGCCAAACATAGCCGATTGGGGAAAGACGAGGTTCGATCTTTTTATTAATAATCTCTTTTATTATTTTCGTATTTATCAAGGAAGTTCCATGAGTTAGGGTAGACCTGTTTATCGAAGTACTAGTCCGGCTGGATATGTATTCCTTGCAACTTATGTTATGGTAAAGGCTACCTGGATTGATGGATGAGATCTGTACTTATTCTATAACTCTTTAATAATCCCATTATCATATTTTATGTATCTTCATTTATCGCTAGCTTAGGTTTAATTCGAATTAGGATCCATTGGTGCGGGTCCCAGCTGGCTCTATCTACAATTGTGCTTGATTTTATTATGTACTAAAGCTAGTGTCAAGTTTTAATTAGTGGTACCATTACCATTTTATTTGCACCTTTGTTATTATTAAGCTTAACTTTATTTTTAATTTTTATTTATCTAGCAAAGCTTGTCGTACAGGGTTATGTATTATTATAGCTACTTAATTAAATATACTATGGAGATTTGTTTAGCGACGGTATGTTAAATGCTAGTGCATACATTATAATGAAGTGTAATCTTTATTAGGTTTTGAGTATCTAACCATAGTCATTTTATGTGGAATGTTAATCCAGATGCCGATTCTTATTTTTCTACCATCGAGGTTTATTTGGGGGCAGCATATTAAATATTAGGGCCCATAGCTAATTTTAGTTTAGGATAATCATTTTAATTTAAACTTTGCTATTATAGCTAAACTTTATGAAAGTTTTGAATCGCTAACCCAGAGTCATCTTTTATTAATACTTTTAATTAGAACTTAGATTTGAGTTAAATGTTCTAAACAACATACATAACATCGAATATATTATTATAGCTCAAATTACCTTATTTCATATCCTAATCAAATTTATTATCTGCTCTGAATTATTCCCTAATTTTTCATGATTTTTATAAATTAGAACGAGTTACAAAAGCGGAGCAAAAACATATAGGAAAAAGGTGCTGTCGGCCGGATTTGATCACAGGACCTGAAGAAGAGGCAATGTCTTAAGCGCACTGGGCTAGCCAACTGAGCCAGTGCTCACTCGCGATTAGCAAGGAGGAAACTATCTACAAGAGGCGACGCGGAACTGAGCTCCACAACCGGGCCTCCCTTCGGCCGAAACAGGGGAGGCAGGCGCATGGAGGGGATGACGGCGCCGCCGGCGGGAAGCGGCCGGGGAGACGCCGGCGACCGTCAAAACGAGCTGAGGGATGGGGAAGGAAGCCGATGTGGGTGGCGGCATGGGCCAAAATGGCGCCGGCTGGATGGGGCAGCGACTTAGGCGGCCGGCGGCGAGGTAGGGACGGGGCGCCGGCGCCGGCGTGGAGGAGGAGGCGAGGTAGGGGAGGCACGAGCTGGAGGGAGGTGGGGCAAACCTTATCATGTGGTTGGCCGGGCCGAGGGAGTGGCGAGGCATGCCGGCGGCGTACACGGGCGGCGGCGTGGGGAGGTCTTCGTGGAGGGATCACTCCGGCAAGGGAGGGTGCCGGCCGACCATCGGGGAGGCTTCGGGCCGGCGAGGAGATGCCTCTGGCGCATGGAATTGGGATTCCAAGCACCGGAGAGGGAGGAGCGGCAGCGGCGGCGATTTAGGCCGGCGTTGGGGAAGATGGCTCGTGCGAAGAGCTCGGGGCACCGGAGTCCGATTACTCGTGGGAGGGGGGAGGAGGCTTCTGGGGGTGTGCCATGATGCGGTCTAGGTGCGGGGACTTCGCCGGAGCGGCCGGGGCGGCGTGGAGGCGCGGCGGCCGAACTGGCGGTGGCGAGCGGGGACGGGAAGAGGAGTAATGGGGGCGCCAAGGAAGGGGTGAGCTCGGTGCTCCTTATAGGCGAGGAAGGGTGGCTGGGGCGCACTCGGTGGAGAGTATGGGCGGCGATGCTTGCGCAGATGATGGCGACGGTGAGAGACGTGATGGCGACGGGATGACGCCAAGGCAGGGAGAGGGCGCGCTCGAAGAGACGTCGACGCTACGGGGCAGGGCAAAGCAGGGTATGGCGCGGGAGCGGTTGAGCGCAGGCGCGAGGCGGGCTCGCATGGCTGCCACGCGGAGGGGAATCGCTGCGGTGTCAGAAGGAGCTGAGCACGGGGAGGAAAGAGAGAAAGCGCGAGCGCACGGGGGAGAGAAGAAGGAGCAGGCGGGGGTGCTCGGGAGCGGGGCCCAGCGGGCAGAGGGAGACGCGGGCGGGGCACGGGGCGAGGGCCCGCGGGGCAGAGAGGAGCCGGGCGCGCGGGGCTGAGCCCAGTGGCCAGAGAGAGGAGGCGGAAGCTCTGGCTACGCGGCGGCAGGGGAAGGAGAGGCACGGGAGGAAGGGGCGGTCCCGTGCGGCAGAGGAAGAGAGAGGAGCTGGCGCGGGGTGGGATGGAGAGTTGGGCCGGGTTGATGGCCGGCCTGACTCCGATTCTTTTTTTTTTACTTGTATTTCCATTTTGTTGATCCATTGCATTATTTGCGTGTGCACATATAAATGTGTGTATGCAAAATTGGAGTATGTCTATATATATATATATATCTATATATGTTAGTATTTTATTTGTTTGCTACAATTGCTATTTATGACATTATTTCTAAAGGATGACATTTTATATTTTAAGTCAATTTTCTCCATTCCTTTTCTGGATCATCTTTTCAGATTCTTATTTTAAATTTTACTTCTCTATTATTTAAACATGTTTATTTTTTTTTTTGATCCTTTTTAACTTTTGGATCCTTCACCAAATTTCTCAGAAAAACATCATAAACCCCAAATTCAAATAAACATATTGCAAAATAATTCAAAAGCTTCACATTTTCAAATTTCAAAATTTTGGGGATGTTACACCTGCGTAGGATGAACCCGCACCTTCCTGTTAATGTATGTGCCTAGGTTTGATTCTGCAATTTGATGCAGCATTCTTGGGACCAGGTCGTACGTCTCGAACATACGCTCCAGCACCTTTCGTTTCGCCCGTCAAACTTTCTTATTGCTGATTTCAAATCCCACCATATTCGCTACACTCGCCAACAGAAGCTTCGCAAAAATAGACACATCTGTCACCACGAGGTGGCTTATCACCTCTGCAACATACGATGACATCATGTTGCGGTGCCTATATAGTGGCACTGCAAGCTCGTAACTGTGATCCTTTAACACCATTATCTGAAAGTCCGTGGCAGTGCCCCTAAACCGCTATGCACGGACCTTGCCAGAACAGGACTTGTCGATACACTTGATGATGTAGGTGTCCGGGTTGGACCTGTGCACCCGATACATCCGGCTAATATTGATGGCGTACCTAGCAATAGCCTTCTAGGCAGCACTCTTATTACGGAAGCACTGCCCTAAAATGAGTGTGTCCTCATTGAACTCCCACTCCGCTTCCTCCGCTATGGTAGAACTAGGGATGCCGTTACGATGTCATCCAGTCTAGACGACACGTACACAACGTCGATGGTCACAATACCACCTAACACACCTCCCATTGTAGCTTCGCCATCTTCGTCTTCTCCAAAACTGACTGTTTCCATATCCTCCTCCTCATTATTCACTTTTTCCACCTAGTCCGCAAGGTACTCGTGACAATCAACACAAGCAGCCTACCACCTCTCCACACCTTCGTTCGCCTGAAAATTCTCCACAGTCTCCATCGCCCACTTGCTTGTCGACATCTTCTCCCACACTAGCGTTTTCATGAGCGCTGGAGACTAACCCAGACACTTCATCTCCACCAGCACCACCAGAACCACCCATGGCGGACGATTCTGTCCTCTCCAAGAAGTGAACATATACCATTGGCCTGGCATATATCGATGCGGCAGGGTTGCACACGACCTCCATGTACTTGGCTCATGAATCGTCACTGCTCACTTTTAGAAGTTGCCACATGGTCTCCCCTGCAGCACCTACCACTGAGGCATACACTGCTTCGATCCATAACTTCTTCATTGTGGTGTCCCAATCGAATGTAGAACGGACACACCTTCGTAGCTCAGATAGACTCATGGCGTTCAGACTGGGTGCCCAGATCACGGTTCGTCACAATTTGATAGGTCCATCCCGCACGGTCGGTCGCGTACGAGACCACTCCCGTAGAACACAAATAAGTCTTAATTGTTACCCATGACGTACTTAACATAAGTGAATACTGAACCCTCTTAGTACATAACATGCAACAATCGTACCATCATACAACCACTACCGCACTGTAAGATTACATGTTAATTTTGTTGCTCTTCCTATCACCTACAAATTCGATTAGTAAGTTTTGTTTATTTGTAATTCTAAAATTTATGTTTTAAGGATTTTACTTACAAATTCTTATATACATCAAATTACATATTTATTTTAATTTTATTTTCAATTCTCTTATTTATGGATCTTACTTTGGAATTCATATTAAAATTAAATTACAAATTTTTTATTTTCACTATTAATTTGTATTATTTTTGTTTGAATTAATGCAAAAATCTAATTACTAATTTTTTTTCATTTCTTTCCTAAATTTTACTTAATTCAGAATTTTACTTACGAATTCGTATACAAATCAAAATACTAAATTTTATATTTTTATTTTTTTTCATTTTGTTATCTGCGGAACTTACTTTCGAATTCATATTGAAATTAAATATAAAATTCTAGTTAATTTTACTATAAGTTTATATTACTTTTGTTGTTTTTTATTCTACTCGTGCAAATTTATTTCTAATTTATTTTTACGACCCGACACATTGTGTCCAGTGGTTTCCTAATCCTACTAATTGTAACATTCTTATTTTTAATCCAACTACTTTTGTTATCACCTACAAATGCTTTCACATAAATACCTAGTTTTTCAATGCCTACACAACTACAACTGCATATGTTCACAACAAACAAACTATATTATAATACGTATGTTCACAAAAAATAAACTACAACATTCTCTACACTATAATACACTATGCGTCATATATGGAAGTTTTGCCAAAAATAAATAGCGTATTAAAGATTGACATACAACAACATCCACAAAAGACGGTTTGGCTAATTACGTACTAATCATATTGATAGAATTATAGTTGCACGGGGACAAAAATTACCTTTTCTTGAAGCTCACGAAGCGATCTACAACTTCTGCAATTGCAAAAGCTGCTAATTCCAAATGAAAACAACTCAAAATTCCATATTTATACTCCTTACTTTCCTCCCTTCACTCCCTCTCTCGCTCTGTCCTGGCTCCAACTGCAAACAATGCTCTTTCTTGCTGTGAAACCGCTGTGACCTCTGAACCAATTTATTGCCAAGACTCATGAAAAAAGCGTAGGCAGTTGCTGCTTTTGGCGGACCGACGGGACGTCGGTATCATGCGATCAAGGACCGTGTCGTTGTAGGGGGACAGAGTCGTACAGTTGGGGACCACACGTCTTGGCGTAGTCATGTGGTCGAAGACCGCACGACTATACTACAGTGCTGAGTCGTGTGGTCCAGGACCGCACGATTTGATGCTGCGCTCCCTCACCGCACGATTGTATACGTGTTTGCACCGCGTAGTCCCGCCTTCAGGGAGGGGGCTAGAAATAGAATTACCACACTCTAGAGGCTATATTTGATATTTCTATGACAAACAGCGTCAAAAATGCCCAAACTTCGTAGCGAGCTAAGGATAGATAATTAATATAATGACAGGGAGAATGTAGACCGTTCTCGTTAACATCAGCATGAATCTTGATTCTCTATAAAAAAAATCCACATTGATTAATTAATAAGAAGATTACGAGGCATATATGTCAACAAGATTCTTTTGGAAAACAGAAACATGGATCTCGTTAACATCAGCATGAATCTTGATTCTCTATAAAAAAAATCCACATTGATTAATTAATAAGAAGATTACGAGGCATATATGTCAACAAGATTCTTTTGGAAAACAGAAAGGGGGGCAGAATAGTATTTTACTTTCACCTGCAAGCATGTGATGGCCTGATGGCCACTGTTAAAAAAAATTGAGCTTACCTCAGGGGTCAGTCAAGACAGCTTTGTACGTGATCCATGTGTACCTCCAACTCCCTTGCACGAAACACACACTGAAGTAAAGCAGAAGAAAACCTACAAAAGGAACTTCAAATGCTCTACAGGCCGACCCCCTCCTATTGTTTACCTGTTCTTCTATTTCGAGTTGCATATGGATATATAGGTTACAAAGTCTCACAAGTCACAGTGAACCTCATGTGAGACCAGTGTGTGGTTTCATATCAATGAACGGGCAAGTATATAGCTACGTACTTCATGAACTAAAGATGAATAACTATATGCATTTGATGTTGGGTGTGGTTTATAGTAGGATTTCCGATGTTTGAACCCGTGATACTATATCGTGATAGTCCTTAAGACAGCTATGTTCACGATGTTGTCTCACTCTTAGAAAAAATTATGGATCATGGATCATTATCGGCAGTGGAACAGATGGAAAGGGTGTTCAGCTTTCAATTGGATGATACATTCATGAGACTCGAGTGGATAACTAGCTAGAGACTATATAAAATCTTGACGATATGAAGCAGCTAATATAACGGCGATGTGAGGAAAGAGCCAAAATGATAGAAATAAAGGCGCGAGGTTTGTATGAATGATGCAATGTAGAGTAGAAGTGGCATATCATCATTTCTTGAAATAACAAAAGACCCATTGTGGATAGGTGTGTACTAGTTTGTAGAGGTTGT
Organism: Dendrocalamus latiflorus; assembly: GCA_017311315.1. Taxonomy (NCBI): domain Eukaryota; kingdom Viridiplantae; phylum Streptophyta; class Magnoliopsida; order Poales; family Poaceae; genus Dendrocalamus; species Dendrocalamus latiflorus. Next base: position 12,873,268 of record CM029611.1, on the reverse strand, counting down.
AATTAGAAAACTAGTAGGAAAATTTTGTTTGTCAACTACACTTGCACTTGAGGGGCATATGGTCTGGTATGCTGCATAAACTTGTAAATTTTCAAACGTAGAATATAACTTAATAAGGGTTATTGCTGAGACCCTTTCTCATGTTTTGAGTTTACATTTGTTTGTGCGAAATGTGCCTAAAGGTTTTTGGTTGGTCCTAAGTAGGCCAACGAAATTGAGGGCTATATGCTAACTTTCTTTTAGAATTTCTAGCATTTCTCTCCTTTTTTTTTTGGATAGCTTTTAACCACACGTTGTCAATTTTAGAATGTGTGTAGTGCAGTTTAATTGTTTTTTCCAAACTTCGATCACAGACAAACAATCTATTTGTTAATCATGTGAAAATTGTATCGTTAGATTTATCATGAAATGTATCTATATAGTTATTGCTAAAATTTTACTGCAAATATTGATGATCAATTACATACTGCAGAAATATGGAAAACAACGTAGTATATTTTCATACATAGATGGTACAATTTTATTTTGTGAGCAAGATTGTTGCCAAATGGATCCTATTGTGAAACTTGTGTTTCATATTCTTTTGAAAAAACTATCAACCTCACCCTCTCCGTCTCCCGCTCTCTCCGTAAACAACCCAAGCATGCTTCCTTATCTCCGGTTTCACATTTAGCCAATCCAAAAATTCCCACCTCCCATTCTTACAGACCACTCATTTCTGATGAAAAAAGTGGCTTATGGCTGAAATTACACTGTAGCTGACTGAGGGTGCCTTTGGTTGAGCTTTTGGGAGCTGTTTTTGCTTCCGAAAAGCCAAAAACCAACCAAAGGGGTGGAAACCAGAAGCTGCTTTTTCAGAAGCAGCTACTTTTGGGTAGTACAATTTTGAAAGCACCTTAGACCCTGCTTTTGGCTTTTGGCTTTCTGCTTTTTGAAATGGTGAAAATAGAGAGCTGTTTCACAGTTGTTTCAAGGAAAATAGAGATAGGAGGTAAGTTTTATACTTGTTTGAACCAAACAGCTTACAGCTTTTCCACAGCCCACAACCTACAGCAGCTTTTCCACAGCCCACAGCTCACAGCAGCTTTTTCAGAAGCCACAGCTCAACCAAACACACCCTGAAATTACACTGTAGCTGATGGTGGCTTATTTAGCGTAATTAAATTTAAAAAATTTAAAAATAGAAAAACAGGTTAGCCAATTATAGACAATACAAACGAATATGGGGGAAAAGCCAGCAAAAAAGCTCAAAAAAAGGCAAAAAGTCAGAAAAAGATGAACTTTAGGAATAGTGAAAAATAAGCCAGAAGTTAGAAGCTCAAACCAAAATGAGCGAAGTTAGACCAAAAGAAACAAAAACAAGGAAACAAATCTAAAAAACAAAGAAACAAAAAAATTCCAAACCCACCTCCCGTCCCCTCCTATTCCGGAAGGAAATTCGGGCCTGTTCTTTACCTTAAAAGCTAACGGCTTTTGGCTTTTGCTACAGTACCTAACTTTCAAACGGAGTATTTTCTTAAGATGGGGTCTACAAATTAAACGATCTACACATTAAAAGCCCAACATCTGTACCAGCCAAAATCGCAAGTGAGTATATATCTCTCCGTAATCTGTACCGTAAACAACCAAATTCAAAAATTTCAGCCAAAAGCCATAAGCTGCAGCCGAAAAGAACAGGCCCTTCTATCAGGGAGGGCTTTCAAAGGTGAGGTTTAGAGCCTTCTACAAAATTATGCCACGTGTGCATCACCAATCCTAAAGCAACACTAGAACTTTCTTTCCCCATCTCTTCTGCAAAGCCTTGCTGGCACACTTCCATCAACTTCTGTTCTCGCACCGCCCTTTCGCTTCTCAAAGATGTTATAGTGATTGTCCGATGAGCAGCATCATCATGAGCACTCTCGCTAGCCACAACATCCTCCACCGTTCCGCAGACGCTGGGCCTCCTGTAGCTCACCCTTAGTCGCACCCACGTCCTGCGCTGCGCTGTGGTATGCTGCTCAATATTGGCTAGTTGCTCCATTGGACTACACGAGGATGATAGCATGGCCACCTGCTTGGCCGTGTCGACGTTAGCAGTGCCGACTCCGCCAGTGGCGACGAGCTGGTCCAAGTGCTCGTTGGTTAGGGACTTGTCAGCGGCAGTGAGGTAGCAATGGACCATAGTACTCTGCAGAGACCTGGCACTAGAGGGCCTGAACCCTAGTGGTGAGGTCCTGGAGGTGGCGATGGAGGCCGGAGGGGGCTAGGGCATGGTGGTCCATGGAGCAGGTAAGGTGGCCACTTCCTTATGGCAAAGGTGCCGAAGCCGTAGCGGAGGAGGATGAGGGTAGGGCGCGTTGAGGCCTAGCTGTGGACGGTGGTACTGGTGTGTGTGTGTGGGGGGGGTAGACGAATGGAGATGGGGCGGAGGTCAACGGAGAGGAGGTGGCACTGGAGGAAGCAGTCACACGATAATTAGGGATGGATATCGAGCTAGGTTCTCGTCTTATCGACCTTTTCCCAAAATTGACATAGTTTCGATTTAATATCATTTTATTGATAGCTTATAATTATATTTAGAATTGAACTAACGAGTCGAGTCGAGCCGAGTCGAGTCGACTCAAAGCAAAATTTAATTTGATCTGAAACCAACTCATTCAATGTTTAACTAATTAACACGTGTAATTGAAGGAATTTTTAACCGAACCAACAAGCATCACTAACAAGCTTTTTTCCATCCATTGACAATGGTGATTGGATGGGGAGGCAAGCAGAGAGAGATGGGAGAAGAAGATATTGGGTAAAAGGAGTTATTTAGAATTGTAATAAAAAATCCTGTGTTAAGTGTATTTGGCCCTCACTAATAGAATTTTCTTCCCACCCCTCCCTCTCCTGCACGCCCAGAAAAGGTCAAGAACTAACCCACCCAAGTCACCAAACCAGAGCACCAAACCCAACACAAGCGAAGGGGACAGAAATCACAAGCCCCGGGCCGGCTCGCCGGTCTCCTCCTATGCTCGCCGGCATCGCCGGCGATGCCCAGTCCGCTGAAGGACCGCCCCTCCGGCCGCCTCGGCCGCCTCCTCGCCGCTCTCCGCCCCGCCCGCGCCGGGCCCCTCCCCGTCCAAACCGGCTTCCCCACCTCCCTCGCTGACCTTGTCGTTAAGAACCATGGCCGCCTCAAGAAGCCCTCCTCGACCGCGTCTGCCTCCTCCAAGCGCAAGAAGCGCGGCGTCCCCCCTCCGCCTTCCCCTTCTCCTTCCCCTTCCCCTTCCCCGACGCCGTCCCCTCCTCCTTCCTCTCCGCCTCCGCCTCCGGCGGCCGCCGTCTCGGTGTTAGCTCAACCAAGACCAGACCTTTCGCCGGTTGAGGCCGTCCGCCACACCAAAGGCGGCGTCTTTGGCCTCGGCTTGGGGTTCTTGGCGCTCGGCGGCGTGGTGTCCCTCGCCCTCCTGGTGATCTGGAGCAAGAAGGTGGTTGCGGCCGTCACCGTCGCCTCCTTCTCGCTCTTCTTGCTCGAATCCGTCAGGTCTTCCTCGCTTCCCCGGCGGACGCGACCACGGCCGCGGCCGGTGGCGACCAAGAAGCTGGATTTGGACGGCCGAGGCTACGTCTCGCCGATCCGCGAGGTGGAAGCGGAGGCAGAGCCGCCGGGGCCGAGCTGCTTTTATTCCGACAGGCGAAGCGACGTCTCCATCCTTGCCATTGAAGAGAGGAGCGAGGTAGGCGAAGATTCAAGCAACCCGAAGGCGAAGACGAAGAAGATATCTTGGAAGAAGTTGATTGCCAACAAGTTGCACAAAGGCAGGAAGAGTAAGGAGGCGGATTCGTCAGATTCATTCCGCAGCGAGAGCAACCAAGCGGATGCCATGGTTGGCGGCAATGCCAAGGCGACGGATTCCTCAGATTCTTTCCGTGGTAAACGCAATCAAGCGGATGCCGAGGCAGACGCCATTGCCCAATCGTCGGATTCTTCGGGCTCTCGCCACGGCAAGGGCAACGAAATGGACGCCGAGGTGGACAACAATGCCAGGCCGATAGAAATCGATGCGTCGCCGGATCTCATCGAGGCGGACGACGGAGGAGGAAGACGGTTTCCTGTCGTAGTTGCCGTCGCCGTCGTCCTTGTAGGCCTAGTCGCCGGGAAGCTCCCTGCCGTCGCGTTCACCGTGCTTTGCTCCGCATTCCTTAGCTCAATTCAGAGATTGCGAGGCGACGGTGGCGACGTGCAGGCGAGGTGATTGGAGCTTTCCGTGCAGTAGGAACCTCCCAGGGTGGTTGTAAAATAGTGGCAAAAAAAATGACATCCATATTTGTTCTTGTTCTTTCCATGCTTGCATTCCTTCTTGAATCGGAATTAGAAATGCAATGCTAACTTATTAAAATCTCTCGCGCCTTTCTCCAATTGCTTCTAAATTGTTTCTTGTCTGCTCTTGGTGATCTGATGTAAAGTAGTATATTCTTGCTAACAAGATGGCATTTATTTTCAGCCATTCACCCGCCGAAACGCTTCCCCTGATCACGAGTGGCGAAACTGAACTGCAACTAGGCTCGATCTATTAAGCTTCCCAATCATTTCAGTGCAGCGTTGCGTGCACAATTGGGGCCTGCATTCTCCAAACACGAACGGAAGCTGCGCTATTCTCTTCTCTGGGTTCTTCATTCACTTGTAGTGAGACAAGGATAAGCTCTGTTGTAGCCCCGGTCTTGATCCACGCCAAAACTCGCACACTTCGGATTCTTCTCTTCCATGGAATGGACCACAAAAGCTGCAAACCAAAGCTGAGGCTGAGCGAGCCATCATTCCAAACAGGCAGGGGCAGCTCCAGTTCGTGAACCATGAAGGCGTCGCGTAGTTTGTGAACCATGAGGGCGTCGCGTACTCACATTGTACCGGTTTTTTTTGTTTTGTTTCTTGTTGCTTGTTCTATTCTGTTTTTTCAGTAGTTTTAATTTCTTTCAATAATTATTATTTATTAAATTAATAAGTCGCAGCTATATATCATAAGCTGCATCCTCGCAGTGAGTTGCCATGTGAGCGTGTGCCGGCACGTGCTGCCTCGGCTCGCCTCGTTCGCGATACGCATCAGACTCACAGTTCATCAGAAACAGGCTCCACGGCGTTAACTGGCACCGTCTTGTGCACTTTACTTTCGTCATTCACGTTCGTTGGTCCTTTCCCAAACTGAGGCCAAGTTTGAGCGAGTTGCTTTTGCTGTGTAAGTTCGAAGATCCTAGTGAACTTATTCGCGAAAAAAGAGATTCTCGTGGAGTGCTCTTGAATTGCCATGAGAATATATACACGCAACATTATGTGGTTGCAGTTTTGCATTGCATTTTATTGGAATTGGACAGTAGCAGCGTCTGTTCATCATTTGAAGGGTTCTGCGAGGGAGGGACGCGGAACCTCTTGACTTTCACGAAGGAAACATTGAGATGATGCTAAAGTGATACCATATGCCTTTTAGGTGGTGTTCAGTTTGGCGATGCCTTTAGCTTTTTTACTGTAGCTGAAATATTTTTCACTGTAACTGATGGTGGTTTATGCATAATTAAATTAAAAAAAATAAAAATAAAAAAAACATGTTAGCCCATCACAAATTAAAAAAATAGAAAAATATGTTAGCCCATCACGGACTATACGAAGGAATACAGAAAAAAAGAAAAGACAAAAACCAAAAGGTTAGAAAAAGAAAAAATAAAGGAATAGTAAATTAAAAACTAGAAGCTGAAACGAGCGGGATTAATTAGGCCCTGCTCAAAAAAGCTTATTTTGAGTGATTTATGGCTGAAAAACACTGTGGCTGGCTGAAAAAACACTGTAACTGACGGTGACTTATTTGGCGTAATTAAATTTTTAAAAAAATTAAAAATAGAAAAATAGGTTAGCCCGTCACGGACAGTATAAACGAATACGGGAAAAAAGAACCGACAAAAAACCAAAAAAAGACGAAATTGTTGAATAGTGAAAAATAAGCCAGAAGCCAGAAATTCAAACCGAAATGAGCGGGGTTTAAACCTTTTTGGGTCGTCTAATCGAATAGTCAAATGTAGGAGTACTCCCGAAGCACTCAATTATCTTGTTTAGCTCAGCATAATTCTCATGGATTTTCTTTCTGAAATGAATAGTATTACAGCACAGCGCATTCACATTAACTCGATGGGCGGTTTGAACCCATTGTTACGTGGCTGTGCTCCAAAGGACTGAAAACTCCGGCTATTAGTTTTTTTTAATAAAAAAACTAAGAAAGATAAGAAAAAAAAGAAGAATACTGCTATATCATTTGGGACAATGTAAAGGATTTAAAAGGAAACAATTTAAAAAATATCAAAGAACTAAAAAAAATCAAAATTAAAAAGTCCAAAGCTGAAATCTGTTTAGAATGAAGCCTGAAGGCTTATGTATGTAGACATTTGGAGGATGAGAAGTCGAGCTAATTTTGTGTGAGCACCGCTTACACCCAGGGCCACTTGCGGTGCAAATTAAATCAGCTTACCTTTGACTGGTCCAGGAGGGAACTAGCCATGCGTTTTCTTTATGTTCGCGGGCAGGCAGGCCATGATAGGTTGGCGTCTTAAATAGTAGTTTGTAAATTTCTTGCGAGACAAACAAAAGGTTTGACATGTTCTTTTCGGTGTTTTTTAGGGGTGCCAGTACCACGCGTTTTCCAGGAAGTTACCGGCGATTTGAGTTGGAAAAGTTATGTTGTATCGGCAGTTCGGCGTCAGCTGTTGTCATGTAGCACTCCTACCTACGCTGAACTGATCTAGTAGTAATTGGCGAAGCGTTGGCGATGCGTGTAAATTTCTTTGGTTCTATTCGGTACTGTCAGCGATTTTGTCCAGCTTCTCCTGTTCAAAGTCTACCTTTCATTTTCGTGCCCTCAACACCCGACTGAAAAGAATGATGCGTTATTTTGGTCACGGCCATTACCGTATGGTGTTTTCTTCCCCCCGCGTTCCAACAGGCCGTACTTGTAGGGTGTAAACGGAGTAGATAATTTCTGCCTAATGGAGTGAATATAGAAGAGGTAAATATGTATCCAGTACTATATGTGTCTAACTCTGAGAAAAATATAGAATAGAATACAGAATGAGTGATATCTATCTGTATATATCTACATGTCAAGTGATACGAGAAAATTTGATATAACTTCACTTAGGAACAATATAACATATAGGCAGATTGTCACATCTAAACAGACGGAGAATATTGAGTGATGTTCTTTTGATATCTTAGCGATTAGTCTTTCCGTGTGTCACTCTGATTGCACGCTACTGTCTAATGTCATATATGGATGTGTAAAAGAAGTGAATAATTTTTATCGAACCAACCGTCCGAAGACTTATGAAACGAATACAGAATGGAGAAATGGGTATTTGGTATTATCCATATCTAACTCTAAGAAAAAAAAATAAAAATAGGATACAGAATGAGCAATATTTGCCCGTATCCACTCTAATTGCAACCCTTACGTATTTTGTGCTCCTTTTTTTTAAGGGTGTTTTTGTGCTCCTTTGGAAGAATTTGAACTTGTCTGTCACTCAGGTTGGCTTTCTTCTTCTTTTCTCCTCTTGTTACCTTCTGAATTAAAGTTAGTCATGTACTTGATCTACGTCTTTTAAGAGGTTAGTGTATGAGTAGGGATGGCAACAGGCAGGGGATCTTAGAGGAGGCCCCTGCAGCCCCACCCGACCCCCACTAGCAAGCCCTCGCCCCTGCCCCACTAAGTCTACCAGGGGGAGATGCCGCCTCCTCGTCCCTATCCCCATGGGGTCCCGATGTAACATCCAGATTTTCAGAGTTTTTCTGAAACTTTAAAATAAAAATCATCATTTGAATTTTTCTAGAATTAATTCAAGCTTAAAATGAATTCTTATGAATTAAAAGATTTAATCAAATAAAAGTTCGTGTTGGGTTCCTTGTGTTGTAAGGAATTTTTTTGTATTTTCTATTATTTGTTGGATTTATTTGCTATTTTCTAGAGCTCAAATAAATTTATGGGAATTTTTGAAAAATAGAAAAACCCTAAAAATCCCCCAAAAGGCCTTTGAGCCATAACCCGTCTTTTCCTCCTGGCCCTGGCCTGCCCTACCTTGATGTGTGTCAAGCATTGGGCCATCGTCCTCTCTGCTGGATGGTTGACACGTGTCGACCATCGCCATGTCTTCTCGCCCGCGCCCTTGTATCCTGGCCGCCCACCTGTCGACATGTGCGTCGTCGTCCTCACAATCTCTCACTGCTGCCGTCTCCCACCGGGATTCCCTCGGCGTTTGAACTGTGCCCGTCTCGGACTCGTCATCCGTGCCGTCCGTGGTTTTCTTGGTGTTTGTGTATAAAAGCCGAGCACGCGCCTCGCTTTCCGCATCCTCGCAGCATCTCGCTTCCGCCGAGATCGCTCGTGCGCTGTCGCGGCTTCACCTCCATTGCCGCTCGCTCAGTCGCCCTCGTCACTAGCGAGTCCACCACCGAGCCATCCTCTTCTTCCGCCCCGCTCCACCGATTTGTCTTGTCAACTGTCAGCACGTCGCCACCCTCGTCGGTCATCCTTGCTGCAGTCAGCCGCAGCCACTACCTCGGTTCATGTGCCCCGTCGACATCACCGTGCACCCACACCGTGTGTCACTTTGCCTCCTTAGCGGACCCTGTCCACCATGCACCAAGCCACTGACGTGTGGGTCCCGCATGCCAGATCCACCATTCCGTGCACTCGTAGACCGAGCCTCGTCAGCATAGCCTCGCAAGCTGTCCATGTTAGCCTTAGATACCCAGTCAGCCGCCATGTCATCCAAGCCCGTGCCCCGTACACTATTCCGTGAGCCGAGTCCACCGTAGATCGTCCTATCCCATGCACTGAGTCTACAACACAGTAGGATTTATGAATTTCCAGTATTTCCTTTAGATTAGATTTTCCAAGAGCCCGTTCTTCTCCATCTTAGCTCTGATTGATCTGATTCTTTTTTTAAATTCATCTAAAATTGAGCTCTATATTTTAGTCCTAGTTTTGGAGTTTTTGGGACTTTATTAGGTTTTATTTGATTTTATTTATGTCTCGTTTATTTTCTCTCTCGTTAGATCATGTCTTCAAAGGACTTTTGGGTGAGGGCCTTTTGGGCGGCTGTGAAAGAGATTACTGGTGTTAAATTACCAGTACTCCATCCAGCTACTTGGGCTTCAGATTTGATTGATGGGAAGTTGTTAATGAAGGAGGAAATCTCGGTGATCTTGTGCGGATGTGGGCGTTTTGGTCTGGTATGGTGATACACCGAAGGGACTCATTTCATTCAGTCATGTGGGCGAGGGACTTTGCCTTTGCCCTTGTTCAGATAAAGAAGACAACAGTAGTTGCTAATTCTTCCAGGTCTAAGCTTAAATAGAAACCACCTGAAAGTGCCTTTATTAAGATCAACGTTGATGCTGCTTTCTCTGCGGAGAATCTGCAGGGCGCTTCAGGAGTCGTGGCCACAGATGCATTGGGACAATTCATGGTGACGAGATCCAGATGGTTTCCTCATGGTTAGCGCTCTTAACGCAGAGGCGATGGCTTGCGGAGAGGGTGTGCAGCCTGCGGAGCAATGGGGCATTAACAGAGTGGTGGTCGAGAGCGATTCACAAGGCTTGGTAAATTTGTGGAATTCAGGCAACTTGCTTCGTTGGTGTCATTCATTCTTGCTGGGCTTCAAGGGCTAAGGCCCTGTTTGGATCCCTCCATCTAAAGTTTAGTTACTAAAGTTTAGGTCTAAAGTCTCCAAACAGGTGGTCTAAAGTTAGATCTAAACTTTAGCTCACCCCTAAAAAACACTTTAGACCATTAGTCCACCAAAGTGAACTAAAGTGGTCTAAAGTTTTGGGTTCTTAGGCACAAAGACGTGTTTACCCATGCATGTTGGTCTCTCACCTCCCATTTAATGGCTGACGCACGAAACGAGGAGAGGTAGTATGGTCTTTTTAAAACTTTAGTCCTATCCATTAGTACAGGATCCAAACAGGACATTCGACTAAAGTTTAGTGGCTAAAGTTTAGCCAACTAAAGTTTAGTCCAAAACTTTAGACAACTAAACTTTAGACCATAGGATCCAAACAGGGCCTAAGTAGGAGTTTTTTTAGCTTTTAATTTAGTGTTTGCTCATAGAAATTTTATTATATCACGGTGGCACAAATAGTTTTATGTCACAAATTAATTCAGCGCTGACACGTCATGTGCAAGTACTGTAGCATGTACGATAAAAATATTTTTTATTTGATAGTATAGAATACAATTTTTTACACCTGCTTGCTACAGTACAAAACAGTAAAAAAATATTTTTATTAGTTGCTACAGTAATACATGCCACGTGTCAATGATCGGTTGACTCGTGATACAAATCACTTTGTGCCACCGTGGTACCACTAGTAGTTGGCAGTGGTGCGCTTGGCTCAATCAAGTGCTTGATTTTCTCACCGATTGCCTACTACAAGATTGTACTCCTACTGTTGAATAATTAAATCTAGTCCTTGATTCGGAAAAAAAGGAAGTTTTTTGTCACGTCAACGGTGCGCGCGGGAGGATGTTGGCAGTTCGAATTGTACGGACGTGATTGCTTTGCCGAGCGCAGGAACAGAAAATGGTGAACCGTGGACTCGTGTAGAGGGCGACCGCCGACGTCCGGTCCATTCGTTGCGGCCACAGCTATCCTTCCGAGGGAATAACTTGGGCTTTTCCTACTGGCTGCGCTGCCGTGGCCGAATTCGCAGCGACAAAAGTGTCGGCCGAGCAAGGGGCTTCCTCACATCACTTGGGCCGTTAGGCGGCCTATAAATCAGCGTGCGCCGTGACCGGGAGGGAGAAAACGGCCGAGGTTTTCGCGAAAGAAAAGGGAAAGATAAAATGGCCGAGGCGGGCACGGGCCGCCCGCGGTTGCACATCCCCGTGTGCCGGCGGACTGGAGAGGAGGTGCAGCCGCGGCGGAACGGAACAGGCAGAAGAGGCGAGCCCGCCAAGCCTTGCGCGCGGCCGGCTCAGAATAGAGAAGAGAGTTCCGGGCGACGGTGGCGGCCGCGCAGTCGATCTCAGTGGAGTCAGCACTGCAGCGCACGGTGTTGAGTGTTGGTGCCGCTTGGTGGGTGGAGCCGTGGAAGCCCATGTTGGCGTGAGGCTGTGAGCCTGTGAGGGACGGCGGCGTAACAACTCGTATCCACTCGGTTGGGACAGGTTGATCAGCGCAGCGCGGACGAGACGGCCCAGTTGCGGCATGTGCGCTACGAATGCTCCCTGACCGAACAGTGCGGTGTGTTAGGAACCAGTGTAGTTTTGAAGCCTTGGTATATAATGATATAAATAAAAAGTATTATTAGCTATTTTCTATACGAAAGAAAAGGAGAAAGCAATAAAAGAAAGACCAGGAGTTTTTTGTTTCAATCTACTATTTGCATCTTTTGTGATTAGTCTGTCTTTTGCATAGTAGAGAAATCGATCGAACTGGTCGCCAGTGATGGTTCATCAACACGTTATCAGCACAAATCGCTCCAGTGAATCAAAAAGTAATCATCGACGCATTAGTAGATGGAATTGTCTACATCTAGATCGCTTTAAATTCCACAATTTCGCTTTCTAGATTATTTTCTACGGTACAAATATGCTCTAATCTACCACGAGCAGACTTGAAGTCACCGGCACAATGTTGATCGGAAGGTTACATGAAAGAGTAGATGTAGACAGCATTGTAGATTGAAAAAAAGGAAAAAAATCTTGCACGGCCGATCCCGTACAGCCGTTGTGCGTGAAGCCGCAGCCGGCCGCTGGCCTCCCCTCACGCGTCGGCCCCAAAGCCACCGCTCGGGGCCGCCGGTCGCCCGCGCTTGCCACCGCCTTCGAGCGTTGCTGCCGCCGGCTGAAGCAGCAGGAGGAGCCACCCGACCATGCCGACGCCTTGGCCCATGAATTTTGGAAATTACGTAAGGGTCCTTAGAATTTTCAGATAGGTTCTGAATTTTGCAGAAAGGCCCTTGAAAAATCAGAAAATTACGAGAATAGTTTCTCTGAGTTGAAAATTTACGTATAGGCCCTCGAAAATTGCAGAATTCACTGAAAAATCATATTCCGGCATAAAAGGGCCTCGGGAATTCGAATTTTGAATTATTTTTAGCATTTGAAGCATGTTTAGTACTGTCATTGTTATTTTCTATGTTTTATGTATTTATTTACTGTTTTGATTAATTGTAATTATTTAAATTGCTTTTAATCAGTGAACTTAACAGTAAAATTTATAGAAAATGCATAGAAAATTCTAGAACATTATGAGAATCTTTTGTACCATTATCCAATTTATTTACCTGTAGTAAATTTATTTCATGCATGTTTACCGGCAATAAACTTATCTATTCCTTTCATACACATGTAGATGACAGGCATCACGATCTGGGAGTTCGAGGAGCTAGCCCAGCATGACCAAAACTACTTGACTTGGGCTTCCAATGTTGAGATAGTACTTGAAGCCAAGAAGCTACGCACTGCCGTTGGGATTGGTGCACCGCAGGATGCCCAACCCACCCCTGAAGAAAATGATCAGACATTTCACTTCCTCAAGCACCATCTCTGTCTCACTCTCAAGAATGAGTACATGGTAGAAAAGAGCGCGCTACCATTATGGACTGCACTCAAGAAGCGATTCGAGAGGCTAAAGTACACCATCCTTCATCAGGCAAAGCAAAAAAGGATCTGACTGAGGTTTGCCAACTTTAAAACGGTCGGGGAGTATAATTCTGGTTTGCACAGAATTTGTAGCAATCTTCAACTTTGTGGTAAGCTTTGCACAGTCGATTAGTAAGAATGCTGACAGCCTTACAACAATTGCCGGTAGCGATGTTTGTATAATAGGTTCAGGAAGAGCCACAATTATACTCTGAATGGGTACAACTTTGGTCATTCAAGAAGTCTTATTGTACCCAGAATCGACTAGAACTCTCCTAAATTTTAAGGATATTCGCGCCAACGGTTTCCATGTTGAGACTGAAGAAAAGTATAGTAAGAAATACCTGCTCATTACGAAGCGTGAAGAAAAATAGAAGAGTATGGTAAGAAATATCTGCTCATTACGAAGCGTGAAGAAAAATGGAAAAAGGGTATTAGAAAATTTTCCTTCATTAGAAACTGGGCTATACTATACCAACATCAAGGCACTTGTAGCCTATACTGTCCTGAAAATAATATTTAGAAGCTATGAACTTTCTGTCTCTAGCATGACAAATTAGGCCACCCAGGTCTTAGGATGATAAGAAATATAATTAACAATTCACAGGGGCATAATATTAATGTAAAGAATTTTCCGAATCACGAAGATTTTGTGTGCCCTGCATGTGCCATCGGGACATTAATTACTAGACCTTCTACTCTGAAAGTGAAGAATAAAATCCCTGCATTTCTGGAACGCATCCAAGGAGACATTTGCGGTCTCATACAACCACTATCAGTGCCATTTAAATATTTTATGGTGCTCATCGATACTTCCTCGAAATGGTCGCATGTATGTTTATTGTCTACAAGAAACCATGCTTTCGTAAAGCTGATCTCGCATATAATTCGCATTAGAAATATTTTCCCTGATCATCACATAAAGTCCATCAGAATGGACAATGCTAGATAATTTACTTCAAAGCCATTTGATAATTATTGTATGGCAATGGGAATTACAGTTGAACATTCTATACCGCATGTCCACACTTAGAATGGACTAGCAGAAGCATTAATGAAGACAATTAAATGTACTGACTGACCACTTTTGCAGAATTATAATTTAGCAGCTACATGTTGGGGACATGCAGTCCTGCATGCAGCAATTCTCATCAACTTTAGACCATTGGCCTACAACATTCATTCACCTATGCAACTAGCACAAGGGCCAACACCGAAAATTTCTCATCTCCGGAGATTTGGATGCAAGGTTTATGTACTTGTACCCCCTCCACAGCGTATTGCAATGGGTCCTCTCCGAAAGGCTGGGATATACGTTGGTTATGAGACGACATCCATAATCAGGTATTTAGAGTCTATGACAGGAAATTTGCATACTACCCATTCGCTGATTGCATATTTGACGAAGATAATTTCCCAATATAAGGGGGAGAAAATCAAACCCTTGATAAAAAAAATATCAGGAAATTACATGGCAAGCCACGAGAATTCATGCACATGACTCGCACACTAGTGAAATAAATAGAAAAGTCCAAAAGATCATTGATTTGCAAGCATTACCAAATAAACTGCCTAACCACTTAAGTAATTTGAAGAGCGTGACCAAGTCACATATGCTTGCACGCAATGCACTGGAGAGGGTTGAAATACCAAAGAAAGTTGAAGGTATCCCTAATCACATCTAGAGTTCTTAGAATAAAAGGATGAGAACTTTGGCCCCTCGAACCCTAAGTAATGGGGGACGTCTGGTGAAAAAAGACAAGAAGGACTTAACACAGCCGATCATTGAAGTTCCTTAGAAACAGAAGGGGAGCTAGTTGTTACCTGACACCAGTATGGCACCTTCAAAAAAGGGCATACCGGATCTGAACATTCCAATGGAGAGAAATCAACATGGATGTGTGCGCATACATCCATGCTGAAAAACTAAAGGAACTTACCACCGTAGCTGGAAGAAGCGATGAGCAAGTAGAAGCACAAGAAGAAGCAACTCATGATGAAATAGCTGGCTGAAAAAACACTGTAGCTGACATAGGCTTATTTAGCATAATTAAATTTAAAAAAATACAAAAAATATGTTAGCCCATTACGTATAATACAAACAAATATGGGAAAAAAGAACTGGAAAAAAACTCAACAAAAAGCCAAAATTTCAGAAAAAGACGAAATTTATGAATAGTGAAAAATAAGCCGAAAGCTAAAAGTTGAAGTTAAAACGATCACAGCCTTAAGTCATGTAAAAATCTTGCAGATTTATTCACTAAGTCACTCCCAACATCTAGTTTTGAAAGATGCGTACGAGAAATTGGAATGATGAGACTTAGAGAACTGCAGAATTTAGGGAGAGATTTTTCCTCAAGCTCGTTATTAAAACTTGTTCACGAAGATTGAGTATCCAAAGAATAAATCCTGAAGATTAAATGAAATTGGGTGGATTGTACTCTTTTTACCTTAACGAGTTTTTCTAAAGTTTCTCAACCAAGGTTTTGAATAAGGCAATTTATGCAATACAGCATAACATATATCATGTACTCTTTCTTCAAAATTTTGCCACTGGGTTTTTATGGAGTTTAGATAAGGCAAGAACATATCGGATGAGTGCTCAAGTGGGAGTGTTAGGAAATCTGGGCCTGGGCTTGACGTCTTGGCCCATGGTGGGCACCTCACCACTAGACTATAAAATAAGGAGTACTATTGGCTATTTTGTATACGAAAGATAAAGAGAAAGCAATAAAAGAAAGAGCATGAGTTTTTCCAATCTCTGTATTTCAATCTACTATTTGTATCTTTTATGATTGATCTGTTTTTTATATGGTAGAGAAATCGATCGGACTGGTCACCAGCGACGGTTGCTCGACAAGGTGCACCCCTGGATCAAAAGGCACGGCGAGACGATTGCGTTTCAGGGTTTCCGCCCCGGGTTTCCCAAGTTTGACACTAATTCTGTCCCAAGCGGGCGGCAGGTCCCCATCCTCTAGCTCGATCGAGGCATGGAATTCCACACTTGTTTTTTTTATCCAGAACCTCAGTACAGCCACGAACGTAGAAGTATTCTTTCCTGAGAGTGAATTGGTCATATGGATAACGACTGAAAGATCAGTTGCTTGTGCCCATTCGCCTTGAATTTTTCCAATTAGCCGTCAAGATTGGCAGATCGACACTGGCGAGTGGCGATACCGCGGTTCTAGACGCAACATCTCGATCGACCTGCCCGCCGGTTTGACCATTTCTAAGTGCATTGAATATTGGCCCGAGTCTAGGAGATCGCGTGCGCGGACACCTGCTTGTGTGGCGCGGGCGTCACATTGCTTATCGTCCGTTCGTTTCCCATGAAATCTCTGTACTGTAGGCAGGGGTGGATACACATGTAGCTTTAAGGGTGCACGGGACACCGGATCTATTATCGTTTTACCCGGGGGGCGAAGCCACACCCCGAGCAAGATAGGCTTTAGCCTGGGATGTGGGAAAATATCTAGTGTACAGCCCGGGTAAATTCAGTTAGTCTGGGTAATATTTGCATGGTCCAACCTAAATAGCCTAGATTATTTCACCATTGAGTTTAAAATGTAACCAAATTCTAGCTCTGCTATTGGTTTTCCCCTACCAAAACCTATGTGTGTTGTATGTGTGCTTTATCTGAGCCCACTGGTTTACGTCTGCATATTTGGCATTGGCAACGTGTACTACTCCTACTCCATTCTCCTGTGTATCTTTTTTTATAAAAAAATAAAACAAGGAGATTGAGGGCTTTAAACCATGACCTCAGCCTTCACATTTTAGAAGATATGGCTTGATATTTTCTTGGCCTGATTAATGTCAATTGTCAAGTATGGTTGACATGTGATATGTAAATATCATGCTTGATATTCCGTGGTAGTAGATGAGTGTTATCGCAGGAACTGACTGGTCTAGAGTAGTCAAGCTAGTTTGGCTCTAAAAGGAAGAAAGAAATAAAGAAAGATTGAGCTAATTTGAATCATTGGTTTAGTCGCGTCTGACGTCGCGGCCTTAACTAGATATCTGATGCCTATGCATGTTGAATTATTGCACTGCGAGTTTTTTTTTCTTAAATTAACGCGCATAGTTAACAATGCAGTGCACCATGTGTACGTGAGATTCGATCTCATTCCATGCAAGAGGGGCCGGTGGCCTGATGGTGGGGAGCATGTTTGTTTTTAACCATCCCGGTTTGATCCCTATGATCGACACCCGATGCGTTATTTGATCGTAGCACATATACATATGTATATTTAGTGGAAAAGCGTATGCGACACGCTCTGCAAGGTTCTAGACTTCCGCAATCCCTGCACTGTGTGTAGTTCGGACGTGCACGCATGGGTGTGCGCCATCTGCCCATCCATTGTACTCTAAAAAAGATTTCATTACGTGCTAGAGCATTTTATTCATGCACGAGTACTACGTACATCCATGTCTGAAGTACATGTATACACCAATGTATGCACCCAGTTGTTTTTATTTATTAAGATAAGTTCAGATATGTGTGCTAGCTTGATTTATGGTATACATCCACGCCAAGATCAGTCCAAGAGCACATCAATTCTACGGTCGCTTAGCTCATGGGCAGAAGACGACCTGGTAGTTGGTGCCGGCGGGGCAAGTGAAGGTGCTGCTTGGGTCGTCCTTGGGGTAGCTGTACGCGTCCGGGCAGAGCCGCTTGAAGAACTCCGAGTAGTTGGTCTTCCCGCAGTTGTTCGCCGCCGAGCCGGTGCAGCAGTACTTGTCCTGCCTGAACACCGTGCACGCGTTGTTGCACCCTCCCGCCGTCCGCAGCTCGCTCGGGCACTGCGGCGTGATGACCGCCGCGCACCGCGGACCGCCCTTGGGGCACCCGGCGCCGCTGCCTGCCGGCAGGAAGGCCATGGGCACGTTGAAGCCGTCGATGAGGGAGATGTCGAAGAAGTCGAGGTTGTTCCACTGGTTCAGCGCGAACTCGGCCAGCGTGTTGGGAGGCGCACCGTAGGCCGTGCACTGCAGCTTGCCACCGCAGTCGCCCGTCTGGCATTGCCCGTTGCCGTTGCCGTCGAATCCGCAGCCCGTGCGAGCCCACACGCGCCCGCCCGTGGTGCCGGCCGGCACGTTGATGGTCCATGTCTCCCCAGGCTCGAGCTTCGTGCCCCCTCCGGATGGCACGGCCGCCGGCCACAAGGTGTATTCGCATTTGTTGGTGATGGTGAAGGTCGCGGCGTCGGCGGCAGCGATGAGGAGCAGGAGGAGAGGGAGGACGGGAGAGGTGGAGAGGGATGGCATCGTGTCAGCGGCTTCTTTTGCTCTGCTCTTTCGTGTAGGAGTTCTATCGAGTGGATATTTATAGGGTCGGAGTTGGGTAAAGTGGAATTCAACGTTTGCAACTGTGCAAAGCGCAACTTTTCGACGTGACTGCTTCACTCCCAAAGCCGCATTCTTTTCCTCGACCCGGAGCTGGAGAACCGTGGAGTGGAGTGCTGCCATGCCATGCACCATAGTCCGATTCATTGCCGTCACGCCCAGTGGCGTAGTCAGAATTTATAGCTATAGTGGTCCATTGTCTAAAATTTATTTAACCGCTATAAATTTAACATGTCGGTACACAAGTATATGAATTATGAAATGCAATTAAGGGAAAAAGGACATACGAACTTCATAAAATAGACGAATATAACTTTCTTAACATAGAATTGAAATATTACGTACCCATAGTAGTTGAAAAACAATACGTCACTACTACTTCTTCTTCTTGTCAGGATATAAAGAGAACATCACATTAATTTTATATTAGAACATTAAATACATTCTATATTTATGGACAAAGCTATTTAAAAAATACATTTTATAAAGGAGTAGATCAAAAGAGTTTGCTTGCATGGGTAACTTCCTGAAAGCCGCATTTGGAGCAAACGCAAGCTAAGACAACAAATACCTACCTCGGCAAATTTACGAGACCGTTTACACCGACTTCTGTTCACAGAAGAAAGAAGGTAATATAAATATTTAACTTTCTAAAATAATTTCTCTATTTCTCTCATCCTGAAAATAAGTTATGGGACACAGACATATCACCACCTCACTCTTCTCGCTCCTATCTCGCACACGCATCTCTTTTTTATTTTCCCCACCACTTGTATCCTCCCACTAAAAGCTTTTTTTAGTCATTACTATTTATTTTAGCTAAAAACCATCAACTGTCGTTCAATATGAACATGCCAAACTAGTCATCGATTTTATTGTACATCTAGATGCCAAGCTAGCCAACGATTTTACTGTATATCTAGATTCCCAAGTTGCGTGTCATCAGCTTGACACATATAGAGCAAATTAAATGATTTAGCGGGAGGTAAAATGTAGCTGTGATTCAACAAGTTTTTTGCATTATGATCAAATACATGAAGGCCTCATTATCCGAGCGCAGGGTGGTCCACGGCCCACAGGGACCACCCTGTAGCTCCGCGAGTGGCCATGCCCACCCGTCTACCCGAGGGCATGAGCTTTTTCTTAGAGGAACCCAGGTGCATAACTTGAGGGCCAAAAACCAATCTGTACTGTTGCGGTTGAATTATCATGCAGTGGTGCGCTTGGTTCAGTCGAGTGCTTGATTTTCTCTCTGATTGCCTGCTACAAGATTGTGCTACTGTTGAGTAACAAAATCTAGTCCTTGATTCGGGAAAAAGCAAGTTTTTTTTTGTCACGTCAACGGTGCGCGCGGGAGGATGTTACTTGGCATTTCGCTAAACATTGAACGTCTGCTTCGATTTGTACGGACGTGATTGCTTTGCCGAGCACAGGAACAAAGGTGGTGATCGGTTCGGCTGAAAAGCTCGTGGCTTATGGCTGAAAATATTGTAGCTGGCTGAAAAAAGCACAGTAGCTGACAGAGGCTTATTTAGCATAATTAAATTTAAAAAAAATTTAAAAATTAAAAATATGTTAGCACATTACATATAATACAAACAAATACGGGGAAAAAAGAACCGGCAAAAAAACTCAACAAAAAGCCAAAAGTTCAGAAAAAGACGAAACTTATGAATAGTGAAAAATAAGCCAGAAGCCGAAGCCGAGTTGATCGGGGTCAAAAAATGAGCATGTGGAGTAGAGGGCAGCCACCGAAGTCTGGTCCATTCATTGCGGTCACATAGCTTTCCAAGGGCATAAGAGCAAGGCTAATAATACAGCTTTCAGCTGGTTATATGGACACTTACAGCCCACTTATCAGCCCATTCATATAGTAGTTTACAGCCAGTTGAAGGTTGTATGACCCACCCCTTTCTCTCACAAAGTTTCTTGGTTCTTGTGCTTCAGCTGGCTGTAAACTTACAGCCCACCTCTCTTCTCTCTCCTCCACCTCAGCATACAGCCTACTAACAGCCTCTTATTATACTTGCTCTAAAGCTTCTCTGTTCCCACTGTATTCTCCTCCCTGTTTCTTTTCCACATAGCAGCCGCTATTGGTTCCACTGTAGTCTTTATCAGCTATCTCTGACGTTTCTTGCTGCCATGTGAAAAGAGAACAGAAAGGAGAATACAGAAGGGAATAGGGAAGCTTCACTCTAAATTTGGCTGTCTGTGCTGCCGTGGCCGAATTCACAGCAACATCTCAGTGGGGTGCAGCACTGCGGCGCCCGATGTTGAGACGGGCCGTGCCGCTTTGATGGGTGGTGGCCCGTGTTGGCATGAGCCTGTAAGGGACGGCGGCCTAACAACTCGGATCCACTCGGTTGGTCAACACAGACGAGACGGCCCAGTTGCTGCATGTGCGCTGCACCTGACCGAACAGAACAGTGCAGTGCACCCCTGGATCAAAGAGCGCGGCGAGACGAGTACGTTTCAGGCTTTCCGCCCCGGGTTTCCCAAGTTGCTTCCGACACTTCCGTCGCAAGCGGGCGGCAGGTCCCCATCCTCTAGCTCGATCGAGGCATGGAATTCCACACTTGTGTTTTTTTTATCCAGAACCTCAGTACGGCCACGAACGTAGAAGTATTCTTTCCTGAGAGTGAATTGGTCATATGGATAACCACTGAACAAATTTTAAAGAGTTCCAGATCAGTTGCATGTGCCCATTCGCCTTGAATTTTTCCAATTAGCCGTTCAAGAATGGCAGATCGACACCGGCGATACCGCGGTTCTCGATGCAACATCTCGCTTTAACTAGTTCTAAGTGCATTGAATATTGGCCCGAGTCTAGGAGATCGCGGGCGTCACACTGCTTATGTTCCGTTCGTTTCCCCTTGAATCTCTATATATTGGGCCTGTTTGGCAACCGCTGCGATTTGTGATTTTTGGCTGAAATTTTTTAATTTTGGCTGTTTACGGTACAGATTACGGAGAGAGATACTCACTTGCGATTTTAGATGGTACAGATGTTAAGCTTTTAATGTGTGCATCGTTTAACTTGTAGATCCTGTCTGGAGAAAATATTTCGTTTAAAAGTTAGGTACTATAGCAAAAAATCAAAAGCCAAAAGCTGTCAGCTTCGAAAGAAAAGAACAAGTCCATTGTAGGTGGTATTAGGTTCAATTAGATGTAAGTGCGCTTTGTATGCGTCCGCTGGTTTACGTCTCTGCACATTTGGCATTGGCAACGTGTACTACTCCATTCTCCTGCGTATCTTTTTTTAAAATAAAAGGAGAATGAGGGCTTTAACCATGACTTCAGCCATCGCATTTTAGAAGATATGGCTTGATATTGGTGGTGATCGGTTTGGCTGAAAGCCTCATGGCTGAAAACACTGTAGCTAGCTGAAAAAAGCACTGAGCTGACAGAGGCTTATTTACCATAATTAAATTTAAAAAAATTTAAAAATAGAAAAAACATATTAGCCCATCACGTATAATGTAAACAAATACAAGGAAAAAAAGAACCGGTAAAAAACTCAAAAAAAGCCAAAAGTTCAGAAAAAAACGAAATTTATAAATAGTGCAAAAATAAGCTGAAGCCAGAAGCTGAAGCCATATTGATCAGGGCATTTTCTTGGCCTAATTAATGTCAATTGTCAAGTCAGGTTGGCATGTGATATCTAAATGCTTGATATTCCGTAGTAGTCGATCAGTGTTGTCGCAGGTACTGACTTGTCTATAGTCTAGTCAAGCTAGTTTGGCTCTAAAAGGAAGAAAAAAAATAAAAAAAAGGGTTATTTAGATATATACAATTCTAAAGTTGCAAATTTTGGAATATGTTACTGTAAGTTCATCCTTATATTCATGCTATTCTAGAGATGCATTACTTTCAGATATGCTATTAAAATTTTTTTGGACCAAATTGCCCTCCATCCTCCTCCTGGATGCCTTCTTCCCACTCCTATCCAATCCCCCATCCTCCCATGGCTGCCATCGCCACAAATGGAAGCAGCAGATCCAGCCCCGCCTCCAAGCTCCTGGCCACCGTCCTCTCATCCTGCGTTGCGAGTGGGAGGAAGAGGCAGATGTTGTCCTGCGGCTTAAGTGGGAGGAAGCAGGTGATGCCATCCTCTCCTGTGGCATGAGTGCACCGGCGAGATGGTGACGTCGTCACGTGAGGGGACGAAGGTAGGAGAGGTGAGTGCACGGAGGAGGTGCAGGCAACGCTGACTTTGAAGGTGGCTGTATCTAGAGGCAGCCATGGAGAGAGAGGGAGGAGGAGGAAGGGTGGAGGAGCATTGTGGTCTCTGTTTAGATTCATTTGGATCTTATTTGTGTACATTTGGATTTTATCGGATAGATACCTTATCGGATAGATACCGTCACACTGATAATTTCAATAACACTTTCGAGCAATTCTCTGAGCAACAACAGGAAAGCAAGTACCCCCTTTGATCATATTGATCCTACTATTTTAATTATTATATGTTATTTATAAAATCTATAATACATGCATGTATGTTTTCTTAAATTTGCTATATTATGGGTAACAGTAGCTATATTCGCTTGTATGCATTGAATCTTCTTACAAATTTTATATCTTTACTGTTGTAACCTTTAGAACATGGCTTATACAGTAGCTAATACCATGTTAGATATATTACATTGAGTACATTGGTCTAGATGCTTAACCAAGCAATAGTTTTCACTAAGTTTGACCATTCGAAAAAACTTGCGCATAGATATGGGTGATTTTGAAATGTTGGACTAGAGGGATACCTCTGTTAGTTTGGTATAAAATAAAATAAAAAAAACCTATATTTAGATGTGAGCAAGGTATAATATGAATTGTAAAATGTGAGAAGGCATTTCACATGTAGATAGGGGAGATTCTTGTAACAGCCCAGGTTTTTATGAAAATATAAATAAATAAAAATCAATTAAAATAAAAAACCTAAATTAAAATAAGTATTTTTGTTGCCTAAAGTTTAAATTTGGATTTGCCTTGAATTTCTGTTTTTGAAAAAGCTGGATTTGAAACGCATTTTCAGAAAATACTAAAATTATTATTAAATAAAATGATATTTTGATTTTCCATAAAAATCTTATGTGAAATTAATTATTTGGAGTTATTTGGCTATTATTTGGTTTCCTGGATTTTCTGGAGTTCAAAAATGTATTTTTGAAATTAAAAGGTATTTTAAAGTATGAAAACTAAATACAACATTAGTTGGAAGTATTTTTATTAAGTCCAAAATGTCTCCAGGAAGTTCTATGAATTTTTCTGGGAATTTCGGAAGTAATTTCATATTTTTCTGAGCATTATTGAATTTTCTGGCAATTTCTGAAAATCTGGAAATCAAAAATAAAAAACACAAAGTCCCCTCCCCTCTCCTCCGGCCGCCACGTGGACGGCCAGATGCCGCCCACGTCGCCCACCCGCCCCCTCCCATCGGCCGACACGCGTGCGGCCCAGATGGCCCGGTTGCCCCGCGCGTCGACCTATCCACCCGTCCCCCCCCCCGCTATCCCCTCGGCCGCCCGATCCGGCCCCCGACCGCGTGGCGCCATCCTGGCCACCCGCGTCCAATCTCCCGCTGACTGCCCGGCCCCACCCGTCAGGCCGTCTCCCTCCTCCCGCCCACCTTCTTCCTCCTCCGCGCACCGCCCGCCACCGCTGTCTCCGCCCTAGCCGGCTTCCCCCGCTCTCCCGCGCGCGGCCCACCTCCCTTTCTTCCCCCGCAAGTCGCGCACCCGCCTCCTTCCCCAATCCTCGCGCCCGAATCCCCTCTCCCCGCGCCGTGTCCCCCCCGTAATCCCGCCATCCCCGCCGGCCCCGCGCACATCTCCGGTGAGAAATCCGCCCTGCCCCCGCGCCCCTCTGCCCTATTTAAACCCCACCCGAGCACCTCCTCCTTCCGCCCATCCTCCCTCCGCTCTCTTCTACCCTCTTCGGTGAGCCGAGTAGCCCCGCACCGAGCTCACCCATGCGCGCGCCGGCGAGCTCCTCTGGCGAGCAATTGCCGCCGCCTCGCTCCTCCTCGCGCCTCGCCGACGCCTCCCTCGGCCTCCCCGTGCCCGTGCGCACCTCCCCCGCCACTCCGCCCGGCTCGAGCGTCACCGGAGCTCCGACGCGCCGTTGAACCCGAGCGCGCCACCGCCTCGGCCGCCGCCAGCTCACCGTCGTTCGCCGCCGGTAAGGCCGCACCCACCGCCGTGTTCCCCGTGCACCCCTCTTCCCTTTGCCGCTCTCGCTGCTCGCCGCCAGTCACCGGAGCTCCAGCGGGCGTGTCGTCCCCGAGCTCCTCCCTCACCGGCCGGCCACGTCCGCCTCCATGCCGCGTGGCAGCCTAGGTGGCAGCCCGGTGGCGCCACCTCAGCGCCTGCCCACCCCCATAAGCGCCACGCAGGCACACCCCCGCCCCCGTGCCACCTCACCACTCCCCAGGGTCCATGGGCTCGGTCCACATGGACCCATGGCCCACCTATCAGTGGGGTTCACCCTAGGCTGACGTCAGCATGGCGCAATAAACCGAATTTGCCGTAGAGAAATAATTCCGGCCGAAAAGAAATTCCCGGGCTGATGCAATGCTGACACCATAAATCCCTTTTTCAGTAGAAAAATAATACCAGAAATTATTCTTTTTCATTTTATCTCTTTTTAAACTTCCCGGAGCCCGTTCTTCTTCGTCCTAACTCCGATTTAGCCCATTCAAATTTCTAAATTCATCAAAAATTCCCCTCTATCCATTTATGGCCTCAATACAAATATTTGAAGTCAATTTTAATTTATTTTGAATTTATTTGAATTTGGTGGGTTATTTTCACGTGTAGACTTCGACGATTCGGGAAATTTCGACGACGAAGATTCAAACCAAGTTGAAGAGCAAGGCAAGTCACACTCCTTGATCATGTTGATCCCAGAATTTCAAATAAAATTATGTTGTTTTAAATTATGTTGCATGCGTACTTTTATTCAATGTATTTCAATTCAGTTTTAAATTTAGTTAATACCCACTTGTTAATTCCTCCTTTGACATTGCAAACCCTTATACCTTGTCACCCTAGAATTAAACTCTAGTTAATACACTAGTATTAGCTAGAGAATTTCATAACAAATGCTTAGACCTGCTTAGATATAATATTGGATTTGGGATACCTTTTCACATAAAATGATAAGCTTTTGAACTGTATTCTTAACTTCGGTGAGTCAAGAAGGATTATGAAATATTTTTGAAATAAAATATAAAATCTGGTTTAGACTTAGGCTAATGGTTAGGTGGTGGGTGCAGGCATGCACTGTTGTTCGGAGACACAGTGTTGATTGTCGGGCACAGGGGGTATGTGGTTGAGCCTAAGTCAATTAAGGACCGGTCTGTGAGCTACTGTTGCAAAGCCTTATCGTACTACCACAACAGCCCTGGTTGAATAATTTGCGGGTCCCAACCTGAGCCATTTCGTAGGTTGAAAGTGAGCGTGGCGTAGGTCATGAGAAGTCTCACTCGGCTCAAGAGGGGGTCCCGGTCTGGTGGATTCCTTACTAGGGTAAAACCTTAGTGTTGGCTTGGCCAGGTTGAAGGCTTTGCATTGTAAAGGCCTTGTCACGATCTCCTCGCCGCACACCTAAGGAAGTGTGTAATCGGGTGGCAAAAAGGGATGATCGTGTCTTGTGGGTAAAGCTGTACAACCTCTGCAGAGTGTATAATCTATCCTGGATAGCCGTGCCCACGGTCATGGGCATGCTGAGTAAAGGTTTTTCATGGATTAGACTTTGTTTTTCAAAACTGTTTTTGAAAACCTTGTGGATGGATGGAATCCACGAGAGATGAAAACCTTGCAGATAGATGGAATCTGTGAGAGGTTGAAACCTGGTGGATGGATGGAATCCATCTGAGTTGCGCAGTGGAAGCGTGTGGATGGATGGAATCCATACGTGAACTTTTGGAAAAAAAATGGTCTGGGTGGGATGCCCGTGGATAGGTTGGTGTTTGGTCGGAGCCTGCACTGACGATAATATTTTCAATTACAAGTACTGTTTTATTTATTGTATTAAATTCAACAATTTCAATCTATCTACTACATTTCGTTAAATGCTGTTTTACGCAAACTAACCCTATAAGCCTTTCATTGAAGCCTTTATCATTATGATGCATTTTCTCCGTGTGACTTACGGAGTACAAGTTTGTACTCACCTTGCTAACTCCACACAGAGGAAGACGACGTCGACTACGGTGAAGACCAGAACGAGTAGGCCATGTCTTGCAGTTGTTTGCCTGTGGGCAGGCTTGGGCTTCGCCTCTTCAGCTTTGCTTCCGCAGTTTCTTTTGCAGTTATTTTTGCCAATGTGTGATGATGTAAACGCTGGCCATAAGGCCGTACTCTTTAAATTAAATAAATGTCATTATGCTTGGTATTTATCTTTGTTGTCCACTATGTGCACTAGCTGATCCTGGACTAGTGCGATTTGCACAGAGGATCCTGGAGTTGCTGCTCCGGGTTCCGACAATTCTTGTTGGGTCAATTAAGGTCCGAATGCTATTGATGCACATTAAAGTCACACCGTACAACCACATGTGTTATATGGACTCTGGCTTTAGCTGACTAAGTTATCTAGGATGAGCCTTTCATTTTGGTAGGCCGAAGTAATGAGGGCACTCCGAGTAGGTTTGTTCGTATGGGTTCTTTTTACCAAGGTGTTAGGACCAAAACTTGCTAATACAATGGTAATGCCTCACCAAAGGGTTGTCATTCATCAAGCTGGTGCAAAGTTAGGACTAGGTGATATAAAGACTTTATGATAATCATTTCGTCATACGCCTACAGAAGCATGTAGTGACCGATAGTGTATTTGATTATTTCGTGGGAGTAAAGTTGTACAACCTCTTGAAAGTGTTAAAAACTATTTAAATAGCCATGCTCGCGATTATGAGCATGTTTAGATGCAGGTACAATGGGTATAGCTTTTATTTTTAGAAAATAGTTTCGTTGGAAATGACGGTATGGCATGTACATGTCTGTCATGTGCCATGCCGATGGTCGAAAATTGTTCGATGTTCACAGCCAAGGAGGGTTTATGAATGGATGTGTTTTACTATTAGTAAATGTTATACAAATGTTACTTTATTACACGTCAACTGGTCTTTACAATTCCGTTGCAAATTAGTACTTGTCAATATTACAAATAAAACTTCATGTTGAAAATAACTTGTAGTATAGAGCCTTACTTATTGTTAGCCTTGCATTTATATATGTTGCGATACACTACAAGTCTTGCTGAGTACACATTGTACTCAACTTTACTTAAATTATTGTTGTTCAAAAAATGAGGAAGATAACATGTTCGATGACGCGTATTTTGCTCTCAGTATCGGGGAATATGATAATGGGTCTTTCTAGAGTCTAACTCTAGTCGGTTGCCTATGGGCTATGGTGGCACACCACTAAACACTTTTGTTAATTTACTTATCTTCCGCTACACTTTACTCTCGATACTTCTATTTATTTGACTGATTGTCTTATGTTGTAAACTCTATATGCGTCGCTTATGTACTTATCTATTTTGTTGTAAATTAATTGTATGCGATGTGTATGGATGTGATCTCGATGTTGTGAATGTGTGTACTAACCACTGATCATAGGACTAGTACGGAACACATGCGAAGATTTTGAGTATTCAACTTCCAGGGTCCCCATAAACGCTATGGCATGGTGCTAGGTAGCATGGGTGATAATGTTAGCGAACTTAGTACTGGAATGTTCACTGAGGTAAAGTGCAGATTGATACTCAATATATAGTCGAGTTATAGAATGGAGTCGAGGCGAATCGAAATCATCGTGTTGAGTCAGCTAAAACCCACTAGTATGACTCCTTATGTACCTATAAAGGGTTTATAAAATCCTTGATACACTTCTACTCGAAGAAGAAAAACTTAAACTTTAGAAGCTTCATGTAGCCTTCCCTGGTGCACCAAGCAAAAATCGCCGAAAATCACTCAACCGAACACGCTGCTGTGCTGCATTTTTTCCATCATTGCGTGGACCTCGGGTTCTGCTCCTCACGACGCGGCATGCAATACACTTGGCTGCTGCTTCTCGGTTTCAATGAGAAAAGCGAATATGGCCGACGACTGCCGCTTCTCGATGGAACTACGGCTTCGTATTTATTTCCATCAAAACCAACACAGCGGCTGCCTTGAATCTTTGCTCCGCTTTGGTTTCAACTCCTTTTCAGATTCGGTTTGTGAAGAAACTTGCCACGGGAGCTGAGTTGACAGATCGCAACGTGAGTCGTGATGAATCCGAGTGCCGAGTTGTTTTTACGGGAGACAGGACGTTTTTGCCTACCCGACCGATCAGGCGCTCGTGAGTCTACCAAGTTTTTTCAATAAAGAACGGGTAACATAATACCTCTAGTAAAAACAGTAGATGAGCTTTATTTAAACATTAAGCAAGCAACAATAATGCAAATTTGGTAAAAATACAAAAGCAACAACAGCCCCTTAGCACCCTTGCCCAAGAAAGGCAGGTGGCCACTGGGTGAAGCAAAGGTGTCCTAGCGCCACGTCAGATCGGTCAATGTCTAAGCCAGCATCATTCTTTGCCCAAAAATGAGTCCTGATATGAAAGCACAAATAGTCTATCTTCGGCATGGTGGCAATGAAAATCACAGCCAATCATCACTTTCAACTGTTCGCTCCCTGGCCACTGCTAGAACTTCGGCGCTCCACACAATATTTGACGTTTAATGACTTGGCTCAAGGAGGATTGGTTTCTAAGTGGCCAGGGGTTAGTTTGGTTCGCCACACCACCATCTGTAAGGATAGGAAGAAAACTATTTATGCATATCATGAACATCTCATCATCTCACAGCACACCCAAGAACAATAGATTCGAAAGTCCCAACTCCATTGACACCATAGTAGCTACAAAAGGAGGTTAGCTCCCAGGAAGTATAAAAAGCTACATAGAAGGCCCTACCCGAAAGCCAGTCCCGACACGGACACTAAGACATTCTGTTGAGCTAAGATATGAAAGACCAAGTATGTGCTGTCCCCAAACAAGGTTCACGCTGCGCCAAAGACAAGGTCCGCGTCACTCTCGAGAAGGTGGTTCACTACACCTACTACCTCGGCCTTTCCAGTGCGGCGACGAAGCTTTTTGAGCATCTTGAAAGCGACAGCTTGACCTCGACATGGTTTGATTGGTCTTGACAACTTTGCCTCAACCGAACCTCGCTTTGCCTCAATTGCATCTCCCCAACTAGGGGCTCATTCTAGCTTGACGGATAACCAAATCATCTCCTTCCATCAAAAGGCCATTCACTGGTTTGTTGAGTACTCTTTGCCCAACAGTCAATGCCTCGATGAGTCAACCACCTTGCGTTTGGATGCATATCTCCTCACCTCAAAGGACATCCCTCGGTGAGTCAAGAACATCTCGTGAGTTCATGCCTAAGATGAGTTGAGTACCCAACACCTCGGTGCACACCCACTCGCACCACGGGCGACCCCTTTGAGAGTTGGTTAATAGGGGCTTCGGTGCACACCTCCTTGCCGCACAGGCAACTCATTAGTCCCTAGTACTTCGTGCCCCACTGCACTCCTCTAGTCATCGGGTTAGTTCGCCTAACAAGGGGCAACACTGCTCAATGGCTTTGCCTCCGTATGATACGACTCGATATACAGGGCATTCCCTCAACCAAGCTCCACTTGATCTATTAGCATCTCCTCAATTATGCATGCCTGTTGGATTGATCACTTCACATTGATAAGTGCCAACATGTCACCTCGACGTAGTATGATTAGTCTCAATGGTCATTCCTCAACAAAATGTAGCTTCGCATCAAGCACTCCTTACTTCATAGGCCGTGCCTCCATTAGCCGAGCACGTGGCATGCCTCCAAGCTTCTAGCGCTATGTTTTGACAAGTTGAGCGGATAATAGCTTAACGTGTATCCCCTCACCTTGAGGGTCAAGCCTCGTTAGGCTAGTCTTAGGTATATACACTGACCTCGAACCTCTCGGTGTATTGGCATGCATCGAGCGATCATATCTTGATATGTCATCCAACTCAGTATCACTAATCGAGCTCACACATAGAGATGTGTATGCCTCAATCAGCCTCATACGCCTTAAAACTTCATCGCACCTCAAACTAGCGGTACATCCATGCCGATCTCGACAAGTTCACACAACGACCCATTTACTTAAGGGCTCTGCGCATCTTAGACTAACAAGTTGGACGATTATTTCTACATGTTCACGTGGGTCAACCTTTTACACCCCAGGGTTCTGTTGCACTTTGGTAGCCATGCCTAGGTGAGATGAGCTTGGCATTCCTATACATACCTTCACCTCTCGAAGGCCATAGGTCAAGAACTCACTTTACAAGATACTTCTTTGGGCTTAGGTACTAGCTCTGTGCCTCCACGTAACTTTGACATCTAGGCAGTTGACGTTTGACTCCACAGCTGTTCGCGACCCCACCTCCTTTTGTGCAGTGGTGAACTCCCAAATATAACCTAAAATTAGCCAAGTGGAGCTATGACGCTTTGATGTACACCAAGGGAACCCAACTCAAAGGCACCTGCATAACCTATAATCTGAAGTTCACACGAGGGCTAAAATAAATTAACATGTTATCGGAGTCTGCCGCAAATAACCAGATGAATCGTCGACTCAATACCACATGCTGACCTCTTTTACAAGTTGGTGTGCCTACTCAGGTAGGCTATTGTCGACCACCTGGACCGGTAAGGGGGCTATTGTTGGGTAAAGGGTCCTTGCGCTACCTCGAGTCGATGATAACTTCTTCAAGGCATCGCACATCGGGGAATTCACCTCAAATAAGGTCTGTGGACCAACCTGAGATGAGATCCAAAGTCCACCCTAGATGAGGTGATATGGGGATGCTCAATCTTCACGACATAGGATCGATGATAACTTTGGATCCGTGTAATATAACAAATTGGTGGCACCAACTACTGTCAAAATAGCAACCTGCGACAATAGAATTTGACCAACTACATGCTCGTGATCTGTCTACCCGACCACATAAAGTAGATGTGTTGCTGCTCTTATAAAATAGAAGGAATCACAACAAAAACGGAATTGAGAACGTCTAATTCCACTTTAGATTTTAACTACGTTTAAATCCTAAAAATATAAATATATATAGTTTTTTCTAGAAATAATAGATTGATTCGTGAGTTACCCTCCATGAAAAGTTCGTACAAGATAAATAGGGGCGCAGTTCCCTTTTGTTCGACCGTAAGGGCCCACGACTCCGAATTGAACTCGACCCAATGCTGACTCAACTAGGAAATAAAATAGGGTGTGTATAGGTATCACCCGGATATTTTCTTCCCAACAATCATCCAAATTTCGAACCGTTGGATTAGAGATCCAACGGTCTCTTTTTTTGGAGGGGGGAGAATTTTTTTTGGAGGGGGGTGAATTTTTTTTGGAGGGGGTGGGGAGAATTTGTGGCTCTTGGATCTCTAATCCAACGGTCACAAATCTGAATGATAGTTAGAAAGAAAACATCCGGATGATATCTATCAATACCCAATAAAATAATACATGCCGACCTTATTGATTTGACCATACCATGAGCGCACACGGCCACTTGCTCTGCCAACCAGACTTGGAATTAATTACCTGTCCATGCACTGTGATTAGTTAGGCCAGTCTCAGTGGAGGTTTCATGGAGTTTCATGGGCATTAAATACGCTGACATGGCACTGTATTGATGAAGAGAGAGATGATAAAAGTTTCATGGGAGTAGAGAGAGTTTCATGGGGATGAAACTCTTCTGCACTGTTTCCAAAATATGGATGTGTTGGAAACTAGGACATAAAACCTCCACTGAGACTGGCCTTAGAGCAAGGCTAATAATGCAGCCTTCAGCTAGCTGTATGAACACTTACAGCCCACTTATCAGTACATTCATATAGTAGTTTACAGCCAGCTGAAGGCTTTATGACCCACCCCTTTCTCTCACAAAGTTTCTTGGTTCTTGTGCTTCAGTTGGCTGTAAACTTACAGCCCACCTCTCTTCTCTCTCCTCCTCTCTCTCTTCCACCTCAGCATATAGTCTACTAAGAGCAAGTTTAATAGTACAGATAGCTGCTACCTCCAATACATTTCCATGTCATCAAAAGATAATGATGCAGTCAACTATAAGTTGTCTCCACAAGAGCTCTCAATCATTTAATACATACATGGGTATTGATAATTTAATACATGCATGGGTATAACAATTAGTTCTATGGGTACATACATGGATAATGCATCTTTTCCTGTGCTATAGCCTGACTCTTGCATGGGAGTCGGCTTGGCGCTCTCTCTCTCCTTTTCTCTCCCCTCAACATAGGACTATGCTGACATGGATTCCCTTGTAGCTAGCACAATCAGCTTTATTAAATTTGCTCTAACAGCCTCTTATTATACTTGCTCTCCAAAGTAATCTCTGATTTTCGTTTTAATTGCCAACATAGCAACAGAGTACTCCAGGCTCCTTTTCTCTGATGTCTTTACTAGTGGTTGGACTTTCATGCGTTTACCCCATGCACCCGAGTAGGCATGTACATGCCCAATTTCTTCATGCTCCGATTCACACTGCATGCAACGCCCGAGATCCCTCTCTTGGATGCTGCCTCTGTCCTCCCTCGCGTAGGTCACGTATCACAAAAGATACATGTATATCGTTAATTATGATTAAATTAATATATATTAACATAATAAATTTAGAGCACATAAAATTCTCATAAAATTACACAATTAGATGGACTATATCAGGAGGTTTCACATAAAATTTCGTAAGTTTTAGAGCTCGTTTGTTATATGTAACAACTCATGCAAATATCTCAATAATATGAATTTTAAGCAACATTCAAAGTGGCTAAAATTGTCAAAACATTATACAATGAAGTACGTTGTATCGGAAAGCTCCATATAAAATTTTATAATTTTTTGAGCTCATTTTCTATATTTAAAAATTTAGACAATTATGACACATAAAATAGTATTTAGGCAGATAATTAAGCTGATTTAATTACCTGCCGTCCAGTGGCCAGGTGGTAGGCACACGGATGTCCAGTGGCCGGGCCATAGGCACCAGGGACGCCACGTGTCACCTACAGGCCGCTGTCGCCCGGTAATTGGGCAGCAAAAGTGCCATTGTTTGCCATTTTTATAGATATATAGCTATTTTTATAAATACGGATGTAAAATATGCTATATATACTAAAAATTCTCGTCTCTACTGTAGGCCGTATTTATCGACTTCCATTAATTGTATGCGTGCGTCCACGCTTGGCGCCGCAGTCGCCCGTCTGGCAGTGCCCGTTGCCGTCGAATCCGCAGCCAAGTGCGAGCCCACACGCGGGCGTGGCAGATTCCCGTGTCCCCGCGGACTGACCACAGTGGCACTAGGCAGAGCTGAGGAACCCAGCCGAAACGGCCTGTTGAAGAATACATTACACGAGCTGAGGAACAGCGTCGGGCAGCCGCTGAGGGACAGATGGACAGTGCGGCAGTCGCGTCCGCGCCCTTACTACCAAGGGCATCTGTAGTGTATATAACCTAAGGGGTTTAATATAGGTTCTATCTAAATCTTAAGACTGACTCCATAGTGTATATAACCCAAGAGGCTTTAAGACGGTCCCACTTGGCAGATAAAGAAAAATTATATTTTAATGCTTGTGGCCAGACCTTTAGCTTGAGGACCAGCTTTAAGACTTTTTTGCTTATAGCCTGCTTAATGTATAACGTGACTTAAGAACCTCTATTTTCATACACTACACATGCCTTGCATATTGCATTATTGCCCTCCCAAAAGTTTCAGATCGACCGGCCGCGTGCGCGCATATCACCTAAGACTTTTCTGTTGCAGTTCAAGATTGGCACACACTCCTAGAGTAGCGCGCTGTTGGTGCAAGCGCTCGATGTCCCGGCCGGTGCAACCATTTTCCACGTGCATTGAGTATCGCCCACGCCGACGGGGCCGCCTGCGCGGGCAGCTGCTACGTGTTAGGCTCTGCTGCGCGACGTGGAATATGTAGTTCCTACTAGAAAGTTGTGGAAGACTCTAGTGTGGGCCATGTGCATCGACTTCCATTAATTGTATGCGTGCGTCCACGCGCGCCTCTGGATTTGGCATTGGCAACGTGTACCATGCATGTCTAGCGCATGATTCTACGGCCTCATTGTTTTGGCGGCCGCGTCAAACATCCAGATAAATATGATAGTTTTGTTAAACAACTTTTTTGTAGGATTTTTAAACTTAAAATTGTACACGTTATCCACATAAGTGACTCAATGGCAGCTTCACTGTTCGTCACTACCTCAAAAATAGAGATAAAAATCAATAATTATAGATAAAAACTATCAACTATAAACTGAAAGAACAATACGTGCGCGCGCAACAAATATACATGCATCTGCTTGACATCTGCTTGGCCTAGCGTCAAGTCGGTTTGGCGTCCAGTACATCATCCAAGGCTTGGTACGTGCTCCGCCATACCGTAGTGGATCAGGATGGAGACGCAACTGAAGGTTGAGTGGTCTAGTCTAAATAGAAACGAAGAGCAAGACCTCGCCTCGTGACCGAGTTTTTGCCAGCGTCTTTTCGACGTGTATTAACAGAAATAGTTGTATATAAATGGTATTGATAAAAATAATATTTTTATTGTCCAGTCTCTGGACAGCAGTGCCGAACAATCGACACGTGGTGTCTGCCGTAAGGCCAGCAAATGGCAGGCGCCTGCTTAATTACCTGTCTAAATTCCTAATTTTACGTTATAATTTTTGAATTTATAAATATAGCACATCAGCTCAAATATTATGATATTTTTTGTGGAGCTTTCCGAGGTATTTTGGTACGTTGTGTAATTTTTTTGTAATTCTTTGAGGCATTTGCTGCCTCTAAAAATTATTGGAACGATGCGTAATTAACCAGGCGATTAAACAATTATACACCGCTCCAAGAATTTTTATGGGTAGCAAATGATCGTGAAAAATTACAAAATTTTTTATGGAGCTTCCTTATATAGTGTGCTATGTTGTGTAATTTTTATGTAATTTTTGCACCACTTTGTTACTTCTAAAAATTATTTAAGCAGTGCATAATTAAACGGGCAATTGAGGACTAATGGCCGGGGCTAATGGCCTGCCGTCTGGCCACTGTGCGCCACCAGGCGAGATGGCTCCGATGAAGAGGGGGCGTGACGACAGCGGCTGCGCACGGGCTAGCTTGGGGCACAGGAGAAGGCGAGCGTCCCGAAAGGCTCGGTAGACGTGTGTCCTCATGTAGGTGAGGTTAATCTAATTGTTTTTTAGATTTGGTGGAGTCTACAATCAGTTCTATGACCACAACGGTCTTTACGATCAGTATGTATGTTCGAGTACTATAGCAGTCGTAAGTCAAGTAGCAGTTAGAGAAGAGTATTGTAGCAGTTGCAGTCATAAAAATACTGTAGCAGTCGTAAGTCAAGTAGCAGTTAGATATATGTACTGTAGCAGTCGTAGTCGTAAAAGGTCAAAATTCAGAATCTGCATAGGATTTAGAGTAGTCGAAAAGGAAAGTCAAGATGTGTCCATGTAGGACTCTTAGCGTGGGATGCAACGTTGAATACGAGGTCTTGTATGTTGCTTCTCTATATAAGAAAGACAAAAAAGAACGCAGGAGTATTCATCGCCAAAAGATCTATCTATGCTTACTCGTGTTCGTGTGCATGATTTCAAAGTTCAAGTTCATCACTCGTCTAGACCCTGGGCAAATTCCCGAATAATTGGCATCGTAGCTTCAGGGGACAAAGTGATGGCCAACAACGATGTTGATCCATCGAAGTCAGGAGCACTCGTCAAGACCATGCGCAACGAACTCGATCCATCGAAGCCAGGCGTGTTCATGAAGTAGACGACAAGAAGCGCCTCAATCCTGATTCAATACCCGATGTTGAGCGAAATGAATTACGGCAAATGGGGTGTCAAAATGAAGTTAATGTTGTGTTCAGTAGGGGAATGGTCGACGGTTGAACATGGAGACGATGACGGCGACAAGGATCAAGGTGCGATGGTGGCCATCTCGCAAGCGGTGCTAGACGACGTAATGATGTCAATCGCCGAGAATGAGACGGCAAAAGAAGTTTGGATCGTACTCAAGGATATGCGAATAGGTGAAGATCGCGTCAAGAAGGCGCACGCTCAAGTATTGAAATGGCAACTGAGCGAGTTGCAGATGGGGGACTTGGAAATGATCACCGAGTACTCCATGAAACTCACCACTCTGCTGGGTGAGATCCATTCACTCGGCATGAAGCGAGAAGAGAGCGACATCATCGAAAAACTGTTCAGTTTGGTACCAGATTGGTTCCTCCAGATTATCGGAACGATCGAGCAGTTCAGCGATGTCATAGCCATGTCACTCTCGAAGCAGATTGGTCGCCTCAGAACCTATGAGGAAGGACTCAAGAGTCGACGGCACACGAAGGATAGCGGTAATAATTTTCTCTTTACCCAGAACGAATGGGAAAAGAGGACCTCAAAGACAAAGAAGCATAAGGGCACTTCTAACGCCAAGAAAGGGGGTCGTAACGGAAGTGATCGGGAACGTGGCCATGGACAAGGCGGAGACTAAGGCGATGGCAATCACGTCATCGATGAATGAATGCCGCCAAACTCCAATAAGACCAAAGTCAAGTGCTTCAATTGTAACGAGTATGGGCACTTTGCGAAAGAGTGTCCAAAACCAAACAGAAGAGAAAGGGCCAATCTTGTAGTAAAGCAGAATGATTAAGATCCATAACTGTTGATGGTCGAAGTATGTCAACTCATCCATACAGTCCCGACGCCTGAAGAGGAGGTATTATTGCACGAAGATAAGGTGATGGTGAAGCTTAGCGGCACCCATAACAAGGTTTGGTATCTTGATACCGGTGCAAGTAACTACATGACCGGCTGCATGGAGAAGTTTGCTAAAATTGACATTACTATAAAAGGTTCAGTCAGATTGGAGATGGTTCGGCCATGAAGATACAAGGAAGAGGCTCGGTGCTATTGGAGTGTTCTATAGATGAACATCGTATCCTCACGAATATTTACTATATCCCGAAGCTGAGAAGCAACATAATCAGCCTCGGTCAACTGGACGAGAATGGTTGCAAGATTGTGGTCGAAGGAGGAGTGATGTCGATCTTAGACAGAACTCGTAGATTGTTGGTTAAAGTGAGCAGATCAAGAAACCGAATGTATGTGTTGCACATCAATCTGGATCTCCCGAAGTGTCTTCTGGCAAGAAGCACTGAATAGGCATGGCGATGGCACGCCATATATGGGCATGTGAACTTTCATGCTCTGAAAGATCTGGCTCACAAGAAGATGGTGCATGAGATGCCCATGATCGAGCACTTGGAACGCAACTGCGATGGTTGTTTGGTTGGCAAGCAATATCGGAACTCGTTTCCAACCACGTCATTATGCTGAGCATATATGCCCCTTGAGTTGTGGTATGGGGACATCTGTGGGCCAATCACTCTGACCACGAATGGAGAAAATTATTATTTCCTGCTGTTGGCGGATGCCTGAACAAGGTTTATGTGGCTGGCTTTACTCTGAAGCAAATATGAAGCATTCAAGGCATTTAAGAAGATCAAGGTTGCAGCCGAGATGGAGAAAAATCTAAGGCCGAAAGTTCTACGCACCGATCGCGATGGCGAGTTCACCTCGAATGAATTCACGAACTACTGTGAGCTATTGGGAATTAGCCGTTATCTGACAACGCCTTATTCTCCCCCAACAAAACGGTGTGGTCAAAAGGAGGAACCAAATAGTGGTTGGCATGGCAAGGAGTTTGTTAAAGACCATGGGAGTCCTAAGAAAATTTTGGCGAGAAGTGGTATCGACTACCGTTTATCTCCTAAATTGGGCACCAACAAAGAGTGTCATCGGCAAAACTACTTACGAAGCCTACTACGACCGCAAGCCAAGTGTTGGTCACTTCCGTACTTTCGAGTGCGTTGCACATGTGAAGACAACCACGCCACACCTCCCAAAGCTAGCAGATCACAACAAGTGAATGGTGCTCATTGGGTATGATCCAAGCACAAAAGGTTATCAGATGTTTGATCTTGTGACACAAGGAGTTGTGGTGACTCGTGATGCAGTGTTTGAGGAGAAGAGGAAGTGGGAGTGGAGCAGAGCTCCCTCGGTAGAGGTACGACCGATTGAAGACATCTTCATGGTACATTACTCTCCT
Source organism: Dendrocalamus latiflorus (assembly GCA_017311315.1). Taxonomy (NCBI): domain Eukaryota; kingdom Viridiplantae; phylum Streptophyta; class Magnoliopsida; order Poales; family Poaceae; genus Dendrocalamus; species Dendrocalamus latiflorus. The sequence continues at coordinate 12,835,032 of CM029611.1, read as the reverse complement.
AACACTGACACAGGTCCTGACGATCATGTGGGGGCAACCGACACGCCAACCACGGAGGGTGTAGTAGGGGGACCCGACCACGACACGGTCGTAGGTCCTAATGACCACGTGGAGGCATCCAACACTTCGATCACGAAAAGCATAGTCAGAGGACATGACCACGAAGCAGAAACTCTAGGCACGACCACGACCAGTATGAGCACAGGATCCAGGATGCTCGACTCATCTACACCATGTACTCCTATAGCAATGATGAGAGTGCTGGTCTCACGAAGAGCTCCGCTATGGATGGAGTTCAATGAGATCTTGTCTAAAGGATCACGATGGGAGCATGACATCAAAAGTCTCTACGATGCCACATCGCCGATAGAGCTGGAAGATTTAGAGTTTTACTTACTCGAAGAGGAGGAGCCTGCGAACTTTGAAGGAGCCAAGGCGAAGCCAAAGTGGAGGAGAGCTATGGAGGAGAAGATGTCCTCAATCCAAGAGAACAGAACATGGCACCTTGTTCCATTGCCAGATAGCCACAGACCAATCGGATTGAAGTAGGTGTATAAGTCAAAGAAGAACACTCAAGGCGTGATTGTAAAGCACAAGGCGAGGCTAGTTGCAAAAGGGTACGTTCAACAACAAGGCCTTGGTTTTGATTGTTGCGAGGCTAGAGATGGTGCACCTGTTCATTGCGATTGTGGCAGCATGTCAAGGGGTATGGCTGGGAAGATTGTTGGCTATTATGCTAGAGACAAAGGTTGAGAAGGTAACTCTGAAGATCGATAATCAGTTTGCAATTGCGTTGTGCAAGAACTCAATCTACCATGAGAGAAGTAAACACATCAATACATGTTTTTCATTATATTAGAGAATGTGTGGAATCCGGGAAAATAAAGGTACAACATGTTTGCACAAAAGACCAGCTCAATGATATCCTGACCAAGTCACTTGGAAGATTGAAGTTCATGGAGATAAGGGAGAAAATTGGTGTGCAAAACATCGACGGAAGACAACAAGCTTAAAGAGGAGATTGATAGAATTAATCTAGTTGTCTTTAAGTCTGGTCGAGTACACGACTAGTCCTACGACCACGATAGTCTTTACAACCAGTATGTATGTTCGAGTACTATAGTAGACATAAGTCAAGTAGCAGTTGGAGAAGAGTACTGTAACAGTCATAGTCATAAAAGTACTGTAGAAATTGTAAGTCAAGTAGTAGTCGGAGATGTGTACTGTAGCAGTCGTACTCATAAAAGTTCTGTAATAATCGTAGTCGTAAAATGTCAGGATTCAGAGTCCACATAGGATTCAGAGTGGTCAAAAAGGAAAGTCAAGGTGTGTCCATATAGGACTATCAGCGTGCGATGCCATGTTGAATATGGAGTCTTGTATGTTGCTTCTCTATATAACAAAAACGAAAAGGTCGCAGGAGTATCGCATCGCCAAAAGATCTATCTATGCTTACTTGTGTTTGTGTGCATGATCTCAAAGTTTAGGTTCATTGCTCATATTCCCCAACACTCACACTGTCACACAACTCGTCGGCGTCGTCACCGTGGCCAATCTCCTGATTGCTCCAAGCAACTTCTTGTCTATGTTGAAAGTGAGCGATGACAATGTGTGGTCATGTTCAACGGTCGTAGTCGCCGGTGCGACTAGCCCAAGGGAACAACCACGCCATGATTAGCTTTTGAAAAACTAGTAGGGTGGTCTGCGTATTTACACGTGTGTGTGTGTGTATGTTTCAAAGTTTTTAGTATAAAATGATATAACTTATATGTTTAATAATAAGTTTATGTATCTTGTAGACTATTTAAGATTTTAATACATCATAAACATTGAAAATAATAATAGAAGCTTAAAGAAAAATACAACTTGAAAAATATAATTGAAGTATGAGCCTTGATGGATTGAGGTTCTTAAATAAATAAACACTCCAAATGCATGAATCATGTAGCTGTACGCCCCTATTCTTCCTCCATTAGTTACTCTTTTCTAAAATGTATACATGCGCATGTACCTCTATTTAATCTAAAAGCAACATGTTGATTATATGTGCAGCAATCTTATTAGTTTACATGGTATTAGGGTATATTGCTCATGCATGCACCCATATACCATGGCACGACCTATCTTGAACTTATAATCCCTCACATGCCCGTTGCCCCCACCAAACTGTTTGTATTCTCTCTTCTCGCCATTACAACTTTTTTGCTTCAACCTTCAACAACACGTCCAATTCTTGATCGATCCCTCTTAACTATTACCCACTCCAATACAATCTCTTAGTTGCTACCTATTCTAATACAATACTCTACCACATAGTTATCTTCTACTTCTTTCAATTATTGCTTAATGATGACCGTTACAACATTAAACATGCGTACATATGCAATTGTTGTTGATCCCTGCCGGGGACACACATCACGCTCTCTCGAGTGAACCTAAGTTTATTCCCTATGGCTACACCATATGTGCTTCGAACTCTTTACTCCTCTGCTTCTGTATATTTGTGCTTCTATTTGTACATATTCATACATATATATACATATGCATGATATTATACGTGCTCGATGTCTCTCTTCTCCCATGTTGGTCGCTCCTCTTCTTCAACATTAGCCACCTCAACTCTATGGCTTCCTCACTAACCACGGTGATCTCGCATCTTCATTAATGTCGGTATGTCTAGTTTAGTCACTGTTTAATGATATGGAAAATCTTCTGTCTAATGGTATGAAGAATCCTCATGTCATCATAGGTGACATTGTGCCTCTTACCAGCAATGGCATGCTCCTAGTTACCTGATGACTTCATATTGTTATAGTTCATATTCAATGCAAAGTTTTATCTCCTTACCAAAGTTTTCCTATTATCAAGCTTATATGGACATTGACTTCTTCAACAATGCTGAAACTCACAACTCATCATCGTGGCCCTTAGCTCATTTGACTCTGGCCTTTCTTTCCAACTTCGACAAGTAACACAATATTGTTCTTGTCAAACAGCTAATATGGGCAGCACGACATTGTCCACATCTCCCCTGCCATCGCTTCGTCTATTTGCTTCCAAGTGGATCATTACCTTCTTGTCGGACAAATCGACATTATTACACTATTTCGTAGTCTCTACCAACACCATTCGTGCAATTCTTGTTATAACTTTTATTTTTATTGAACATTTTAGTTGTTTTTATTGGAGTTCTTATACAAATCAAATAGCTAATTTTACTTAATTTACATGTAATTTTAGTTATTTAGGGATTTAACTTTGCAATTGTATCGAAAACAAATTGCAAATTTTTCTTTTCTTTTTACCAAAAATTTCAATTATTTTTCTTGAAATTTGTATACAATTCTAATTGCTATTTTTGTTTAATTTTTATTAGGAATTATAGCTATTTAGGGATTTCAATTTGGAATTTGTATCGAAATCCACTTGCTTATTTTATTATATTTTTATTCCCAAATTTATTTTCTTTTTTGTTGGAATTTGTGTATAAATCTAATTGGTAATATTTATTTAATTTTTATTCTAAAATATATTTATTCAGTTATTTTAATTTGGAATTCATATGGAAACTAAATTGCTAATTTTATTTAATTTATTCCAAATTTTAGCTATTTAAGGATTTTATTTTGGAATTGTATGGAAATCAGATTGCAAGTTTTCTTTTGTTTTCTATTTGATTAGTTGGAATTCATACGCAAACTTAATTACTAATTTTTGTTTAATTTCCATTGTGATTTATAGTTATTTATAGATTTTAATTTAGAATTCGAATCATAATCAAATTGTTATTTTTATTTTATTTTTGTACCAAATTTTAGTTATTTTTTGTTGGAATTTATATACTACCCTATTGTTAATTTTTGTTTAATTTTTATTTCTAATTATTTTTATTTAATTTACTTATGAATTTATATGGAAATCAAATTGCTAATTTTATTTTACTTTTTATTCTAAATTTTAATTTTTTTGGATTGTATTTGACATGGACTCTTTTTTAATCTAGTCTATTATAATCTGGAACCCCCACAATCATTGGTGTGGATCTTTCTCTTTTTTATCCGATTAATGTGAAAATTTCTACCCTTTGAGAGCAAACATGATAGCTCCTTTTACCTTTGCTTTGATAATATAATAGATACCATGTCTTGGTTTGAAACTCCCTGAAACCTTTTGAAACATCTATAAAACTTGCTATAAAACACCTTTTCGAAACTTTTTGAAACCCACCTCTAAAGCTAGAAATTTCTTATTTGAAGGTTGAAATTTTGAAGTTTTGGCTTTGAAAATTGAGGCTTCATTCAAGCTTCATCATACTTTTAGAATGAATTTGGAGTTTCATTGAAGTTTAAGTTTTTGAAACTCTAGGTTTCATCAAAGTTTTATGGAGTTTCAACTAAAACCTCGTGAAATCCCATAAAACTTGCTTGAAATTATTCATGAAACTTCAAACTTCCTAAAACACATTGACACTTGCATAAAATTTTCATGGAAAGCTCTGAAACCTACTTGAAACATCAAGCTTGAAACCTGAAAACTCATAAGAACTTTTCATGAGGCATGCTAAAACTTGTTTCGAAACTTCAAATGCAAATCTTAATTTTATGGAAATAAAACCTCATGAAACCATATGAAACTGTTATACCATTGAAAATGCATTTCAACGATATAGCGTGGGCTAGCAATACTCCAACGTACAATATAGACTTCAAGACGCAACGAGAGCATTTTATTGTTTACTAGTTTCCATAGGTTGAATAGGATACGTGTGTACATCCATGTCCGGTGACTGGTGTACATCGTGTACGCATCATTGTATATACCCTGGCCCGACTATGGTACTGATTACACCATAGTCGACTGCTTTAAAAAAAACACAATCGATTTTGTGGACCATTGGATTCTCCTCATATAAATTCCCTTCCCCTCCCCCAAACCTGATTCTCTTGACCTCCATCCTCTCTGTGCACGTCACCTCCCTCACCACCCGCTTCGCAAAAACTGCCACCCACCACCTCGCCATCACTACCACCTGCGCTGGTAAGGCCCACCAGCTATCTCCTCTCCCCGGCACTGCTCCCACCTCCCTCCCTCCAACCTAACCACCTCCCACGCTGCCGCTCTTCATCATCTCCGACGATTCGCCCCTACGCCGCCTCCTTGCTCGTCTCCGACAGCTGCGGTCACTGATCCGCCACCGCCTCCTCTCATCTCCTAACCTCTCTAGCGATTCACGCCCATGCCGCCTCCTTCCTCATCTCTGACAGTTGCCGCCGCCAAATCCGCCATCGCCTCCTAACCTCTTCAGTTCTCGTCACCCTCACCAACTACCGCCGCCCATTGTCGCCCCACCACCCACCGTGTAGCACCAGCAGCATCGCCGCCGCTCCACCGCCCTCCTCCATCATGTAGCACTAGCAGCACCGCCGCCGCCCCACTGCCCATCGTCAATCTGCCATCGCCCCCGGTTTCCCTCTAAGCCTAGGGTGCACGGTGAATCTGAACCCTAAATGGGTGAACCCACACGCTAATCTACCGACTACTGCCACCACCGTCTGCCGTCGCTAAAGAGGATGAACCGCGTGAATTGCAATACAAGATCCGACGGCGAGATAATCGACTGCGATCTTTTATGTTTTCTGTCGCCTGTGAATTAGCGAACCTGATTTATTTATGAAGATCAGATCAGATAAACTTAATTATGCTTATTTGTATGCCACATAGCCACACACACGAGTCCAAGATCAAACTGATCACTTCGTTGCGCGGTCGACGCTCACGGGCAGAAGACGATCTGGTAGTTGGTGCCGGCCGGGCAAGTGAAGGTGGTGTTGCGGTCGTCCTTTGGGTAGGTTACCACGTCGGGGCACAGCCTCTTGAAGAACAGCGAGTAGTCGGTCGGCCCGCAGTTGTTCGCCGCCGTGCCGGTACAGCAGTACTTGTCCTGCTGGAACGTAGCGCACGGGTTGTTGCACCCTGCCTTGGCCCGCAGCACGCCTGGGCACTGCTGCGTGATCTCCGCCGGGCACCGCGGCCCGCTCCTGGGGCACCCGGCGCCGCCGCCGGCCGGCAGGATGGACATGGGCACGTTGAAGCCTTCGAGGAGGGAGATATCGAAGTAGTCCTGGTTGTTGTGCTGGTTGAGCAAGAACTCGGCCAGCGTGGTGGGCGGCGCCCCGCGGCTCTTGCACTGCAGCACGCCGCCGCAGTCGCCCGTCTGGCACTGCCCGAGTTTGCCGTTGGACTCGAAGCCGCAGCCCGTGCGCCCCCACACGCGCCCGACCCTGGTGCCCGCGGGCACGCGGACGGTCCACGTCTCCCCCGTCTCGAGCTTCCTGCCCCCGCCGGGCGGCACGGCCGCCGGCCACACGGTGTACCCGCACTTGTTGGTGATGGTGATAGTCGTGGCGTCGGCGGCAGCGACGACGAGGAGGAGGAGGATGGAAGAGGTGGCGATGGAAGCCATTGTGGTAGCGTTTTCTTATGCTCTGCTCCTGTGTACTACTAGAGTTATTTGTTGTAGTGAGGAAGAAAGGAATTGGGGTGGTGGATATTTATACGGCTGGATAGAGTGGAATTCAATCTTTGCAACTCACTTTGCATAAGCAAATTTTCTTGCAGACTTCCACGAGTTTGGTAGGTGACTTATAATGGAGTCCAGGTTGCCGGAACACGGTGTGCTTATTTAGGTTTAAAATTGTAGCTTTTGGTTTTTTTATTATTTGAGGTTTTTTTTACTCTAACTGCTTATAGTTTTTAGTGTAATTAAATTTTAAAAATAGAAAAAACATGTTATCCCATCGTAGATAATACAAAAGAACATAAAAAAAAGATAAAAAAGCTAAAAGCCAAAAAACGAAATTAAAAAAAAAATAGAAACTAGAATCCAAAAGCTGAAATCTAAACGAGAGGAGCTTCAAGTAATACTACAAACAGAATTATCAGTGGACTCCGCTACATCACGTGAGCTACCTATATCGCCACATGAACCCTTTGTTATATACATATATTGCTATCATTCACACTATAATTTCCGCTAGGAGCTGATCGGTATAAATTCGAAAGTAAGTTAAGATACACATAGAAGCAAAATAAGTATAATTTTCAAGCAAGGTAATAAATTTGGAATCAAAGCCATGATTTACCTAAATCAAATTTTGTGCCAAAAAAATCAAATTATTTTAATTTTGAAAACAAAGTCAACATAAATTGTAAATTTAGGAGCCAGTCACCATAAATTTAAAAGTAAATTGGGATACACATGGAAATAAAATAAGTACAATTTTCAAGTAAGGTTATAAATTTGCATACAAAGTCATGATTTACTTAAAGCAAATTTTGTCTAAAAATTTGAATCAGTTTAAATTTGGAAACAAAGTCAACATGAATTTAGAAGTAAGTATAAATTCGAAAGTAAGTTGAGATACACAAAGAAGCAAAATGAGTATAATTTTCAAGCAATGTCATAAATTTGGGATCAAAGTGATGATTTATCTAAAGCAAAATTTTATACAAAAATTCAACTTACCTCACAAAAAAAAAAAAGAGATGGTGTTGCTTCCTAGCTCTCCATGCAGGTGACGTCTCACAATTAGCTTGCTCCGATCCAAGGGCTTCCAGTGGCGTCTGTGCACTTAAACCAAAGCACGCATGCGCGGAATAGGACTTCGCGATTATCAATTATGCATCAATTCTTGGCTCTATCATACAAAAATCCACGAACTGATATTTTAGAGGATCTCAATCCAGAAAGAAAAGAGGTTGATCACAACCGGTCCAGCTTGTTTACAGGGAAATTAACTTTATTAGCGATCAGCATTGACATCAACTTGATAAAAAGCACAAGAACTGAGCTTATAATGAGTTTATCAAGAAAAGAAAGTAAAAAAACATGGAATAAAGAAAATACGGTCATGTGCCCGTGTCCCTGTCAATCACATCGCTAGTATCTATCCTCTTCTTTTTCTTTCCCGAAGGGCCAGAACGGTAGCATTTTATCTGTTCGGTTATTTGCCCGCATATTTTTACCTGGCCCTTCTAATCCACTCGGTGCTATTTGATCAGGGTTCCAGGTCCAGTTTTTGCACCTCACCCTTCTAAAAGTTTCTTATAAATCCATCTTATATACCAAATAGAACTTGTAATTATACCAGGGCCGGATCCAGCACATACTGATTGAGGTGATCCCAATGCCATGCAGCTTAACCTGTGAAGTTGAAGTCGCGTTTGCGTGATGATATTACAAAGTAGCATTACTAATTCACACTCATAGTGTCTCTAATATGCCCATGATGACCCAAATGGCTTGCTTCTTCTTAATCCACCCACCCTGATGCTTAATGCCTGTAAATTTTTCTCAAATATTCATCAATTCTTCTTCTAATAGTTATGAGAAGTTATGAAGATCGAGAGCCAAAAATTCTAAATATTGCTATGCTACAGTAACTTCAGCATATGAACAGTAAATTCAACACTATTTCAAAAATAAAAATCCATGAAACTTTTGATCCGTAGATCCAAAACACTTGAATCATGAACCGAAAATAGATTATGACCTTAGGAACCCATATCAACCAAAAAAATCTTAAAATAACTTAAGAGAATTATGATCTTTTGATTCGTGAAGCTCTATTGCACGAAAACCGGGTCAAAACCTAAAATTGAACTAACTCTGAAACCAAAACTACAAACCACTTGAAATTTGGTATGCACATTCTCTATGATGTTAGAAACCTATTCCAATCAATAATCTAGAAAATCGTTATCAAAGTTCTAATATTTTTCCATTTGAAAGAAGGTTGCACCAAAAATGGGTCAAAAAATGGTGAATATAACTTGCTTGTGGGTGGATGATAGTCAAGATATTTTTAGATGTATTTCCATATATCACATAAGCTAGAACACTAAAAAAATTAAGATAGAAATAGCTAGATCAAAAAAATCACTTGGAGAGGCAAAAAGAACAAAAAATCATGTTTCTTCATAAACTTGCCATATAAGTGTCTAGATAGGTGGAAATTGGTTTTCAGAAATTAGATTGATTTTTGGAAGTTATCTCCACCTTTTACATGTCCTTGGTGTAGTAAGATCAAGAAGGAGAGAGAGAAGGAAAAACCAATCAAATCAAGAGCAAATCAATCAACACAAAAGAGATTCATGGATATAAATAAAGATTAATGTATTGCTAATTGAAGATGAATGTTTTACAATCACTCTACCTGGAGAATAAGAGAGCACACCACAATACTTAACTTTTCTCAAATCTTAACCCTATAACTCATGAACACTTGGCCTCAAGAGAGGGCGGTTGGATAGTTAACCACAAGTCTCCATCCCAACCTGTTAAATAGATGAGCCATCCAGCCCTATCTAACCCTTAGTAAATACTATCCACTTACCATATTGGAAAAAAACACAATAACCCCACACACTACTCTTATACACACTTTGCAAAGCATATAAGTCTGAATCCGCTAAGTGCATCCAATTTAATCTTCTTAGCTTCTACTTGACCTAAACCGCTCTCCCAAGCGACGTGATTTTACTCCAAGGTATTTTATGATATTTTGATCAAGCTATCAAAATACCATTTCTTGACCTAGTTATATCCTTCCATTGCAAGCAATCATCATGCTTGCCACGTGTAGGTACACCACTGACTTGCTATGCATCGGCAAATCCCGCCTGTTCCTATTCCACCGGACCACACCTCACTTGGCGACCAAGCCATATGGTGCAACACTCCATTCATACATCCCTTCAATATTTCATGACTTTCTCATGCTGTGCTTAGTTCAGCCATCTCATACGACATCCTTGATCGATCTGGGCCCTGGCTCCTCCATGAGCGTAGCCCAATCCTTGCGTTGATCATAGTTGACTTCAAGCGACCATACACATACAAAGACAAAGAAATCATTTTCGGATATAAATTCTTCATAACTTAATCCATATTGGCAAGAATATGTCTCATACAACTTATAACCACTTATATAGGCTACCAAATCATCCCATAACTTCAATTTCTCAAAAACATCCATTTCTGCAAGCTATCAAAAAAATCTGTAAATTTACAAATTCTAATTTTTCACTCCTCTAAAATAATAGTAATTCATTAAAATAAAATCATAAATCTTCTCACGTAGCCCTTGGTAGTCTTTTCACAACTATCACTCTTCCTGCCCGACCTCCAGGAATTTTCTTTTGGAAAGAGAAACAGAGATCCGGGCGGCCGTGGCCCGTGGAGGCCACTCGGGCTGTAAGCGCTTCGGCGCAGCCGCGCAGGGCAGCGAAGCGGTGGGCGCATGCGGCAGCCCATGTTGGCTGCGAACCTGCGTGGGACGGCGGCCTAGCAGCTTCGAATTTTGATCCACACGGCCGGGGGTTGAATGGTTGATATCCATCATCAACTGGGTCCAGTTTCAGCACACACGTGCATAGCACATAGCAGTAGCGCCGTAGCGGGCCTCCGTGACCCAACAGCAAGGTGCAGCCGTAGATTGAACAGTGCGGTGAAGCGAGTGCGCTTTCCCGGCACCTTCGTCCCAAGCAGCAAGGAATTCCACCACGCTTGTTCGTTTCTAGATAGTGAAGCGAGTGCACTTTCCCGGTTTTTTCCTGGCACCTTCGTCCCAAGCAGCAAGGAATCCCACCACGCTTGTTCGTTTCTAGTCATCTAGAGATCGGTCTCTTTTTTTTAGCTTCTAAAAACTGCTTTTTAGTTTTTCTACAGTAATTAACTTTCAAACGAAATATTTTATTAAGACAGGATCTACAAATTTATTGTAGTATATACTGTTCCAACTTCATTTATATCGGTCAAAACCACGCACAAATTTTTGTTACTCCATACTCTCTCTCATGAATACCCAAAATCCATAAACTGAAACAAAAAAAGAACAGACGCTAGACGAGTGAGAAACAAGGATAAAAAACCACAATAATCGGTTAGTGGATGTGGCTCAGACGAGTAAAAATATCAATCCAATTTTTTTTAATTTTGTTAAAAATAATTTTGACTTAGAGTTCAAGACGTAGTAGAGTCCATCTCCGAATATAACTCAAGTTGAAGTTGAGACCAACTTGAAGTCCGAATAGGTATGCAAGTAGGAGTTTTTTATCCTTATTTATTGAGGAGGCGTGTAGCCAGTTTTGTAAGAGAAAAGAGAAGAAAAAAAGAAAAGGGAAGTAAGTAAGAAAATAGAGAAATTCAGAAATTCTCATGTATTCTCTCCGATTATTTGTAATATGTGTGTTTTCTCCTGAAATCAAAATTGTAACAAGTGATATCAGAGCTAGACGAGAAGCCAATAGGAAAAAAATCATCTTAGCTATTCTGTTTCGCGCATCGCTGCCTCCGCGCCAAGCGTCATCTCTCCAAGCAGCGCGAGGAGCAGAAACTAGCGCCTTGGCCTGCGTCCACAGAAAGGAAAAAGAAGACCTTTTGTGTTGAGCCAGTCAAAGAAAAAAACTAGCGCAGGAAAAGAGAAACAAGGCAGGAGAGAGGAACAAGAAAACAAACACGTCAACCAGTGCACTGTCTTGTCTTCTTTCCTGGCTCAGAACAAATCGGTTCCTGCACAGTACTCAATCCCTTGGTCCAAGACAGCATCAAGGCATGAAAGAATCAACAATAGTGTTTCTTTGCTCTTTAAGGCTCTGATCAACTCGGCTTCGGCTTCTGACTTCTGACTTATTTTTCACTATTCATAAGTTTCGTCTTTTTCTGAATTTTTGGCTTTTTGTTGAGCTTTTTTGCCGGTTCATTTTTTCCCGTATTTGTTTGTATTATACGTAATGGGCTAACATATTTTTAATATTTTTAAATTTTTTAAAATTTAATTATGCTAAACAAGACTCTGTCAGCTATAGTACTTTTTCAGCCAGCTACAGTGTTTTCAGCCATAAGCCATGAGGTTTTCAGCCGAACCGATCACCACCTTAGTCCTTGGTCCGAGGCAAAAAAAAACTGCGAGCAAGCATGATTCCGAAGCCAAATCGAGTTCGTAGCCTAGTTCTGTCTCCGAGCCGAAACCAAGCCAGTGCAGGCCGCCTCCGGGGTGAAGTCCAAGGCTCAGTGCATCGAAATAAAAGGCGCAGCAGGAGCAAGCAAGTCAAAGTAGCAGGTGTTCAAGTTACCTCGTTCCGCACATGTAACACATCCGTGGCATCTGTCCACCAAAAGCAAGCGGTTGCAGTTTTTTCCTCCGTCCGCGTGAAGAAAAAAGTCAGCAAGATAAACAAAAAAGGACCAGCAACAAAGAGCAAGTTCACGGGAAAAAGAAAAAAACAACATAGTTTCTTTCTACATTCCCTCGGTTCAAGAGCTACTTCAAAGTACACCGAGTTCTTGATCTGTGCTCAAGATCATGTCGCGTACTCCGAGAAGTGTCACCGGTGACGAGGCATCATCCGGTATGATGGCGAAGGAGAGTTCCACTGTCTCGCTGCATTATCCGATACTCACGATGAGTAATTATGCAGCATGGGCAATCAAGATGAAGGTGTACATGAAAACTCAAGGAGTGTGGGATGCGATCGAGAACAGCAACATCGATGTGTGCAAAGATCGTATGGCATTAACGGCCATCTATCAGGGCATCCCAGAGGAGACGCTCTTCCTACTGGCCGAAAAGGAGACGGCCAAAGCCACGTGGGAGACGTTGAAGACGATGCATCTTGGCACAGATCGTGTGAAGGAAGCAAAGGTACAAACTCTCAAGACCGAGTTCGAGGTGCTGCGTATGAAGGAAACGGAGTCGATCAATGACTTCGCCGTCCGGTTGACGGTCATCGTCAACAAGATTCGGGCCCTTGGCGAGAAGGTGGAAGAATTGTACGTGGTAAAAGAATTCTTTCGTGCTGTTCCCTCACAGTTTCTCTCAATTGCTTCGGTCATAGAGCAATTTGGAGACCTAAAGACAATGACCATGGAGGAGGCCATCGGTCGTCTTAAGGCGTATGAGGAACACATCCACGACAATAGCAACAAAGGCGATGAACAACTCTTGTTGACCCGTGCCGAGTGGGAGATTCGATCATCGAAGCGTGAAGGCAAGAACACTTCCAGAAGTGGTGGCCAAGGCTGTTAAAATAGAAAATTTGATAAGGCAAAAATAAGGTGTTATAATTGTAACGATTTTGGACACTTTGCTTCAGAATGCCCCAAGCCGAAGATGAAGAAAGCATTTGTTGCTGAAGCGCTCAGCGATGATGAATCAACAGTGCTCTGATGATGAGTTGAGTCAGGGACATTTGAGAAAAATGTGTCGCCGTCCAAACTCAAGTAAGCTGTTAGGCATAAAGTTTAGTAAATTGTAGTTGAGTTCGACTACCTCAATGGTTTAGAGTTAAGTCAAGATTAAGGGGGAGATTGTTAGAAATAATCTTGACTTAGAGTTCAAGACGTAGTAGAGTCCGTCTTCGAGTATAACTCAACTTGAAGTCTGAATAATTATGCAAGTAGGAGTTTTTTATCTCTATTTATTGAGGAGGCTTGCAGCCAGTTTTGTAAGAGAAAAGAGAAGAAAAAAACAAGAAAAAGGGGAGCAAGTAAAAGAATAGAGAAATTCAGAAATTCTCTTGTATTCTCTCCGATTATTTGCAATGTGCGCGTTTTCATCTGGGATCAAAGTTGTAACAAATTTAAATTGATGAAGAGTAATTCTAGATGACAATGAGTCAAACGGACAGTAACCAACCGAAACTAGCCTAATTCAAATTTTAAGTTTAAATTTTGTTTGATAAAATTTAACCGGTTTAAAACCGGTAACCGGAACTAGAGGGAGTCCGATATTTTTTTCTGTTTTTGATTTTTTAGTCCTTGGCGAGAACTACTGCAGCGGATATTGCAACTCGCTTGGGTGGGTCTGGACTTTGGAGCACTCTGAACTTCAACATCTCAGATTAAATCATCAAACGAAAACAAAAACAATCCGCCCTAGTTTTCTGTGGAGCTAGATCTGGACCATTGACACCGATGGTTCGATCTCCCGGTCGGTGTGACCATTTCTTCTGCGTGGATCGAAGGAGGTCGCGTGCGCGGGCAAGGGCAGCTTCTACGCGATTAGGGTTGTGTTGGACAGTGATGCGGCGAGGGCACGGTCAACTACAGGTTTGGTGGCCGGTGGTAACTGGAGTTGGGGTGCGTTCGTGGTGATTAGAGGTAAATGCCGAAGAAATAGAATTGGCGACGTTGGAGAAGGCAAGTGGTGGTGGTAGCCACGCCGAGAGGCGTTAGCAACAAATGGACCCGCACAGGCTGGCCTCACCGGCGTCAGAGGCGACCTAGGCAAGGTGGCAAGGCGACAGGGGAAGTCGAAGCATCGCTAGAGGGTTGGAAGACAGAATCCGTTGTTAATTTGTGCAACTCTTAGGAGGTGAAGCGTAGAAAGGATCAAGGGAGTACGAGACAGATGTGAGGCGTTGGATGGAGATCCCCCAGTGGCCAAAATAAAAATGACTGCAATTTTCAGAGGAAGCGGTCGACAGACCAGTAAAATTGTATGTATGCCGTGCGTGCGTTAACTAATGGCCCTGTTCTTTTTAGCTTCTAAAAACTGCTTTTCGGCTTTTCTACAGTAACTAACTTTTAAACGAAGTATCTTTTTAAGATAGAGTCTACTAGTTAATTGTAGTACATACTTTACTGACTTCATTTATATCATCATAAACCGCATATGAGTTTTTGTTATTCTGTAATCTTTCACACAAACAATCTAAAAGTCATAAGTCACAGCTAAAAACTACAAGTCGCAGCCAAAAAGAACATGCAATGTTTCTTGGCTTGGCAACGTGTACAGTGTACTACCTTATGGATAGTTGTACTAGTCTTGCCACCGACGCCTTTGAAAGATCTCGTAGTATCTTTTTGACCTGATGTCCAGCCAGGTTAGAAGAGGGACCTAGTGGATATATGGAGACTTGTATTGCGGGCTGACTAGTCTAGTCAAGCCTGTTGGCTCCTGAAAAAAAGAATACCACTACCACGCAAGCTTATTTGAATATTCCGTTCAGTCGAACACCAGTCTCGCTTAGTTCTTTTCAGTTTTTTTTTCTACTAATTTTTAGCTCTAAACTCTTTAAGCAATCACTATTTAATATACTAATAAATTACAGTTCAAAAAAAATCCCTACATATCTCATGCCTATGCAAATTGATTGTTGCGGTAGCCAATAGAGCCCTTCTTTCAGCACTCCATGACTCTTTTTTTCAACAGTACTACTATCTATCTTCAATCTTGGCAATATATTCTATGCACTCAAGCTTAGAGTAACTCACGATACATCCCAACTAAAAAAATCATAAAAAATTCTAAAAAAATTTCTACATATATTTCTAAACTTACTTTAACTATGCTTAAAATTTTAAATTTAGATTCATCAAGTGTTAGTGGTAACAAAAAAGAGAAAAATCTGATAAATATTATGAGTTCAAATTTATTGGAATTTTCTCTTTTTTACTTCTCTTAGCATAGAATGAATTTAAAATTACAATTTTATACATAACTGGAGTAAACCATGAAATATAGTTTAGAAATTTTCTCTCAAATTTTCTCTTAACTTTTTTAATTAAAATACACCGCATATGTGTCATAAACTTAAGTATATAGAATATACTTAAGTACATAGAATATACTGCAGACAATCTTCCATAACACTAAGAGATCACTCGATCACATGTACCTCAGGTGCCACTGGTTACGCTACCCTTAATGGTTTTTGGCATCCAACCGCTATACCACACCTAATTAAACCGTCTAATTAGCAAACTTAATTAACTATCTTAATTATAATTTATGTGTATTAGTTGTTTAATTTTTTAAATATAGTAAATAAGTCTAAATAATTACGAACTTTTACGTGTAGCTTCTCAACACAACGTATTTAATTGTGTATTTTTTATAATTTTATCCACTATGAATATTGTTCAAAAATTCATACGATTATGATATTTGTATGAGTTATTACATGTAGCAAACGAGCTCCAAAAATTACAAAATTTTATGTATGACCTCCTGACACTACTATAGAAAGGGCCATCACATACGGTTTTTGAACCGTCTGAATTTATGTATCAATGATAATAGATGTTTATTACAGATGACTCTTAAACCGTCTGTGATAATTACAGCACAGACGATTTTTCAAATCAACCGCCTGTGATATGTCCGCTATCACCAACGGTTTTTGGTATTATCTATCTGTGATATCTTATATATCACAGCCGACTAATACTAATAACTGTCTGTGATATGTATGATATCATAGATGGGTAATACCAAAAATCGTATGTGATAGTCAAATATCACTGATGGTTATTTTTTTAAAACCGCCTGTGATAGCAGAATATCACAGATAGTTGTTTTTAAAAACCATATGTGATATCTACATATCACAGATGGTTGTTTGGTATTAAAAATTGTCTGTGATAGCTAATTGAAATGCTACATTATGTTTCCTGTTTTTCGGCTAGTCTCAGGAAATGCTAGTCATGACTTATGAAAACAAGCAAGCAGATTATATAGCACATGACAATTATTATACAGATCTCACAAATAAATTAAACAATGTAATCAGATCATATATATATATATATATCACATGACAATCATTTCATAGATCTCACAAATGAATTAAAAGTACAATTGAATTATTTGTTTGATTAAACATAACTGAGTGAATTACAATTGAATTAAATGTTTGAACTAATTATCATCTCTGCCGGGATTGAACTCTCCATTCGGTTGAATGACCGCTGCTGTCAAGAATTCGGAGTGCTGTCCTTGAACTTTAGTGAGGTTGCAAAGATCGTATGCACTTGAGTCAAATTCTACGCCTTGCCGATAGGAGTGTTAAAGTCATTCGCACATATATACATATATAGAAATTGATCATTATGAAATAAATATTGGCAGGTTGATAAACCTCTAGATCTTTCATCTTAGTGCCCATGATTTCCTGCATATATTTGCAAACGTAGAATCCACATACGTTGCCCTGTAGCTGCTGGTGGCACTGCAAAAATAGAATTACATATATAGGTATGGTTAATTCTAGAGGCATTATTATGAAGTGTGATATAGGATTGTTGTGTTATAGCGGGTACCAAAAATCGCATCCTGCATTGCAATGTAAGCGTTGAACGACCTACGTGATTCCAAAATGTTAGCCTCAGCCATCGAAACGAAGAGATAAGTACAATAGAGTTATATATGGAGGAAATGAGTTCACCTGTCAATTGTTTGTTGCACAAGGATAAAGTTGTGGTTTCCACTAAGTAAGGAATCAATGTATATTACCTTCCTCCATTTTGGTACAATCATGATTAGAATCTAGTGAGCCCTAGTCATGTATGTCGCCATAGTGATTAATTCTAAGTTCATGTTGCATATAAAGTACAAATGAAACTTGTATGGTAACCAGTTAAGCACTTACCCCTGGTTGAAGGGTATCATGATGTAGTCCTTGTCACTCTGAGCAAGCAATCCCTTCATTATGTAATCTTGGATGAAGAATGCGTTATCATTGATGCATTGCTCAGAGACCAAGTGTGGGCCGAGGAAACCTAAGGGTTGTCGTCGTTGCCGAACTCGTTGGATCATAGATCTATACATAAGTAATGAGTTATGACATTTATTAGTATTACATGGATGTAGAACTTGATTATACAATACACTTACAGTGTCCGATATCATAGAAGTAATGCGTCGAGGTTGAATAGTAAGAATAAGTCATCGAAGGTCATGATGAAGTAGCCCGAATCGTAGAGGATATGCGCTTCCATGTATTTCACGGTAAATCTACTTTGGCGGTTTGGTTTCCTATTGGACCTCTACATGTACCAGGAATGCAAAGCCCTGTAAACTAGTCCAAGGCTGTATAATTGTGACTCGGGGACCAATGACACTCCGAGCTTGAACTTTCAGGTCCCAGAAGGTTCCTTAATCTTCTTCGATCGGGCCTTAGTTTGGGCCTTAGCATCTCACTTGTGATATATCTTCGTCATTGTCTCCACAGGAGCCGATGCGATGGGCTTTTGAAGTGTAGCTTGAGGTGGAGCCATGGGAGTCAACGTGATGGGCTTCTAAAGCGGAGCTTGAGGTGAAACCATAGAAGGTTCTGTTTGACAGGGATATCCGTGTGGAGATCACGGCACGGAAGGGTCCAGGGCAATGTCCCTCTTAAGCCACTAGATGAATGTGTGGACGGTATCCCCTAGTGTCATAATCTCTTTGTTTGGAGGCTTCTCAAGAGGGATGGCCTGAAAAACATCATTAATCATGTTCACCTGATCTTCACGAAACTAGTCTCTAGCTGAGCACCATGTAGCAGCATCTCTAGCAAGCATGGATACGCCATCCCCTGTCCAGCATCAATAGGAATGGAGCCAACAAGCCTGACTCTGAGGATGCACGTCATGGGCTCCTACATAACGATACACGATGAGGTAAGGCATCCACCAGGTCTATCTAGCATTCTAGAGAGGTACATTGAAAATGGGCATTGCTATGTTCAGAAATTGGTGTGGACGCGCAGGTACTCTAATGTTGAGGGAGACTGGGTACCACAATAACGGGGGTGGGTTATGTGTGGTTGCGGACTTCTCTTAATTATTCCCTCAATGAATTTATCTCTCATCGAAGTGAGGCAATTATCTCATGATGTTTTGCATCAAAGTCCTATTTCATACATTTCTTATGCTAGGCCTTGGATCTCTTCCAACTTCTATACACCTTAGAGTCGTGTGGGAATCTGTGCCTCCAAGGTACGTAAACCCTTGTGCCTCGTGCGTGACCTAGGTGCTCTTTGTTTTCTATGGCCTGTGATAGTATATCCCTCTTTTTGTCTATTTCAAAAGAGACTTGCAAAGATTCAGTAGTCAATGCTTGCTGCAAGAGCCAATTATATTTTTTAGATCTCATGAAGTTATGGAGCTATTAACAATTAGGAAGTTTAACATGTCTTATCAAATTTGGGACAATTCCTCATCTGCAGGGTTTTTGAAAGAGGAGACACCCGAAGACGTGGTTGACAACCTTGCTCTTAACCAGTTTCGAGCGCACTCATTTGTGATCCTAGCAAATGGCGGGGAGGCCTTCGATCGGATTGCTACCTTGTTCTTCATCCTCCATTGCGAGGTTTTACCCACGTACCTAGTATTGCCGACTCTATGGCGTGAGTGTTTTGTACCTGGAGAGCTTTGTACGCCGTACTTTACTGTTGAAATTCGGTAGTCATCTTCATCTGCACGAAGGCCTCCCATGTTTTATCAACACGAAATGATACCTCGTGAAGGGCGTGCAATCCTTGGTCATGTACTGTGTGACAAGCATACTCTTGAAATTCTTCCATGCTTTTCCAATCATGAGGAGCGCCGCCATTGCATAAGTCTCTAGACTTCTGATGGGATCTCTAACAACTTTGTTACTTCCACCCATAGCTCATGTTTATGATCCTTTGTCAAATCTTTCCATCTTGCTGTGGTGATGGGGACCCGTTGCCTTCTAATTATCCCGCAGGTAGTCCAGAATGTTGCCACTGCTTTCTTTGGTTTGCAGAGGGACCCCATCCAGAGAGACCACTGTGATGGTCTTCCACTCTTAGTTACCTCGGTCTGTAGAGCATCAGACCCATTCGGCGATGTCGATGGTGACGATGATGACTGTGTGGATGTTATCTCTCTTACAAGAAAAACTAATTACAGTGAGCTATGAGCATGAACAAAGTTCAATGAAGCAAATTACATAGTCTAGTGTCTCAAGTTCTATGAAGTTGGTTATGACTGTAGTCTCTTCCTCCTCATCATGTTGCGCACTGGGCTTAGGTTGCTGTCTTATGCGTGGACACTCAAGGAATCAATTTACTGTGAATTAACAGGACAACACCAAAAGACTGATTCTCAAATTAACAGTACTTGTACCAACCATGGAAACTTAATCAATATATAATAAACAAGATCATAAGACCTTAAAGACAACAGGATCTTCTACAAATATGCTGAGAACAAGGTTGATAATATCAAATCTATTACAAACCACAAGGCTGAAAGGAACCAGTACAGCTAACAACACTGCTAGCAAATGATAGCAAAAAGCACCACTTCAAAGAGCCCAAATCTAAACTAGTTTATCATCTCTATTTCAATAATCGACAACTATCATCATCGAGCATTAAACTATGCCCACGACATTTACAACAAAGTCTAATGCATATCATTTGATGTAGTAGTAGCAAGTAGGGAGGAGAGAATGTCCAAACTCACCATGATCTACCTCCTAAAAGAAGTGAAATTTGGGATCCATACCTTCAGGAAGAGAGGCGATAGGAAGGAGATCAGGTGGCATCGGGAGGGAGAGGCGGTGTTGGGAGGAGAGGCAGCGTCGGGAGGGAGAGCCAGCATCATTCAGAGAGGTGGCATCAAGAGAGAGAGAGAGAGGTAGCATCGGGAGGAGAGGCGGCGTCGGGAGCAAGAGGCGGTGTCGAGTGCGTGAGTGAGGAGTGAGAGCAAAACCTAGCAGGGGTGATATGAATGACAGTATTGCAATACATACATCTTATAGCTACTGTTGTACTAAATGGTTTGTGCAAAATAATGAGAATGGAACAAAAATTGATTCATATATATACCATGCATATGTGTTGTTCTTTTTATCTACTACACCTTCAGATGTGCATGATGTGCTAAACAGAAAAAGTGTGAATGATAGATATATATATATATATACCATGCATATACGTTGTATTCTTTGTTTAGTACGATTTCAGGCTGTCAAAATCCGAGGACGGCTTTTCTTGAAGAAGGGGAGGATGACGCGGATATGCTCATGTCTTGCACTTCTCAGTTAAATATATTATTTAACTGGAAGGAATTGTTGAGCCGTATTAAATACTATCAGGTGAACTCTAATTTAATTGGGTCTTTAATTATTATATTGGAGATACGGAGCTACTACTATTTTATTTAATTATATACAGGCTCATACTCGATCTGTACAAGCCTAAAGTAAAGATGCATTTGGAAGGCCTCGTCGATACTAATGCAACGTCCATCACTTCAAGTGTACAAGATGATGAGGACATCTTGATTGGACCGATTACGTGATTACGAGCTAAAAAGATTAATCAACAGGTGAACTCGCTCCTAATTAAATTTGGCTTTAATTTACATGAGAACTGACTGCTATCTAATGCTAGTATTTTAATTGGTCTCAGGTTTGTGCATGAGAAGATGTTGGAATATCGAGACCAGAAGAAATCAGCTGAGTAAGAAAATCATGCATGTGTATGTGAGCCAAGAAAAAAATGCATGCTTCACGTGAGAAAGCAATGGAAGATTATCTAGTCGCCACTGTACATGCTTCACGTGAGAAAACAATGGAGGATTATCTAGTCGCCACTATGCATGAAGCCACACCATGGAAAGAATAATGGAAGGAGAGAGAGAAGGCTTTGGAGCCTTGGTGCTGTTTTGCAACGGCCAACACGTGAAGAACACAGGCAATCAACCAAGGAATAGGCCATAGCCTGTGCGCTAATACTCACGGTCAAAGGGCAGCATCCAGAAGGTTGTTTCGGCCAGAAAGATGCACGTTTGAGAGATGAATCCGCATGTCAGCTAGCGCCTGCGTGATTTATTTTCTAGTCAAACCAGCCATGCATAGGCTTTTTGGTTGAGTCTGAACTATTTTTTAGGTGCTTAGTTTATGTGGGACCAACTGATTAGGACTCGGATCCAAGTTAGAGTCGACTCGGATCCAAGTTAGAGTCGGCCACATGCCTTTATATTTTGGTGTACGTATGCGTTGGAGCGACAGACCACTATGAATCAATCTATTATTTTCAGAGAGAGCTATACGCTTATTCTTCTTAGGGTTTGACACATAGATACAACCTAGAGGGAAATCGGGCGTTCTACCCCGTCATTCTTGTGTTTCCTTGTGATTTGCAGGAGTGACAACACGTCTACTTGGTGGTCGAGTAGACGGGATCACGAGCGTGTGGTTGGGAGAATTCTTTTGTCACAGGTTGCTGTTCTAACAGTGGTTGACGCCATCGATTCGTCAGGTTGCACGGATCCAAATTATCTCCATCGATCCTACGCCGTGAAGATCGGGCAATCCCCCGCATCAAGGGGCGGCAGAGACAGAGGACTGCGCAAGTGAGGAGTGAGAGCGCAAAACCTAGCAGGGCCTATTTATAGAGGAACTATCACAGACAGTTCTATTATGTAACCGTCTATAATAGTAATATCACAGACAGTTCCATAATAATTACATATCTTGTGATAGTTCCTTCACTATCTACAACAAACCCTGTTTTTCAGCTAGCCTCAGGAAATACTAGCCATGCCCTATGAAAAAGAGCAAGTATAATCACATATGCAATTATATCTTAATTACTAAATCAATTACAATGGAATAGTTTCATAATTATATGCCGAGTTTTTTATGATTACATTGCAATAATTTTCAAATAGGTGTTCACCATGTGGGATCATTGATTACACTTGACTATTTCCCTTTAAATAAAGCCCTTCATGATGATCGACATGCATATAGTTTGCTTCATCACCTTATTTTTCCTCGAGCCTGATGCCATCTCCAAATGGAGGCAACTCATCAAATTGATTATAGTATTCCTCATCAACAAACAAAGCTCGAAATGCATCCACCTGCTGACATACTCGTTTGAGTGTCTCCTGAATACTCTCCGACCGAACAATGAATTGAGCCCATAGGATCTCTTCCCTTTCTTGAGGGGTCTCGATAAGCTTGACTTGGTTCTCTGTCGCCTCGACTAAGCACTCCAAATGATGACAAGCCTCCTGGAGACATGCAACGTCATTGTGGAGGGCCACGTCGATGGCGGGGTTAGTTCATTAGAAACGAGAGTCCTACCGGAAAATGCGGCAGAGGAGGATGTTAAGACGGCGAAAGGTGACCTTCAACTACTTTGGCCAATCCTTGGACATAGGAGGGAGGACATTGTTGCTACAGTGTCCTTCCGCAGCATCTGTTAGTGTACGGCCGGAGAGGTGTTCGTCCAGGATGGCCAGGTTTACCATCAATGCTGGCAACAAAGAAGAGTAGGGAGCCATTTATTTTTGATTCAGAGACAAGAAAGATAGCCGGCTGACAATGTGCTCGTACAGGATATGTGGGGATTAATCTCCAGTGATGGACGATCATTTTTATACAACAAGGAATACATTCGATGCGTGAGACAAAGAAACGCATCAAGGAGCCGAAATGATCGAAAGACGCGCATCGAGGAGACGAAGCAATATCACATACGGTTCCAACCACAAGCCGTCTGTGATATGCAACTATCACAGACGGTTCGTATCAATAACCGTCTATGAACTATCACACATGGTTCTAATTAAAAACTATCTGTGATATATGCAATTATCATAGATGATTCGTATTAAAAGCTGTCTGTGAATTATCATAGATGATTATTAACAAGAATTGTCTGTGATAGTTGCATATTATAGATAGTACACGATCACCCTTGTAAAACCGTCTGTGATAGTGTGAGACGGTTCCTCATAAACTGTCTGCGACGAGATGTCCACTATAGTTCATTTTGTAGTGGCGTGAGACAATCAACCTAATTGTCTAATTTTTTTGGGAATTTATCCATTATGAAGTTTGCTCAAAAATTCATACAAATGAACTATTACTATGGTTTTTTAATGCAGAAAAATAAGATGCAAACATTATGATTTTTTCTGAAGGCTCTGTACACAGCGTACTTGATTGTTTAATTTTTATAGAATTTTATATGTACATAAAATAACAAGTGGCCTGTAATTGTAACATCCCAAAATTTCGCTCTCTGAAAAATTTAATTTCAAATTAATTAATTTAAAGTATTTGAACTTTATTTGGATTTATCTAAATTTTATTTCAAAATCTAAATCAAATTTAATCCTCAACCTTCTCCCTAGTCCTTGGACCAAGATTCACAAAAGCTGATCCGACCTATCGTTGAATAAAACTATTTTTCTGTTGAAAAATAATTCGGCCAGAAAATCGAAATCCTTGCTAATGTCACCCTAACGTATAAATTCCTTTTTCCATAGAAAAATAATTCCGCTGAAAATCATTTCCCTTGATGATGTCATTTCAGTTCTAAAATAATTCCAGAGAATCAGTTTATTCTTTTTCTCTCCTTTTAAAGTTCCAAAAGATCGTATTTCTTCATTTTAATTCTGATTGAGCCCATTCAAATTTCTAAACTCATCTAAAATTTCAATCTATTCATTTATATCCTCTTTTTAAATTTTTGGAATTTTCGAATTTATTTGATTTAAATTAAAGCCTAGAAAGTAAAAATATTTTAAATGGTTAAAATATACTTCAATTAAATTCGAAATTATTTTATTTGATAATTTCGGCTTCCAAAGATTTTTATAGAATTTTTTTTGATTTTTTTCGAATTTATTTATTTTTTTGGAAAAAAAATATTATTATTAAATTATTTTCTCTCTCCTCCAATCCACTTCATCTTCCTCACGATACGTCCAGAGCAATGCCGCCATGGCATTTCTTTGAAGCTTCTTCAATCCTCAATAACTCATGATTTACTCAACCGTTTTCCGTGAAATCAAGTGCATTCTTTTCCTCTCAGCAAGCTCTTTCAATTCCCTACCGTTTCCCCTCAAATTGATTAGCCGTTTCGCGGGATTTAACTCATGCCATTCAAAGACATGAACCTTCGATCTCCCTCCTCGGGCCTCCTCAACCCCTATAAAAGGGAGCACCGTGAGCCCCTCCTCATCCTTACTCAACCCCGAAAATTCCAAATCCTAACTCCCATTCGTTTGGCCGCAATTAGAGTTTTTCTTTTGTGTTCCAAGCGGCGTTCTTCGACTTCTTGCGCCTCGTCCGGTGGAGCCCCGCCACTTTTGAGCACATCCTTGGATTCGCCTCGTCGCGTTCTACGCGGTGCTCACCTCGCCTTCGCCGGAACTTCGCCGGAGCACCGTCGCCACCGTGGGCCATAGCGCGTCGTCGTTCCTCGCATCGCCACCGGCCGTCCGTGCATGCCCGACCAAAACCAAGGTGAGCATCACGTTCCCCACGCTCTACTCTTCGTTTCGCCGCAAACCCCACATGTTAACTCCTCTCCGTTTGCCCGGAACGCCGATGTCAACCCGACGGTCGCACAATGTCTTCTCCACCGTGTTCCGCCACCATCCGATGTCCTTTGGCCGAGCCGTTTGCACCGTTGAGTTTGCCTCGACGCGTTCTACGTCGTGCTTCCATCGCCATCACCTAAATATTCCCCGAGTCCTCGTCGACCTTGTCAGGCCCAAACACTAAAACTGTACCTTGCGCGTACACCCCTTTTTGGTAAGCGCTTTGATTTTTGTTCGCGTCATATTGTGTCCTAGCCTCTAAGAAATTTTTCTACCATTTTGTTTAATTTTTCGTGGAGCCAATTGTCAGGAATTGAGCTTTCCGTGAAAATGGCCGTTTGTGACTCCCGACGTCGATTCGTCGCCTCCGGTAAGCCTTAGCCCATGCCATAATTTTTCTTAGACTTGCCTCACTGCGTTCTACGCCGTGCTTCCTTCCGTTTCCCCGAAAAGCCTCCACAAAATTTCGCCTCCAACACCTCGCCATGGCCGCCAATGGCATCTCGTGTCCCCGTCTATCCAGTGATGTTTTCCCCAATCCGTTCGCGTCATATCGTGCCAAACCATCCCAGGTAGCTACCTTTCAAATGGTTTTGGATTCGCTCTACCGAGCACCAAGATATCAAAATTTTCCTGTTTCTCCACTATCGTCATTCAAACGTCGATTGTATCGTCTCCGATTAATTTTCAGCTTAGCCAATAATTTTCCTAACTTCACCATGCCATGTACTATCCCACGCTCACCTTACATCTCCACGTTCCATACTCGGTACTATCTCTCTCCAACCTGCAGTTGTCGCTACTGTGCCGTCGGTGCAGTTTTTCACTCACTGCGGGTGATTGCCGCCGTTCCTCGTCGCCGTACCCATGTCACCACCTTCGCCTCATTGCCAACATTCCATTTTGCCCATTCGCCAGCCACCTTATAGCCAACCGACACTGTACTGTTCAAAAAGTAATCCTCGTATTTTGTTATCATTTCATGTGATGTTCAAAACTTCCAGATATTTGACCTCCCTCATACGAACTCCGAATCCGTTGATTCTTTCTCCTAAATTCATCTAAAATCATAATCTATCCCTTAGTATATATTTTATAATTTTTATTTTTTATTTGGATTTTATTTGAGTTTATTTTGTTTGTTCGGTCTTTTCGCGCGTAGAACCCGTCGTTGCCGAAGACTTTCCCGACACGCAGCAAGAAGGTCCAGACAGCGTGCAAGAAGGCAAGTCTCCTTTGATCATCTTGAACCTATGATTTCGAAATGTTTTAATTATTTTAAATTATGTGCATTGCTATTTATATAAAAT
Organism: Dendrocalamus latiflorus; assembly: GCA_017311315.1. Classification (NCBI taxonomy): domain Eukaryota; kingdom Viridiplantae; phylum Streptophyta; class Magnoliopsida; order Poales; family Poaceae; genus Dendrocalamus; species Dendrocalamus latiflorus. Next base: position 12,808,578 of record CM029611.1, on the reverse strand, counting down.
ATTAGTTCAAATCTTAAGGGTTAGTTAAACCAACCTTGTTATATCCTCCATTGAAATTGAATGCCATGTACCTTTGTCACCCTAGAGTTTCATTTGTCTCAATAATGAGATTATTACTGAATCTTTGTGAATAGTGGAATGGTAGTATAATGCTTAGTCTCGCTATTTAATATCTCACAAATCTTGCAAATGGGAAATTATGAATTATTGTAATAATCTTGTGTTTGCAAACTTAGTGGCAATTGGAGTTGCCACTGTTCTTTTAAAATAAACTAAAATGTGAAAATTGGTTTAGATTAGGGTGGATGGTTGGTTTGGATTGGTGCAGGAAGCACGAGATCTTGTAAAGTGTATGTTCCACCCTAGTCAATTAAGGACCGACGCTTGTGTTTGTCCAGACTGAGCATTAACCGTACAACCACAAGTCTATATGGGTACGACCTAGCTGACTAACTTACGATAGTCTAGTTTAGGTGCCACCAGTGGAAAGTGGATGCCAGGGATGGACTGGTTATTCACAGTGAGGGACAGGGATTTACTGTACTCATATGGCGCAAGAGGGGGCTTCGGTTCGGGCAGTTAGCCTACCTGCGGTGAAACCTCAGCGGGTGGTATCTAGCTAGATTAGAGTAAGGTAAAGGCTTTGTGATATTTTATCTGGGTCTCATGCCAAAGGAAGCGTGTTGACTTTTAGGATAAATTATCTCTTGTGGGTAAAGTTGTACAACCTCTGCAGAGTGTAAAACTATTCGAATAGCCGTGCCCACGGTCAAGGGCGGGCAAGGAATGCATTCACATGGTAGATTTCTGGTTTTGTTTTAAAATCAAAAGTTTTGTATTCCGAGAGTGGAGGGAACTCTCGGAAGGGTATCCTGGCAGTTGGAGCCAGAGAGGGTGGATGTAACCCGCAATATTAAACTTGTTCAAGTTGTTTAAGCTAGTGTTGGTAGATGGAACCTTCACTAGAGAATTATTGATAGTTTTGTTAAAACAATTACTTAGTTAAAATGTTGCCTTCGAAAATAATTAGTAGTAATTAAATTTTAAAATGTTGCTTTGTGCAAAAGAACCATATAGCCTTCCTTTGTTAAGCCTTGCATCTATGCATTTTTCCCAAGACTTGCGGAGTACTTTATGTACTCACATGCTACACTTAAAATAAAACCTCAGAGGATCATGAAGCTCAAGAAGGTGATTACAACTACTGCTTCGTCTGTGGCTGTGACGGATTCTTCCCGGAGGACTAGGTCGCGCTTCCCCAGTCAACTGCCTGTGGCATATTGATGGGTCTACTTTGGGTTTTCTTTGCTTCCGCTGTGTTTGGATTGTGCGAGGTCTTGAAACCTCAATTGTAATAATGAGACCTGGTGGTCAGTACTCTTTATAATTGTAATAAATACGTTGTTGGTCATGAATCATTTCTGTTTAACTGTGTGCACTAGCTATGATCTGGGACTAGTGCAGTAATACACAGAGGGTCCGGGTTTGTAATCCGGGGTCCCGACAGCGGGTGGTATCAGAGCCAATTTGACTGTAGGACGTGACCTAGTTAGAATGGTCATTAAAAGAAGAGCTTCAAAATTTATTTTATAAAGTAAAAATTTAATAATGTGCTATCCTTGTCTTTTCTTGTCTTTCTATCCTTACCTTCGTCATGTCAATCTCCCTTATCTATCTGCTTAGTTCCTTTTTGGAATGGTAATTGTACCCCCTTCCCTTTGTAATTTCTATAGATGGCTCAGTAAGGTTGCGTCTAAGAAGCACTTGGAGAAGCTCGTCATCATGAAGGAGCGAGGACTAGCTCTTTAGTTGTAATACCCATGTAAAGTCTTACGATTTTAGAACGCTTATATATTACTTGCTTGTGTATTAGGTGGACTGTACCAAATCTTTGTGTACTTGTAGTACAGCCATCTTTAAAAACTATTTTTGTTTTTGAGCTAAGTTTCTTCTGGTTGGAGTTTGCTTATCTCTGGTGTGTTTGTTTGGGATGTTATTTAGTTGTTCCCCGACCTCTTACCTAAGCTACTTCCCTCTTACCTTGTGCTAACCCTAGTTACTGCTTCAGATGGTGTAAGTTCCAATTCTTCCATTGTAGTCCAAGCTTGGAAAATATTTGAGAACCAAGAATATATGGAAAGATCACAACATTTACGGAAAGTACTCTTATCAGGAAAGTCATCCTAATCCTTAGATGTCAAGTTAGGTAATTTGGAGGATTGTTGCTAGTGTGATATATTTGGAGTTAGAATTGACAAGATTGGATAATATTTGGGTGATTCGAAAGTAATAAAGGTATATTTGTGGATACAAATTGATTATGAATAAATCTCAAGACTACAATATTTATGGATTGAATAGATTTTGGAAATAATCACATTATTGAACTTGGTGGAACTAATTAGATCACGAGAAGTATCCAAACTTGGTGCCTTGGATTTATTATCTTGGATTGAAAGGAGTAATTGGATGTAAAACAAGATTTTAGTTGAAGGATTTATTTGTGATCATTGGAGAATTAATATTAAGAATTTGATATAGTAAAGGTGGAAATTAAGAAGTTGAATTATCATAAACAATTCATGATATCAATTTTGGGTGATTTGGTTGAATCATGAAGAGTAGATGAAGTTTGTGGAGTTAATTGATTATTAGAGTTTGGTGGACCTATTAATAAGTGGATACTAGTGGAATTCTAGAAGATAATACACTTAGATATCTTGGTGGATTAATTTTATCATTGCACTGTGGACTTTGATATGTCAATTTGAATTTGGTGGATTTAAAAGATCATTGTTAGATAATTGGATTTTAACTAATGAGATTAACTAGATCGTTAAAGGATGTTTAAAGGGATAACCCGGAGGATTTAAATTAATTATGGGAGATAGATTGTCCGATGATAATTGAAAGATTGTCTGATAAGAAGTAATTGAGAGATTGTCCGATAAGAATTAATTGAAGTATGTGAGTTCATTCAAATTTGGTGGAACCAAAATGATGGTTGATGTTGGTGGATTAATGAATATTAAATAATGGCTTAGATGATCTTAAACTTGATTGGTGAATACTAAAAGGTTGGATTAATCTTACATTATTTGATCAAAGTTATGGATCAGTTGGACTAGATAATGATCATAAAGCAATTGGTGGAAATCACAAATTACAATGTTATTGGATTCTTGTTAGAAAATTTTTATGGTTGGTCGTCGATTCAAATTAGAGTAGAGAATAAAAGTTTATGAGATTACTTGTCAAAATCAATAAGGTGCATTTGTGGTATATGATTTTGGAATCAAGAATTTTTGAAGAGTTGAAATAATTATGTCCTTCTCGGATGAACACTTGCGGAAGTTAAGCCCTTTTGGTGGAATACTGAATTAAGCGATATGATAAGGGCAATTGAAGTTAACCTAGAGCTTGCAGGCGACTAAAGATGTACCAATCCAATTTGTTGTTCTCTTCCATATTTCTCAGTTAAAGAAATCCTTCAGAGCATCGAACGACAAGATAGAATCATGAAGGAAGCTGAATGCCTCGCAAGAAGCATGACCATAAAGTTCTGCAAAGTACGGTAGAGCAACCATTTGAAGTCAAGCAACTTGGGAGGTGAAGAGGACCTAAGAGCCGAGTTTTGCTCTCCTTTCTTTTTCCTAGTCCGTCCGAATCTCGGGGACGAGATTCTTTCTAAGGGGGGTAGGTTTGTAACATCCCAAAATTTCGCTCTCTGAAAAATTTAATTTCAAATTAATTAATTTAAAGTATTTGAACTTTATTTGGATTTATCTAAATTTTATTTCAAAATCTAAATCAAATTTAATCCTCAACCTTCTCCCTAGTCCTTGGACCAAGATTCACAAAAGCTGATCCGACCTATCGTTGAATAAAACTATTTTTCTGTTGAAAAATAATTCGGCCAGAAAATCGAAATCCTTGCTAATGTCACCCTAACGTATAAATTCCTTTTTCCATAGAAAAATAATTCCGCTGAAAATCATTTCCCTTGATGATGTCATTTCAGTTCTAAAATAATTCCAGAGAATCAGTTTATTCTTTTTCTCTCCTTTTAAAGTTCCAAAAGATCGTATTTCTTCATTTTAATTCTGATTGAGCCCATTCAAATTTCTAAACTCATCTAAAATTTCAATCTATTCATTTATATCCTCTTTTTAAATTTTTGGAATTTTCGAATTTATTTGATTTAAATTAAAGCCTAGAAAGTAAAAATATTTTAAATGGTTAAAATATACTTCAATTAAATTCGAAATTATTTTATTTGATAATTTCGGCTTCCAAAGATTTTTATAGAATTTTTTTTGATTTTTTTCGAATTTATTTATTTTTTTGGAAAAAAAAATATTATTATTAAATTATTTTCTCTCTCCTCCAATCCACTTCATCTTCCTCACGATACGTCCAGAGCAATGCCGCCATGGCATTTCTTTGAAGCTTCTTCAATCCTCAATAACTCATGATTTACTCAACCGTTTTCCGTGAAATCAAGTGCATTCTTTTCCTCTCAGCAAGCTCTTTCAATTCCCTACCGTTTCCCCTCAAATTGATTAGCCGTTTCGCGGGATTTAACTCATGCCATTCAAAGACATGAACCTTCGATCTCCCTCCTCGGGCCTCCTCAACCCCTATAAAAGGGAGCACCGTGAGCCCCTCCTCATCCTTACTCAACCCCAAAAATTCCAAATCCTAACTCCCATTCGTTTGGCCGCAATTAGAGTTTTTCTTTTGTGTTCCAAGCGGCGTTCTTCGACTTCTTGCGCCTCGTCCGGTGGAGCCCCGCCACTTTTGAGCACATCCTTGGATTCGCCTCGTCGCGTTCTACGCGGTGCTCACCTCGCCTTCGCCGGAACTTCGCCGGAGCACCGTCGCCACCGTGGGCCATAGCGCGTCGTCGTTCCTCGCATCGCCACCGGCCGTCCGTGCATGCCCGACCAAAACCAAGGTGAGCATCACGTTCCCCACGCTCTACTCTTCGTTTCGCCGCAAACCCCACATGTTAACTCCTCTCCGTTTGCCCGGAACGCCGATGTCAACCCGACGGTCGCACAATGTCTTCTCCACCGTGTTCCGCCACCATCCGATGTCCTTTGGCCGAGCCGTTTGCACCGTTGAGTTTGCCTCGACGCGTTCTACGTCGTGCTTCCATCGCCATCACCTAAATATTCCCCGAGTCCTCGTCGACCTTGTCAGGCCCAAACACTAAAACTGTACCTTGCGCGTACACCCCTTTTTGGTAAGCGCTTTGATTTTTGTTCGCGTCATATTGTGTCCTAGCCTCTAAGAAATTTTTCTACCATTTTGTTTAATTTTTCGTGGAGCCAATTGTCAGGAATTGAGCTTTCCGTGAAAATGGCCGTTTGTGACTCCCGACGTCGATTCGTCGCCTCCGGTAAGCCTTAGCCCATGCCATAATTTTTCTTAGACTTGCCTCACCGCGTTCTACGCCGTGCTTCCTTCCGTTTCCCCGAAAAGCCTCCACAAAATTTCGCCTCCAACACCTCGCCATGGCCGCCAATGGCATCTCGTGTCCCCGTCTATCCAGTGATGTTTTCCCCAATCCGTTCGCGTCATATCGTGCCAAACCATCCCAGGTAGCTACCTTTCAAATGGTTTTGGATTCGCTCTACCGAGCACCAAGATATCAAAATTTTCCTGTTTCTCCACTATCGTCATTCAAACGTCGATTGTATCGTCTCCGATTAATTTTCAGCTTAGCCAATAATTTTCCTAACTTCACCATGCCATGTACTATCCCACGCTCACCTTACATCTCCACGTTCCATACTCGGTACTATCTCTCTCCAACCTGCAGTTGTCGCTACTGTGCCGTCGGTGCAGTTTTTCACTCACTGCGGGTGATTGCCGCCGTTCCTCGTCGCCGTACCCATGTCACCACCTTCGCCTCATTGCCAACATTCCATTTTGCCCATTCGCCAGCCACCTTATAGCCAACCGACACTGTACTGTTCAAAAAGTAATCCTCGTATTTTGTTATCATTTCATGTGATGTTCAAAACTTCCAGATATTTGACCTCCCTCATACGAACTCCGAATCCGTTGATTCTTTCTCCTAAATTCATCTAAAATCATAATCTATCCCTTAGTATATATTTTATAATTTTTATTTTTTATTTGGATTTTATTTGAGTTTATTTTGTTTGTTCGGTCTTTTCGCGCGTAGAACCCGTCGTTGCCGAAGACTTTCCCGACACGCAGCAAGAAGGTCCAGACAGCGTGCAAGAAGGCAAGTCTCCTTTGATCATCTTGAACCTATGATTTCGAAATGTTTTAATTATTTTAAATTATGTGCATTGCTATTTATATAAAATATTAGTTCAAATCTTAAGGGTTAGTTAAACCAACCTTGTTATATCCTCCATTGAAATTGAATGCCATGTACCTTTGTCACCCTAGAGTTTCATTTGTCTCAATAATGAGATTATTACTGAATCTTTGTGAATAGTGGAATGGTAGTATAATGCTTAGTCTCGCTATTTAATATCTCACAAATCTTGCAAATGGGAAATTATGAATTATTGTAATAATCTTGTGTTTGCAAACTTAGTGGCAATTGGAGTTGCCACTGTTCTTTTAAAATAAACTAAAATGTGAAAATTGGTTTAGATTAGGGTGGATGGTTGGTTTGGATTGGTGCAGGAAGCACGAGATCTTGTAAAGTGTATGTTCCACCCTAGTCAATTAAGGACCGACGCTTGTGTTTGTCCAGACTGAGCATTAACCGTACAACCACAAGTCTATATGGGTACGACCTAGCTGACTAACTTACGATAGTCTAGTTTAGGTGCCACCAGTGGAAAGTGGATGCCAGGGATGGACTGGTTATTCACAGTGAGGGACAGGGATTTACTGTACTCATATGGCGCAAGAGGGGGCTTCGGTTCGGGCAGTTAGCCTACCTGCGGTGAAACCTCAGCGGGTGGTATCTAGCTAGATTAGAGTAAGGTAAAGGCTTTGTGATATTTTATCTGGGTCTCATGCCAAAGGAAGCGTGTTGACTTTTAGGATAAATTATCTCTTGTGGGTAAAGTTGTACAACCTCTGCAGAGTGTAAAACTATTCGAATAGCCGTGCCCACGGTCAAGGGCGGGCAAGGAATGCATTCACATGGTAGATTTCTGGTTTTGTTTTAAAATCAAAAGTTTTGTATTCCGAGAGTGGAGGGAACTCTCGGAAGGGTATCCTGGCAGTTGGAGCCAGAGAGGGTGGATGTAACCCGCAATATTAAACTTGTTCAAGTTGTTTAAGCTAGTGTTGGTAGATGGAACCTTCACTAGAGAATTATTGATAGTTTTGTTAAAACAATTACTTAGTTAAAATGTTGCCTTCGAAAATAATTAGTAGTAATTAAATTTTAAAATGTTGCTTTGTGCAAAAGAACCATATAGCCTTCCTTTGTTAAGCCTTGCATCTATGCATTTTTCCCAAGACTTGCGGAGTACTTTATGTACTCACATGCTACACTTAAAATAAAACCTCAGAGGATCATGAAGCTCAAGAAGGTGATTACAACTACTGCTTCGTCTGTGGCTGTGACGGATTCTTCCCGGAGGACTAGGTCGCGCTTCCCCAGTCAACTGCCTGTGGCATATTGATGGGTCTACTTTGGGTTTTCTTTGCTTCCGCTGTGTTTGGATTGTGCGAGGTCTTGAAACCTCAATTGTAATAATGAGACCTGGTGGTCAGTACTCTTTATAATTGTAATAAATACGTTGTTGGTCATGAATCATTTCTGTTTAACTGTGTGCACTAGCTATGATCTGGGACTAGTGCAGTAATACACAGAGGGTCCGGGTTTGTAATCCGGGGTCCCGACAGTAATGAAGAGAGCAGCCACAATAAATAAAAGTCCTATTAAAATATAACCTTATGCAATTATATTTTAATGGGATTTTTTGTTTATTGTATCTGCTCTCTTCATTACAAGCCACTTGTTATTTATGTACATATAAAATCTTACAAAAATTGAATCTTATTTTTCTGCATTATAAAAATTTGTATTGTTTGCATCTTATTTTTTGTACACTGCATACGGAGTGTTCAGGAAAAAATTTGTATTGTTTGCATCTTATTTTTCTGCATTATAAAAATCAAGTACACTGCATACGGAGTGTTCAGGAAAAAATTTGTATTGTTTGCATCTTATTTTTCTGCATTATAAAAATCCATATTTATAGTTCATTTGTATGAATTGTTTTGCAAAATTCATAACATATAAATTCCTAAAAAATTAGACAATTAGGTTGACTATGTCGGAAAACTACACGTAAATTTTTGTAATTTTATATGTATCAACTCTAAAATTAGCATAATTATATGAATATTTGAGCAATATTAATAGCAAATAATATTATGAAAAAATTATACAGTCAAATAAGTTGTGTCGAAAGATTGCATGTAAAATTTTGTAATTTATTGGGATTATTTTCTATATTTAAAAAAAAATGAACAAGTGGTATGCATAAATTGTAATTGAGGCAGCTAATTAAGCCAGCTAGTTAGCCGGCTTAATTAGCTGCCATCTGGTGGCTGGGCGGCAGAGGGGAGGGCTGCACAGTGGCCATGCAATACCACCACGTGTCACCTCTGCACGGTTGCCGCCTTGTGGCCGTGCAGCAAAAATGATATTTTTGTAAATAAACTACCGCCATTCTTGTAAATACAAGACCAAAAAAAGGCCACAAGTGCCAAAAACTTAGATAACCACGCAGTACACATATGTATATGCATATAGGAGGAATATCCAGTAAGACTCATTCAGGAGTATGTGGTGCATATAACAGAGTCGACACTAGGGGGTTCAAACGGAGTACATAATTTTCATCTGACCGATCGACCGCAGGCTCATGGAACAAATACAGAAGGGGTAAATGGGTATCTGGCATTATTCATGTTTGACTCTGACTCTGAGAAAAAATATGGAATAGGATACGAGATGAGTGATATCTATCCGTATATATCTGTATGTCAAATGATATGAGTAAGTCTGTTGTGACTTCATTTAGAAACAATATAATAGATAGATAGATTGCCGCAACTAAACAGTCGAGGAATACTGAGTGCTCTTCCTTTGATATCTTGGTAATTAGTCTTTTCGTATTCGCTCTGATTACATCCCTACTATTCAATATCGTATGTAGGGGTACAAAAGAAGTGGATAATTTCTGTCCGACTGACTGTCCGAATGCTTGTGGAGCGAATATGGAATGGAGAAATGGGTATCCAGTATTATCCGTGTCCGACTCCAACTCCGAGAAAAAATATGAAATAGGATATAAAATAAACAATATCTATCCGTATCTACTCCGATTGTACCCCTAGTCGACCAATCAGTTCTCCGGTGATTCGGCGATGAACTCTGAAGACTGTTGTGTTGGTTATTTCCGTTTGTGGTGATCTCGGTGGTTTCTCGTTTGTGTGTTGGTAGCTAGCTAATCTCAATGCACAAACGTGTAGTTTTTACACTCCATCTAAAAGTGTTTCACGTTTATCGTCTTCAAATTTTGTTTTGGATTGTCTTTAGAGTAGTTTCACTTAAAACTCTGGATGTGTTGTGCATTTACATCGGTGACCTTCACCAAAACTAATGTGGTAAGGCCGGAATGAGATTGAACTGTTGTAACTGTGTGTGTGTGTGTGTGTGTTTCGCTGCTAACAGGAGACACATGGGTTGGTTGCCCTTGGCCGAAAAGGAAAAAAAATGCTGAACATGATTTCTCTTTTTAAGAACATGCAGAAGAGCTAGATATTTTTGTATTAGAGGAGAGGCAGAATACAAACTAAGTTCATGCAACCACAACTATAGTGTAGACAACATGTAGGGTCTAAGTAGAATCGGATATGTTGAGTTAGAAGAGGGTAAATGACTTCTTAAAATCTTTCTTTTAGTACTAGTAGCACAATGCAATAAAAACATAAATTCATCAGGTTCGCCAAAGCCAAGAGCCAAAAAAAAAAAAAAACATAAAGTCGCCCGAGACAACAGTCTCACCAGTTGGACAACAAGTATATCACTGGTCAAACCAGTCTAGACGGTCAGACCACTCGGGTCAGAGCAGTCTAATCGCTCGCTAAACAGAAACTAAAATTAGCACAACACACGAACAAAAATATGGCTAACTCTTAAACCAAGGATCCAAACAGGATGAAACTTGGTACAAATCCTCCCTATGATGTCAAGATTCTATTTCAATCATAGATCATGAAGATCAATACCAAAGTTTTGACCTTTACCCAAAACAAGGAATACTACATCAAAATCAGGCAAAAGAGAGAAACCTCGATTCACTCTTACTCATGAGTCCTTGATGATTTAGATGATCTTGGATATGTTCCCATATATCATACCAAGTTAAGATCACAGAACAAAATCATACCAAAATGCCCTCAAGATCAAAACCCTAAGATCAACCATCTCTTAAGCGAAATCGGGCAATCATAAAAACTTTTCATAGAAAGTACTTAGATGAGATCAAGAGGAGATAAAATCTAACAAAGAAAACTAAACAAATCGAAAGCACAATGAGGAATCCATGGCACAACTCACTTGGACAAAGTTTGGATTTTCATTTCACTTTGAAAGGAATATTTTATAACCACTCTCTCATAGAGAACGGAGCTCTAAGTCTAAAGCACACACACAAAGTTTCTGACATAAGAAACCTCTCTCTCCAACACAAGAGATGATCTATCTCTCAATACACACAAGGGTTTACATAGTAGAGGCTCCTCACCTCATATCTAACTCTAATAACCATCACACTCATAGTGGATATAACCACTTACAAATGGAAAAACCTAGTAACACACATATACAAACATGTTTTACACTCGCACACACATGCACATTTTTTAACCTGCAACTTCCATATAGCTCTAATAGCTCGATAAGACGCTCCATCATCCAAGACGTGACCTAAACCACTTAGACTACCGCCATGGTTTTGCAAGCCACCTCTCTACCCAGTATCGGATAACTTCCTCAATTGTTATATACCGGTCTTCACGATGCTTTTCTCGAAGCAACTACCAAAACAAAGTCTGTGATGTCCAATAATTTGCCACCAACATTGTACACATACTCCAAGGACCGCCATCATTTGAAACACCCAAGTCCAATAGCACACCATGTGCATACACTTACCTTATCATGATCCTTATCTTTCTCCCGTGCTTCTCTGCTTGAGATGATACTCTACCTGAACTTACGCGACTCTCCATGACCTCAAGGCATCTCCCCTAGACTTAGTTTTGCCATTGACCGCAACAATCATCAAGTGTCATGCACATCAAAGAACAAGCAATCGTCCCAAACACAAGTGATATGCATTTAACTCTCATTAACATAATCGATGCAAATATGTGCCACTTAACACCCATGTCAAGATTCCCACAATGCATAGACTTTTGCCATGACTAACACTTGCATGAACTCATGCTATGACTAACATAACTGAAACTAACTCAACTCACTCAATCACCAGTCTGACCACCAACCAATGGCCGGTCAGACCACCACAAAATGACTTAAATCCTCCTAGTAATAGGGGACAGATGATAGCATACATGCTGGTCAAACCGCTCAATGACCTCTAGTCGGACTGCCATCACACAGTCGATCACACCATTATCGAAAACTCCTTGCAATGCAACAAGCACCCCTCTGGAATAAACATATCGCTAACTAGAAAATGGTCACACCGTATTTTTCGATCGGACTACTCTTTATGGCCAGTCACACTGGACCCTTGTCGGATCACCACCTATGGCTAGACAGACTGCTCTAGCAAATCGGTTAGACTACCTTTACAGGACGATTAGACTGCTACCCAACTGACAGCAAAAAACAGAGAGCAATAAAATCAAACTCAAACCTTGAAAACAAAATGTAAGGGAAATCAAATATTCATCATAGATATAATGTGGCTTCCACATGGTCTCATTTTATTCATGCACACATGTTTCCCGACCTAGTAGAATAGGATACATGCATATCCAACGAACGTGCGTACATGTACATGCACAGATTATTTTTTATTATTATGATCTTATCTCATCCAACTATATATACTCCGTCGTGTTTAGCTCGCTCGTTCATGGGCAGAAGACGACCTGGTAGTTGGTGCCAGCGGAGCAAGTGAAAGTGCTGGTTTGGTCGTCCTTGGGGTAGCTGTACGCGTCCGGGCAGAGCCGCTTGAAGAACTCCGAGTAGTTGGTCGGCCCACAGTTGTTCGCCGCCGAGCCAGTGCAGCAGTACTGGTCCTCCTTGAACACCGTGCATGCGTTGTTGCACCCGCCTGGGGCCTGGAGCTCGCTCGGGCACTGTCCCGTGATATCTGCGTCGCACCGCGGCCCGCCCTTGGGGCACCCAGCGCCGCCGTCAGCCGGCAGGAAGTCCATGGGCACATTGAAGCCATCGATGTTGGAGATGTCGAAGAAGTCGAGGTTGTTGAACTGGTTGAGCGCGAACTCGGCCAGCGTGTTGGGCGGCTGCCCGTAGGCCGTGCACTGCAGCACGCCACCGCAGTCACCCGTCTGGCAATGCCCATTGCCGTTGCCATCGAAGTTGCAACCCGTGCGCGCCCACACGCGGCCGCCCGTGGTGCCGGCAGGCACGTCGATGGTCCATGTCTGGCCAGCATCAAGCTGGCTGCCACCGCCAGATGGCACGGCCGCCGCCCACACGGTGAATTGGCAGTTGTTCTTGATGGTGAAGGTGGCGGCGTCAGTGGCGGCGATGAGGAGGAGGAGGAGAGGGAGGAGGTGGAGGATGGAGGAGGTAGTGAGGGATGGCATTGCGTTACGTGTTGTTGCAGTACAAGTTTCGAGCTGTAGTAGTAGAGTTTGTTGTAGTGAAGAACAAAGTAGGGAGCTGGGGTGGATATTCATAGGATGGATAACGTGGAAATTTGATGCTCCCAAGCACAAATTTTTCGTGCGAACTTCCACAAGTTTGGCAAGCCAGTTTGGACGTATAGTTTTGGGAGCAATTAGTGCAACAAGTAACATATAGTTTTGGAAGCAATTTAGTGCTCTAAGTCCGCAATATAGTTTTTGCACTCGTCAGTCTGCATTTATTGTTTCCTGCCTAACAATAGCGTGTGGAAGGCGTTAAAACTCGTACCTCATCAGATGCGTCTTCCGCTCATTACGGCGCACATGCACAGGAAAGGGACACACGTGAAGTTAGACATAATTGACAAAATGTTCTTTATATACTAAAAAGATTGCTTGTTTTCTAAGTCTTAGTCAGGAAATAAAGAAAATTTTACCCTTTTTCTTAAGTGATCAAATGTGCTGGAAGTTCCATGCAGTGACGCGGAGGATCTGCTTCCGTGGGCCAAGCGTTTCCCCTGTCCATTGTTAAGATTTGACTATTTCTTTCTCTGCTATTTTGTTCTATTGGTAATATGCATTTGTACTAGTGACAACAAAAAAATATTTGAAAGAATTAATGTCCCCTCTTGAACAAGATATTGAGATATGTTGTACTGATTTTGTCTGGTCTTTACTAATCTGATTATCATTATTTTGTACCGACACACTTTTTCTGTCTAAAATAATAAGTGAGATTAATGGCTTCTTTTGGTAAACAGATTTAGTTCATGTGCTAGACATATTTTCTAGAATGCTTTGATATATATGCAGTCAGTATATACTATGACAGCTGCCAGCAATTAGGTAATCCTGGCCGGATTGCCACCTATCTGTGTGGTTAGTATTGAGTGTAGGAAACATGGTGTGCCTTGTTCCTCAGGGAAAAGGAAACCCATTTCTTCCACAAGCTTGTGAACAAGTTTGTGGAAGTTCAAAATTAAGACCAACCATAATTTGTGCACGAGTTACATGTACTTAATTTCCCGGTGGATTCCATTAAGGTGTTTCCTTCTTGTTAGAATGATCTCAGCAGGGCATTTGGCCCAACGGCCAAATACCCTCCCCTTGCTCGCGCCCTGATCGGGGGCGCACAGCCCAATAGGCTGGTGGGCCCCTGTCGCCAGCGCCATATAAAAGAGAGGTGGGGGCCGGGGCGGCACAAAAGACGAGGTTCACCGTGCCGCCACCTTCCCCACCAACAAACCCTAAAACCCGATCTGAGGGGGCGCTCCAGCGACGGGAAACATCCACCGGCCGTCAGACCACGCCGCCGAGAACACGCCGCCACCAGGGAGACGCCGCTCCTTCTCCACCGAACGTCGCTGCCTAGCGCAGACTACCCCAACCAAAGGAGCGGGATTGGTGTGAATGAAAACATTGCAATGTATGCATTTGATAGCTGTTGTAGTATCAATTGGTTTGTGCAAAACAGTAAGAATGAGAATGACACAATAATTGATTCATACATATTCTTTTTGCTTACTATACCTCCAGGTAATAATAATGTGAAAGACGGAAGGGGTGTAACTGACCAATACATATACCATGCATACACATTGTATTCTTTGTTTAGTACAATTTCAGGCTATCAAAAGCCGAGGACGGCTTTTCTTGAAGAAGGGGAGGATGATGTGGATACAGACATGATTAGTACTTTTCAATCAAATACATTATTTCACTGGAAAGAAGTATTGAGCCGCATTAAATATTGTCAGGTGAATTTGTTTCTTAATAACTTTCTTTCTATTTGTGGGAACGATATACTACCTTATGCCAAATTCTTGTTTATTATTAGGTTTGAATATTATGATGATTCCGGGGCCAAAGTAATGGAGAAGCTCAAGGAGGTTAATCATATTTACTGCCAAGAACAAAAAGCTCAAAGCCCATGGGAATGGAAAGGAGAAAGCCAAGCAGCCCATGTAGTTGATCAAGGAGGAAAGAAGCCCATGCAGTGGGAGAGCAAAAGGGAGGAGCCCAAGGACTTAAACCACAAGTTTTGGATAAGATTTTCAAGCCAAATTCAGACTTTCCACGTGCTCAACCCAATTCAAACTCGGATTCAACTCAGGATTCAACTCAGACTTGGTTCAGGACAGCCTGACAGGCAGTTACTAAAAAGACCATAACTTTCACAAACGGAGTCCGATTCAGGTGTTCTTGTACTCGTTGGAAAGATAATTTCAAGAGCTACGCAATGGATCTGGTCCCACCTTCAAATTCGTCACGGATAAAAAGTTATAACCGAAACAATATGACGGCTGAAAACTGTAGTTTCCTTTTTGTGAGAGTTCGTATCTAAAACCATATAGTGTTGAGTTGTAATTGGTTTGGGGACCATATGGACGTCCCAAGGGCTATATAAGCCTTGTAATGGCAGCCTTTAGGGCTTAGACCACGTTTGAGAAAAATCAATCTACTAAAGTTTGTTCAAGTTTAGCATTGCTGCCGAAGTTCCATAGGGAATTAGGAGCGTTCTCTTCAATCAAGATCGTTCAGCCTTTCCGTTGGGAATTGGGTGCACGATTGATCTTCGCTTGGTGGTCGACGAAATCAACACGAGTGTGTTTTGGCGGATTAAAGAGTGTTCGTCCCTTGCACTGGCATTGGAGGATCATTACGATTCATCAAGACTCCCGTGAGTATCCATCCTACGTCGAGAAGATCGGGCGACCCCGTATCAGGAGCGGGATGGCCGGGACATCGACGACTCCGGCGGCCGGCTTTGACGGTACCAATCACACCACTCTTCCTCTCCCCTACTCTCTCGGATCTAAACCCCAAGTGCAAAAGAAGAATTGCTAACAATGGTATCAGAGCCTTGATTGAAATCCCCAAATTGAACCCCAATCTCGATCGGCTGCAAATCGGGAAAAAGAAAAGAAAAGAATTTGGGGAGGTGCTCACCGTTCGGGCGCCGCTGCCGTCGTTGGCGTGCCGATGGGACGCAGCCGCCGTCGCCGTTGAGCCGCCTCAGGGGCCGCCGCGCCGCTGGCCGTCTCGCCGCCTCGCAGGCGCCGCGCGCTCCCCGCCGCTTCGAGCAGCCGCCTTGGGGCCGGCCGCCGCCGCTCTTGCGCGGCCGCTGCAGCGCCTGCGCCCCTTCGGGCCGCTGCCGGCCCGCCCGCGCGCGGGCGCCCGCTGCTCCGCTGCCGCCGCCGGGTGTCGCCGAGCGCCGCCGCCGCTTGGTCCTCCGTTTTTTTCGGGGGGAGGAGGCAGATAGGGTTAGGGTTTTTGGGGAAGCCGGCGCCGCACCTTTTTTGATCGAGCGAATTTTTCTCGGGACCGTCCGATTGGATGGACGGCCGAGATCGGGCGAAAGGGGAGCTGTTGGGCCGGAAGGGCAGCACGTTAATGGGCCGTTTCGGCCAGTTTCCGTGCGTGCGTGTGAGGTGGCCGTTTGGGCTCCGTGGGAGCGAACTGGGCTGCGGCCGAAAGAATGGGCCATTTTGGCCGAATTGAACAGTAAATCCAATTTGGATTTTTATTGTTTTTCAGAAGCATTTGTGAATGAATTTAATTGAAATTTTGATCCAAAATCTCTGTAAATTTTGCACCAACGTGTTAATTTTTTCAGAGATTAAAAGAGTACAGTTATAATGCTTCTGTATAATGAATTATTTTTGAATAATTACAGTTTCCGCTGCAAAAGATATTATTGATTGATTTTTCATTATTAAATTCGAACCAACGGGAGAATTTAATTTTGAAAAAATAGAGATAAATCCCAGATAATTATGATATTGTTATTTTCTGACCAACGTTGAGAATAACAATATTATAATTTTTAATTGATGAATTTTATGCATTATTTCTATTTCTGCCCAACGGTGATGTAGATTTAATGTATAGTAAAATAGATTTAAATTGTATGTCGTATTTTGACCAATGTTGAAAATAAGGCATATAATTTTGCTGTTAACAGTATTATAATTTTAATTGATGATTTTATGCATTATTTCTATTTCTGCCCAACGGTGATGTAGATTTAATGTGTAAACAACTGTATGTTTTAATTTTAACCAACGTTGAAACCAAGGCATGCAGTTGTTGTTATTATGTTTAATTGTTCTAATTGTATATGAATTGTGTCGCCACACCGTGTCCCACAGAGTTTGTGGCACCGGTGAGGGATGAAAATGAGGCTGATGCTGTTTGGCAGACCAGACAGAGGGACTATGCTCCCATAAAAATGTCATATGATCTTGATCATAAAAAGTGGGTCACTGCCAACAAGAAATGTTTGGCTGTGATAAAGAACACGATTAAGCCTGCAATTGTGGGCTCAATCGCAGAGTGTGACACTGTCACAGAGTACCTTGAGAAAATAAAGAGTCAGTTTACTGACTCTTCAAAGACTTATACTACACAGCTGATTAAGCAGCTTGTGAAAGAAAGATACTCTGGTGGTGGCAGTGGCATAAGAGAGCAACTTGGCATCTAAACTTAAACCGATGGATTTGACTCTCAAGGATGAGTTCCTTATTCATTTGGTTTTTGCTTCTTTGCCAAAAGAGTTTGACACTTTTGTTGTCAACTATAATATGCAGCCCGAGAAATGGGACATAGAAAAGTGCATAGCTATGTGCGTGCAAGAGGAGGAAAGAATCAAATCCTCACATGGTGGTTCTATCAACTATGTGAAGGACAACAAGAAACGAACTTGAACAGTAACTCCTTCTCAAAAGAACAAGGGAAAAACCCCTGTCTATCAGCCTCAACAGAATAAGTTTGCAGTAGACAAAGATCGGTGTCTTCACTGTTAAAAGACGGGACACTACAAGAAGAACTGTCCTGATTACTTAAAGATGATAATGGCAAAAAAAAGTGAGAACAATGATGTGAATGTTGTATGCGATAATGAGAACGTTGCGTGCGAGAAAGTGATTGAATTCTCGTCTACGAATGTAAACAGAAAACGAAAGAAAACTCTAGATGAGTCGTCGAAATTATGGCACTGTCGTTTAGGCCATATTTCGAGGGGGAGAATAGAAAGACTAGTAAAGAATGATATTCTTCCTCCATTAAAGTTCTCAGACTTAGAACAATGCAGAGAATGCATTAAAGGAAAATATGTAAAGAAAATAAAGAAAGACGCTAAAAGAAGCACAGGAGTTCTACAAATTATTCACACAGATATTTGTGGTCCTTTTCCTGTGAAAAGTGTGGATGGATATGACTCGTTCATAACATTCACAGATGATTACTCCCGTTATAGATATATTTATCCAATCAAAGAAAGAAATGAAGCCTTGGATAAATTCAAGATATTTAAGGCTGAAATTGAAAACCAACACGATTTAAAGATTAAGATAGTCCGATCTGATCGTGGGGGGAGTACTACGGTCGACATACCCCATATGGACAAGTTCCTGGACCTTTTGCGAGGTTTTTACAGGAAAATAGAATAGTGGCCCAGTATTCTATGCCGGGCGAACCTCAGCAAAATGAAGTAGCTGAAAGACGCAACCGTACCCTGATAGATATGGTGCGAAGTATGATGAGCTACTCCACACTCCCATTGAGTTTATGGATGGAGGCGTTGAAAACCGCCATTCATATTCTCAACAGAGTGCCTAGTAAGTCGGTGCCCAAAACAGCGTACGAGTTGTGGACAGGAAGAGTTCCCTCACTAAACCACTTACGTGTGTGGGGGAGTCCTGCTGAGGCTAAAGTATTTAACCCAAACCTTGGGAAACTTGATCCCAAAACAGTAAGTTGTCATTTCATTGGCTACCTTGAAAAGTCAAAAGGTTATCGTTTCTACTGTCCAGACAGATATACAAAGTTTGTAGAAACAAGACACGCTGTCTTCTTAGAGGATGAAATGATCAGGGGGAGCATGGTAGCTCGTGAGATTGATCTTGAAGAGAAGCGGGTGTATGCGCCCACTCCGATGATTCAAGAGCCATTCTTCACACTACCTGTTGTTGCTGCACCGACGGTGCAAGACACTGTGGTGCCAGCACCTGTTATTGTTCTTCCTGTGGCAACAATGAATGAGAATGAGGAACCTGTTCTTCAGGATCCTATAGAACCCATTGCCACAGATGAGGGGGAGCAACAGCAGCCTCAAACAGTAGATGTACCAAATGAGGAGGCCCCGAGGAGGTCTCAAAGGGTAAGAAGATCAGTTATTTCTGATGATTATCAGATTTATCATACAGAGGAATTTCAAATGGAGGATGATCCCACCTCATTTGAAGAAGCCATGAGAAGCGAAAATTCCTCAAAATGGCTTGAGGCCATGGAAGAGGAGATGAGGTCCATGAAGACTAATAAAGTCTAGGACTTGGAAATTAATCCTAAAGGAGCCAAAACAGTAGGCTGTAAATGGGTGTACAAGACAAAACATGACTCCCAAGGGAATGTAGAAAGATACAAAGCGCGACTTGTGGCAAAAGGATTTACGCAAAGAGAAGGGATTGATTACAATGAGACTTTTTCTCCAGTCTCATGTAAAGTTTCCTTCAGAATCATAATGGCATTAGTGGCACATTATGATTTAGAGTTACATCAGATGGATGTAAAGACGACATTTCTTAATGGGGATTTGGAGGAAAATGTTTACATGGCACAACCGAAAGGTTTTGTTGTGGAAGGAAATGAAAGAATGGGATGCCGCCTAAAGAAATCAATATATGGGTTAAAGCAAGCTTCAAGACAGTGGTATTTGAAGTTTGACAGTACAATAAGAAAATTTGGGTTTAAAGAAAATGTGGAGGACAACTGTGTTTATGCAAAGTTTAAAGATGGGAAGTTTATCTTCCTAATCCTGTATGTGGATGATATCCTACTAGCTAGTAGTGATGTCAGTCTGCTACTGGAAACAAAGAAGTTTTTGTCCTCGAATTTTGATATGAAAGACCTTGGTGAAGCTTCGTTCGTTCTTGGGATCGAAATTCACCGGGATAGAAACAAGGGGATATTGGGACTGTCACAAAAGGCATACATAGAGAAAGTCTTAAAGAAATTTGGTATGCATAAATGTAGTCCTTCACCTGCACCTATAGTCAAGGGCGACAGATATGGGGATTTTCAATGCCCCAGGAACCAGTATGAGATCGATCAAATGAAAGCGGTTCCATATGCTTCAGCTGTCGGAAGCTTACAGTATGCTCAAGTGTGCACACGCCCTGACTTAGCGTTTGTTACCGGGTTACTTGGCAGATTCCAGAGCAATCCTGGAATAGAACATTGGAAATTGATAAAGAAAGTCTTGCGTTATTTGCAAGGAACAAAAGGCCTCATGATGACATACAGAAGATCAGATACACTCCACATAGTGGGGTATACAGATTCTGATTTTGCGGGAGATGATAGAAAGTCTACATCCGGATATGTGTTTACTCTCGCTAAAGGAGCTATATCGTGAAAAAGCTCAAAACAAACCGTCACTACATCGTCCACAATGTATGCCGAGTTTGTAGCATGTTATGAGGCTACGGGGCAGGTGAACTGGCTAAAGAAGTTCATACCCGGTTTAAAAGTGGTTGACGACATCAATAGACCACTTAAGTTGTACTGCGATAATGAACCCGTAGTAATGTATGCCCACAACAATAAGTCAAGTGGTGCTGCCAAACACATTAACATAAAGTACTATGTTGTGAAAGATAAAGTTCGGGATCAAATTATAAGTCTTGAGCATATAAGTACCGCAAAGATGTTAGCGGATCCGCTTACAAAAGGCTTACCACCCAACGTGTTCAGAGAACATGTAGCCGGCATGGGTTTAAGGGAAAGCCTACGATTCCTGGACTAAAAGATGGCCCAAAAGTTTAAAGTAACTATTTCAGAACAGAGAGGTGTATTGTAGCTGTTGAATCTATCGGCGATTGACCGTGACGATGAGACATGTTCTATGCACTAATCTATGATGGAATGTGTAAAGTCAAAAGTAATTAAAGATAAAGTATAGATTGAGATCAAGGGGGAGAATGTTAGAATGATCTCAGCAGGGCATTTGGCCCAACGGCCAAATACCCTCCCCTTGCTCGCGCCCTGATCGGGGGCGCACAGCCCAATAGGCTGGTGGGCCCCTGTCGCCAGCGCCATATAAAAGAGAGGTGGGGGCCGAGGCGGGACAAAAGACGAGGTTCACCGTGCCGCCACCTTCCCCACCAACAAACCCTAAAACCCGATCTGAGGGGGCGCTCCAGCGACGGGAAACATCCACCGGCCGTCAGACCACGCCGCCGAGAACACGCCGCCACCAGGGAGACGCCGCTCCTTCTCCACCGAACGTCGCTGCCTAGCGCAGACTACCCCAACCAAAGGAGCGGGATGGCCGGGACATCGACGACTACGGCGGCCGGCTTTGACGGTACCAATCACACCACTCTTCCTCTCCCCTACTCTCTCGGATCTAAACCCCAAGTGCAAAAGAAGAATTGCTAACACTTCTTTGTATTGTTTTTTATTTTCACTGTTTCCTTTTACTTTTCTAAAAAATTAAGTTCATATGTAATATCACATATATAATATGAAAATGATATACATCTGTCGCATAACTTTTAGATTATTGGTCAAAATTCTGGCTGTTGGATTCGCTCTCCATCCCACCTCTTCTCTAGCTACAGAGACTGCCGCCGCATCCGGACTGATCTTATAGGGGCGTTTGTATTGATTTTTGCTGATAGATTTTAGTTGTGACTTATGACTTTTTGCTGAAAATAAATAGTAATAATTGAAAGAAGTGATTTTTAGAAGAAATGAGTGAGCGGTGGAAAAAGTAAGAAAGAGATGTGTGCGTGTGATAGGAGCGAGAGGAGTGGGGTGCGTGATACACCCTTAACCCTCTGTCTTATCCCCAAAGCGAGACGGTACCGAGAAGAGTGGACAAACCGCTTCGACAAGACGAATATTCATATTAGCTTTTAGTTTTTTAAACAGAAACTAGAAATAGAAACTAACACAAACAAAGCCATAATTTGGCCGTTGTGATTTGGAAGCTTGCATGCATGGATTAACAGTTGCATGCGCACTGTCCTAGCATTGTTTCAACACAGGTGTGCACATGCCTTACGTGTAGGGTCGGCGGTATCTATTGGTGGTAATTGGCCTAGTCCAGCATATCTTCATGTCAGTGTAAATAAGGAGGGATTTCTACTGAAGATGATTGATTTAGTAGTGCAATTAAACATGGAAAGCGACTAGACAACGGTATACCGTTGCAATGGTATAACAACATGTTTCATACAGTTTCAGCAAGTTCTATGAAAATGTTTAAGTTTTCAAGTTTCAGTGAGTTTCACCTGTTTCTAGCAGTTTTTAGAAGTATCTAACAAAGTTTCAAGCCAAAGTTTCTATGAATTTCAAAATTTTTGAACTGAAATTTCAACAAAGGAGTTTCAAAACTTTCAACAAGTTCAGCAAAAAAAATTTAAGAAGTTGCAACAAGTTCGGCAAGCTCACTGTAGCTACGATAGTGGTGCTCCATTATGCTTGCACAAGGTGCAACGACGCTCCATGGTAGATTGGATGGGGGTGGCAGCGGGCTTGAGGGCGGCACGCAGGGGACACAACACTGGCAAGTGGAGGAGTCTGGCGCTCGGCTACTTTGTCTCATGGCCGACCTTCTTCCCTAGCGACGAATTTGGGCTCAGGGTCGAGGTAGGCAGATCTAAGCTTGGGGAGGCGAGTTTGGGGTCGGTGGATCCAGAGTCGGTGATGTTGCCCGCGAAGAACAAGAAGGGTGGGGAGAGGTGACGGGGAGCACCACTGGGCTTCTTCCCTGGGCTAGCTCCAGCAAGAGAAGCGGGAGGGGATAGTGGGGAGAGGGAGGCTGTGTGGATTGGAGATGGAAGGCTACGTTACGTAGGTGAGAGACAGAAAAGAGATAGGGTGGGGATCGGTATGAATGGTAGGTGTCTATGCTATTGGAACGGTATAAGGTCACATCGTATTTCTCTTAAACATGAGTTTAGCACATCCTGATTTGCAAAGTATAAAATGAAAATGAGGCTTAGCACTCATCAATACCGTTCTATTCCGACTAGTATATACCATACCGGCACCTAAACCGATACAAAGTATTCCTACGTACCGTACCTGACTCAATACCGGCTCGATGCTGGTCAATACTGGCTATACAGGCGTTGATAATGGTCATACCCATGGAATTGATAATACCGTCTATTGAACTATATGTTATATTTGATAGTACTATTATGTATTTAGAATAATATTGTAAGTAACATTTAGTGTACATATAATTAAATAAATATATTCTTATGAATATATATATATATACTTATATTATTATATTAAATCTAAAATGGTACGTCGGTATAAATATTAGTATAGCCTCTAGAATACTATTGACAAATATGCTACCACTTGTTGACCCACAGGCTACATGGGGTACTTAGAGCAACTCCAGCAGGGTCCCTACTTGCGCCATCATCCTACTTTTGAGGGCCGAGGGGCAAAAAACTCACTCCAGCAGGACCCCTACTTGAGCCCTCAAAAGTAGAGGGCCCTCAAATCTCCCCCTCGAGCCCTCATTCCTGGGGGTCTGGAGGGAGCCCCTACTTTTGAGGGCTCAAGTAGGGGCCCTGCTGGAGTGAATTTTTTGCCCCTCGGCCCTCAAAAGTAGGATGAGGATGAGGGTGGGTCCTATGTGTCATCCCCTCTAAGAATGAATTTGAGAGTCCTGTTTTGAGGGCTCCTGCTGGAGTGTAGCCCAAAAAATAGAGCCCTCAAAAGTAGGAAGAGCCCTCAAATAAAAAGCAGGAGCCCTGTTTTGAGGGCTACTGCTGGAGTTGCTCTTATCCGGTAGCACGGGTAACCTGATTTGCAGCATGTCACAGACGTGGGTCCTTGGAGCTGGGCTGCCGGACTGGACAGGCAAGTGGGCTGCCTCTTGGCCCACTCGATTGGGAAGGGCGGCACTACATGAAGCAAAGCAGCAGCAGCGTAGAGGGCCATCCAAGAACATACAGAGAAGCCGTTAGCCTTGGCTCTCCTCTTCCCCATTGCTGTCCTCCCCAAAACTTTAATTTTCCGATTTCCATGTCTAATTCTTCTTTCCAGTCTAGTGCTCTTCCCAATCCCTTGCTTCCAATTCTCCCCCCACTTGTATCCCGAAGGTACTTGTATCCGGTGTTGATTTGTTAATCTAGCTCTTGTGCTCGGTGTTGGATTGTGTTCATCGAGTGGGAATGAGATGGTGACAGCATCAATTGTGCAAGCAGTAGCAAGCGGTAGTACTGTTCTCTTGAGCATGAGCTCGTCCTTTTATTTGTGGCGGCCCGTCCCAAACCAGTTTTTTGGGTCGCAATATATAAAACCTCTTTGTTTCAACTTATAAAAACTATTTTTGTTCTTCTAAAGTAACTAATTTTTAAATGAACTATCTTTACAAGACAGAGTGTACAAGTTAATTATAGTACATACTGTAGCGAATTTATTTATATCGGCTAAGACCGCACATGAGTCTATTACACCATACTCTCTAACATAAACAGTCCAAAAGTAATAAACTGCAACTAAAAAGAACGGTCTCTTCTACGGGCTATATCTATATATGGGCTCCTCACGAACACGCTCCCGTCCCGTGCGGTGCATGGACTGATGCTCATGGGATAGATGATAAACAGTGAGCAGGCATATGGATGCTCGGCATTCGTCCCAGGCTCCTAGCTAGGCTCTGCTCTACCACTGCCAGTAAAATTGCAGTGACGCTTTACGAAATACGAATCAGATGGGAACCGAACAAACAGACAAGAGAAGCAGGCCACAGTCACACACACACACTCGGTATGCACCCCCTGAAGTACTGCATGTCCGCATGCACGAATCTCGTGAAGCTAGCTGGCTAGCACACACCGCTCGATCATCATCATGGCCCCTAAAATTCCCGCCCTATTCCGTCACGCAGCCATGCCAGGGGCGCCATCATGCGCGCGTCCCTTACGTAGGTACACGCGCGCATGGCATCTATGTCCCATCCACCCCGTGGCCTCGCTCGCTCGGTCATGATCCATCTCGTGTCTAGGCCTACCTCGCTCGCCCAAACGCGTCGCGAGCCTCGGTCTCGGTCGGCATGCATGCCGTGCCGTGCCGTGCCGTCGCACGCAGCGCAGCGACCAAACCAACGAGATCGTCATCATAAGTGCATCCTTTACGCGCCGCGCCGTTAGCCCGTCAATCATGTCCCCGGCGCGCCGGATCGATCGAAGCCGCGCGCGCGTTTCACTCCGTCCGTCCCATGAAACATACGGGGAAAAAAGTTGCGATGGGAGTGGTAGCTTTTTCGCTTTGCGAGCCCTCTCCGGTCGTCATCACTAGTCCTGCCACGCGACCACCGGCCGGCCTGCCTCGCACCGCACGTCGAGCCCTGCCCTGCAGCGTGCCTGCCTGCTGGGTGCTAGCTCCTCTGACAGTGGGCCCTGCCTGCTAGCTACCTTCTCGCTGACCATGGGCCCAGCATGCATGAATGCATGGACTCGATCAGTGTCTGTACGTACTAACATCCATATGATCGCCGATGCAGTAGCATGGAAAAAAATAGCTCGAAAGCGACCTCAGAGGAGCGGTGCTCTGGCTGTCTGACATGCGCGGTTTGACCTTGGATAAATGAACAAACAGCAATGCTACGTACGTACATACGTTCTTGACTGCTTACGTGTGTTTCTGTCTGACACTGTAATATATTTTGACCGTACGACCTGTCAAACACATATATGCTCCATACGGGGATCGATCCATCCACATGGCCGCGTTTGGATACTACTATGTTGGCTCTGTGACTGAGTATGTGAGATCTATCGTTAGCAGCGGGAGGGACCCGGCCGGGGTCACCTGCTCTGCTCTTCTGTGCAACCATACCATCTGAAGGGTAGGCTCCAACTTTGGTGGCGGAGGAAGAAAAAGAAACCGTTAGGGAGCAAAAGTTACAGGACTGCAACCACAGGCCAGTAATTGGCGATTAGACGTCGTCCCAGGTCTGGAAAAAGGGTAAAAGTGATGCCCGGCAGAAAATAAAATAGGAAAAGTTGGGTTGTTTGTGCTGGGCTAGCTTACCTGCGCCTGCGTATGCATGCATGCCGATTCCGGACCTGGCCTTGCCGACATGCCTCTTTGCATGCGCCCATCCGTGCGTTCATGCGCTATCTACTATAATATTAAAGCAGAAGTAAAAGAAGCCATCATATTCACATTCGTTTTTAAGAGATAAAAATTGCCATGCTAATCAGAGAAAAAAGATAAAAATCTATATCATTAATTTTTGATAGATCCAAATTATAACGATGTAGATTGATTAGATATATGCAAGTATAACGTTGGAATGTAATTAGTTTAGCGTAGTTCATATCTCACATGACATGGATATCTCCAAAAGACGAGCATCATATAGTCGGTCAATCGAGTGTTTTTAGCGAACTACTGGAACTCGCGGATCAGGAATCTTTTGGCGAACTACTGGAACTTGCGGGTTAGGAAGAGGGCCTGGAGGATCGGCACCGGTGTCTACCTGTAGGGGAGGAGGAGCAAAATTTTGCGTTGGATTTCAAAGAGGCCAAGCGGTACAATCAAATTGACATCACCACCAATTCTCGACTGTGCTCTGCAACGCCGCCGCCGCTGCACGGCAACATGAACGAGCGTCGGCTAGAGCCTGGCGAGAGTGGTCGTGGTGATGGCCTCGTGGAGCCGGAACCAGGACGTCCTCGAGGCCTTGCCCGTCAGATGAACACGGATGTGAAGGCAAGATGCATCGCTAGCAACAGTGACAACGAGGACAGCGGCAGCACCTGCTCCCCAACCACATAGACGAAGCACCACACGGTGTAGAATCTGCCGAGGACTGTGGTGCAACCAGACAAACATGTAAAAATGATAACTCTCTTATCTTTACAACTTTTCGGTCTCAGATGCTTTGGAGCTGTGCACGCATTGTTGGAGTCCAACATAAACAGTGTGTGCAAGACACATGAAGTTCACCAATGCATAAAGCGGGGGGGGGGGGGGGGGGGGGCATTTACGATGAGAGATGCTTGTCCAAGGATCAATTGAAGACATGTATCGCACTTGATATGCTTAGATTAGGTTTGGAATGGCTTAAACGGTAGAAAAGAAAAAAAATATACAAGCATTAAACGTGTGCCACTTGCATGATATTGACAGGGCATCTCCTCGACTGAACAAGGTAAGATATTTTGTTTTGAAGCTTTAATTTCTTCTTCTAGATGAACTTTGTTCATATTATAAGGTGCTCGGTTGAGTGGATTATGGATGGCCCCCTGATGGCATACAACGATATTTCAAATGGTTTGATTTCTTTCTAGCAACCCACGTTGAAAAAAGATTAGAGGCCACAATGAGTTACGAGTCCAACAATTTAGGGCCAATTTTAGAATATGAGAATCTATCAATTATAATATTAAAGTAGAAGTAAAAGAAGCCACTACGTTCACTCTCAATGGCTAGAAATTACCACGTTAATCTGCAAAAAAGAGAGAAAGATCTATACCATCGATTGTGATGGATACAGATTGCAACGGTTTAAATTAAAAGAAAGAGTCCATATCAAATACAATCCAGAGATAACTAAAATTCAGGATAAAAAATAAAAGATAAATATAATTTAATTTATATATTAACTCCAAATACAACATGCTGCTCACCAAAAAAGCTAGAGCTATTGAAGACAATGTTGTGCTACTCACAGGATCTATATATTGAAGAGAAAAGCTAGAGTAGAAGGAGATAAGGGCAGCGATGACGAGTGGTGAGCGTCGGCGTTGTTGGAAAAGTCAGTGACCAAAAAAGCTTGATGATGGGGAGGTCTTGGCAAAACGGAGATGAAGCTTCGCAACAAAGACAAGCTATAGACCATATAGGACAAGCTAGGAGCATGCCATCGCTTCTCAATATCATTAGACAATAACTAAAACACACATGTCAGCATCAATGAAGATAGGAGGTTGCCACAGTGCTGAGTTAACCAACTTCAAAGAAGAGGAGTGATTGACACGGTGGAAGAGGACATCAAGCATGTGTATATACATGCATGCATCCGTACGAATAGAAACACGGACATACAAAAACAGAGAAGCAAAGAGCTTGGGGTAGAGATGGCATAGTCATAGAGAATAGACTCGGGGTCACTAGAGAGAGTGTGACGGGTGTTCTCGGTAGGGATCAATGACAGTTGCACGTGTATGCATGTTTAATGTCATAATGTTTAGCATTAAGCAATAATTAAAGAGAAATAGAAGATAAATATGTGGTAGAGTATTGTATTAGAAGGGGTGGCAACTAATGGATCATCAAGAATTGGGCTTGGATGTCGAAGTAGAAAAGTTATGGCGGTAAGAAGAGATAGAAGACACACGGTTTAGTCGGACAGCTCTCGTGTGAAGGAGATAAGTTTAAGGTAAGTCATGCCATAGTGCATCAGTGTATAAGTGAGTAAGGTACTTAAATGCCATGAAAACTAATGAGATAATTTTTCGCACACATGATCAATGTATTGCTTGAGATAAAAAAAATAGTGGTATATATACATGCATATATTTTGAAAAAGAGTAACTAATGGAGGAATAATATGAGCATATAGTTACATGTTCCGTAGATAATGGAGAGTGGTATTTCTAAAAACCCCAACAACTTATTATGATCAATGATTTTCTTTTCATGGAAACTTGTATTTCAATTATATTTCTCAAGTTGTATTTTCCTTCAAACTTCTATTATCATTTCTAATATTTATGACGTCTTAAAATTTTGAATATATTATAAAATACATAAATATATTCTCAAGTATATAAGTTATATCATCTGATACTATTAATTTTAAAATAAATCTTAATACATAAATATGCGGGCCACCCTGCTAGCTTGTACTTCGTGATATGAACCATATATTGGTCTATTCATATGGATTTGAATTTGTCGGTTCCTAATTTTACTAGTTGATAATGCATGATCTTAATTTGTAACAAGAATATACGACAAGATAGGTAGATAACCAGATATGATGTGCACAACATTATCATGTACGGAATATGATTTTATCAACCGGCTGGTAGTCTGCTTCTGCATGCACGCATGCATATATGGTCCTGGTTAACTCTTGCATTGTTTTCTGCTAGATAGGTTAGGCATAAAGTTTGATTTGAGGTGCACATATCCACTGTGCATGGATATGTGCGAGATGCCTATACAGCCTATGGCGACAGTGATGGATTTTTACCTTTGCAAAAGTATGCCAAATGTCGTACATGGATATTTGCTTATGTGACAGTAACACAGATATTATGCTTATGCATCCATCTAGCTTATGACTTATTCCTTGGCCCCTAATGAAACTCCCTTGGCAACTTTATCTCCGATTGAATAATCCCCTTCTTATAGCAGGGGGATTCCCCGCACCCCGCGACGCCACCTCACCCCGCGAGCGCGCCCCGGCCGGCGCGTGGCGCGGGATTTCGGTACGGCCGGGGGAGGGAAATCCCTCCTGTTTTCTGGAAATTACGTACAGGTCCATTTTTCTCGCAAAGAGGTCCTTTTTCCTCGCGAAAAGGTCCCTGGTGGTTTTTCCTGCGGCGGATTTTTCTGAAAAACCCCCTCCAATTTGCAGGATGGCGCCCCGCGGTTTTCTAAATTGCGTACAGGTCCTCATTTCATTACATACGGGTCCTCAGTTTTTTCGGAAAAACCCTTTAAGTTTTTCGAAAATACGCATGTGCCCTCGATTTTTTTTAAAAAAACTCCTCACAAATTATCGCCTCTTTTACTTCGGTGCACACGGTGGCTGGCGCGGCGTGTCGCCGCGCCTATGCTGCTAGTTGATTCGACCACAAGTCGCAACACACACAACGAGAGAGAGAGAGAGAGAGGGAGAGGGAGAGAGAGAGAGAGAGAGAGAGAGCTAGACACATTGCACGTCAAGAGGGACGAACTACACATTGCACGTCAAGAACCAGTCTTTTTCACAGTGGTAATCTGTCGACTCTACAAGAGAGGAGACCTTTCAGCCTGCAGCCAACCGATAAGTCAATTGCATCAACTGATCAACAGTTGTGACCTAAAACGTCCACACTGACCCCACTACGCACATCATGGCCGCTGCGTGCCTTTTCGACACTTACAGGCCGGGCTTCAAGTTAAAAAAAATGCCAGTTGCCGTCGATCAACGGACGGACGGTCGAGATTCCGATATAGCCTGGCCGGGCCCCGCATCCCGATGATAAGACACCCTTAAATCATTGCCCCTTGTGGTTGTGGAGGTACTTAAGGATGGGATCATCATGTGCTTATTGAAAAACTTTGCAGGTGGCCGCCACAAGTGTCAACGATCAACAACTAAGACCACATCACACGGGATGGGATGGGATGGAATATGGAGAGGTCGAAATGGGATACAACGTTGTGCGCAGATCGATCGATCGGTTCCCCATCGAACAGTATGTGGTGGTAATGCAGGGCGTTCGTGCGTCGACACGGCGAATTTCACGCGTGCAGATGGAGGTTTCGACATGAAAGAGCATGGATTGCTTGATTTGACATGCGTGCTGGAGCTGATGTGAGGAGTCACCTAAGCAGTATTATGCATGCTACCTCATGTTCTTTCATTAACTCCATCGAGCCGTGCAAGGTAACGGGCTGTATGTTTGTCGTCCACGGTGAGTCGCGTGTGAATGTGATAGTTCGGAGATAAGGCTCTGCTCCCTTGGGTTTGAATTTCTGATTTTCAACTTATTTTTACTATTTCTAAATTTTATTTTTTTTAACCTTTTGACTTATTTTGAGTTTTTTCGTCGGTTCTTTTTTCCGTATTCGTTTGCATTATACGTGATGAGCTAATCATTTTTCATTTTTAATTTTTTTTAAAATTAATTATATCAAATAAGTCATCATCAGTTACAGTGTAATTTCAGTCAGTTACAGTAAAAATTCAGTCATAAGCCACTAAAATTCATCCTAAGTGAGCAGAGGTGGCCAATGGGCCGTGCCGGGCCGGCACGGGCCCGGGCTCGGCACGGCCCATTAAGGCCCGTGTATTAAACGGGCCGTGCCGTGCCGGCCCGCGGGCCGCGGTGGGAGCCCAGGCACGGCCCGAGGCCGTGCCGTGCCGGCCCGGGCACGGTTAAGGCTAAACAGGCCGTGCCGGCCCGGCTAGCCCGTTTAGCCGAAAAAATAAGAAAAATTGTAGAAAATTAAGAAAAATTGTAAAAAAATTGTAGAAAATTCAGAAAACAATATAGAAAATTGTAGACATTGTTAATCATAAAAATAAATATTTGCAATGATATAATGAGCTTTATTAATTTATTAAATTACATGGGATGGCTGCCTCATTAAAAACTTTACCAAGTAAAAACTCAATTTGAGAAAACCTTGGTAAAGAAAAAAGAGTACAGCCTATAAAGCTCATTATTGACCACATGTGAAAGAAAAATATTGAAAATCCTATTCATTGCTATCTAAATACAAATTCTCAAAAGATTCTTCTAAATATTTATTATCTGCAGTATGTTGGAGTCTTGATTCAGCCTGTTCCCAATCTTTGACGGTCATAAGTACTTCGACCATCTCGTTGGAGAGACTTGTTCGTCGCTCCTCGATTATTCTTCCGGAAAGACTGAATGCTGACTCCGAGGAGACTGTAGAGACAGGAACTGTCAACACATCCCGCGCTAATATGGATAGCACTGGATATGATACCTTCTGGGTTTGCCACCATGAGAGGATGTTCAACTCCTGCTCGAAGCTGACGCTATCACTGTTGAGATAGCTTGATAGGTCTCCAGTGTTTTGTCGCCTTCCTCCTCCTAACTGCTGTGTACCTGCACCTGCACGAGAACTAGACGAAGAACCAAAAATCTTGCCCCATTGCATAGCCCCCTAGAGGTGCTAGGGACTACCGGGGGTCTTTCTAAACGCACAGATCCAAATTTATTTTCATATTTATTATATACCTCATTTAATTTATCCTTAACTTGTGTATAGTATGAACAATAGTCTAAACCGGTAGCCTCACTTAAAACTTGTAAAACATTTATAAATCCTTGGAGTTTGGCCCTAGGATCCAAAATAAAAGCAAATGCATATAAAATAGGAATTCCGCCCCAATATTTTAAAAACTTAGATTTCATGGCACCTACAGCATCCCGTAGTATAGGATCATTTTCAAAAGCCTTTAGGTGAGTGGCAATTTCAACAATATTATGAACAATCATGGGAGATGTAGGGTAGTATACTCCAGAAAGACAAACTGTAGCTTTATGAAAAATTTCTAGAAAGGAAAATATTTTTTCACCAGCATCCCAATCGTCCTCAGTAAGTTCAGGGTCTCTAACTTGGGTTCTACTTGAGGAGCTACGAGATTGATGACTTTGGGTGTGAAGGAAAACAGATAAAGTGCTCTTATGTGGCAATATATGTTTAAGCATAAGATAAGTAGAGTTCTATCTAACAGGCATGTCTAAACCAAATTTTCTAGGACGAACATTCATTGCTACGCAAAAACTCTTATATGCGGCTATTCGTTGGTTAGAACAATTAATAAATGAAATTGCATCTCTAAAAGAATTAATACAAGCATCTAATCTTTTTAAACCGGATTTAACAATAAGATTAATAATATGACAAGCGCAACGTTGATGCAATAAGAAAGACTGTGCATAAGTATCAAACAAAGGAGTAAGAATTTCCATAGCTTTAGTGTTTGTAGCTGCATTATCTAAAGTTATGGAAAAAATCTTATCCGTGAGACCAAAATCTTCTACAACTTTAATAATATTTTCTGCAATATTTTCAGCATTGTGTGAAACATTAATTAATTTAAATCCTATAATTCTTTTTTCCATTATCCAGTCATCATTAACATAATGAGCAACAACACTAATATAATCCTCTCTAGCCCTACCACTCCATATGTCGGATGTCAAAGCAATAGAGAATGTACATGTATGAAACATTTCTTTCAATTTATCACGACAATTGTTATAATATTTAATTAAATCTCTAGTTGTTGTTTGCCTAGATACAGTACTAAATCGAGGGTTATGAGCAGTCGTAATATATTTTTGGAAAGCATCAGATTCACCAAAATTTAAAGGTAAATCTTGAGAAGCAATTAATCTACAAAGAGATTCCCGAGCTACCTCTGGGTTGTACTCCCACGTACGTACCGAGCCGTCGGGGTTATATTGCAGATGTGTCTAGCGCATTTGTATTCCTTGCTTTTTCTTGCAGCTTGCAGCATGTCGTTGTAGATGACCCGTCCCACCTGAAGATTTTGCAGTCAATTCATTACCACAAATTTTACAAACAACATACCTCACTTCAGTTCCATCACTGTCGGTCTTGATCTTCTTGTCGAAATCATTCCAAACTATTGATGTACTAGCTCTTGTTCTTTTTGCACCCGTGCTTTGGGTCGTGGATGCACTTGTTGAGCCAGCAGAAGATGGATCGATTGGACCCTGCGCCACCGGGGCCGTCGTTTCTTCGGCATCTCCAGTTTGTACATGTGGACCTTCCGCGGATGGATATGCTTGTTGAAACGATTGCATATCCTCCGCCGAGAGGCCGTATTCGGAGAGTTGAAAATCGTAGTTCTCCATTAAATCAAGTAATCAACTGCAAATTGAAATAGCAAAAACGATTAACTTACTATTAAACCTACAAATAACAACAAAAAATTTAACCAACAAATAATACCAAAAAATTAAAATAAGACAGCATTATTACCTCCTTTGTAGCTCTCACAAAAAAATTGAAGATTTTTGAATTTTCGGAATTTTGCTCGAATTTTGACCAAATTTGCGCTAACACTTTCAGATGTTTCACAGCTAAACCGAGAGAGAAGAATGAGATTTGAGGTGTGGAAGATTGAGGCCGGATGCCCCCCTATTTATAGGAAAAATTTCAGATTTTTTCTGAATTTTTTACTCCCCAACGGTCACAAAAACGACTATTTTTTCAAATTACCGAGCCGACCGTGCCGTGCCGGGCCGGCACGGCCCGATTTCTTAACGGGCCGTGCCGTGCCGGCCCACCATGCCGCGCCCTCGGCCCAAGCACGGCCCGCCTCGCCGCCGTGCCGTGCCGGGTCTACAGTGGGCCCGGCCCATTTGGCCACCTCTATAAGTGAGCACCACCCAAGACGGTTATGGTTTTGTGAGAAGTCGTACGTTTTGAGTCATGCTAGGCAAGGCTAACCAGAAAAAACCAAACATGCTTAAGAGCGTTTGCTAGCTCCAGTGGTATACTTTTTTTTCTTGGCAAGTCCATTGGTATACTTAGCATGATTGAATATGTGCATTTCTTTTAGAAAGTAGAATAGATGCCTTTATTTCCGTATATATATTTGTGGGACTAGTTACGTCTAAAACTGTCATGTATGCATATATAGGATATACGCTTGCTTTAGCATGGATATTGTCAAATTACTCAAAAGTGGATTATTACATGGCCCTTGCTTTACGATCTACGCTTTTTTAACGAAGCTATTATTGAGACCTCCAATTAAGAAACTCATCGCGCCCAATGTCAAATTGCAATATGCAAGCCACGTATGGCACGTCAGTTCTGATCAAAGTTTCCCCTTTGCCAACCTAGTCAATGAGTATTACTAGTAGTAGTTTTCAGAGTACTACAAAAGCTACCAGTTAGTACTAATTGGGGGGCAAGGACTAATAGGATATCGACATGTTCCCTTTTCCACTTTTAATGATTAGATTACGAGAAGTTTATATAAAGCATGAAGCGATTTGCGCCACTCTGCCCCCCCCAACTTCCTCTGCTTTACCCAACAAATATGAGTATACGACGCCTTTCGCAAGCAAGATACGTGCTAAATATATGATTTTTTTAGTAGGATAAGCTAGGATCGGTGATGGCTAACCCTTTCGATTCCAAGTGGAGTCTAGCCACGATCACTGATGTGGATATGTCGTTCAAACAATTGAAGCTTCAAATCAGGAATCTCTCTCTCCTCACGATCACCTTTTTTTTTTTGAAACCTCTCCTCACAATCATCTGGTATATGATGCCACTGTGGCACAACAGAGCTTTCATTTAGTTGCTGGGCCTACACCTACCCATCTTGTTTGCAACAAGGCACAACAAGTTACCCATACTTGCCACCCTTTTTCCACCTTTTGTTTTACAAGATTCTCTATGTATGTATGGACATGCACACATGATCAAGTTGGTTACTCATGAACTTCTTACTCTAGCAGCGGAGCGGCTCAGGTGCAGGGGCCTGCACATAACTATGTGCAAGGATGTCTAAATCGTGACATGTGTCCCTCAAAAATCAAAAAATACTTTAAAAATCCAAAAAACTTAAAAAAAATTGTAAAAAGTATTTTTTAAGTACTTAAAAAATACGTTTATTTAAAAGTAATTTTTTAAGTACTTAAAAAATATTTTTAATAAAATTATTTTTTTAAAAAATACCTTTTAAGTATCCAAAAATACTTTTAAAATTTTTTAAGTATTTTTTGAATTTTTAAAGTATTTTTATTTTTAGAGGACATATGTCACGATTTAGGCACCCTGCACAGAGTTATGTGCCGGGCCCTGCACTGAGCCGCTCCCTCTAGCAGAGAGCTCGTAATCATTTATGGCTTGTGATTATGAGTGGCCATGGCTCTTCTAGAATAAGCAAAAGCAATTAATTAGTACATGCTGTAGAATTGCTGGTTAACCAAATGACCAATGTTGAAATTTTCCGCTCATTTTAGCTTAAGTTTCTGACTTATTTTTCACTATTCTTAAATTTTGTTTTTTTTTTGACTTTTTTTTTATCTTTTTTGAGTTACAATGTAATTTCAGTTATAAACCAACTTATTTCAACCTAACCAAGCGGCACCTTACTCTGCACCAGATTCAGAAAGCATGTGCTAACCAGAAAAGGAGTCCATAGTTTGACGAGAGGACACCTGAACAGTTCCATTTCCATATATACGAACTAGGCAATGCTCCTACTACCGAGTGTGAGTAGTGGCACGAACACAAAATCTATTGCAACAGTATATTCCGCATTCCTCGATCATTCCAAGGGCCTCATGGAATTGAATTGGCTGATGGGCGAATCGAATCAAAGCGCGAGGCAAAGGCGCACTCAATTCAGGATCGATCAACACATGCATGTATCTTCAATGGGGTGTCCATGGTCCAAGATGTTCCTAAGGGCCTGTTTGGGAGAGCTCCAACTCTGAAAAATCAGATCTGGAGCACCAGATCCACCGTGGAGCAGCTCCACCGTGAATCTAGGATCCCACCATGGAGCTGGACAAACTGTTTGGCTTCTACAGCAGCTCCAGATCCAGAAAACTGAGTTTTTGGTGGGAATAGCCTGTTTTGCCCTTGGGGTTGTATGATATATATATTTTTTCATATAGCACACGTATTTTGTTCATATTTATTCACAAAAAATGGGAGAGCTGAACATTCTCTAGCACATATCCGCAGACTTTCTTGAGAATATGCGTGAGAATTCGTAGCTTCTCACGTTTTCTGGAGATCAAGAGTTTCAGCTTGATGTTGCTCAAAAGCACATTCGTAGCTTCTCACACGTTTCACATGTTGAATCTTTTCACATGTTGAAAATTCGTAGCTTTTCACATGTTGAATCTTTCTCTGGAAGAAAGCATCACTATTGCTGCAATAGTTTAGGTGGTGATAGGCTACAACTACAAGCTCCATGGGACAAATGAAACAAAGGCAAACGGAGAGTGATAAAACAGAAAAAAAATCGTCTCAACACTATTGCGATTGTCCATACATAAAAATAACTAAAGATTAAATGAAGACTAGTCTTCCATTACATACTAGTTCCAAGCAAGAGCAAGAGCGGTGGCCAAGTCATCACGAAATACATCCATAGTGGCGGCATTGGCTTCAGAAGTAGAACCATCCGATGTAACTGCATATCGGTTATACCTTTCCGGTATTGTTGGGACAAAATGAGGATCACGATCGAAACGAGCAAAGTCCGAATCTTCACTATTATGCTCACGAATGAAATTGTGAAGGACCATACAAGCAACAACAACCATTTTTTGCTTCCACATTGGGTAGTTGGGCATCTTGTATAGAATTTGCCACTTCATTTTCAAAACTCCAAAAGACCTCTCAATAACATTCCGAATAGATGAGTGAATGCGATTGAATTTTTCCTTTGGTGTTTTGGGTTCCATACCTCTATGCCACTCCGGCATATGATACCTTTCACCCTTGTAAGGAGCTAGATAGCCGGGCCTATTAGGATATCCGGCATCGACAACATAGTATTTACCTACACATGATGAGAACAATAAAAGTGATTATTTGCTATCATGACAAAAGTGACTAAATGACCAATTATTCATTCATATTACCTTGTGGAGGATGTGGGAAGAATTTTTCGTCCACATTGATTGCATTGTATAGCACACTTGTGTCATGCATAGCTCCCGGTTGACCCGTGGACACATATGTGAACCGCATGTCAAAATCACAAACTGCTAAGACATTTTGAGTGGCTATCCCCGTTTTCCCAATATACCTCACTTGTTCATCGGGTGGAAGAGAAACACGAATATGTGTACCATCAAGAGCACCAATGCAATCTTTAAAATGTGGATACGCTCGTCTATCATCTCTTATCCTCCTATGAACCGTACGAAAATTGGGATCTCTAGGTCTAATGAAATCCTTTGCCATGGCCATCAAAGAGTTAAGAACCTCGTCAAATTTCCTAGTAATAGTTTCACCTGAATGCTTGAATCGATTTTGAACTTTTCGACTCGACTCATTTCCAGCACATGTAAATAAAAACATGCCTAGGCTCTCATAGGTAGTCATATGCAATGATGGTTGTAGCCCGTACCTCTCCACCAATAAACCATGAAGGTCAAAGAATATTTCATTGCTCATACGAAGTTGACTATGGCATTCTCCCGGAGTGCGCCATGTCTCTAGCAAAAACCCCATGCCACTAGTGGTTGATGTCCTTGGTGGGTTTTTATCTAGGTAGATATCACAATATATTCGGGCAAGCATAGCACCACCTAAAACGATTTTGAAAAAATCATCGCTCTCATCACTAGAATCATCGCTAGACATCTGCAAGAAATGACATAAAAGATAACAACATATCCAAGTGAGCATAAAAGATAACAACATGTCCACATAAGCATAGAAAATAATAACATGTCCAAATGAGCATAACAAATAACAACATGTCCAAATGAGCATAACAAATAACATGTCCAAATGAGCATAAAAAGAAAATGACAACACGTCCAAATGCCACTAACAACTCGGCCTTCACTTTCCATACATCACATTGTACTTCCTCCTAAGCCAAATGAGCCTCTGATCGGTAGGGATGGTCATGAACATTTCCCTTTGGTCTTTCTTGACAAACAACTCAGTTGCCACAAAGTGCTCATCAGTGTTATACCCAGCACCACATGCAACAACCTGTTCCATTACTTGCTCAATGGTGATCCCACCTTGCCTACTAGATACAAAAGAGGAAGCAGTCTCAGATATCTTTGAGATGTGTTCTTGGATAACAAGTGCTGTGCTGGTCTTAGGTTTCTTGGTGGGCTTTTCAAGAATCACACGAGCCCTTCTCTTAGAATTGTCAGTGACAGGAGTAATCTCCTCAACCTCATCCCCATTGTCCAAAGAATTGTCAGTGGGGTGCTCAGCCTCTCTTTCATCAATGGGAGTATCATCATCAAGGGGTATGATTGGGTTGGAACTCATAGGATTCCAATGATCTTGCTCCTCATTAATGATGTTGCCAAACATCACCTTCAATTCATCTTCATTTTGGAGAGGCTTCTTCTTAAACTTGCCAACACCAGGAATTTCCTAAAACATGTGAGAAGGTTCAAAATAAGATATCTTTTCTAAATTGCAAATCAACAAATGTACATAGCATTATAATCGAACACTCACTTTCATTATCT
This sequence comes from Dendrocalamus latiflorus, assembly GCA_017311315.1. NCBI lineage: Eukaryota > Viridiplantae > Streptophyta > Magnoliopsida > Poales > Poaceae > Dendrocalamus > Dendrocalamus latiflorus. The sequence goes on along the minus strand of CM029611.1, from coordinate 12,769,741 downwards.
TTTTCCACCACTCGGGGTCCATGTTGATCGTTCCCGTGTTCCAATTGAAACCAGTTCCTGTTTGCTTCCTCATTAATTTCCGCCATGCAGTCAAATCACCCCTCAACTTGTCCCATTTGTTCTTTAGTTGCCTTTTACTCAGCATGATTCCGGTGGACTGATAAAACCTATCTGACACCTCGGTAAAGCCTAAAGTATTCAAATGAGTATTCGGCCGATTCCCTTTTCTAACTTGTTCGGCGAACAAATTACAAACCAGTGAGGTATTACCATCATTCCAGTCCATAGCATCACCCTGACCATGATTTAGTGGTGACATTTTGAGTTCAGTGGACATTTTTAGTTCAGTGAGGTATGCAGTGCTATATAAAATGTACATGCATGAGAATAGCACTGCTATTATAAGCAACCAATCAGGCAAAGGTACATGCATGAGAATAGCACTGCTATTATAAGCAACCAACCGAAAATAGCTGTTTCTGGACTGGGGTATAACATGAAGCAGATTCGGAATGGTATCCATTGTTGATTCATCTGAGTGCAACATTCTTGAATGGTTAGGAAAATAGCATTTGTCGCTGAGTTCTGAATAATGTAATAGTCTGAACTACCCTGTACATAATTTCCTTCTTGCTAATATAAATTACTCAGCAACTGATGATTTAAAAAAAGAAGGATATTGAAACATTGGCTAGTATACTGAAGGTGTATGCTATCTGCGTCCTTTGCTGTTTTTTTGCCAATGTTATGAAACTTATATCTTGCTAATATCCATTTTTTGCCTGTTCTACAAGGGGGAGAGTAGACAATTTACATCACAACATTTTTTGCCTGTTCTACAAGGGGAGAGTAGACAATTTATATCTTGCTAATATCCATTTTTTCTGTTTTTTTGCCAATGTTATGAAACTTATATTATGCACCTAAAAACAAGGGGGAGAGTAGACAATTTGAAACATCTACATTCCAGTTTCATCACAACAGTATTTTCATCACCCTAATAAAAATTGAGCCACAACGTCCCTCATCATCACAACAGTTTCATCACAACAGTATTTCATCACCCTCATCAAAATTGCGCCACAACGTCCCTCATCACAACAATATATCACAATAGTTTCATCACAAAAATTGAGCCAATTGGAAGAGATTATACCTCATCATCCCTTGCCCTCTTGGTCGACGGAGCACGTCTCATAGGATGCGCAGCAGAACCATCCGCAGCAGAGCCGCCGGCCACTGAAAAAGAACGGGGAGGAACGCCGCCGGCCAGGGGGGCCGCGCCCCCAGCCGCGCCGCCGGCCACGGTGGCCGCGCCCCCAGCCGCGACGCCGGGAGGAGGAGGAACGCCAGCCAGGGGGGCCACGCCCCCAGCCGCGCCGCCGGCCAGGGGGGCCGCGCCCCCAGCCGCGCCGCCGGCCACGGTGGCCGCGCCCCCAGCCGCGACACCGGGAGAAGGAGAAGGAACGCCGGCCAGGGTGGCCGCGCCCCCTGCCGCGAGGCCGGCCTGGGTGGCCACGCCGCTGTCCAGGGGGGCCACGCCGCCGTCCAGGGGGGCCACGCCCCCAGCTGCGACGCCGGGAGAAGGGGGAGGAAAGCCGGCGGCCGGGACGGGCGCCGCCGTCTGGCCCCATTGCCGCGAAAGCCCAACCCTAGGGGCGGTTTTTCCCGTGGCTATGGAAGAAGAAGGGGGTGGGGGAGGTGGAGGGGGGCCGGATCCGGCCATCACCGGCTCGCCGGAGCTCCGGAGGTGGCCGGCGCGAGCTGCAGGAGGCGGCGAGGAGACGGCCTGTCGGAAGAGGGCATGAGGCTCGGGCCTGTTTGGAGAGGGCGTGAGGAGAGGGGCCGTTCCCCACTGTGATTCGAACGGCGTGAGGAAGGGGCTTGAGAAGAGGTCATTCGGTGGCATTGGTGGGTAATTACCACCCAACTTCACGAGGAGATATGAAACCAGTGTTTTCAGAGCACCTCTTGAGGAGCTCCATGAAATCCATGGATCTGGCCCTCAGATCCAGGATTTTGGTGGATCCAGATTTCGCGGAGCTGGAGCGTTTGGGTAAAATTTCGTGGAGTGGAGCTGTTTTTTGTGGATCTGGAGCTGGTGGAGCTCTCCCAAACAGGCCCTAAATGCGCACTTATACACCCCCAAAAAGCACCCCATCTAGGTACCTTGGGGGGTCCTCTTCAAGTGAGTGGAAGCTTCACTAAGCATATACATCCTGACACGTGTGTATGTGTGTGTATATTATATATGATACAGTGCTTTTTTTCAGCCAGCTACAGTGTTTTCAACCATAAGCCATGAGGCTTTCAGCCGAACCGATCACCACCTAAGTATAGTTACTATGTATACCATATCTCGCAAAGTATGAGTATCTCGTGCAACAGAGGGTGTGTATGTGTAGTATATGAATATATAAGACTATATATGTGGTATGTATAATTTTTTGAACATACTTCTGGTATGTATAATTTTTTGAACATACTTCTTTTTATGTAAAGATATAAATATATTAACAAAATATACCAAAAACCATGTGCCCACTTGTAATTTTTTAAAATGGTTGGCACAAGAGTATCTTATAATTAATATATGAGTATATCTAAGATGATAAATGAGTGTTTTAAGTTTATTTAGATGATTTATTATGAGTAGGAGTAACTATGCCTGGGAGTAGAAGATATTCCCTCTCCCTCTCTCTCTCTCTCTCTCTCTCTCTCTCTCTCTCTATATATATATATATATATATATATATATATATATATATATATATATATATATATATATATATATACACATATGTATATGTATGCGCGCCCCTATTGTTGTTGCAATGTTATTGTAGCTAGGGATGCAAACGGATTGAATATGGACAGATAATATCTCTACCATATTTGTTTTTATATTTTTTTTTCTCGTACATGGATACGAATACGGGTACCTCGGATACGGATACAAATACAAATAATGTCGGAAACAGATATGAAACAAATACGAATCGAAATGAATACGGTCATGAATATTTATCAAAACATGAAAACCCCTTAAACCGTACATCCAAAATCAATGAAAATACAAAAATAGTTTACCTTGTCAAAATATTCATAAAATTTGAACAAGCATAAGTATGTTCATCCACAGTAGAAGTATACTCGATAATCGATCGATATATAGTATAAATATCAATAATGTGCATAAGTACTAATACACATACACACTAATACAAATACACTGAAAAGCATTCATTATAGATCAATACTAATATTTAAATGCATAATAGCATCTAAAGCTAGAGTCTATCGAGTGAGTTTGTCCAGAAAGCAATCAGAATAAGACGAAAAGAAAAGACAGCAGAATTATCAAGAACAAAAGGAGGCTCCCAAATTGTTTTTGATTTTGAGCTCCAAGAATCTGAGTACTCAAATTGATCCCATATTATACCAACTGGTCATATGCGCGCATCGATCCCATGTGTAGAGGCTGGAATGCTAGCCATTTATCGAGTAAATTTATCAGCGCGGTCAAAATAATATGCTTCTCTCAGAGTAGGAATTGAGTAAGTGCAACTCTGCATTGGCGTTTGATTTTCAGTCAGTAACCATTTGAGAGCATACCAGGCGGCGATGGTGGTGGCGGAGGAGACGGCCACGCCTGCAATCGGCGTCGTGGATGATGGTGTGGAGCCACTCGAGCTTGTCATGAAGGAGGCGGACGTAGCACGGCCGCCTCCCATGCCACCGCCACCTTGTCTAGCACCATCATGATCGCAGTCTCGCCACACTTGAGGCTTTATCCAGTGGGCACTATTAGCATAGGGCGATTATGGGCTTAGTTATGTCAGTGGGCTAGATATCCGGACTCCGTCATTCTCGGATAGTCTGAGTCTGTATTTGTATTCGATGGATAGTGCGCTACCGTATTCGTATTTGTTTCCCAAAAAAAATCCATATCCATTTCCGGTCCGAGATTATCCGAGCCGAAACATTCTGTATTCGAAAATTGTCTAAATCGATCGAAAATTATCCGATCCGTTTGCATCCTTAATTGTAACCCCAGCTCAAATCTATCTATCCTTCATTATAAATGTTGTTGCAATGCAGATACATGTATGCAGCTACGGGGCCCTTTGGTCCCCTTAATTAGCTCATCTTGATCACTCATGCGCCTTTGCGCTTCGCTGAAAAGACGCGATCATTGTTCGCGGCTCCAAAGCCGGGCTCGTCATGCACCAAACCGCGCATATTCTAGTGTGCCGACGACGGCGGCGGCGCGGTTCGCGAGGGGGGACGGCACACGGCGGTCGCCGTCCTTGACCGGCGAGGGGGACCGGTCGCTTGGCGAAGACGCGCTCATGATTCGCAGAGGTGGCCGCCAGTTTTCGCGTGCTAAAGGGAGGTGCATATACTACTAGCTTAGGTGCATCGCCGATTGAGGTTCCTTGCACATTAATTAATCCTCGGCTTGTACAGCAAAGATGGCAATGGCTAACAACACCCTGCAGGGGCGCCGCCAGAAATTTGAAGAAATGTATTCAAACTTATAAAAATATTATTCAATATAAAATATAAAGGTCTATAATAGTAAAAATTAAAGTACAATTATTCATACGTGAGATAACATGTTAAATAATATACAGAAATTAAAAAATAATTACAAATTACAAATTAACTCGATAATTCTTCATGACTTGGAAACGATTGAAAGATTACAACTAGTTCTATTAATATGCAATTCCACTTAACTTCCATTGTCCTTTCTAAAACTATCTGTATTCACTATTTACATTCAGGAAAGTGAAAATCAATTTGAAACAATTTCTTCACACTTGTGAAATACTTGATATTTATTCACAGAATCACAGGTAAGAGGTAGAGAATATGTATTTCAATTCATAAGCAATGATTCGTCTATTGCTAAGGATCTTATTTCATAGATTCACAGCATAGTGCTTAGATGAAGGCATGACATGAAGCATAATAGCTCATACCTCTAAAATATTTGGCATATAGATATATGCTATTCAGACTTAAAGATGTGGAGAACATAGATTTCAATTCATAAAGCATAAGCACTAATTTAAAGATAACTAAGCTAAATCCAATAATCCACCACATCTAAACCAGATCTAAGCACCAAAAGTGAAACAAAGAAGAAACATATGCCAAATCCACCACATCAATCCAGTCATCCATGGATCTATCATCTACCTAGCTCGAAAGTATAAAACTATAAAGTCTAGAGGTACACAAGTAGAGCAGATTTACCATCTACGTATCTAGATTCTACAGCGTGGGGGTTGCCGGGTTGAAGAGGACGAGCCTGCCCCAGTGCTACAGGGCCGCAGTGCGACAGTGCTTACTTGGCCGGTGGCAGCTCCGGCCTCCAACGCTCCTGCCGCCTGCGTAGCCTCCAGCCCCCTTGCCGCCTACGCAGCCTCCAGCCCTGCTTGTCTGGCGGCCACTCTAGTCTCCAATGCTCTTGCCTCCTGCACAGCCTCCAAAAGACCAGAACTAGGGGCACAGGCACCCACCGTCGCTAGGCGCCAACCGAGTGCTAAGAGATAGAGAGATGATCAGACGCTAGATGAAGAGAGGAGAAACTGAGTGAGACACGGTCTCACAACTAGGTATGAATAAGATGACAGTGGGCCTGTTCTAGTGTCGATGGGAGGGGAATGAGCCAAAAGGATTAGCGTCAATTTGGGTTAACTAGTTATGAACAGGACGAATTTAGCCTAACTACTAGTATACATATGTATGATATCTTGTATGTAGTGGTTTTTTTGCCAAAATTTTTAGGTATTCGGTTGAATACCCATGAATTGAGCTGGGTCCGCCCATTACCCCCTGGAATTGTGGCATGTACAGTACCCAAAGCGCATCATCTTGAGCAGGGACAACATGATAGATTAATTTAGTTGTCTTCAAGTCTGGTCGGATCCACAACTAGTCCTACGACCATAACAGTCTTTATGACCAGTGTGTATGTTCGAGTACTATAGTAGTCATAAGTTAAGTAGCAGTCGTAGAAAAGCATTGTAGCAATCATAATTGTAAAAGTACTATAGCAAAAAGGAAAGTCAAGGTGTGTCCATGTAGAACTCTCAGCGTGGGATGCCACGTTGGATACAGAGTATTGTATGTTGCTTATCTATATAAAAAAACGAAAAGGACGCAGGCATATCATGCGCCCAAAGAACTATCTGTGTTTACTTGTATTCATGTGCATGATCTCAAAGTTCAAGTTTATCACTCATCTAGACCTTGGACAAATTCCCTAGCAATTGGTATCAGAGCCTAAGAGGACGAAGTGATGCTTGGCAACGTTGGTGATCAGTTGAAGTCAGGAGTGCTTGTCAAGACCACGGGCAACAAGCTCGATTCATCGATCACGATGCATAAAGGATGGGAGGTTCATCATATGGATGTGAAATTATCCTTCCTTAATGATGACCTAGAAGAAGAAGTCTATGTTGTGCAACCTCTAGGATTTAAGAAGGAAGCAGAAGAACACTTGGTGTTAAGAATGCACAAAAATCTGTATGATCTGCGTCAAGCTCGAAGAGCTTGGAATTCGAAACTAGATAAGTCCTTGGTGGCACTCGATTTTGAAAGATGACTATTAAAATATGCAGTGTACAAATGAAGCCAAGGAAAAGATAATTTGTTGGTTGGAGTTTATGTGGATGATCTGATCATCATTGGAGAGAGTATCGAGAAGATTAATAGTTTCAAAAGCCAGATGAACAAGTTGTTTAGCATGAGCGACCTTGGGTTACTCAGCTATTACTTAGGTATTGAAGTACGTTAGAGCTATAGAAAAATCACTCTCAGCTAGTCTGAATATGTAACAAAGGTGTTGGACAAATATGGTATGAAGGATTGTAATCCAACGCAAATTTCACTAGAACCCCGCCTGAAATTAAGTAAGGACAACACAAACCCTCCTATGGACAAGACCCTATACTAAAGCATAGTCGAAAGTTTGAGATACTTACTACACACACGACCGGACTTAGCGTTCTTGGTTAGCATTTTGAGTAGGTACATGGAGAAGCCAACTGCGGAGCATATGGGCGTCGTAAAGCACATACTAAGGTATGCAATAGGAACTTTGAGTTATAGGTGTATCTACAAGAAGCAAGAAGGTTTGGGGCTAGTCGGTTACTCTAATGGTGACCTAGCCGGTGATACTGATGACTAGAAAAAGCACTCGGGCATGGAATTTTTCCTTGGGTCGAACCCAATTAGTTGGTGTTCAGAAAAGCAGAAGGTGGTCGCTTTATCCTCGTGTGAAGCGGAGTACATTGTAGCTTGCGCAGTAGCATGTCAAGGGGTATGGCTGGGATGATTGTTGGCTAATATGCTAGAGACGAAGGTTGAGAAGGTGTAACATCCCAAATAGGGAATTACTGTAACTGCGAAAAGTGTAAAATCTTTTAATCGTTTTCTTGGGTATTTCAAAAATCTTTGGCGGTACTCGAATATCTCAAATTGGTTTTCCTTGCCAAAAGCCCAAGTAATAAAATTCGAAATCTGGGGATAAAGAACCAAGTTTAAAATTTTAAAAAAATTGAGAAGATCCAAAACCCTTTAGAAATTTTAATCTCAAATTTAAAAATTGAACTCTGGGCATTCAAAGCCAGGAATGGAAGTTTAAATTAATATAAAAATCCGTCCATCCAATTTTCGTATCTAGAAATTCAAAATTTGAAATTTTAAGTTTATTTTCTCTGGAACTCGATGATCTTAAATTTAAAATTTATGAACCTAGACTCCAAATTCAAAATCTAATTGCAAATCTAAATTCAGAGATTTCTTAAAATCACCATAGTCTCTCTTGGGCCTGGCCCATTTTTTCCAGCCATTTTCTTTTTCTTTCTTCTTTTCCCGGCTCGTTCGGCCCACCTTTTTTTTTCGGCCGCTCGCTGGCTCGGCCGCTCCCTTCTTCTTCCTCCTTCCTCCTTCCACTTCTTCCACCGTGCCCAGCCAGTCCGCCTCCGCGCGCCGCCATCCCCTCCGCCGGCCCAACCCAGGTCGTCGCCCAGCCCGCACGGCCCAATCCGCCCCCAGTTTCGCTGGTCCCGTCCCTGGTTTCACCCGTCACCTCCGCGCCGCCCATACCGCCGTACCCGCAGCCATGCCGTCGCCCATGCCGATGCCCATGCCGGAGGTACCCCGCGTCCCTTCATCTCCAGTGGCCTTTGCTGGCGATAAAAGGAGCCGAGCTCGCCTCCCTCTCCTCCTTCCTCCTTCGGGCCAAACTCAGCTCGAGCTGCCCCAAGCTTGTGCCGGCCGCCGCCACCAATTCATGCCGTTCGGTCACTCCGACCATCCTCTCCGCAAACCGTTCGCGTCACCGTGTGTCCCCGGCTACCTTCAACCTCCCCCTCCATTTAATTGAAGTTTCGTCGCCGAAATTTGCTGCGGCGACCGTTCTCCTCCACCACCGGCCGACCCCGCCTCCATCACCACCGGCCGTCCTCCAGGGCTTCTCTCCCCAATCCCTCGCGGCCGGAGCTGCTCCTCGGTGCCCAGCAGCTACCCCAGCCGTCGGCCGAAGCTCTCCCCCGCCGGAGCAACCCCGCCACGGCGACCTCCCTGCGTCGCCGCCCGCGCACGACGCCAGACCACTCCATCCTCTCTCCGGCTCCACCAACCCCCGGGTGAGTTTCCCCGTGACCCAATCATGCTCATGCTCACTCTATTTTGTTCTTCCTCCTCTCCGGCCATCGGCGCTTCGATCGGCTTCATGCACCCGACCACTCCCCGCCGTCGCCGGCCCGCCTCCGTGTCTCCCGGCTGGAGCTACTGCCACCGTGAGCCTCAACATCGCCTGGGCTTTCCGTTTCACTATTCGCCGCCGCCTCCCCGGTCGTTCCACGCCGGCGACGCCGTCCGGCCCTGGCGCCGCCCTCCCTCCTCTGTTACTGCCGCTTCTGCCCTGCTCTTCTTTGTTTTCAGCAGAAGCTGCCCTCCCTCTGATTGTCTCCTTATATGACAAGTGGGCCCAGCTAGCTGCTTAACTCCCCATCCTTTGGCTCAATGACAATTTCAGGTGTAAGAAAATATACATGCATACATTAAGGTAATTAATCTGTGAATGATATTAAGAATAAGATTGTATTTATAAATTTGTAATGAAAAGATTTATGCAACCAAAGTAAAAACTTAACATTGGTTAGCTATATGCCAATCAAGATTTAAAAAGTTAATCCTTATGTACAAGGTTAATTAAAGTAAGCTTATGGCATAAACTATTACCAAGAAATAACCTTAAGTTAATAAAATGATACTAACAATAATAATGATAACAACATCATAGCCAAATGATTTAGTTTTGAAACTTGGTAAAAGATTCATACACATATAATCTTGTCCAAGTCTATGACAACTAAGAAAATGATAACAGAAATAATTATTATGATAACTTGAATAAATGAAATGTCAATTTTCACGCTTCAACTAGTGAAGACTCAAATTACCCTGCTCATTAAATTATCTCTTAGAGATCATCAGGATGCCACATAAAATATCGGGTGTGATTTACTCATCTCTAATAGCATGAGAGTTGTCTTCCCAAAGTGCTTAAAATATTTGTAGGAAAGACTATAACATTATCTTAAAATACTGAGATTCAAGATGACAAATACAATACGATTAAGAAAGTCTTAAACAAGAAAGAGCAATCCTTAGTCTTTGTCTCGCACCCAAATCCCCAATCATTATCTCAGGATTTAAATTTAATGATCGAAAAGAAATAGTAATAAAAGAAATAGTCTCATCAAGAAGATCCCTATCAAGATCATAAACTCACGGGACTTCCTTGATTAATATAAAATTAATAATGAGAAAGTTATCAAATAAATGGTCGAACCTCGCATTGCCCCGATCAGCTATGTTTTGACCTCTACCTTTTCAAAAGGGGGTATATTCCTGTAGATACTTCTTCATTTTGGTCGCTCCTTATTCTAAATTTCCCCTCTCGGTAAAGCTATTCTGCCACCTCATTCCTTCACCCAATTCATCTACCGCTGTTCTTACGGCACACTAACCCGAATCATCATTCTATTCTCAAATCGTAATAAATGTATAATTTAAATTAACTTGGGCATTTAAAGTGTTTGGATTTATTTGGTCTTTCTTTTCTTTGTAGAATCTGAAGACTCAACAGGACGACGTATTCGAACAAGACCAAGACTCGGGTAAAAGCGAGGACTAGTAAAATTAAGATCAATAACTGAGAAGGCTTTGATTTAGAGCAATCGAGGCCATGGTAAAACAAGCAAGGCAAGTCATCACTTTGATCATATTGATCCTACATTTTATGCAAAATTATGTTCTTTTAAACTATCAACTTGCATGCTTAATTTACTATGCAAATATACGTCAAAGCTTAAGGTAGCTACATGCCCACTTGATGTTGTATTAAATTTACTATGCCATCCCTTGATATTTGAATCACCTGATCCTTGTCACCCTAGATATTAATGATAACTTTATTAGCTATACGTCATATTAAATGCCATGTTAGTCTTGTCAAAGTCCAGGGCACTAGTTGCCCTGATCATCAATCTTTAAAATATAAGAATTTGTTTTGGGACAGTCATGGGGTGTACGTGGCTGAGTATTTTGCTACAACTGTTTTATGCTTCTCAAAATCCTAAAAATCTGCTTTACCTGTCTGGGCGGTTGGTGAGAGTGGATAGTGCTGATGTCGCACGAGAACCCGTGGTTTGTGGTAAGAACCGTCTAGACAAATTAAGGACTGAATCTTGTATTGACCTCCTGGTGTAAAACAGTACAACCACAATTCTATATGAGTACGACCTAGCTGATTAACTTGCAAAGGTTTAGTTTAGATATCATCACGGAAGGGGTGCCAGAGCACTGGTTTACTCATACGGCGCAAGAGGGGGCTTCTGACTGTGGTGGATGTAGCCCTTCAGCGGTGAAACCTCAGCGGGGTGGTATCTAGCTAGATCGGAGTAAGGTAAAGGCTTTGTGATAAACCATCTGGGTCTCATGCCTAAGGAAGCATGTTGGCTATTAAGATGACTTATCTCTTGTGGTGAAAGTGTACAACCTCTGCAGAGTGTAAAACTGTTCGAGCAGCCGTGCCCACGGTCAAGGGCGGACATGGGAACCTACTCGAGTTAGTTCTATTTCCCAAAAACATTTGTGGGTGGGATAAAACCTATCAGAGAGATGTACTCTGACTATGAACTTTTCCTGGAGAGATGTACTCCAGCGGTGAAAACTAGCATTGGTGGAGGTAACCATGCACTGTATTATCGCATTCTCACAATCTATTTCATAAAACATGTTTCAGTTAAAATTGCTACGTATCAGGAGATCTTTCTTACTTATGGTAATTCCAAAACAATGCTTTTAGCAAATAAAAGAAACTCAAGCCTCCCTTGACAGCTTTGCATCTATTATTACTGCATCCTGTGTGGTGGCTTGCTGAGTATCATCGTACTCATTCTGGCTTAACTGCCATCATTCAGTCAGAAAGGAAATAAAGTCAAGCCCTGCGATGCCTAAAAAGGGTCGACAGAGCTGGAAGACGATGAGGCCATGGACTAGGTCACGAACCCCAGTTGGCTGCCTGTGGGCAAGTCCTGCGGGTCCCACCTGTGTGAAGTTTCCGCTGCTGCAATTTATTGTTTTCGGCCTAATCGGCCCATGAGTAAGTATTACTGTATTATTTACGCTTCCGCATGGTATGTTTTTGATATATAGTAATGTATCTGTGAGCACTATCTACTGATCCAGGGAATAGTGCGGTGGAATCACAGAGGATCTGGGTTTGCTAACCCGAGGTCCGACAGAAGGTAACCTTGAAGATCAATAATCAGTCTGCAATTACGTTCTACAAGAACCCAGTCTACCATGAGAGAAGCAAACACATCGATACTCGTTTCCATTACATTAGGGAATGTGTGAAATCAAGGAAGATAGAGGTGCAGCATATTTGCACAAACGACCAGCTCGTTGATATCCTGACCAAGTCACTTAAAAGATTGTAGTTCATAGAGATAAGGAAGAAAATCGGTGTACGGAACATCGACAGGAGACAACAAGTTTAAGAAGGAGATTGATAGAGTTAATCTAGTTGTCTTTAAGTCTAGTCGAATCCATGACTAGTCCTACGACCACAGCACTCTTTACGACCAGTGTGTACGTTCGAGTACTGTAACAGTCGTAGTCGTAAAAGTATTGTAGCAGTCATAGTCGTAAAAGGTCAGGATTCAGAGTAGTCGAAAAAGAAAGTCAAGGTGTGTTCATGTAGGACTCTCAACGTGGGATGCCCCGTTAGATACGGAGTTTTGTATATTGCTTTTCTATATAAGAAAGGTGAAAAGGGGGTAGTCATATCACGTTGTTAAAAGAACTATCTGTGTTTACACGTATTTGTATGTGTAATATTAAAATTCAATTTCATCGCTCGTCTAGAGCTTAGGCAAATTCCCCAACATGACATGGATGTCCAACATGTTTGCACCAACTGTTGAAATGGGGTCGCACGCACGAGGTGAGAACTTTTTATTTTTTTGGCAACAAGGCAATGTGTAGTAACACAAAATGGGGCGTCTCCTGTGAATGATCGTCGCCCATGTCGAGGGGCTCTCACAATGCTATCTTAGGATGCAAACAAACGTAATACTTCTACGTGCTTAGGCTCTGGTTGAAACGCAAAATTTCATAAGAAATTTGCAGGAGTCACTAAATTCGTAAGTCGGCATTCATTGTCCATTTTAGTTCTTATTTCTTGCGTTTTTTCTTCACCTACGGACTAAAGGCGCGAGTTATCTAACCATCAGGCCGGATGGTCGTATCTTTCTTCTTGCTTCCAATGAATGGCAAAAGCTTTTGCCCTTTCTATTTTTTAAAAAAGGTAAGTCGTTGCTATAAAATTCCTCCCTTCCAAATATGGTCTTACTTTGATCGGACGATCATGATCCATTTACTGATATGTCAAATAACATGATCTCAACAGAGCCTGCCTAAGCTAATCGCTCGACAAATCAACCCCGCATTTCTGTAAACCGCATCTAATCATGAGCCTGGTTCTAGCCATACTGCTCCATTGGTACAAGCCAGGTCAGAACCTGTCCAGCAACTAAGCACGCTTATTATTGTGTTTATAGGTTTGTCAGGGCTGCTGATTCGTAAGGTTGGGGCAGCGATGTTATAGATTGCGACCTCTTCTCAGCCTGTCCCGGAAACCCTCGGCACGCAGGCAACCAAGTGTGGCCGGTGCATCGACACGGCGTGTACTTGCATTGGCTTGCAGGAAGCACAGCCTAGGGCTTAGCTAGGCCAAGTTACTATAGGATACATCTGAACATTTTCTCGGAACAGATGCAGCACTAACCCTCAATGATAGATTTAGGTGAATTTCCTTGTATACCACCTCAAATTTGCTTTCATCTTTTGTATATCACTGACTGGCCCTACATGTCAGTAACATATTTAGAGATTGCCCAAATTCTAATGACATACAAGGAGTTAATCCTGGATTTTATAGCCTTGTAGGGCTGTGCAGTATTAGTAGTTTCACGAAAGGATTTTGGTTCGTTGCAATCCCAAAAACACCTTGCTGCAAAGCCACTTCCTTTGCTTGCTCGAATCTCAAAAAAGAGAGAGAAGATAAGATTTGGAGTAGCTGCATCATGCTCGAATCTCCAAGAAGGCAAAGATCTACCTCTTGCATCAGACTTCGATAGGAGGGTGTTTGGGAGATGCAGAAAGCTGGCTTCCACAAAAGCGGATCTTTCAATTATTTTCTTCAAGACCTCAACAGATACAGTGAGGTCTATGTCTCTATGACAACGAAAGCAACAATTGGAAGTGGCACGATGGTACTTGTGCGCCAATGTATAAAATTCATTACTCCATTGATTTTGCAAAAAGCTTTACTCCGTGGAATTTTTGTAAAAGGAGGGCGAGAGAGAGAGAGAGAGAGAGAGAGAAAAGAAGCCCACCACCGCAAAAGAATTGCGTTAATGGAAGCCAAAGAAAAAGATGTACAAGAGTGGTTGAGAGTGCGGAGGAAAAGATTGACTGAACTGAAATATATCCATGTATTAGCCGGACGTAGTAGACATGGATTCGACGTTGTCAAGCTTAACTGTGGCAAAATCATCCATGCTGCCCAATCCAGGTAAGCTGTTCTGAAGATCAAGGGGTAAGGTGCGTTTGGGAAGTAAGAAAGGCACGAGAACAAAACTGACTCCTAAACTTTCATGAAAATGAATAACAGAAATTATATGCGCTCTAAGAATGGCGCAACATCGTTCCACGCACGATCAATTAGCATTGATTTGACAGAACACTGCATGCGCTTAATGCGATATGGTACACCACTCGTGCAAATGTGATGGGGACGTAAGGTTTATCAAGATTTGCTGTCGATGTAGCACCACCTAATGGGACTACAGGAGGGGTGAGCATGCTGCCATTTGTATGTATACAAAAGGCATTTTATGGACCATCTAAGAAATATTTTCTTGTAGCCATCATAACATTCGAAAAAGAAATAAATACTTATGCGATAAAGGATCAAACGCTGATTAACAGTTGGTAAGAGTGAAGACCGCTCGCTGTTGTTGCGGGGTAACAGCTTGATTTCGACAACAAAGCCGAGAGAAATTCTAGATTTTTTTTCTCGAGAGGAAGAAGCGGCTTGACGCATCCCCCACAAATTTGGAAGACGGGAGGGAACAGAGACGAGCTGGTTTAGCATGCAATGCTGAACCAAATGTACAAATACGGACAGTTGCAAGGGCATGGGTCACCTATAACATCTGTCCAAGACGGCACACATACACACTATCCTTGCCTTGCCTGCATTCTTGGTTGGTGCACAAGCAGCAGGCGAGAGGCCAAAGCGAGGAAGGTACTCAAAAGCAGCAGAGCAGATACCAAAGGGATAAGCTAGCTAGAATTTTATGTTGCCAACGCTGCTGTACAAGGCGAACAGGGCGAGCTGCCGAGTGAGTGCCAGCACAATGTTGGGATGCGGGTGAGCTATACTAGCGCAGATTAAAATTTTTTATCATGTAAATTAAGAAGCTATACGAGTAAGAGATCATGGATCATTACCACTAGACGCGCAGTGCAATGGAAGTAGGGTTGAAGCAGCCGATGCAACGAAGAGCGCGTCGGTGTAGCAGTAGTAGTCGAATGTTCTCCGTCCAAACATCTCTTCCTCGTGATCGTCCCGATCAGCGCTGCAGTCATAGCAGCTCCTCTACCAAAGTTTACACGTCCAGGGATGGAGCACCATGCGTTGATGTGCTAGCACCAGCGTACACGACAGGGGATATGAGAGGTGGCGGCTAGGGTTTCGACGGGTGTGTTTCAGGATACATCCCTTAGCCCCCACACCTCTCCTTATATAGCATCCAATCAGATCCATATCCGATAAGAGTAGAGATCGAATCACACTCGGAAACTATCATCTGACCCTTTATCGTTCCAACCCATTAAGTGTGACCCTGTAGATTCATGTGTATTTGGCCATGGACCGAAAACTCCTTTCTGGACCATAAGTTAGTAACGGTCCCTAACAGGACATAACGGCTCCCAAATACACATAAAGATCATATCAAACGAACATATAGAGTGCTTATGTACTGATCACTTTGCCTCATGATACCAGATCGAACTCAAAGTAAGAAATATGCCATCATATGATAACTCGATCCTTCACTCGAACCTGTAGTGGATTACTCAGTTGTGATTGACTCCTTAACCACACTTGACATGGCCATGCACTTTCTTAATCCAACCACATCGAGGGGCCCAGAGATATCTCTCCTGTTATATAGGAGGGGCAAAATTCCATCTTGATCGCTCATATTCCTTCGCAAGTTTCATAGCAAACCCAAAAGCTATCTTTATTATCACCCAGTTGCAGAGTAGTGTTTGGTAACCCCTAAGCAAACTATTACACATGTAGAAAACAATGACGACCTCAGGTCTAAAGATCATACATACACTATGTATGAGATCAACTAATGACACTTACGAATATAACAATTCTAGTAGTATCTCATGATGGGTCAATCCAACATTATATTCTCTAACACATGTCCACAATATTGATTTGATATCTCATATCCATGATCCGTGAAACATGATCATCAATCAATACATGTGCTGATCTATAAATCATAATCGTCCCATATAATGATATAAGATCAGAGATAATTTAGAATAACATTAAAATATGAATAAAAAGTTTCACGAACAAGTCACATACTTGTTGATCAATACGAAAGATATTTATTCAAGGGGGAAAATAACATTTTATTTAAATGTTCATAAACATAGAAGTGATACAATCATCTTCATTGTTGCCTCTAGAGCATATCTATAACACACTAAGTGTATAAGAGCACTGCTCTCTTGCTCTGGGATAGAGTGTGTAGCACAACGACACTGACGTGTGGCCTCGGTCCCACCTAGTTGGGCCCACGTGCATTTGTGGTGGCCTGCCTGACGAAAAATTCTATGGTGTAACCGTTGCACAGCTTTGTTTGTGTAACCAGCAAATGAGAATGCGACACGTGGCATAAAGTATTGTAGCAGCACTGTAGCCTGTACGAAAAAATATTTTTAAAAGTATTGATACAGTACTAGATTGATTTTAAAAATATTTTTTTGTACAGACTATAGTGCTGCTATAGTACTTTATGCCACATGTCACTTCCTCATTTTCGGGTTACACAAACTCTGCTGTGTCAGAATTTTTCCTGCCTGACGCCTGTGCTTCTACGGCCATGGACTATTGGAGTTTGGGCTCCTGGCCGGCGTTTTTTATTTACTTATTTTGGGAGGAGGGCTCCTGTATTTTGATGCTGCTGGCAGGGTAGAGTACTCCTTTGACGCCTGGATTTACGAAGTAGTACTCCAGTAACTGAAGTTTTAGCTTTTGCCAGGCGTGGGAATCAGTGTATTAGACCGCACAACAATCGTCGTAAAGAAAATCGAAGCTCGGAGTAGAGGTAAGTGCGAAATTCCAAATGGCTAAATAGTCCTATCTGATTCTCATTTAAAAAATTCAAGATGAAATTAGAGTATTCTAAATAGGCCGTAAATTCTAAATGAGGCGTTTATTTTAAAGATGACTTATGTTTGCTTAAATATAGGTTACATTTTTGAACAATTGAATCAATTTAGAACCAGACACCCATATCTCAAAGCTAACAAAAAAAAATCGACTTAAAGAGTAAAAAACCAGGCAGCTTACCAAAGCAAACCTGATACTAAATTTAGGACGACTGTCCTGCTTTGCAAGACTTAGATAGCTGCACAATAAATAGGACAGTGGATTCACTCTTTTTTTAGCATAGTCCTAGCATAATCCACTGAGTCCCCGCTCATTTCAGTTTACTTCTGACTTCTGGCTTATTTTTCACTATTTATAAATTTCGTATTTTTCTGAACTTTTGGTTTTTTAGCTTTTTTGCCGGTGCTTTTTTTGTATTCGTTTGCGTTGTCCGTGTTGAGCTAGCATATATTTTCTATTTTTAAAATTTTTAGATTTAATTACACCAAATAAGCTACCTTCAGCTAC
This sequence comes from Dendrocalamus latiflorus, assembly GCA_017311315.1. NCBI lineage: Eukaryota > Viridiplantae > Streptophyta > Magnoliopsida > Poales > Poaceae > Dendrocalamus > Dendrocalamus latiflorus. The sequence continues at coordinate 12,752,151 of CM029611.1, read as the reverse complement.
AGTGAAATTTCAGACACTACAGTGCAATTTCAGCCATAAGCCACAACTTTTCAGCCCAACCGAGCGAGGCCTGTCTTAAGTAACAGCACATCTAAATAGAACATGAGAAGTGTTTCTATATTTTTCTAAATAGCGATTTGTATAATTTTTAAAGTACAATAAATAGTATATAGATGTTATTTGGCCTTTTATGTATTTTAAGATTAGTGTTACTTTTGTTAAAGAGGGAAGTATAAAAGCACTTGCCATAAAATATTGCTTAAAAGTCTCCACATGCTATATATCACAGGAATGTGAAAAAAGCATAAATTTAGCTAACGGGTTAAAGAAAACCTCGTTCCCAAGGAAAGGAAACAATTTAGCATTCTAGTCCACAGTAGCCTCATGTTTTGTTTGTCATACATGAGATGTTACAATGTATAGACAGGCTCAAATCTTCAGTACTTTCAATATGACGTGCTTATTGCAGTTCATGAGTTATCTATCCAAGAAAACTTTTATCATCTTACATTGCATTGGCATGAATCGTGATACACATTGGTATCAAAACATCGTCGTATTTTCAGAAACTCTGGATCGCTGTTCGCAAATTCTCCTATGGTATAATGGAGTGCTTTTAATATAGTAAGACCAAAACTACGGTAGACTGGGTACCCACCTATGATAAGTCAACATCATAGATTAAGAAATACTACGTATATTAAGTTCGGGGGACTCTCTGTCCCCCGAGACTATCCACACATGTCACCCCTGTGAATCACCCCCCGCGAAGATTTGGTAATTACGTTTAGGTCTCCGATTTTCACAAAAAGGTCCTTAGATTCTTGCGAAAAAGCTCCTACACACTTTTTTTGCTGGGTAGCGACCCGTGGTTTCCCGTAATTACGAATATGCCCTTATTTCTTCCAAAAAGACCCTCAATGTTTTGCGAAAAAGCCCCTCCACTCTTTTTTTATTGCGAAAAGGCCCTCGGTTTTTTTTGCCAAAAAACCCCTATGTTTTCTTTTTTATGTGAATTTTCGCCTCTTTTACTTCGGTCCACACGGTGGCTAGCGTGGCGTGGCGCCACACCTACGTGGCTAGTTCCTATTAGCCTTCGTAGGGTGCGAGGGACAGGATAATTGTCCGAGCTTTTGCATGAAGTGTGTGTGTCTATATATATATATATATATATATATATATATATATATATATATATATATATATATATATATATATATATATATATATATATATATATATATATATATATATATATATATATATATAGGACGAGTGTTTCATGCACCCAGGTGCCTAGGCACCTATATCAATACCCGTTGATTTGCTTTGAGATTCGCAACGTTTGATGTGGGTATCTTCTTATACCCATAAAAAAGTATATTTGAGATGTCAAACTCCGAAAAAAATTAAATTCAACTTCAGTTTAACTAGTTTGAACTATTTTTATGGTATATACTCACTGTAGTCGCATTGAACTCAAAAGTAGTTCAAACTAGTTTGAACTGAGTTCAAAACTTACTTACCATAAATATATCAAGGGTATAAAACATTTTCATACCCAAACTCAAAAAAAAAATATCAATCATACACGTGTATCGGACGGTTCTTGATGTGGGTGCCTAGGCACCCAGGTGCCTTCTGTAATTTTCCTATATATATATGATGCCATTAGATTAGGCAATTAGTTTATAGTTGAAATTGTACTATAGCTAGCTGAAATTATACTGTAGCTAATCGTGACTTATTTGACGTAACTAAATTTAACAGGTTAACCCATCGTGGACAATTGAAACGAATATGGGAAAAAATCAGCAAAAAATCTCAAAAAGCCAAAAAAACTAGAAAAAAAAAGAAATTTAGAAATAGTAAAAAATAAGCCAGAAGACAGAAGCTGAAACCGAAATTAGCGGAGCCTATATTCAAATGAGAACGGCTTTGGCTTGCATATTCAAAATGGTGTTGTTGTGGCTACAGACCAAACAGAGAGAGGGTATGGTAGTGGAGAGTTAGGTGAGCAATAGCTTAGGGTTTCCTCCATGGCCTGTATCATATATATATATATATCCACATGGGGAGTGTTTTTACAGTAATACCTTTACATCTGAACATCCCCTCAGGGGCACTTTCGTCATTATACATGTCCCATTTCAGACCTTACAATCTCCTACAGGCCTGCTGGGCTTAGGTGTAGGCTACCCCTACAAAAGGTGTAATTACATCCAGAGTAGAAAAGAGGTTTTCTCTGTGTGTGTGTGTATATATATATAGATATAGTAAATGAGATACTGCAAATTTTGATTCCGTGAAAAGCGAAGGTGTTTACGACCAATAAATTCTTGAAAAGAAAACCCAGGAAATTCAATCAAACCCCCAGCCAAAAATGGTTGGCGTTGCATTGGATTTGGAGCTAAAGGGCAAAGGCTAGGAGGGAAAGCAAGGAACAACAGTGCCCCCAACTCCCCAACCTTTCGCTTTATTCCTTGCCCTTCGTATTGGCCGCCTCCTTTGCCTCACTCCCCAGTGCTACTCCTACTTCTACCCCCTACTCTCCTCTCCTGCTCGTCTCCTTGAACACAGAGGGGGCACAGACCAGCGTGTCCTTGGCTCCTTGCACTGTCTGTCCCCTCCCTCTCCCTCCCCAATCCTTCAAATCCTTGGATGCGCCCTCCCCTGAGCCGCCCCGGCTCTTGCATTGCTCGGCGCGGCTCAGCGCTGGTCGCCTCCGTGTCCAAGGCCGTGTTCTTGGTTGGATTCAGGCAGGTGCTATGCCCATTTACTTCTGCTGTCCTGTCCTGGGCACTTGTGTAAGGCCGGAGCATTAACTGCTACTGGCATTGATCCGAGTATTCTGAGCTGGTGCGTGGAACAGGAGCTTCTCTTAGACATTGAGAGGCCCGTGTTTGCTTGTGGCTTTGGCCAACTTTGATGATCCTGTTCTTGGTTTGGTTCCTGAATCGTGCGATTTCTGCTTCGTTTCGCTTCCATTCTTGATCTTTCCCCCCAAGTGATTGATTCCTCTTGTTCCCTATCAAGTTCCTCCTGGGATGCTGCGGTGGATTCTTGCTCCTTTTGAGCTGCTTCCTGGATCATTACCCAACTAGCGGAGGAACTCTTGGGAATTCCCTGGCCCTTCTGCCCATAGTTTTGAATAACAGGAGCTGGTTTGGATTCTTCCAAATAAGGGGTGGGGAAAAGTTTTCTGGAGCAGTGAGTAGAATCCTGTTCTCCCTTTATTTTTCTGGGATATGCTCTTCTGAGAGGGTAAAAGAGGAATCGTCCCTGGAGCTGCATGAGGAAGCATTGAGACAATGAGAGATGAGAATTCAAACAAGAACAAGGTAAGGATGCCCAGATCAACAGCTATTCTGTTCATAATTTCTGTATGTTAGTTTCTGATCTTTTTTCTTTTCTTCTGATTGGTGTGGAAGAAGCTGTCCTGGTCCAAGACCCTTGTGAGGAAGTGGTTCAACATCAAAACAAAGGCTAAGGACTTCCATTCAGATTATGCAGTTGAAGAAGGTACAAACCATCAACTTCAGACCACCTCTTTCAGTCTTAAATTGATGAGCTTAAGTTCACTGGATGATTCTCACATTAAACTCTTATATTCCTTTTTACCACCATAATTTTTTTGTTATTTTGGTTGAATAACAATGCCTATGGTTTCCAGAAGCAAGTTTGACCTCTTGCTTCTGTCCTCTTGTGTGGTGATATTTTTTTATTATTGCAGAAACAACCAAAACATGCTTGAGACCTCAATAAAAAAGGATTTTGTTTTACTGTGTTTGTGCTGAAATTATTTCTGATCATTTCAGTGGGAGTGCAGTGGAGGACCAGTTTCTCAGAGAGAGATGTATGCAAAGCCAAGAAAAGCAGAACAGGTACATTTTGCTTGCTTCCTCACAGTAACTATTGTATTTTCAGATCTCTCATCTCTTTTTTTCTTGGTGCAAAACTGTAAATGTCAACTACCAGTCAATATTGTGTCCTATGCACGACTGAATTAACTGTGTGTTTATTTAGAGAGGTTGCCTAGGAAGAATGCGGATCGACGTTGTCGAGTAGGAAATAGATATGACCGTGCTTATATCACAAACACACAGGACTACAGGTAAACATTGTGCTTTCTAGAACTTGATCAATTCGCTAATCATTGTTTAAGAGAATTCCTTTGATATGGCAATCCATATACTCGTGCGCTTAGGGTCTTCGTTGCTACATGGAATGTGGGTGGAAGGTCACCGTCGAGTCATTTGAATCTGGAGGACTGTCTTCATACATCTCCTGCTGCTGATATATACGTCATTGGGTATAACTCTACTCATGCATTTACTTAAGCTATATTGTTTGCTATACAAAATAAGAAAAGTATCAAAATGATTTATTACAAATAGAAAAGGGGCTGCAACAAAAGTTATCCTATCAGGTTTCAGGAAATTGTTCCTTTGAATGCCGGTAATGTCCTGTTGACGGAAGACAATGGCCCCGCGAAGAAATGGGTTGCTCTTGTAAGGAAAACGCTCAACAATCTAGATCTCCAAGGCTCTGTTGTGTACAACTACCACACCCCCTCACCGGTTCCAGATCCTATTGTGGAGCTGAATGTTGATTTTGAGAGATCATCAAGAAAACAAAGGAACTCCTCATTCTTCCATCGACGTTCATTCCAGTCCTTCAATCGAAGTTCAAGAATTGACATGATGGATCCTCACTCATTAGTGGACCGTCGTTTCAGTGTTTGTGACCGGATTAGCTTTGGGAGCAGGCCAAGTGATGTTGACACTAGTATGAGATGTGGTGGGTCATCTGATGATGAGAATATTGACGAGGAATCACCAAGTGGTATATTCTTCTCACCAATGCAATGCGGATATGGTGCTCCACTATGCACTGATGACAATAATAGACAGATGATAAACTCTGGGTAAGTTTTCTTGAGACACTGAATATAAAGAACTTGTGCCTGTAAGTTAATTTCTAGTTGTGAAACTAGCTACATGCCATAGTGCTCAGCTCTACTAATTTTTCACTGAAATTCCATACAGCCTTCATTCATCATTGGAATGAGTACAAATCTCTGAACTAAAATTCAGTTTTTCTTTACCACAGCAGGTATTGCTTAGTTGCCAGCAAGCAAATGGTTGGAATTTTTCTCATGGTTTGGGTACGGAGTGATATAAGGGAGCATGTGAAGAACTTAAAGGTTTCATGTGTTGGTAGAGGCTTGATGGGCTATCTTGGAAATAAGGTATTGTTTCCTGTCTTCTTGTTTCTCCTAGGCATGCATTATTTAATTTTAAGTTCATTAAATTTTGCAGCAAGTATAGCGACATTTAATTCCTCGCTTATGCTTGTGAATTTTAGTTGAGATCATGTTAGTATGTGCATCCACATTCTTGGAACTTCGTTTTGCTTTACATGATTATATATTTCCATTCCTTCTTTTTCACTTTCTTTTTTCTTAACGCAGGGATCTATATCAATCAGCATGTCTTTGCATCAGACAAGCTTCTGCTTTGTTTGCACACACTTAACCTCAGGTGAAAAAGACGGTGATGAACTTAGAAGAAATGCAGATGTGGTGGAAATTTTGAGGAAGACCAGATTCCCACATGTTCATGGTGCAGGTGACGAGAAGTCACCAGAGACAATTCTTGACCATGAGTAAGTCGTGCTTCACATGTTGTAGTACTTCACAAAGTTAAACACCTCAAGTAGAACAAAATTAGAAAAAAATGTTGAAGACAACAATCTTAGTCTACTATTTGTTTTGTTCCTTTCAGCCGAATTATATGGCTTGGAGATCTGAATTACCGGATAGCTCTTTCCTACCGCTCAGTGAAAGCTTTAGTTGAGATGCACAACTGGAAACAGTTATTAGAAAAAGACCAGGTTAGCTATTTCATGTGAACTTGTAAAAATTTCATGCCTCGTGTAGCAACTAGCACAGCCATGTAGATACATTATTTGCTTTGTTTCTTATGTGTAGCATTTCTGTAACAGCTTCGTATAGAGCAAAGATATGGTCGGGTATTTGCAGGCTGGAAAGAAGGGAGGATTTATTTTCCTCCTACTTACAAATACTCATACAACTCTGACAGATATGCAGGCGATGATATGCATCCAAATGAGAAGCGAAGAACACCAGCATGGTAAAATTCATAAGACACAACATATTGACACTAATGTTTAATAGTTGCATCGAAACATCTCTCCTCTCTTACACCTTCGCCTTCTGGTTTGTGGTGCTTATAGAATGGTTTTTGTGAAGGTGTGACCGGATTCTATGGTATGGAAGAGGTCTAAATCAACTATGTTATGTCCGTGGCGAGTCTAGATTCTCAGACCACAGGCCTGTATACAGCATTTTCACAGCGGAGGTTCAAATACCGAGCCAAACCCAATTCAGCAGCTTTACTCGTTCTAGCTCTGTAATGGGGGTGGATGAACTACCATACCCAACTTATCCACGCAGTTACACAGACATCAATTTTTATTGATTGTTTATCTGAGTATCTCGATGGAGCCAAGGTTGTATTCTATGTTCCTTGCAGTGTCACGTTGTTTAAGCTTGGTGCTCTGACTTCTCTGAATTCCATGTGAAAGCGTTATATTCATCATAACTTCCATGTGTTTACTGCAGACATTCTACGGTACCAGAATACTTCACCAGATGAACTGCATTTGTCCCAAGATTCCAGCGATTGGAATATTTGTAGACAACAGGTGATTCCTGAACTATTCTTTCTTTTTCCCGTTCTGTTTTTGTGCCTCATCAAGTGTACTACTACTACTACCACAACAATATATGCAGAGGATATGTTTCTTTGATTTATCCTTGGAAAGCTTACTGCGACTAATACCTCAATTCTGACCATTGTGCACATGCAGACACTCAAGGTGATGCTTTCTAATTGTAAAATTAGGTATGATCTACTTGACTACTTGCATATCAATATCATTGTGTGAGCAATTCGAACAAATTAAATGGCTAAGATATCTTGCACTTGTCAGCAGGGAGATTTGCGCAGTTATGCACAGTTTTGAATCGAACCATCCGCGAGTACCGATTTACAACCATAAAAATAGGAGAGTTTTAGTTCCGAAATAAGTTAATCACTAACAGCTGAAGCTAATTGGTGTTGTGCTTTTGGATACCCCTTCATGATACAGAGTTTTTCCTGAGCCATTTGTACTTGGACGGCTTGTTTTCTCTTTTGTTTCCTTTTTGGTCTTCTGATGTAACGAGAGCCACTTGGCTCAAATATTTAATTGAAAGAAACCATCGTTTGTACAGCATATTGTTCTTGTTGTATGTGTTTGATAGTCGAGTGCTATACTGCTATGGTTCACGCTTGCCAAGAAATGATCACCAGCACACTGGCATTTCATTCAGGCTTGTGCACAAAGCAATGTGCTGAGAAAGTGTCACACAGAAGCTGCCTGCCTCTGGAGCCTGGAATCTGGATGCCTCATTGCTCTGCTGCAGCCTGCAATGTGTTTGTTTTCTTTTGCTGCATCCTTTTCCTTTACAATGAGATGAAACACACAACTCAATAGAAAAAGCCGCAAGGCAGAGGCAGCCCTGTGGGCAGGTTAGGGGACATGAAAGCAGTGGGGCCCAAAAGGAAGGAATGCTCAGATGCAGATGCTATCATGCTATGCATGCCAAGCTAGGAAGGCAAGCACGTACTAGTAGTCTAGTACTCGTACCATGTCTCTGCCTTCCTTTTCTCAAAAGAATAGAAACAAAAAGAGAGAGAGAGAGACCCCTGGTCCAAACTCCAAAGTCCAAAATAGCATCTCAGTAGGGAGCGAGGACCACTTCTGTTTTTCTTTTTTCTTTTGCTTTTTCACTGGAGTATAACCCTAGGCCGATTTTGCATACGCACCTGTGGGAGTTTGTAAGAGTTCACAGAGAAGAATGTGTGGACTGTACAGTGTACAGTACTTAACATACTGCTGCTTGTAGCAGTAAAGAGCTGTTGTTGGTTAATAAATTGAACGGCTGCATTTTTGGGATTAGCCAGTCCAGAGCACCTCGAAATTAGCATCGTAAGGCAAACAGCAACAGCTGTTTATCCATTTGGCTAAACCATGCTGTAGGTAGAACATCTCGAGATTAGCAACCATAGCATGGCAAACAGAGACGGTGCATACGGACAGTCGGAAATTACTGGACGAATGGAAGAATTCATCCGTTTGTCCATTTGGCTAAACCTCTCGTGTGATTCCTACCCTACCGATCTAGCGACTAGCAACGTGCAAAGAAATTTTTTTTTGGCAAGAAACGTACGAATCCAACGTGCTTAGGGGAGAGAAAGGGGTTGGATGGATTTCGTACCCGGCGTTATTTAGAGCTCCGCCGTGCCGGCATGTGAACGTCACCTCTCCCGCCGCACGTCGCCGCGCAGCGAAAACGTCGCCCGCTTCCCTAACCTCCGCGGCGCAACGGCGTACGACGATTTAGCCTAGCGCGGACGTGCCGCGCCGCGTGGCTCGTCAGTTTGGTGGTTTTGGAGGGGCCGGCACGGGCGCTGCCGCTGCGCACGGCCCAGCTCGGTGCACGCGGTTTGGGCCAGTGCGGCTGTGCGATGCCGCCACCGCGGTTGCAAAGGCCACACCACCGTACAGATCACGGAACGGGCTCATAACAGCTTTGAGATATTAGTGATATTAGACGGGCTCATAACCGCGGCTACAAATAAAAGTTGTAACGAGGATAGCACGAATGGTATAAGAGAAGATCACAAAATTAGTGTAATGGCATTGGTCTGTCTTGTAAGAAGACATTGACCCAAGGAGGAACAAAGAGTCAAGGTGGCGACAACAGAAATTAGGACAATATTATGCTGCTCACCTTAGCTGTTTGAGAGGGGACAATGTCGTGCTGCTCACCAGAGCCTTTGGAGAGAAAGGCCAGAGCAAAGGAGTCAATGGCCACGACGACAAGTAGTGAGCATCGGCGTTGTTAAAAAAGTTAGTAGCCAAAGAAGGTTGATGATGGAGAAGCCCTGGTAGTGAGGAGATAAAGGTTTGCATTAACAATGAGATATGGACTATATGGGGTCATCGGGCAGCAAGGATCATGCCATCGCTAGTGAGGTGCACCATGTCACCGGCGATGATGAGAAGATTCTTCATATCGTTAGACAACTACTAAAGTAGACATGCTAACATCAATAAAGATCGGAGGTCACCACGGTTAGTGAGGATGTCAAAACATTGAGTTGGCCAACGTCAAAAAAGAGGAGCGATTGACTCGGGAGAAGAGGACATTGAGTATGTATAACATCAATCATGTGTATTTACATGTATTCATCCATACGAATAGAAGCAGGGTCATATATAACCAGAGGAGCAAAGAGCTCGAAGTAGAGATGACACGACCATAGAGAATAGGCTTGAGGCCACTGGAGAGTGTGATGGGTGTCATTTGTTTCATAGAACTTTGTTTAGGCCCATATATAGCTCACTGCAGTTAGTTTTTTCTTAGAAGAGAGATGGCGTCTACACAGTCGTTGTCCTCTACCTTGTAGCAATAATATATGCCACATAAACCTTCAAAGGGCATGAAGCAAGCGACACACTCCAAAGTATCCGGTTCAATGATTGAACCAGATACAATGGTGTGTGTCATTTGCTTCATGGAACTTTGTTTTATGCCCTTTAGAACTTCATGATATATGCTGCACTTGTTAGCTACAAGAGCTATTTGGTATGGCATGTTACTGTTCCAAAGGGACCTTGTAGTAATAATATATGCCACATAGACATTCAAAGGGCATGAAGCAAGTGACACACTCCAGTGTATCCGATTCAATGAACTTGATACACTGATTTGTGTCATTTGCTTCATAGAACTTTGTTTAGGCCCATATATAGCTCACTGCAGTTAGTTTTTTCTTAGAAAAGAGATGGCGTCCACATAGTCGTCGTCCTCTTACCTTGTAGTAATAATACATACCACATAGACCTTCAAAGGGCATGAAGTAAGAGACACACTCCAATGTATCCGGTTCAATCATTGAACCGGATACAATGGTGTGTGTCGTTTGCTTCATAGAACTTTGTTTTATGACCTTTAGAACTTCATGATATATGCTGCACTTGTTAGCTACAAGATATATTTGGAATGACATGTTACTGTTCTAAAGGGACCTTGTGGCAATAATATATGCCACATAGACCTTCAAAGGGCATGAAGCTAGCGATACACTCTAGTGTGTCCGGTTCAATGAACTGGATACACTGGTGTGTGTCGTTTGCTTTATAGAACTTTGTTTTATGACCTTTAGAACTTCATGATATATGCTGCACTTATTAGCTAAGGTCTATTTGGAAGGCCCATAGCACACTGCAGTTAGTTTTTTCTTAGAAGAGAGATGGCGTCCACACAGTCTTCGTCGTTGTCATTTGGATCTCACGCTTCCAAGATTGGGAAAACTAAGTATGGCCGAAGAGTATCGAAAAGGCCATAGGGCCGAATTACCATCACGGTGGTCTCTTCAGATGGAGTCCCTCTGCAACCGAAGAAAGCAGCGGCATCATTTCGGACTACCTGCGGGATAATTGGAAGGCAACAGATCCTCATCACCATACCAAGCTACATTTGGCAAACGATCAGAAAAATCAGCTATGGGAGGAAATTACAAATTCATTCGAGATCCCAGCAGAAGTACAGAGACTCGTGCAATGGCACACGCCCCTCTCAATGGGAAAAGCATGGAAGAATTTTAAGAGCATTCTTGTCACGCAGTACGTGGCCAAGGATCTCACGCCCTTCACGATGTATCCTTTCGTATCGCCGGAAACATGGGAGGCCTTTGTGCAGATGAAGACAACGACCGAATTTGAACAACAAAGTGCAGCACACAAGGCTCTCCAGTCACAAAACACTCACCCTCACAGACTCGGCACTGCTGGGTATGCGGGTAAAATCCCGCAGTGGAGGATGCAAGACAATGTCGCAACCCGATCGGAGGCCTCCCCACCATTTACCGGGATCGCAAACGAGCGCGCTCGAAACTGGTTAAGAGCGAGGTCATCAACCACATCTTCGGGTGTCTCTTTTAAAAACCCCACAGATGAGGAAGTGTCCCAACGCTTGGTAAGATATGTTAAACTACATAGTTGTTAACACCTCTTGAACTTCATGGGTTCAAAAATAACATGATTAATTGCCTCTTGCAGTAATCATTGACTACCGAATCTTCTGTGGCTCCTTTCAAGAATACAGGGAGAGAGATTTACTATCACAGGCCTTGGGAAACAAGGAGCACCCAGGTCGCACACGAGTCTTGGAGGTTTACATATCTTGGAGGCACAGATTTCTAGATTACTCCGAGACATATAGGAGTAGGAAGAGATCCAAGGCGTACCGCAACGAATAAATAAAACAGGAGCTTCATGCTCAACTTGAGGAACAACTATCTGCCTCACTTCAAGAGCAGACAGCCTCACTTCAAGGAGAGATAGATTCATTGAGGGAAGAACTGAGACAAGTCCGTAACCAATCGCAACCCACCCCTACTACTGCGGTACCTAGTCCCCCTCAATGTCGTAGTAGTTGTGCGTCCATACCAATTACTGAACATAGCGACGCCCACTTACCTATCGACAACATCCAGGTAATGTACCTCTTTAGAATGCTACATAGATCTCTCTGGTGGACGCCTTAGCTCATCTTGTGTCGTTATGTAGGAGCCCATGCCTTGCATCCTTAGAGTCAGGCTTGTTGGCTCTATTCCCGTTGACGCTGGGCAGGGATGGCGTATCCATTGCTATCAGGGATGCTGGTGCACGGTGTACAATTAGAGACTGGTTTCATAAAGGTTCATGTGGACATGATTAATGATTTTTTTAAGATCGTCCCTCTTAAGAAACCCCCAAACGAAGAGATTAAGACATTAGGGGATGTTGTCCACACATTCATCCAGTGGCACAAGAGGGACATCGCCTTGAACCTGTTACATCGGCTCCGGTGGCTCCACCTCCAACTCCAGTTCCAAAGCCTATTGCATCGGCTCCGCGGAGATGCCACCGAAAATGTATCATAAGCGAAGCTCTAAGACTCAAGTGAAGAAAATTAAGGCGCGTCCCAGGCCATGGAAGTTCATTCAAGGAGTGTCATTGGTCCCCGAATCACAATTACCCTAGCTTGGTTTGGTTTGCAATGCATTGCATGCCTGGTACATGCAGAGGTCCAACATGAAGCCAAACCGGCAGAGTGCATTCACTGTGAGATATACGAAGGCAAATTTCCTCCACGACTCGGGCTACTTCGTCGTGACATTCGAAAACTTATTCTAACTATTCAATCTCGACGAACTCGACGCCTCACTTCTACGATGCTGGACACTGTAAGTGTACTGTACAATGAAGTTTTACATTCACGTTATACCGATAAATGTCATCACTTGAGAGACCATATGGAGGTATCCCCATGTTTGTGATGAGTAATGACGGTTGTGTTAGAGAGTTTGAGTTTGTTTTGGGTTTTCTTGGTTCCACTTAGATTATTGACATGGCTTGCATCATATTTGGATACCTCTAGCTAGACTGTACTCTTGAATGGCTTGACGTGTTAACAAATTCATCTAATATTCAGATTGTTACTTATGTGGCTTGGCTTGATTATGCATATCTTGTCATGATCTTAATAGCATTCATATGAGTTATGGCTTGGTGTAATACTCAATGGTCATTTTGGATAATCTTCATAGCTCTAATTGCTTAGATTGAATGAAATTCAGCCATTTCATCCATACCATGCTTTATTTTCCTCCTTACACCTTGATGATTTTATTGCCAAAAGGGGGATAATATTGGAGAAAAAGCCAATTTCTAGGAGCTTTGGAGCTTTTGAAAAAAACTTGCTCTTTTTGTTTCTGCTCCTTTGTCTACATGGTCTTGCATCTCTTGTTGCTTATCTTTTAGACCATGTATGACTTTCAAACAAACTCAACTTTATGCACTTTTTCTGTGTTTGTCAATATACTCATCAAGCGGGAGATTGAGAGACCATGTGGAGGTATCCCCATGTTTGTGATAAGTAATTGACGGTTGTGTTAGAGAGTTTGAGTTTGTTTTGGGTATTCTAGGGTTGAGTACCTTTCATTAATACTATTATTGATTTTATCTGTTTCGTGCGATGCTGTCGGAACCCGGAGCAACGACTCCTGAATCCTCTGTGTAAATCGCACTAGTCCAGGATCAGCTAGTGCACATAGCGTACAACAAAGATAAATATCAACCATAATGACATTTATTAACTGAATATGGGCATGAATGCCAAAGTTTACATCAACGGCACATAAGCCAAAATTAAGTAATAAGCAGCGGAAGAAAAACCGAAGCGGAAGAAGCCCACTGAGCCTGCCCACAGGCAAACGACAGTAAGACGCGGCCTATTCGTCCAGATCTTCACCGTAGTTGACGTCTTCCTTCTCTGTGTGGAAAAAGCAACGTGAGTACAAACTTGTACTCCGCAAGTCACCCGGGAAAATGCACCATAATGATAAAGGCTTCAATGGAAGGCTTATAGGGTTAGTTTGCATAAAACAGCATTTAAGAAATACAATAGATAGATTGAAATCGCAGAATTTAATACAGTAAGTAAAAACATTACTTGTAGTAGAAAATAATACCGTCAGTGCAGGCTCCGACCAAACACCAACCTATTCTCGGGCATCCCACCCGGACCATCTTTTCCAAAAGCTCACGTATGGATTCCATCCATCCACACGCTTTCACTGCGCAACTCTGATGAATTCCATCCATTCACCAGATTTCAATCTCTCACGGATTCCATCCATCCGCAAGGTTTTCATCTCTCGTGGATTCCATCCATCCACAAAGTTTTCGAAAACGTTTTTGAAAAACAAAGTCTAATCCATGAAAAACTTTTACTCAGCATGCCCATGACCGTGGGCACGGCTATCCAGGATAGATTATACACTCTGCAGAGGTTGTACAGCTTTACCCACAAGACACGATCATCCTTTTGTGCCACGCTATTACACACTTCCTTAGGTGTGCGGCAAGGAGTCATGACAAGGCCTTTACAATGCAAAGCCTTCAACCTGGTCGAGCCAACTCTAAGGTTTCACCCCAGTAAGGAATCCACCAGACCGGGACCCCCTCTTGAGCCTAGACGAGACTTCTCATGGCTTAACCACGCTCGCCCAAGTGAGACTTCACATGGCACCAACCACGCTCACTTTCAACCTACAACTCGGCTCAGGTTGGGACTTCACAAATTATTCAGCCAGGGCTGTCCCATACCAGCCATGTGGTAGTACGATTAGGGCTTTCCAACAGTAGCTCACAGACCGGTCCTTAATCTGACTCAGGCCCAACCACATACCCCCGTGCACGACAATCAACCACTGCGGCTCCAACCAACAGGGCATGCCTGCACCCACCACTCTAACCAATTGCCTAAGTCTAAACCAGTTTTATATTTGTTTTCAAAATAATTCATAAACCTCCTTGACTCACCAAAGTCAAGAGTCCATAGCATTTTATGTAAACAGGGTCATCATTTTATGCGAAAAGGTATCCCAAAACAAAAATTATATCTAAGCAGTCTAAGCATTTGATATAAATTCCTCTAGCCAACACTAATGTATTAGCTAGAGTTTGAATCTAAGGTGACAACGTATTGAGGAATTCAAATTCAATGGAGGGATTAACAAGTAGGCATTAACTAAATTTAAAACTGAATTGAAATACGTTGAATAAAAATATGCATGCAGAATACTTTAAAACAAAATAATTTTATTTTGAAATCTGGGATCAACATGATCAAGGAGGGTGACTTGCCTTGCTCTTCAAATTGGCTTGAATCTTCGTCGAAGAAATTTCCTGAATCGTCGAAGTCTACACGTGAAAATAACCCACCAAATTCAAATAAATTCAAATCAAATTCAAATTGAACTCAAATATTTGAATTGAGGCTAGAAATGGATAGAGGGGAATTTTTGATGAATTTAGGAATTTGAATGGGCCAAATCGGAGTTAGAACGAAGGAGAACGGGCTCCGGGAAGTTTGAAAAGAGAGAAAATGGAAAAAGGGATTTTCTGAAATTATTTTTGTAAAGGAAATTAGGAATTATGACGTCAGCAAGGAATTCATTTTCGGATGAATTATTTTTCAGTGGAAAAAGAGCTTTATTGCGCCAGCATGACGCCAGCACTGAGGTGCTCCTGCTGACAAGCGGGCCCCCGGTCCATGGACCAGACCCACAGACCCGAGGAATGCCGAGGTGGCATGCCTGCCCGCGTGGCGTGACGGGGCAGAGGAGGGGCCGGGTGGCGCCGACGTGGCGCTGACGCGGCGCCACACCAGTTGCCACGCCAGTGCCCGAGGTGCGCGGCGGGAGGCGCACGGCGGCGCTCCGGTGCACGGCGGCCGGCGGCAAGGGCGGGAGCGGGGAGAGGCAGCTGCGGGGAACTCGGGGGAGGGGGCGGCGACTACCTGTGGAGGCCATAGATGGCCGGCGGCGAGAGGAAAGCGGCGGCGCAGCTCGGGCTCCGGCGGCGATGGCTTTCCGGCGGCGGGGAGGCACGGCCGTAGGGTCCCTGAGGTGCGCGCGAGCACGGTGAGGACGGCGGTGGGGACGGCGAGGCGAAGCGGGGCCCAACGCAACGGCAATTTGTCGCCGGAGTTGCAGGCGGCGGCGGCGGATGCGCACGGCGCGGGGGCGAAGGAGAGCTCGGGGAGGGCGAGGAGAGGCGGAGCGAGGTGGAGTGAGGGACGAGGAACCTCGGGGGGTTTAAATAGGGGCGGAGGGGGAGCGGGCCAGCGGCAATTCGTCGCCGGAGTGGCGGCGGTTGCGGGCGTCCGTTTCGGGGAGAGAGGGAGGTGGGCGGCGGTTCCGGTGGGGTGGGGGCGCGCGGGTCCTGCGGAAGGGGTTGGGGAGTGGGCGGCGCACGCGGGAGGTGGGGAGTGGCCGGGAAGGGCGGAGGGGCGGTTGCGGGTGGTGGCGGTGCGAGGTGGAAGAAGAGGCGCGGGGAAGTCGGCCGGAGGTGGGAGAAGCGTCCGACAGGTGGGCCGGGGTGAGGAGAGAGAGATGCGGTGCGGCGCTGAGATGTGGCCGCGTGGCCAGGGGACGGATCGGGCGGTCGGGGAGAGAAGGTGGCGGTGGACGGGTGGATTGGGCCGGTGGGCGGCGTGGCCGCTATCGGGCCGGACAGGTGGCAGGCAGGGGAGGGGTGGAGGCGGAATGGAGCGACGGTGGAGATGCGGCGACGTGGAGGAGATCTGGACGTCCACGTGGCGGCCAGAGGGAGGGGAGGATTTTTGGTTTTTGGAAATTGATTTTCTTTTTCAGAAAACCCGAATAAACTCAATAAAGCTCAGAAAAATATGAAAATACCTCCAAAAATTCCATAAAAATTCAGAGAATCTCCTGGACACATTTTGGACTTAATGAAAATATTTCCAACTAATGTTGGTATTTAATTTTCATATTTAAAATAATTTTTATTTTCACAAATACATTTTTAAACTCCAGAAAATCCAGAAAACCAAATAAAGGCCAAATATCTCCAAATAATTAATTTTAAATAAGATTTTTATAGAAAATCAAAATATCATTTTATTTAATAATTTTAGGTTTTTCTGAAAATGCTTTTCAAATCCAACTTTTTCAAAAATAGAAATTCAGGGCAAATCCAAATTTGAACTTTAGGCACAAAAATACTTATTTTAAATTAAATTTTATTTTATTCCATTTTTATTATTTATTTTATTATTTTTATTTTACCAAAAATTTGGGCTGTTACAAATCTACCCCCCTTAAAAAGAATCTCGTCCCCGAGATTCGCACGGGCTAGCAGAGAAATGGGTTTGGATCTTACTCTGCTTGGCTTGAGCGGATATCTGATTCAGGCGTCCTTTGAAATCTTGTTTGGACCTCTATTTGCTGCCTGAAGGTTGTTGGCCGTTGATGCTCCTGCTTGATGCTTCCAAAGACTAGGAGAGAGGAGACTCAAGGCAAAGGAAGGAAAAGGGGATATTTTGTGCAACCCAAAGCAAAATTTTAGCTTTTATTAACCTCATAATAAGCAATAGTTATGGCTGCCGACAAAAAGAGAAAACTTGACAGCTCATAACGACGTTTTATTAACTAGCCTAACAACTGATCCTAAAGGAGTAAAGGTCGTCTTGGAGTCATTCTTCGTGGTTGTCGAGGTGCAAAGCGCGATTCTTCAAGGCAAAGATTGAAGTGGCAACAGGGTTGAAGAATTCCAACGATTGCCAACTATAGTTATTTTGGAATAAGGGAAGATGCAGAAATAGGTTTTTCAAGAATGACATAAAGACGAGAAAGAATTGAGATAAGGATAAGCAAAGATTAAGAGGTAAGATTAAGCAAAACTTTTGAAATTACTGGTTTAATAAAATAAGTACTTAAAGTCTGACCATTCTATTCTATCTACGGTCGCGTCTTAGTATCGTCATGGCTCTGATACCACCTTTGTCGGAACCCGGAGCAACGACTCCTGGATCCTCTGTGTAAATCGCACTAGTCCAGGATCAGCTAGTGCACACAGCGTACAACAAAGATAAATATCAACCATAATGACATTTATTAACTGAATATGGGCATGAATGCCAAAGTTTACATCAACGGCACATAAGCCAAAATTAAGTAATAAGCAGCGGAAGAAAAACCGAAGCGGAAGAAGCCCACTGAGCCTGCCCACAGGCAAACGACAGTAAGACGCGGCCTATTCGTCCAGATCTTCACCGTAGTTGACGTCTTCCTTCTCTGTGTGGAAAAAGCAATGTGAGTACAAACTTGTACTCCGCAAGTCACCCGGGAAAATGCACCATAATGATAAAGACTTCAATGGAAGGCTTATAGGGTTAGTTTGCATAAAACAGCATTTAAGAAATACAATAGATAGATTGAAATCGCAGAATTTAATACAGTAAGTAAAAACATTACTTGTAGTAGAAAATAATACCGTCAGTGCAGGCTCCGACCAAACACCAACCTATTCTCGGGCATCCCACCCGGACCATCTTTTCCAAAAGCTCACGTATGGATTCCATCCATCCACACGCTTTCACTGCGCAACTCTGATGAATTCCATCCATTCACCAGATTTCAATCTCTCACGGATTCCATCCATCCGCAAGGTTTTCATCTCTCGTGGATTCCATCTATCCACAAAGTTTTCGAAAACGTTTTTGAAAAACAAAGTCTAATCCATGAAAAACTTTTACTCAGCATGCCCATGACCGTGGGCACGGCTATCCAGGATAGATTATACACTCTGCAGAGGTTGTACAGCTTTACCCACAAGACACGATCATTCTTTTGTGCCACGCGATTACACACTTCCTTAGGTGTGCGGCAATGAGTCATGACAAGGCCTTTACAATGCAAAGCCTTCAACCTGGTCGAGCCAACTCTAAGGTTTCACCCCAGTAAGGAATCCACCAGACCGGGACCCCCTCTTGAGCCTAGACGAGACTTCTCATGGCTTAACCACGCTCGCCCAAGTGAGACTTCACATGGCACCAACCATGCTCACTTTCTATTTGGGCTGTTACAGATGCTATGTGACAGTTTGTTTGTCTGTGTGGCTACAGGACATCAGAGCTAGGTCATGGTGAGACGAGGAGGACTGGGACTAGGCACAGGAGGTGTTGAGGTCTAGACGGTCAGAGATGCCGAAGATGATCGAGGCTGCTAAGGTGGCTGCGAGCCGGGAGACGAGGAACCGGAGTTGGAGCTACCGGTGATGGACACGATGGGCAACGACGAGTGGACCGGGACTAGGCTCAGGGTGGAGTCGGAGGTCCAGACGATTGGATGTCGGTTGCGGTCGTGTGCGACGGAACAAACCAGGACTAGACTCAGGGAGGAGTCAAGGTCCAGACGGTCAAGGTACCAGTTGCGGGAAGCTTCCAGGAAGGTGTTTGAGGGGCAATTTGGAGAATTGACTCAAGCCTTGAGTGGAGTGGCTGGTTCCCTCCACAAATTGGTTGCTTTGACTTTTTGCCTCAAGTGTGTGGGAGTTAGGAAGTGGATGGTGGCTGCCACTTCTTGAACTTCTAATTGAGGGTGTGTGCTGTGTGATAAGAGGAGGAGGGGTGCTGCCTTCTCCTCAAGTCGGTAGGCAAGTAATTAGTGTAGTGCTCTCCTGCGTGAGTGTGTTCAGGAGAAGCATGTAGTATCATTTCTCCTCAATTGTGTATGGGGACATAGTAACCATTATGTAATCATTCCTCTCCTCGTATCAATATGAGAAACTCTGTGATTGAGATGAATTGGTTTACTTGCTTTTCTCTGTGTTGCTTCTGTGTCAGGACTGCATTCTGATTCTCTCTAGTTTGGATTTGTTTCTTGGGTTGATTTACTGTGGAATTCTTGTGCTCTGAACTGGGTTTGTACTCAAGGCCCCTTGGCTAGATCATACCCAAGAGCATTCAATTCTTTTGCCAAGTTTCATTCCAAGATTTGGTTTGCTGCACTTCCTCTGTTTTCTCTAACCTAGGGTTTGAAGGCAGGGCACTGTGATGTTCTTTGATTTCCCTTCAAAAGGATGTGCCTAGAAATGAGTTCTCAAGCCCTGAGGTTATTGCTTAGCTGAATACAAAAGTTTATGAGAAGAGATGTGAGAATAATGAGTAATTTGGAAATAAGCTCATTCTCTGTCAGTTTTCAGATTTGAGCTCAAAAGTTGATTTCTTGCTCTTTTGGCCATATCTTTTGGTTCCTAAGGCCCTCCTGTTATTTAGTTTGAAGTCCTCTTCTTTTGGCCTAAGGGCAACAGCAGAGGTTCGGCAATTTCCTTGCTTTTCTGGAGTATTTAGTTTTTACTGTTAAGTTTTGGCCTGCACTGCTCTCAGAACCGAGGCCCGGTCAGACCGGTTTTATACCGGCGGTCTGACCGGATGGAGAGGGGCGGTCTGACCGCTAACCCTAGCGGTCAGACCGAAGGCACAATGGCGGTCTAACCGGCCCAGGGCCAGCGGTATAATCGGCCGTAGGTAGGCGGTCTAACTAGCCGAAGGTAGGCGGTCTGACCGGCCATGACCCGACGGTCTGACCAGCCTGGCCTGATTGCTCTGAGTTCTTCTCTGCTGCCAGCTTCATTTGATCATTTTATTTGCCGATTTTTCTTTGGTTGCCAGTAAGCTTGAACATGGGTTCTTCATAGCTTTTATAGTTATCGGAGAAGATGTTGTGTGAATACTTTGGGGGCAAATTTTAAAGATGCACCATTCACTCCACTCTATTGCCATTTCCAATCCTACAATTGGTATCAGAGCCGGTTAGCTATTCTTAATAGATCTTAACCGGTCTTTTGAGCCATAGCAACGGACAAGTATTCCACCAAGCTCCCGATCTTCGATGGGATCGACTATACCTTCTGGAAGAGTCGGATGGAGACCTATATTCAGGCTCAGGGCTATGCGATTTGGCGAAAGGTCAAAACTCGCTTTGTTGTTCCTGCCGATGGGAAC
This sequence comes from Dendrocalamus latiflorus, assembly GCA_017311315.1. Lineage (NCBI taxonomy): Eukaryota > Viridiplantae > Streptophyta > Magnoliopsida > Poales > Poaceae > Dendrocalamus > Dendrocalamus latiflorus. The sequence continues at coordinate 12,731,657 of CM029611.1, read as the reverse complement.
ATCAATATAGCAAACATGCCCGATGTTGAGGCGAATGATAAGGCAAGGAACATCATCATCCAGGGTTTGAGCCGAAACGAGTTTGATCGCATTTCTCACCTTTCGTCGGCCTTCGACATTTGGGTGACCCTCGATGCTTACCATGAGGGCACCACCCAAATCAAGACGGTTCGACAGGACCAGTTCAAGCGAGATTACAACAAGTTTGAAATGCTTGCTGAAGAGTCCCTTGATGAGTGCTTTGCGAGGTTTCACAAGATTTTAAGCAACCTCCGAGCGGTTGGTATCACATACCCCGACTCGGACAACTCTCGCCAAATGCTTTCGGCCTTAGATTGCGAGTTTGGGAGATGAAAGTAACCACCATCAAGGACACGATGGATCTTTCGACTTTGACTCTTGATGCGTTGTACTCACGCCTCAAGACTCACGATATTGACATTGTCTCTCGCAAGTCGAAGTCACAGTCGATGGCTTTGGTCACCGATCCCAGTCCTGCCTCTGGATCTTCTGTTGACACTGCTTCGGGTTTCTCTCGTGCTGCTCTGTGTGAAATTAATGATGATCATTTAGAGCAGCTTCCAGAAAACCAACTAGCTCTCTTAGCTAGAAAATTCTCCTATGCATACAAGAGGGTTAGGGAGAGAAAGAGAGGAGGACATATGATTTGCTTTGAGTGTGGTGGCCCCAACGACATTCGAGCAAACTGCCCCAAGCTGGAGGGCAAGAACGACTACGGCGGTTCGAGCAAGAACGACTACACCAACAAGAACCGCAACAAGAAGGCTCCAAGCAAAGAGAAGAAGTTCTGCAACCTTGGCAAAGCCAAGAAGCTCTTCCACCGCGTCCTCACTGCCTTCGACGACATCGACCTCAGCGAGGTGGAGGGGTGGAGTGACGACAATGGGAAGGACGATCAAGATCCCAAGGATGGCGATGACTTCAGCGGCATGTGCTTCATGGCCCTTGAGGGCAACATCAGCGACAACGAGCTCTACTCTAACTACGATGAGGTATATCCTTCTTATGACCAGCTCAATGATGCTTTTCTTAAGTTAGAAAAATTTCATGCTAGATCTAGAGCTAGGTGTAGCAAGTTGAAGAAGGAAGTAAAGAGATTGTCATGGGAGCTTACTTCACTTATATCTGCTCTCTCCCGTGACGAATGTGATGCATGTACTTCTTTGATTGGTGACATGAAGAAGCTAAGGACCTCGCATGATAGTGTGACCTCTGAGCTTGACATGATTAAGGTGGAGAATATTAGTCTGCTTGCTGAACTAGAAATGAGTAGGGTAGTTGCTCTTTAATCTACTACTGTTGAGACTATTTCTTGCACCTCATGTGAGGATAAGAACAATACTTTTAGAGGTCTTTATACCATGCTTCTCGATCTGCCTAAGACTTGTGAAAGTTGTAATAATTTGAAAATGAATCTAAAAACGGCATATCATAAAATTGCTGAACTACAAGCTTCATTACTTGAGCCCATTGTTTCTTGCACCAACTGTTCTAAATTAACTGCTGAACTTGAATCTATCTCAAAACAGTTTCAAGGCATGATTGATCATAATAAGAAAATGACTCAATATTCTTCTAAGGACCCTGTTAGCCCACCATGCAATAATTGTGAAAAACTAAAATCTAATTTGATTGCATTAGATGAAAAATATGTGAAGCTAACTAAGGACCTACTAGAAAAGTCACCATCTGCTTGTGATGTGTGTGCTGTTGTGGGGAAGAAGCCTGAGAGTATGGTAGAGACGCTTAGCAACATGAACCAAATGGCTAGCAGTAGGACTGTCCCTCCTGAGGCGGCTGTGCGTGCACATGCCATCCGTTCTTCTACTGTTGGTTCTTCTTCTACTCCCTTACCTTTTGCTGTCTCTTCTTCCCCCTGCTCTTCCTGCACCTCTCTCTTTCAGGAGTGTCAGTATCTTATGAACACTCTTGAGAGATTTGTAGGAGGCAAGAAGAAGCTGAATCTTATTCTAGACCAGTCCAAGATTTGCAAATTCAATCAAGGTCTAGGATATGATTTTCTTGAGGATGTTAGGAAGCATCCACCTGCTGTTCTTAGACCCATAGCAGCATGTGTGATCGAGGTCGAGCCCAGAACTAAGAAAGTTCAATTCAAATCTGCAGGCTTTGTCCAAGGGATCTCTAACAGTAAGGTGGTTCCACCTGTTACTTCGACCTCTCCGAAGGCGAAGCCTCATCATGCTACTTCTACCTCTCAGAAGGTGAAGTATCATTGTACCTTCTGTCAGAATGATGGACACTTGATCGAGAGATGCTTCAGGTGCGCCAAGATTGCGCGGAGAGACCGTGTTCAGGCTCTTAGGCGTATTCAGGGTCAGCCCCAGACCTTGAGTGCACCTAAGACCAACACGGGGTCTATAGTTGCTCCTGTTGATGGGTTGGGCAGCATCGATGACTTGGATTTTCTGAGTTTTCTGGTTTTCGTCCTCGATATGTATCTGGTCGTGTTGATGACTTGGATATGGGTTTGGGCAGCATGAACTTAGAATTAATCACTATGGCGACACACATGACTAGGTCTTACTGGATTTTGATTGTGATTGTACCAAGTGGAGCAAGGTAATATACCTTGATTCCCTACTTAGGAGCAACCACGACTTCAATCGTGTGCAAGAAGTAATTAACAGGTAAACTCATTTCCTCCATACATAACTCTATTGTAATCTTTCCTTCATTTGCAATGGTCGAGGCTAACTTTTTTGAATCACGTAGGTCGTTTACCGCTTATGTTACCCTAGGAGGGAGACACAATAAATCCAGTGACACGATGCGACACAACACACGATTTTCGGTACCCGCTACAACACAATAATCCTATATCACACTTTGTTATAATGCCTCTAGAATTGAAAATACCTATGTATGTAATTCTATTTTTGCAGTGCCACTAGCAGCTACAGGGCAACATATGTGGTTTCTATGTTTGCCGCCATATGAAGGAAATCATAGACACTAAGATGAATGATCCAGAGGTTTGTGAACCTTCCAATAATTATTATTTTCTGATTATATATATGTATATGTATATACACACACATACTAATTAATGACTTAACATTGCTCCTAGCGATAGCAGGTGGACTTCGACGAAAGTGCATATGATCTCGACAAACTCGTCGAAATTCGTGGACACCTCTCCGAATTCTTGCTATCAGAGGACAATAATTAGATGTTGAAACATTGAATCTGTGTAATGATTATGCTTAATCAAACAATTCATTCAATTTAATTCATTTGTGAGATCTGTGTAACGATTTTCATTATATATATGTGATCTGCTGGCCGTTAGTTTCATTCATCTGTGTTATATATGTGATGTAGCTTATTTTTAGAGGGCATGGTTAGCATATCCTGAGGCTAGCCGAAAAACGGCAAATAAAATCGTTGTTGAAATAGTTATCACAGACGGTTCGGTGTTGCAAACCGTCTGTGATATATATATCCCAGATGGTTTCAAACACTGAGTTGTCTGTGATATGAATGATATCACAGACGCTCTTTGTTATTAACTGTTTGTGATATTCTGTATATCACAGAAGGTTCAGAACACTGAACCGTCGTGATATACACAATATCACAGATGTTTTTTTTAATAAAAAACTGTCTGTGATTGTCGACTATCACAGACGATGTTTTCTCAAAAACCGTCTGTAATGTAAGTTATCACAGACGGCTTGAGGGCCGTATGTGATAACCACCTATTATCACTGACACATAAAAACAGACGGTCTGTGATAATGGTTCTGAACCGTCTGTGATAAGACTATCTGTAGTAATGCCATTGGAGCTTGGTCACCGGGCGGTAGGGCCTGCTGCCTGGTCACCGAACGGCCGCCAACCTACCGCATGCCCACCGGGCAGCTCTCTCCCTACTGCTCCGCCACCAGACGGTAGGTAATTAAGTTGGCTAATTAGCTAGCTTAACTACTGCTGAGTTATGATTTTTTATTTAACACTTGTTTAAATTTTTAAATATAGCAAATGAGCTCTAAAAACTATGAAATTTTATGTGTAGTCTCACGACACAATATTCTTCATTTATAATTTTTTCATAATTTTATCCACTATGAATGTTGCTAAAAAATTCATACGATTATGATATTTTTAGGATTTATTACATATAGCAAATGAGTTTTAAAAATTATGAAATTTTATATGCAGCCTCCTGACATAGTCGACCTAATTATTAATTTTTTTTGGGAATTTTATGTGCTATAAATTTGCTATGTTATTTCATGTTAACTTAATCATAATTAGCGATATATGATGCCCATTTAATTAGCAATTGAGGCCAAGAAAGTTTTGTAAATTAAATGAGCATCGTATATTGCTAAGTAAATGAGCATCACATATTGCTAAGTACGATGAAATTAACATAAAATAATATGGCAAATCCTTAGTACATAGAATTCTAAAAAAAATTGTACAATTACATCGATTGTGTCGGGAGGCTACATATAAAATTTCATAAATTTTCAAACTCATTTGCTATATGTCATAACTACTAAAAATATCATTATTGTATGAATATTTTAGCAGCATTCATAGTGGATAAAATTGTAAAATAATTACACAATAAAGTACGTTGTGTTGAAAGGTTGCACATAAAAATCCTAATTCAGGCAGGTAATTACCTATCATCCGATGGTGCAGTGGCAGGGAGAGCGTCGCCTCGTGGCCGGACTCCGATGGCCTAGGTGTTCGCTTTTAGGCGCTGTCGCCCTATGATGGAATGATAGAAGTGCTATTTCTGTCAATTCCACGTGTATACGGTTCTGTAAATGTAGGCTGAAAACATGCCAAGAGGGTAAAAATTTCCGCGTCTGCGGCCACCGGTTGCCATCCGCAGGAATCTCTCCACCGCTTCCTCAGTGCGCTGGTGGCCACGGCGACGGCGTTCTTCTTCCTCCTTCTCCTCCTCCTGCTCTTCACCACGGTTGCGGCTGCTCTCCTCTGGGCCGGGAAGGAAGCCCACCTCGGTCTTCGCGTTGAGCACCTTATCCACCTCCCTCTCGCTCGCCGCGAAGGCCAGCTCCTTCGCGGCCTCGTCCAGCTTCTTCAGCATGTTGTTCATCCCCGCGAAGTAGACCTTGTCGTTCTCAGCGCGGACCACGAAGCATACGATCTGGAGGTTACTGCCGCGGGACGCCACCTCGACGACCGGGTGCCCGACGGGCACCACGAATACCGTGCCGCGCGACACCAGCGCCTGGATGGTATGGTACCCTACCCCGCTTCCTCCTTATGCTCCTCCCCCTCTCTCTCCTCGTGCTCTTGCTCCTCCTCCTCTTCCTCACGCCACTTTCCCTTGCCGTGCTCGCTCCGGCCTCCACCGCGGTGGCACTCGTCCCCACCACGCGCCAGGTGCGGGCACACGATCTCGACCTCGCCCTCGCCGTCCACCACGACGGCGATCTTGGTCGACCGCGTGTTGTAGAACGGCGCGCTCATAGAGCCCTGTCGAGACATGCAAGTGACAATTCAGTAGCCATAGTGAAACGATACATTACAGGCGGTGATCGGACGCGTTACGCACCGCGGTGATGTTGACGAGCGAGACGCGGACGTCGTGCTCGGCTAGGTCGTGGAAGCTGCGCGCGTCGGCCTCGTAGAGGTGGCCGCACCGGTTGGTGAGCTTGGGCCTCTGGTCCAGGAGGTTGAAAGGGCCGTGCGACTCTCCGAACGGCGGCAGGGGCCAGTGCGGGCCGTGGCCGCCCTCCGAGGCGTGGCGCCGCAGCTCGGGGCCTGCTCCACGGACGCACGGACGATGATTCCCTTCCCTCGGCTCCCAAGCGGCCTCTCCAGCCGGTCGTCCGAAGTCTGTACATGCGCATACATGGATGTGCACGACACGTCGTGAGTTTTAGTGACCCGCTAATTAACTAAGTTACTAGCTGAATGTCCGTACGTTGCTACGAATTTAAAAAAAATTAGAACATATTTATATGCATGTTCCAACAAATTTTACCACCCGTTAGTTTTAGAACATATAGTTTGATAAAATTTTAAAATCCGTAGCAACGTACGAGCATTCAGCTAGTGGATAAAAATACTTATGTTTGTTTAGATTTCATTAATGTTTTGACAAGATAAACTATTTATGTGTTTTCATTGATTTTGGATGTATAGTTTAAGGGATTTTCATGTTCCGATGAATATTTATGACCGTATTCGTTTCGATTTATATTCGTTTTATATCTGTATTCGATATTATTTGTATTCGTATCCGAGGTATCCGTATTCGTATCCGCATCTAAGAAAAAAATATAAAAACAAATATGATAGAAATATTATCCATCCGTATTTTCTCCGTTTGCATCCCTACTCTTAGCTTGCCAAAATATGAAAATACCATTACACACACATTGCCAGAGTAGCACTCCTTCCCATTCCCGCCCCTGGTGCAGGCATCACCACCAACAATAAACAAACCAAACCAATAGCGAGAGGAGAAGCGGAGCAAGAAAGCAGGCCAAGAAATTAAGACCGCACCAACCGAAACCAAAATCTCTCCCTCTCCTAAATCCAACCCAAACCCCCAACGAGACAAGCAGGAATCGTCGATCCTGCGATGGAGCCTCCCGCCACGACGCCAACCGGAGACGCCGCGTCGTCGTCGTCGTTGTCGCTCATCTTCCTGGGCACAAGCTGCTTCGGCGCGCTCCCCAACACGCGGTGCCTCATCAGGCCGTCCACGCCGCCGTGCGTTGCCTGCTCCCAGGCCCTCTCCCTCCCGCCAGACTGGAACCCCAACTACAGGTGCGCGCTACGGAATCCTCTCTCTCTCTCTCTCCCCCAGGCCCTCTCAGCAAACCCACGCTCAAACAAGAAACAAATCCTTTCTCTTTCCTATATCCCATTTCGTTTTACCCTTTTTTGTTTGTAGCCTTTAGAATGGTTCTAGGGGAGTACTGGATTATATATATCAATATATGCCATAAAAATGAGTTATGGATTGTTCTGTGAAGAGGTGGAGAAAGGCCGTTGTATAAATGTGATAGGGTCTATTCACATTAGCTGTTACTAAAAGCGAGTGAGAGATACATGCGTAATACAAAAGCGAGTGGAGTGGAAAAATCGGATGTTTATATTGGCTTCTTCCTCTTTCAAACAGAAGCTAGAAATAGAAATCAATACGAACAGACGTCTATTGTCTTCACATAATTCTTGTTGGGAGAAACTAAAACCTGGAGTTGCTTATGTGGCGCCATATACCGTAGTAACGTACCATGTGACTCCTCAATTCATGGTGATCACTGACCAGTAAATCACGCTCTTCAATCTCTGCTCTCTTTTTTTTAGAACAACTTCAATCTCTGCATTGCATTGCATGGATGATGCATTGCGATCTACCTTGGAAAAAGTCCACCGGAAGCCCCGGGCTGCGCGCGGAGATGAGGTCCTCTGATCGCCACCAAATCAGTAACCGCATGCATAACTCTCCAGGCAGCGCATGGTTTGGGGTGGGAGGGGCCACATGTCAGTTAGCAGATTTTTTTATAAGGGATAGGAAAGGCCGGATCAACCACCAACTCCTTTTTAAGGAGTAAAGATTTGGTTAATGAACTAGACACACTCTTTGACATATGTACCCTGAAAGCTGCTCTCTTGACGCGTTTGCTAAAACTCGATAGGAACGACTTCGGGTTCCTCCCGCTAGGGCCGAAGAATAACTGTCCGCTCATTTCAGCATCAACTTTTGACTTTTAATTAATTTTTCACTATTCATAAATTTCGTTTTTTTTCCTGAACTTTTGGTTTTTTGAGCTTTTTTGCCGGTTCTTTTTTTCCGTATTCGTTCGCGTTGTCCGTAATGAGCTAACATATTTTTTTTCTATTTTTAAATTTTTTAAATTTATTTATGATAAATAAGTCACATTCAGCTACAGTAAAATTTTAGCAGCTACAGTATAATTTCAACCATAAACCATAGCTTTTCAGTCCAACCGAGTGGGACCATAGTCTCCTGGCCGTTAATATATGTGTGTGAAAATTCGAGCGACGTACTACTACTGGTCGAACAAAGTTAATATTACCTGGAACTTGCCGGGCACGGAGATTGTACGGAATCTTGGCAATGACCAACTTCCTCCGGCCGTCGGTGTTGGCCAGATACGTGACCACCCCCGCCGGCGCCACGAAGACATGGCCTTCCCGGATGGTGTACGACCGCTTCTCGCCGTTCTCGATCGTCGTCACCACTCCCTCGCCTACGTACGCACGTAAACATCGATAAATGAATTCAGTTAAACACACAGATGCGCTTACATGCCTCAACGAAAACCAACAACAACGAGAGCACACATGCGTGTATACCTTGAGCGACGTAGCAGATGCAGTGCTCGTCGGAGTGGCTGGGCAGGACGAACGAGCGCGGGTTCGCCTCCAGGATGAAGACGCGGTAGTCCCTGATGCCGCGCAGGACCTTGGACGCCTCGTGGAACGGGCGCAGGGCCTTGACGAACCCCTGCTCGCTCCGGACCAGGCGCCGGAAGCTGCCGCCGGCCGAACACGTACGGCGGGCGGCTCTGGGCCTCCCGACCCCTCGCCGCGCCGGCCACGGGCGTGCCCGTGCTCGTGCTCGTGCCTGCCCTGTCGTTGCTTCTGCTGCTCCTCCTCCCTGCACTCTTGCACGCACCGGGCCCTTTCGTAGGGCGGCCGGTCCTACTCGCACCGCAGCACGCATGGCTCTGTGCTGGGAGTGGAGGGAGGAGTAGGCGCGTATTTGTAGCGGTGCGCCAGTGTACGTGGCGCGGCTACGTGGAGGGAGGCTGCGTGGCAGGGGGCGGTCGGGTCGCCACGTCTCGCAGGTTGTCATCGTGCACGGTGCGTCGTGCGTGCCAGGGTGGGCGGCATCAGCTGTCGTGTTGTGCGCGCGATGCCGAGTGACGGGGCCGGTTGAGTGGATGACAGTGGGGTAAGCGTTAGCCCGCCTGAAACGTCCCGGTGCCGCGGCTGTGGATTGTGACATGCCCTCCCGGCCCGTGAACTCGCTGTCGCACACGAATCGTTAAAACCACCAGCATCTACACAAGTTTGGAACCTACAAGGCCCAAGCAATGACCCCCCCCCCCCCCCCAGCGTGAACAGAAAATGGAAGAAGCGTCCTGCTCTCATGCTCTCAGATGCACCAAATGGCATTGCTCTACTGGCTTGGCTGGTCAAGTCGCTGAAAAGTGGAGCACCAGCGCCCTGCCAGGACGCCCGGATCAACACCGGCTCGATTGAAGACTAATGTAGCATGCGTTCCTTCCAAATTCGCCAATGCACGAGGATGCCCCAATGCATCAAACGCCCGACGGCTGTGTTTTGTAGAGCTCAAGGGATTGGGAAGTCAGCAGCATGTAACCGGGATCAAATGGGGGCTCTATCCACAATTCTACACCCTCTCGGTCTGTACTGACAGTGAACTAGCTTCAGGACTCCATGCTGCGACATTCAAAGCAAGCAAGTTGGTTCGTGAGGCCAACCTCACTTCTGTAGGTGTGACTTCTGACGACTTCATTCATCGATTCTGCCCACAGCATATAAAAGGCAGGCACGAGGCACCATACAAAGCAATTAAAATAGCAGAGCAAGAAGCCTTATAGCAGCAGAAAGCTAAACTGCATCCCGCAAAGGAATTAACATAGCAGAGCAAGAAAAGCAATACAGTAGCAGAAAGCTAAACTGGATTCCACGAAGGAATTAACATGGCAGAGCAAGAAGCATTATGCAGCACAAAGGAAAAAGCTGCATTTCACACTGGAATTAACATGGCAGAGCAAGAAGTCTTATAGCAATAGAGAGCAAAACTGAGGGGACATAGAACATTCTACTGCTACGTACGATATAGAAATCCTGCAACGCTTGCTACTGGGATCAACATCCACCGTCTTCTTCGGACTCCAGACAGAACCAAATCGCGAGAAAAAACATGAAACAGAACTAGATAGTACTACTGAATCATAGTCGGACACCGGCGATGGATGGTTGCCTGCCGGGGGAGGGGGCGGCCGAGCGCCTCAGTCGTCGTCGTCGTGGAGGGCGATGTGGACGGCGATGAGGAGGAGGAGCGTGGCGGCATGGAGGTGAATCAGCTGGGAAGACGAGCCGGAGTGTGGTGGCTGGGGCGGTGGGGGAGCAGCAGCAGCCGGCGCGAGCGGCGAAGTGGCTGGGTGGGTGGGGGTGGCCTTGCCGTGGGCGGCGCTGTCGTGCTGCTGAGGCGGCGGGGACGGCTTGTCGGTCGGTGGCGGCGGTGGGGGTGCTTCGCCTGCGAATCCAAATCAACATCAATCGGAGGACATAAACGAAGCTGAAGCAACATATGAACGTGCATCTAATCAACAGATCAAAGCTTTCTGTTACCCCTTCACGAGAAATTTTACGTCAGGTTTTGAAGAATTCGCTCACCAATCAGACCAAGAGATGAAAATCAATCATAAGCTGCGACCAATTATGACACATAGCGTGGCAATAAACAAGGAGGCTATGCATGGTTTCCCCCAACGAGAGAGAGACCACACATCAGCCGGACCAGTGAATCCCACAACGCAATCTCTTGCCCCCAATAAACGAAACTATCGAACAAAACTAGAAGCATCGTTCGTACACCAACAGGTACTAATCTACTGATCAAACGCACACATCATCAATCAGTTCCACGAATCAAATAACAATTTGTGATCGAGCCATATAAGCGATGACTAGCATATGAAAGTAGTAGGGATCAGTAACAGCAAGAGAGCGTGGCACAGAGGTTCGTACGTGCGGGCTGCTTGCGGTGAGGCGCCGAGGGGGGCGGCGCGCTGACGACGGCGGCCGGGGGACTGGGACCTGCACGAGTCAACTCACTGAGTCAGATCAAATTAATTGTTTCTCAGGAAAAAAAGAGAAAGTTAATCGCCGCAATTCAAAATTCGAAAATTAGACGAAATATTTTGAAAGGCAGACTCGTCTTTTTAGAAGTGCTACTATACTGTAGTGGGACGGTGACGTCATTACGTGCGCCCCAAGGAAACAGGGGCAGGCAAGTGAAATGGCAGCAGCCAGCTTTCAGTTCCGAGAAGGCTGAACAGAACAGTTGCTCCACAAAGGAGACATCATGCAAGTGAAATTAACAACGCTAAATCCCAACTTAGCTCATATGATTTGAATTAGCACGTACGGGAAATCAAGCTACCGCAAAAAGGAAAAAGCAAAGCCCTATGCATAGGGATCAGGGCTCTGACAGAATGTAAACCCGCCAAAGAAAATTTTCTGCAAAGAAAGATTCAACGAACAGGAAGCGCGACCCCTCCTTTTTTCTTCCGTAAAGAGAAGTACCAGCTTCTTTCAGAGAGGATCAACACCGAGAGAAGTACCATGCAAAAAGATCACATGCAAGGGGGAGGTGCAGCAGTAGCATCCAAGAGAGCTGCAAACACATGGCAAGGCAGAACGAAAAAGCACGTCAAGAAGAACAGCGCGGTAGTACTCGACCAAACAGAGTACTAGAAAAGAAAGAGATGAGCTGCAACAAACACATGACAAGGCAGAAACCAAAAGCACGGCAAGCACTCTCACCTCGGCAGATCGTACCGCAAAGCCGGTAAGAACGCAAAAGATGCTGCAGTGCAGAGGGCAAAGATGCTTTCTGGTTTGAAAATGCTAGAACGGCGAAGAGTAATTAAACCGCACAGAACGAACGATAAAAGCTTTGGCCGATTTCGAAATGCTAGAACGGCAAAAAGTAATTAAACCGCACATGAAATGCAAAACAAAAGGGAACCAGAACAAGCGACGAGACATGCAAGGAAACGACGACGAACCAGTAGGCGAGGAAACAGATCACTACGGCATCACAACCACGATGTTTCTCGAGCTTAAACTCTCGCAGAGCGATCTCAACCGCAAGCAATCTTGCGGTAGAACTCGAGCAAACAGAAGCCGTAAGTCTAAAAAAATGGCACGAACAAAGTCTGGAAGGGCAGAGATGAGTTCTGCACGGCGCTGAATCTCACATAGGCAATTAAGCATAAACCCGAGAAGGGGTTTTTGCACTAGATCCGAGCAGAAGCAGACACTATCAAACCCTCAAACCCAAAGAGAACGAAGAAATCATACGAAGTCGTGGGAGTCACTGCTAGATCTCATCCAAATATGTATGACTAGCAGTGCCCACCGATGATCTGCTCAGAAGAAGAACCAAAATCCAGTGGAAAATAGACCAAACGAGCGCTAAGGCATCTGAGTTGCTCGCCACGACAAACGACGAGAACTCGACATGGATCATACCAGTAACCCGCATGAAAACCAAACCAAACCAAACGGGAGAGCAGAGCGCGGGGAACTCGCGGAAGGCGGAACCAAACAAAAGCAAGAGGAAAACGCAAAGCGATCGCTGGATCCGAACCAACAAGCAAGGGGGAGAGGGGAGGAGGGAGGGAGGGAGAGAGCAAGCGTTGCCTACCTTCACAAGCGGCGGCGAGGCGTGCGCCTCCGGGGCGGAGGCCTCCGCAGGCGGTGTAGAGCGTGAGGAGGTGGGTGGCGTTGAGCCCAGCGACGAGGAGCTGCGGCTGGGAGGCCACGCGGCAGAGGCAGGGGACTCCCCCGCCGAGGTCAACGGCGGCCACCACCGGCTCGCAGCACTGCGCGGTGGGCATATCGGGCGCGCAGAAGAGCGAGACCTGGGTGGCGAGGATGGATGGCTCGCACGAGCCCCCCGGCTGCACCGCGACGGTGGCGGCGGCCGAGGGGGCTGCTGCGGCGGCGAGGAGGCCGAGCAGGAAGACGACGACGCCGTGGCGCTCCATGGGTTGGGTGGGTCTGTCGCTCTCGCTTCGAGTTTTTTTTTTTTTGAAGGACTCTCGCTTCGAGTTGGTGGTGTGGTTCGGGTGAAGGAGGCGCTGGGGAATGTGGGGGTTATATAGGCGGAGACGAGGAGGAGGCGTGAAGGGGAAGCCAACGCCAGGCGCGTCCCGCGCGCGGCGTGGAGAGATCCTGTACGTCCGTTCCCGTGGGGACCGGCCAGCTGTCCCTGTGGACGGCGGAGATGATGGGCAGGACGCCCGGCACGTGAGTGGAGGTGGTGGGATTCTCCTGTGCTCGTACTTGCTCTCGGGAGAGGGGAAAGCAAAGGCAAGGCATTTTATTTTCGAAATCTTGCCACAGTTCGTTGTGCAATGCGCGATGCACGAAACATCAAGATTTTTTTTTTTTGCTTTAAGATCCGCGCAGACGCGAGTGTACCGGTAGAGATTGGAGAACGCACCACCGTTCTTGGGGTTTCGTCGGTGGCATTTTGGACGCGGTATGTTTATTTTGGCCATTTGGTAGCATGTTAGCTACATTATCTCTGCGTAGGCTAGCAGTTCTTATAGTTGCGGTGTAATGTTCCTGTGCACGGAGATCCGCTTGTGTCAGTGACACCGAACCGCCCTGATGATTTCTTGTAGTGCATACACGATAAAGCAGTGGCGGATTCAGGATTTTTGAGATGGGGGTACAAAGTTAAGAATCTACGGAGTATATATATAAGATAGAGAATTTTGATACACATAATATGTATATCTCATATAGTTAACCAAATAAACAATCACACATAAGCAATAAATGCAATTTCCAATATAAGTTTGATTGACTTAATTTCTAGTGAACACTGAACAGAGTACATGAAATAACATCAATGCAAAGCTGACCTGGATGGCAATGTTATAACTCAACTCGACGAGGATCTGCTTGAAAACGAGATATTATATCTTCATCGCGAACTTGTAGAAAAAAATTCCCTTTCAAGAAATGTAACGAGACAGTCATTCAAGTACTCATCTCCCATTCTATTCCTTAGCTTGTTCTTCACAAAATTCATTGCTGAGAATACTTTTTCAACACTTGCTGTTGCTACGGGAAGAACTAGCACCAATTTCAAAAGCTTGTACACAAGTGGGTAGCTGAGATGCTTCTTCGTATGAACAAGCATGACAAAAAGTACAGCAATACTCTTGACCTCTCTAAACCTTTCGTCTTTCCGCATATCACCAACAAAGAGTGTAAGTTGAAAAGGCAGATGCATAATCTCTGTGCTTGAGAAGTCATTGGGATAAAATTGTGCAAGTTTAACCAAGTTCTCCTTGGCAAAAGAGCCAAACGAATCAGTAGGATTAAATGAAGCCATGTAAACAAGCAAATCTGTATTTACCTCATCAAATCTTTCATTTAGTTCCTGAAGCTGCCTATCAATCACACTCAAAAACATTTCAATTTTAAAACGATGATGATTCTTTACTTTTGGAAAGAACATTGCTGATCTTGCAACTGGCTTGTATTGAGCATCCATATTAAGAACTTTGACTTTGTGCTTTGTGCAAAAAGAGGTAACCTCATTCAAAAAGTTTTCCCATCCATCATCTTGTCGCAGTAATTGCAATTGTAGCTTTGTCACATAAATGAGCTCAATAGCATTAACAATATCTTGATCTCTTTTTTGCAAAGCTGTGTTTAAGTCATCAGTGTACCCAAGTATAGTATTCAATAAATGTGCCATGAAAACAAATTCAAATGACTCAAATGATGCCAATGCAGTTTGAGCTTTTGTAGTTTTCATGCTTTGTGAGCGATCTTTCCCAACTCGAAACAAGACCTTCCGGATTGGACGATACAAAATAAGAAGGTGTTGTACCGTTTTATAGTGGGATCCCCAACGAGTATCTCCTGGCCTACCTAAACCCATCTCTTGATTCAAACCCCGACCACTTTCAATGTCACCAAATTCCAAAGCTTCTACAATTTGTTGAGCTTGAGCTACTCGAAGCATTTGATGTTTCTTACAAGAAAGCCCAATAGCATTCAACAAATGCCCAAGTTGCTCAAAGAACCAAACACAATCACCATTCTCCTTAGCAACAGCCACAAGAGTTAATTGAAGTTGATGTGCAAAGCAATGGACATAATACGCAGATGGAGATTCATTCATAATCAGCTTTTTTAGGCCACTAACCTTACCTTTCATGTTACTAGCTCCATCATATCCTTGACCACGAACTCTAGACAAGCTCAATGAATGTTTCATAAGTAAATTCTGGATAGCATCTTTAAGTGTCAAAGCAGTAGTGTTTTCAACATGCACAACACCAATAAATTGCTCAACAACCCTCCCTTTCTTATCAACATAACGCAAGCAAAGAGCCAACTGCTCATTTTGGTACACATCACTTGACTCATCAGCAAGTAGTGCAAAAAAATCATCTCCAATATCTTCCTTGATAAGTTTAGTGGTTTCTTTAGCACAACATTCGATAAGTTGTTTCTGAATTTTAGGGGATGTCATCTGACAATTCCGTGGAGCATTCTTTAGAACAACCTTGTTAACCTCTTCAAAATTTTCTGCTAACCAATTTAGAAGTTCAAGAAAATTTCCTGTGTTATGTGACTCTTCACTTTCATCATGTCCACGACAAGCCAACCCTTGCCGTAAAAGAAATCTTAAGCACTTAAGTGAGTAGGTTAGGCGGGCTTTGTAGACAATCTTGTCATGCTTGCTTCTCTTGTGTAAAGATTGTCTAATTGATGCATTAGGTCTAATGAACAAATCATATTTCTCTTGAGCTAGATTGTGTGCACTACTAACAGAACCAACATGTTTGTCACATCTGTCCAAATGGTTCCATTGTCTAAACCCCTCATTCACAAAACTATCCCCGCCAACATAATTAGTTCTGTCCTTAAACAAGTAGCAAACAAAACAGAATGCAGCATCTTTTTCCTCACTATATTCAAGCCAATTATACTTATCAAACCAGCTACGCATAAAGCGACGTTTACCTCCAACATTTCTCTGTGGAAAATTTTGTAGTGCCGGTCGACAAGGCCCAAGTGCAATATACCTCCTCCTAACTTCATCTTGCAGGTTTGCATCATAATCTGTGATAGCAATCCTCTTACCAGGATCATGGGGAAGATAACCAACATCATCGTCATAATCTTCCCACCAATCTTCATCTTCAGATTGTGTACTTGCAACTTGTGGTTTTGATGCTTCTGTGCTTCCATTTCCAAATTGAGGTTCTGTTTCTACAATTGCAAGTTCTTGTCCCTTGCTGCATCCAACCTCTTGTACAGGTTCTGGAGAGTTGCTCTAAACTACAGATTTTTGTTTCTTTTCAGCCCTCCCCCACATTGATTTCAAATCGACAAATTTCTTCTTCTTCTTTGAATTCTCTACAACCTAAAAATATTGAACATTTGTTCAATTCACCATTGAAGAACAAGAGAGTCCAAGAGTATTAACTATTAAGTATAAATTGACATTGTAGAATACCAACCTTGTGTGCAGGGGCGGCATGGCCGTCGGGAGCGCCACCGCCGTTGAAGCTGGAATAGGGGAGGAGCTGCCGCCGCCGCATGGGCTGCCTGGCCGTGGGGACTTCTTCGCCGTCGACGACGTGTCGGCCATTGGGTGTGGGCGCCCGGCGCCGCGCTACCGCCGGTAGTCGTTCGCCGGTCGCCGCGTCGCCGGAGACGAGGAGGGGCGCCGGGCGCGCTGTGGGCTGTGGCGGCTGTGCAAGAGAGATGGAGAGGAGGCAGGCATGGAGCAAGGCAGGAGGCGGCGTGAGAGGCAGCCAGGCAGGAGGCTACGGTTAGGTTAGGAAATGCCAATTGTGCCTTTTGGCTAGTGGGCTGAATTTGCTAAACTACCTGCACTTCTAGCTTTTTTCTATATATATGAAATATATATTATATATAGTTGATTTTTTGCAAAAATTTTTGGGGGTACAACTGTACCCCCATGTCCCACTGTGGGTCCGCCCCTGCGATAAAGTTGATTACAGTTGTCATTGTGACCACTCATAGAGAGAACTTAATGAAGTGCTTTTGGTTGTCATACCCTTCGGATTGATACTTCTGGCATCAGGGGAAACACTACTGAGAATAGTTTTGTGCTATGATCATAGCAAGCCATGTTGCCAAGCGAATTCTGTAGATGTTTGAGGCACCACAAGATCCGTTTGTGCGGTGTTGTTTGAATGTAGGTTGATCTTATATAGCATATGTCATGTGATGTAGGTATTTCAAGCCGCAAGGATGGCGATGATGGCCTACAAGTATCAAGCTCAGGCGTTGATGAGAGACTAGTTGCTAGCTGATCCACTCGTTCCATACACCTCGGTGCTCATTGGCATTTTCTTGTGCAAGATGGTGATTTTGTCCATTCTTCTGATTTCTAAGCTACGATTGATGATTGAATTGGGAAATCAACGTAGTGCTTATAACCAGTGATCCATGTTTCTGACTTACTTATGAGAAGATCGGTTACCTTTGAGAGCTTTAGTAACACCACATGCTTTTACACTACACCCCCAAGGAATAACACTACAAGTTCCAGCATTCTGTGACTGGCTAATTACTACATATAGGATTACTTACTGGCTTATTAACTGAAACAGAGATTAACTGTGCCTCCCAAAATAACCCAAAATATTTCTTTCTACTTCCTTTTTAGAGAGGTTGGTTCAGTTAATGTGCTATTGAACACATTGATTTTCCCCTTCATTCTACATCTTTCGGAGATCATTAAAATTTTGTCATTGGAAAAATTTTTAACAAGTGGCTGTTTAAATTAGTGTGCGAAAGTTAAGCACCATCGAATCCATTATATTATTTTTATTGTAAGTCGAATGAGCTTGTGTCTATTTAAGGATACAGAACAAGACAAAAAAAAATGGTATCGGGTGTTTGAGTTATGAGTTATATATGACTTGTAAACATATTTTGCCATCTTTCGTCAACGACAAAACAATCTTCTGGAGAAACTTTCGAATGCGGCACAATATATGTCATGGTATTGCTGGCTGCTTGATGAGGTACATTCCTAATAATTCAGATATACACATCGAGTTGCTGATAGGATCAATTACAGGTGCACATGCAAAGAAACTACGAGATCAGGTGAATTTGCTTCTTAATGCACGTCATTAATTTTACCAAGAATTTTATACTACTTAAATCTTGAAATTTACTTGTGCTTAGGTATTTAGATCAATATGGTACGCAAGAGGAAGAAGAAGAAGAAGAGCTACGGCCTGATTGTGGGCTATCGCCAAAAGGGAGGCTGTCAAAAAAGGAGTCCAATGCTTTGGTGATGTTTGGGCCGTCCGATTAGAGCATGGTTGCCAAGTAGGATCAATTTACACATAGTTAGATTTATTTATTTTTATCCTATACACAAAAGCCAAAACAATTCAAACCCTAGTTTTTGCATCTGTTATTTTCGTGAGTTTTGTTAGGTTTTGATCCATTAGAATTTTTGTTTAAGTATTGATCATCATGTTTCTTTTGCGTAGCTTAATCATTGTGTCGTTTCCTTTGTTTCATTCGAAAGTATTAATCACAGTGAGCTTCACTTATATTATTTTCTTTTATCTTTGAGGCTAGCTTTGGACATTGTAACACGGGTTGCTCTTAGTAATAAATTACACTTATTGAAATTTGAGTTTGTGCAAAGAAGGCAACCGACATATAGAGAGCTACGGCTTGAAAAAAAGGCCAAAGAAAGAACTAATTGGCCAAAACTTAAGTCACAAAAGAGAGCTACGGACTGCTGCATATACCACGTGTGCAATTGTATGCAACTATATGCTAGGGCTTTGAGGGCTTTTTGCTCGAGCAACGGCTCGCCAAGCACGAATTTGCGGGCCAAAGGTAGGTACGGTATATCATCATTGGTCTTCTTTGCTTTGCCCTTGCTGGCCTTGCTGCCTCGGCTATAGATCGACTTCACAGCAGTCGACTTTGAAGGTAGCAGTGGTGCAAGTTGCTCTGGCGAGAATAACACCCGTGGAGATAGCACCGGTGCAGTTACCGGTGGTGGAACCGTGTAACAGCCTGAAGTTTTTAAATTTGAAAATATGGAGTTTGAGTTATTTTTGTCTATTATAATATTTGAATTTGGATTTTCATGGTATTTTTAAATTCTTATTGAGCTCTCAAAAGTTAAAGAAATTCAATAAAGACCAAAATCAAAATCAATAATATTAATGCTACACATGAGAATATACAAATAAAGGAAACTTAAAATCTAAATTCGAATCTGAAAAGATGATCCATAAAATACCACAAGGGAATTGGGGGTAAACATGAAATCCCATCTCTAAACATAGTGGCATGAATGACAAGGAGGTGAACAATTAAAATGCTAACCTATATGGGGGTATATATATATATATAATATCATTTAAAGATAATAGTATATGAAGGGAAAACCAAAAATAAATAGAGCCTAAACAAGTATGCATACAAGGGCCTAGAAAGATAAGCAAGACATAAAATGTAGTGATACAAAATATAGGCATGAAGAAAATATAAACACACACACACACACACACATATACACAAATAAAATAAATCTAAAAGCTAGGTTAACAAAGAAGGGGAAATAAATGAAGCCAGAAAAACATATGAATATCAATATATATAAATAAACATGTATGTACATACACAAAAACCAGAGAGAAATGAAAATATGAATACCTGTATATACCCTAGGATATATGTGTAAATGTATATATATACATATTCCAAAGGTAAAAGCAAAATAAAATAAAAAGTAAAAATAATGACATTTACAAATATATGTATACAATTGAATATAACAAGAAAGTAATATTTACGTAATAAGTATCAGCAAAATGGTAGGTGTAGAATTACAGGGAGCAAGGAAGTGAATATATACACACACATAAATACCCGATAGGAAAATAAAAGAAAATACAAGAGAGAAAGAAAAAGAAAAAGAAAATCGGCCGGGCCGGCCATTACCCCGGCCCAGCCCTCGCTTCACGCGTGGCCTACGTGCGCGCGCGGACGCACGCCGCACGGCCCAGCGCGGCCCAGCGCCCCCGCTGCCCAGCTCCCGAGCGCGCTCGCTCCCGCTGGCGAGTGGGCCCGCTCCCTCGCGCGCGTCGCCTCCTACTGGCCGGTGGACCTGCCTCCACCCGCGCCTTACGCCTCTGCCACGCGGGCCCGCTCCCCGTGCCCCGCCTGCTCTTTCTCCCGCGGTCGCGCGACCCCACGCGCCAGAGTCCCTCCCCTCTGGCCGGTGGACCCCGCCCGCGCTCTTTTCTTCCTCCTCCCTCTTCTTCCTCCACGCGCCCGCACTCGCTCTCCCTCGTGCTCACTCCCTCTGCGTAGCAAATCCTCCTCCTTCTCTCTCTCACACCCGCAGGCAGAATTCAGTGCACCTCCTGTTACCTCTCTCCTACAAAATCCCGGCGAGATTTGGTTCACCTCCCCTCGTCGGCGTGAGCAGGGCGGAGACCGCCATCGCGTCGCCACGCGCCCCCTCTCCCGGCTATAAATACATCGCCTGGGAGCTCCAATCACGTCACAATACCCCCTTCTCTCTTCCCCTGCAAGTAATCGAGCCGTAACGCCCCCAATTGCCGCCGGCCCCTCTTTCTTCCCGAGCTCCGGCGCCGCCCTCCCCGCCGACTCCCGCCGTAATAACCCGATTGCTTTCGTCCACACCCTCCTCGGAGCATCGCCAACCCGTTCCAAGCCTTCCCCACGCCTCCCGTGGCCTCCACCTCGCCGGCGTCGGCCGCCTCCCTGAACCGCCGCCGTCGCACGTCGCCGGCTCGCCACCGTGCTCCTCCATCCCGGCCGACTACACCAGAAGACTCACCGTCACGCCAGGATTATATTCCACGAACAACCCAGACCCCTCCGGCCACCACTCGCCGCCGGCGTCGCCGTCCTCTTCTTCCTCTGCCCGGCCGCCTCCGCGAGCTACCTCAAAAAGGTAAGCTACCCTTATGGGGTAGGCAAAGCCTCCCCGCCCACTTGGTTACCAGTGCGCATCCCTTTCTTCCCCGCTCCCGCGGCGCGCGTTCGAGCCCCGGCTCCGCGCCTGCGGTCGAGCAATTTCTTTTAAAATCCTCGCTGACAGGTGGGCCCCACCTGTCGGCCAGTGTAACCAGAGCGGCCGACTGACCGCTGGGCCCCACCGGTCAGTGGCGCATCCGCACAGAGCCCGTACTGACAGGTGGACCCCACTGAACAGTAGCTGGGACCCACTTGTCAGCGGCACAGCAATAAAAGAATTAAATAAAAAGAAAATGGCATGTGGGACCCACTGTCAGAAATTTCATAATTGTTGGAATTAACTGAACTGAGAACTTCAAATAATCATAACTTAATCATTTGAACTCCAAATTAAGTGAGACAAATTTCTAAATTCATCTAAATTCAAGATCTATCCAATGAAACTAAAATCATAATTTTTGGAGTTCATTTGAATTTATGGTGATATTTTGTTGATTGGATGTTTTCTTTTTATCCAAATTTTCGCGCACGATTACAATAGCTTACGAAGCTCAAGAGGAAGAGTTCGAGGCCGCAGCACTAGGAGATCCGGATAATCCAGCACCCGACCATTGTGACCAAGGCGAGTCAATACTTTGATCATGTTGAACCCACATTTATGCAAATTACTTGGTTTTAAATTAACAAAATGCATGCTGTTATTTTTATGCAAATACATGCTAAACTTGATATTCTAGTTAAATGCCAATGCTTACCTTGAATAGTATTACCCTCCTTTGGAATGATTGAATGTGAAAACCTTGTCGCCCTAGCAAAAGTATAATACTAATATTTCGAAAATAAGTCCCTAATGATATGCTATGCTTAGTGTTGCATTAATACTCAGGGGGCGCTGAAATGCCCCAAGTTTCATTGTCACTTTTAATCCTAAGAACTGGTTTGGGCAGTCATGGTGATAATGACTGACATACTTGATATACCTATTTTACACATCCCAAAATCCCCAACTTGTTTAAAATGTCTGGGCGGATTGGTTCGATGGTGTGTATGTGTGGTGCAGTGGATGCACAGTGTGGTGCAGTGGATGCACAAAGTGGGTTAGTGATAAGACCGCCCAGATGCCACTAAGGACTGAATCTTGTCATGTCAACCCGTGTAAAACCGTACAACCACAAGTCTGTAAATTACAACTTGGCTAAGTAAATTTATCGAAACTCCGGACTCATCTCACGGGTAGGGGTGTGAAGGGGTTATGCTATGGCAAGGGGGCCTGAAGGGACACCAGTGGAGGGTGAAGTTTCCCAGCTGTCCTACGTTGCGGAGAGGTAGAAGTCCGGCTGCGTAGTGGCTGGGGAAACATCCCGCGCACAGATGGGACCCACCGCAAGTGGGCAGTTTCCCATAAATGTGAGATGACAAAAGGGTCTAGATATTTTGAAAAGTCACTGTGATGGTCTGCTCAACCACACGTCTAAGGAATCGTGTGGGGCAATGAGTTGATTGTCTCTTGTGGTGAAAGTGTACAAACTCTGCAGAGTCTAAAACTATTCGAATAGCCGTGCCCACGGTCAAGGGCAGACATGGGAACTTAACTAGATATAGTTCTGTTTACAAAAATATTGAAAAATGGGAATGGAAAAGTGGAAGGGCAGAGGAAAGCCCTGATTTGAGTTGTCCTGGGTGTCGTCCCAGTGGTAAGTTAAGCGGCTATAACGCTGAAAAATGTCATACGGTGTGATGCCATAGGTATGGAGAAATTATGGTGATATTAGGCATATGGTGTGATGCCATATGTATGGAAATTCATATTAATATTCCTTGAACATTATGTTTTTGCTCAAAACTGCTAGGTCTCAGGAAATTTTATGTATTATATTTCAAATAGTGGCATTCCTATTCTTACAAAATAAAATATGGGTGGAATAAACAGTGTCGCGAGTAAAAGAGAGGAATGTTTGTAGAGTACCTATAAAGGCATTGGTGGATTCATGTCGATCTTGAATAGGAAATGATAGTGTGGGTTCTGGAGGAAATAAATTGGTGAAGTCTAGCTAAATGATAGGCTAGATAGAGGATTTAAATGATTTTTGGAGATTTAGGAATTGCACAGATAGATATTGGATTATGACACTGATAAATAAATTCTTGGGAGATGTCAATATTAGAATTAATAGATTCAATTACTAGATGAATCAAATGAATTTTTGAGGATTTGGTGGAATAATACAAGTATTGGATTATAATTCTTGATTAATGATATTCTTGGTGGATACATAATAGTGATTGTTAATCCTTGGAAGATGTTGTCAATATAGGGAATTAATAGGAGTTGATCAATTACTAGAGGGACGAATTAAATTTCTGAGAAGATTAGAGGAGTCATGATAATTAGTGGATTATAATCTTGGTAAATTGAATTTTTGGTGGAGGTATATCTAAGGATTAGCTAGTGATAGATAATGGAAAAATGAGATGGATTATTGGATTATGGGTTGAAATCAATGACAAAAAGGATTGAATACAAATGATATCGGTGGATTTGAAAGTAATTATGTTAGAGAATCATTAGAGTTCAGAGGTAAGGGGCTGATGAATAGTAATGACAGGATTGGATTATTAATAATTCAAAGTACAAAGTATGATCGGTGGATTAAATAAATGATGATACTTGCTGTTTGGAGTTTTAGACAGCAATCAATAAATAGAGTACATTTCCGGTGGATTAAGTCGATTTTGGTAATTGTAGTGTGGAGTTAGGTAGTAATAATAAAACTTTGATTAATTAAGAATAATAATGCCGCTAAAAGCAAATTTTTGGCAAATAAAATAACCCGAGCCTTTCCTTTGGTATGCCATACATACTATTTATTTGCATTCTGTGTATTGGCTCGCGGAGCACGGGGTCGGAGTGCTCACGCTCGCTTTTGCGGCAAAATTCAGAATCAGGAGTCAAATCACCTCGCCTCAGCAACAAGAGTGGACAAGCTGGCAGATAAGATGAAGATGTCAAGGGCTAGGTCGCGAACCTCCAGTTGGCTGCCTGTGGGCATGTCCTGAAGGTCCCACCTATGTGCTTCGTTCTTCCGCTGCTGCAATTTATGGATTTCGACCTAATCGGCCCATGAGTAAGTTTATTATTTTATTTATGTTTCCGCATGATATGTACTTGATATTCAGAACTGTAACTGTGCGCACTATCTACTGATCCAGGGAATAGTGCAATTAAATACAGTAGATTCCGGATTGTAAAATCTGGGTCTGACAAACCAACTGGTCTTGTAATGGAGATGGCACCAGTGCATGTTGCTCTGGTCCTGCCACCGGTGAAGAAGCCTCCAGGGAGATGTCACTTTTGGGCCACTGGATGAATGTTCCAATGGCCTGTCCTAGAGTCACGATCTCGTCGTTGGGGGGCTTCGGCAGCGGGACCACCTCAAAATTGACATGCACACCATCCACATTAACTTTTGCGAAGCCTGGCGCTAAATCTTGACCGTGCACCATGGCCCCGATACCAGACGAATATGCCTGGCCCCAAGCAGCGTACAAGGGAATGGAGCCATATCTCACTTGGAGCCTGCACTTCGTAGGCTCCTACATAACGATACAAAATTAGCTACTCGAATAGGCCTATCAATGGAGCAAGCATTCGAGAGATAATAATTGTTACCAGGATGCCGTCCACAGGAAATTTGGCCTGGGTTTGCGTCGGATTGGACGCGCAGCTACTCGGAAGGTTGTGTGGGCTAGCTAGCACAGGAGCGGCGGTAGCGGCCTGCTGACTTTCTGTTTGTTTTCGCACCTCATCTCTGATTACATCAGCCAGCTCACCTATTAGCTCCTTTCTAAGAGATGCCTTGATCTCTTCTCGTAGCTGTACGTCACGCTCGGCTTTATTTCTCTTCCTACGCCGATACATTCCAGAGTCATCTTGAAAACCATATTTCCAAGGAACGTAAAGGCCAAGGCCTCTCGTACGACCCGGGTGCTCCTTGTTTCCCAGGGCCACGGATAGCATATCATTCTCCCTTGTTCCCTGGAATGATCCCAGGGTAGATTCAAAACTCGGCTCTTCCTGCAAGAGCACGACATGTCATTTCAATTCGTACGAAGTTGTGGAGTAATTACAAGCTACGTAGTTCGATCGATGTCTTACCAGGCGCTGGGACACTTGCTGGTCTGCAGGGTTTCAAAAGGAGACGTCCCCCGATGTCGTTGTAGATGACCTTGCTCTAATCCAATTTCGAGCGCGCTCATCGGGGATATTGGAAAATGGCGGGGGCGATGTCCTGTGCAGTTGCCAGGTCATCCTCCTTCCTCCATTGCGGGATTTTACCCGCATACCCAGCTGTGCCAAGTCTGTGGGGGTGTGTGTTTTTTCCAGGAGGGCCTTGTGCGCCACACTTGTACTTTTGAAATCTTCGGTCATTTTCATCGCCTTGAACTCTTCCCATTGTGGTTGCAGGAATGAGTATTTATGAAAAGGCGTTTTGTCTGTCTCCATGTATTTCTTGACAAGCGTGCTCTTGAAGTTCTTCCATGCTTTGCACGCCGCTAGGTAAGTTTGTCGTTGCACAGCGTATTGGTGTTCTTCTGGGATCTCGAACGATGCCAAAATTTTGGTCCACAACTCACGTTTCTGAGTGTCAGGCACGTTCTTCCACGAATTGTATGTGATCTCAATTCGTTCTCATGCAACTATTCCGACCATGCTTCGGAATGTGTTTACTGCTTTGTGAGGAAGGAGAGGGACCCCAGATGCATCCACCGCTGTGATGGTCAATCGACCCTCAGGCTTCTTCGATAGCCCTTTTCCTTGGCGTCTTGATGTTGGAGCGGACGACTCCGGCGATGGTGTTGAAGAATGCGCGGATGACATGTTGCTCAATTTGTGGGTCTATTAGGATAAGATAAGAAAGTGCCATACCATAAGATAAGAAAGTGCAATATCTATTTATTTCGCTCAATATAGGCGATATATACATATATAATGGTAGCAATATGAAGCAACAAGCAACAAGCATCAATAATAGAATCAATAACAGTCTAGACATGAATATGTATGACAATGTAAAAGGCATGTATCAATTAAGACTAGCAACAAGCTCAAGTTTTAATTGATTAATTTGTGCTCTCAAATTGTAGGGTTGCACAAGATTAATCTTGGCCGTCCCGCTACTAAATCATATACTCTTCCTTGATTGGTTATGCCAAATAATGAATTCAGTCTTTTGAACTCTAGATACAAACTCTACAATCTCAAGATCAAGATATATTCAGCATGCATATATTCAGACAGCAGTATTCATACAGATCAAGACCATACAAGTTAACTTTGCCCAATAATTCAGTCTTTCAACTTGTCAAGATTAAATCCTAACAGATCAATTTAATAACATGGTATAACCTGAAAACTGCATGAACCGACAGGAACAAGAACAATATATCAATGTCTAGAGATTGTCTCCTGGGGTTTAAAGTTAATTATGACAAAAGAGTTGGCAACTATTAGAGCTCAAAGACCGAATAAACCAATCTCAGTATATGAATTTATCATCATCGAGCAACTGTAAATCCCACAGGCAATGTATGTCTACCAGTGCCAGATAATATATGGAAGATTAACAAACTTGCACGATGACGACGAGCTCGGGGAGGTGGCCGGCGAGGGCTCGGGGAGGCAGCCGCGACGACGGGCTCGGGGAGGCGGCCGCGACGACGGGCTCGGGGAGGTGGCCGGTGAGGGCTCGGGGAGGCCGTCGCGACGACGGGCTCAGGGAGGTGTCCGGCGAGGGCTCGGGGAGGCGGCTGCGACGACGGGCTTGGGGAGGTGGCCGGCACGGGCTCGGGGAGGCGGCGACGACGACGGGCTCGGGATCTAGATCGAATAACTGCAGCGCACACGGAAAACCCTAGCCAGAGGGTATATATAGGGAGGTTATCACAGATGGTTCTAAACTTAGAACCGTCTGTGATGAATATCACAGACGGTTCTAAGTTCAGAACCGTCTGTGATAAGCCTTTGCCGACTGTAGTTATTAAGACAACTCCAATAACCACAGCTGTATTCATGATCAACCACCAAACAGCTGCATTCATATACAACACCAACCAGCTGCATTCATATACAACACCAACCAGCTGCATTCACACAGTGTATTTCTTGATACATTTTGTCATTCTCAAAATTGACTACATCACACATTTTCACATATACATAAATGCAAATTCACAAATACATCACACTGCAGCATTGTTCTATACATAAATGCATGCCAATTCACATGTACATCACACATATACATCACATATACATAAATGCCAATTCACATATACATTCACATATATGTCGCACATTCTCATTGTACTTGCTTATTGCCTTTAAAAATTAGCCCTTCGTTATGATCAATGCGTACGTAACTAGTTTCGTCACGTTGTTCGTTGTCGACCCTTATGCCATTTCCAAAAGGAGGTAACTCGTCAAATTGATTGTATTCCTCCTCGTCCACTACATTCTCCACTCCGACAATTCTCCTTTTTTCCATGAAGAACTACATGGCGTTTCTTATTTGCCGGGTCGGTTACATAGAAAACTTGAACAACTTGATTGGCGAGTACGAATGGTTCGTCTTTGTACCCGACACGTTGGAGGTCCACGGTCGTGACACCGTACTTGTCAACCTTCACCTGTGGGAGATGCACCCAACGACAGCGAAATAAGGGGATCTTGAAAACCACATAGTCGAGCTCCCAAATCTCTTCTATGAAGCCATAGTACGAGTTTCTCGACCCATCGGTACTGAACGCATCTATGCGGACACCGCTGTTCTGGTTAGTGCTCTTTACATCCTGAGACTGCGTATAGAATGTGTACCCATTTATGTCATATCCTTGCCATGTTACAACTGTAAATGTCGGCCCTTTTGCCAACCATGTCAGCGTCTCACTCGGCGAGCTCCTAACGATTTGCTCCTTCAACCATTGGTTGAACCGACGGTTGTGTTGCCTTATGATCCAAACATCCGGCCGCTCCGGATTCTGTTGCCGAAGCACATCCTTGTGCTGGTCCACATAAGGCGCCACTTCAGTCATGTGTTGCAACACCGTGAAATGGGCTTGAGTATATGTGTCCATATCTGGAGTGATTGCTTTCCTTCCGATAGTTCCGAGACCCTTCAGCCTCCCCTCATGACGAGATTGAGGGACACCTATCGGTTGAATCTGAGCCCTATAATCGACACAAAACTCAATGACCTCTTCGCTTGCATAACCTTCGATGATGCTACCCTCCGGCCAAGAACGATTCCGTACGTAAGACTTGAGAATTCCCATGAACCTCTCAAATGGGTACATGGTACGTAGGAATACGGGCCCGCACATTTTTATTTCCCACACAACGTGAACAATGAGATGGACCATGATATCGAAAAACGAAGGAGGGAAATACATTTCAAGGTGACATAGAGTCATCACCACCTCGTCCTGCAGAGCATCTAGTTCTTCGGGATCGATGACCTTCTGAGCAATTGTGTTAAAGAAATAACATAGCCTCATGATTGTCTCTCGGACTTTGATCGGCAAAATATTTCTAATTGCAATAGGGAGCATCCGTGTCATCAGCACATGACAATCATGTGACTTCATGCCATTTTACTTCAAATCTTGCATCGAAACAAGTTTCTTCACGTTACCGGAGTAACCAGACGGAACTTTGACACCATGCAAGCACTGGCACAGTTCTGTTTTCTCAGCCTTGGACAAGGTGTAACATGCAGGGGGAAGGTACGTTCTGTTTTCTCAGCCTGGCACGTGTCGGTGCTAACTCAGGCCTGATGTCCATGTCAGCCAAATCAAGCCGTGCGTTAACACCGTCCTTTGTTTTATCACGAATGTTCAGTAAAAGACCAATCAAGCTGTCGCATACATTCTTTTCTACGTGCATGACGTCGATGCAGTGTCGAACATTTAGGTACTCCCAATAAGGTAAGTCACAAAATATTGATCTCTTCTTCCATGTGTTCTTCTCATGAGCCCTCAATTTACGTCCCTTTCCGAGGACAACATCTAAATCCTTAACCATATCATAAACCTCGTGTCCCCTTAAATGCCTTGGAGCTAAACCATTTTCCTTCTCTCCGTCGAATTGTTTCTTCATCTTGCGGTATGGGTGAGCCCTCCGAAGGAACCGGCGGTGACGCATGTAGACGGTTTTGCGTGAGTGGTTCAGCCACACACTCTCGGTACCATCTAAACAGTGAGTACAAGCTTTGACACCTTTTGTACTATGGCCTGATAGGTTACCAAGGGCAGGATAATCATTTATGGTGCAGAACAATAAGGAGCGCAGAGTGAAGTTCTCTCGTTTGTATGCATCCCATACCTGTACCCCTTCGTTCCACAGTATTTTTAGATCTTCCACCAACGGTGCTAGGAACACATCAATATCATTCCCATGTTGTTTTGGCCCTTGGATAAGTATCGACAGCAAAATATACTTTCGCTTCATACACAACCAAGGAGGAAGGTTATAGTGCAGAGAGTCACAGGCCATGTGCTATGTCGGCTGCTCATGCTACTGAAAGGATTCATTCCATCTGTACTCAGTCCAAACCTTATATTCCTTGGTTCTGCACCGAAGTCTGCAAAACTCCTATCGATGTTTCTCCACTGCACGAAATCAGCAAGGTATCTTAGCATTCCATCCTTCTTGCGCTCCTCCGAGTGCCAACGCAGCAGTTTTGTCTCCTTTGGATTTGCAAAAAACCTTTTCAAATGGGGAATTATAGGAAAATACGATGCCACCTTAGCAGGAGGTCCTTTCTTCGCCTCTGTTCCCTCGCCATCATCTGATTGATTGTTACGTTTGTATCGGGATGCGTTGCACACCGGACATACATGCATGTTTGTATACTCTTTACGGTAGAGGATACAGTCGTTCGGACATGCATGTATTCTTTCTACTTCCATTCCCAACGGACAAAGAACCTTCTTGGCTTTATACGTGGTTTTAGGCAACTCATTTCCCTCCGGAAGCATGTCCGCTAAAAGACCTAGCAGCGCCGTGAAACTCTTGTTGGACCAACCATTGCTTGCCTTCAATTTCAACAGTTCAAGCACGGCCGACAACCTCGTGTACTTGCAGCACGTGAACAAAGGTTTTTCCGAGTCCTCCATCAAGCCCCGGAATTTAACATACTCTCTCTCTCATCATAGTTCTCTTCTACATCGCGAAGCATCTGATCCAGATTATCATCGTGCAACCTATCAGAATCCAAACGACAATCGACATCATCCGGTGGCATGTCATTCACTTCACCGGTGATGTCATCCAGCGGCATATCATTCACTTCACTGACGATGTCATCCAGCGGCATATGATCATTCACTTTGCCATGACTGGTCCAACACGTATAATCCTTTTTGAAACCCCTCCGAATCAAGTGCGCTTCAATTTGCCCTCGGTTCTTAAACATCTTTAAATTTTTGCAGTCAGTGCATGGACAGTACATATATTCCACCCCCTTATTCAACATATCCTCCTTGGCGGCTCTTATAAAAGCAGACACGCCATTAATGTACTCTTCACTCACACGGCTCGCAGCATACATCCAGCTTCAGTCCTACGTTACGTACATATATAACAACTTAGTATTAAAAATTAGATTAACTAATTATTACTACTCATGGATTACTTAGACCTAAATTGTAATGCAATTAAAGAAAAAATAAATTTCATTACTAACCATATCTAGAGCAACCAGGAAAGTATGAATCTTCAAAGCTCAATCTCTGCCTCTTCCCACCAAATTAACTGGCCTGAAATCGCCTAGCTTCCTCCTGAGTGAAAAAGTGCGCAGCAGTGCCTAGATCTGGATCGAAATGAAGACAGATGTGGTCTGAGCATCGCAATAAATGCCTAGTGCCATTATCACTTTGTGAATTATCACAGACGGTTCTTAATGCAGACCGACCGTCTGTGATACTCCTTTTTCCCGCCACAAATACCACAGACAGCCTCCAAATTACAACCGTCTGTAATAGTATACATCACAGACGGTTTCACAAAACCGTCTGTGATTTGGCGTCTACTATTAGGCTTTCTGTAGTCGTGTGTAGAATTTGAGACAGGGAGGTCGCTCGGTGGAGGAATACTATAAGGATATGGAACAAGCTATGCACGAAAATGAAAAACAAACCCTTGCGCGTTTTCTATTTGGCCTAAATAAAAATATTAAACGCATAGTGTAATATCAGCCCTACAACACTATTGTTGATTTGGTGTATCAAGCAACAAAGGTAGAGAAGCAGCTATTAGAAGATGTGAAACCAGCACAAGGACAACATCCTTCAATTTGAAAGCTCCATCATCAAATTTGGGATGATTCAATTTAGGACAAGATACATTTTCAGCTAGTTCAAATTCAAATGCCAATGCTCGTCCTTCCTCTATTGGAAAATCAGCACCTGCATCAAGTGAGAAGAAAACTACTCCATCCCCTACATCATCAATTGGTGCCGTAGCAAAGAGTAGGAAAATTCAATATTTCAAGGGTTTTGGGCATGGTCACATTTCTAGGGAGTGTCCCAACAACCGAGTTATGCTTGTGTCGGAAGATGGAGAGTATGAATTCGCAAGTGAAAATGAGATTGAGCTCAGCCCTAAAAAGGAGAGATATAAGGATGCCATAGATGACAATGAAGAGGTTGATGTATTGCATTATGAAACGAGAGAGGCACTAGTAGTCATAAAACATTTGAGCATGCTTGCACAAGAAGGAGATGCATATCTGCAACGACTCAACTTGTTTCAAACACAAGCCAAAGTAAACAACAAGGTAATTAAACTTATTATTAATAGTGGTAGTTGTCATAACTTGGTTAGTGTTGAATTATGTGAAAAGCTTGGTTTAAAGATGCTGAAACATCCACGTCCATATCATGTACAATGGTTTAGCGAATGTGGGGATGTGAAGGTTCAGTTTGTAGTGCATATTACTTTCAAGATTGGTGATTATGATGACACCGTTGAGTGTGATGTAGTATCTATGATAATGTGTCATTTGCTGTTGGGAAGGTCATGGCAATATGATAGAAGTATGCAACATGATGGGCGTTCAAATAGATATGTTTTTAAGTGGAAACAAAAGACAAAAGAGTTTAACCCAATGACTCCTAATTAAATACATGCTAAATATCAGCAAAAAAAGCTTGCTGAAATTGAGAATAAAAAGAAGAAAAGAGAAACTTCCACACATCGGTGAATGAGAGTCACAAGCTAAATATGAGAGAAAAAGTAAGAGTGAGAAAGGATGATTATGTTAGCCACAAAATCATATTTGAAAGATGTGAGCAATGACCCATCAAAGATGCACTTTGTACTTGTGTACGAAGATGCAACTGTTTTGCTTTCAACTAATGACTTAATATCTCTTTTTAGTGATATTTTCCCTCTTTTGGATACATTTAAGGACGTGTTTTCGGAGGAGATATCAGCGGGACTTACACCATTGCGCGGAATAGAGTATCAAATTGATCTAGTTCCCGACGCATCACTTCCAAACCGTCCACCATACCATACCAATCCAGAGGAAACCAAAGAAATTCAATGCCAAGTGCAAAAGCTACTTGAAAAAGGGTATGTACGTGAAATTCTTAGTCCTTACACTATCCTTGTAATTTTTGTTCCTAAGAAAAATGGTACATTGAGAATATGTGTTGATTGTCGTACTATTAACATCACTGTTAGATATCGTCATACTATTGCTAGGTTAGATGATATGCTATATGAACTTAGTGGTGCAACTATTTTCATTAAAATTGATTTGAAAAGTGGCTACCATCAGATTGGGATGAAACTTAGCGATGAATGGAAAACTGATTTTAAAACAAAATTTGGATTGTATGAGTGATTAGTAATGTTTTTTGGATTAACTATTGCACCTAGTACATTCATACGACTGATGAATCATGTTTTAAGAGCATTCATTGGCAAATTTGTTGTGATATACTTTGATGATATATTGATCTATAGCAAAACGATGGATAACACATTGATTATATTAAACAAGTGCTAGAAGTGCTTAGAAGTGAGAAATTGTATGCTAATATTGATAAATGCACTTTTTATACCGATAAAGTTGTGTTCTTAGGCTATATTGTTTCTAGATAAAACATTGAGGTAGATGAATTTGAAACTGAAGTAATTAAGGATTTTCCTACACCTGTGAATGTTAGTCAGATCAGAAGCTTTCATGGTCTTGCTAGGTTTTATCGATATTTTGTTAAAGATTTCAGCACTATTGCTGCCCCATTAAATGAGTTAACTAAAAAAGGTGTTGTGTTTGAATGGGGTACATCACAAGAAAAAGCTTTTCAAGAACTAAAGAAACGTCTAATTGAAGCACCATTCCTTGCTTTGCTTGATTTCACTAAAACTTTTAAGATGAATGAGATGTTAATGAAATAGATATTAGTGATGTTTTAATCCAAGAAGGAAAACCAATAGCATATTTTAGTGAGAAACTAGGAGGTGCTCAATTGAACTATTCTGTGTGTGATAAAGAATTGTATGCTTTGGTGTGAGTGCTTGAAACTTGGCAACATTATTTTTGGTCTAAAGAATTTGTTATCCACTCTGACCATGAAGCTTTGAAATATTTGAAAAATCAAGTTAAACTAAACCATAGATATGCTAAGTGGGTAGAATTCATTGAAACTTTCCCATATATTATTAAGTACAAGAAAGAAAAAGAGAATGTGGTAGCTGATGCCTTATCTAAAACAAATACGCTTTTAACTCAATTGGAAGTAAATGTATCTGGATTAGAGAGCTCGAAAGATTTATATGCTTTCGACCATGAATTTTTAGAATCATATTCTAAATGCAAAGATGGGAGAGGTTGGAAAACATTCTATGATTGTAGTAGAGGTGACCCCCACCTAAGCCCATACAACCTGTTAGGGGCTAAAAGACCCATGGGATATGCACAAGAATTTGTATGCCCCTTTGCATGGTATACAACTGTGCAGGGTATTATTGTAATCAAGCCTTATGGTCATATATATATATATATATACCCTAGCCGTGGAGGACGACCAAGGCTAGTTCATTTATCATAACCACTCTACTACTCTCCTAATTTACTGTTTGGCCTGTAGCCACAATAGTTGGTGCCGTCCGTGGGAATGACAACGAGCAAGCCGCAGGCCTGAGAAGCAATGGCGCCTAAGAAGGCATTGATGACAGCAAAGAGGAAGTAGAGCACGACAGCAGCGGTCGCGAACGCTAGGGCCTCAGGTGGTGGGCAGTCTACGTGGGCACCCGATGGTAACATCGGTGCGGCGAGAGGCCCCGGCAACGACGTCCGCATCCATGCGATCGGCGACCATGGCGCGGCGGCCGACCCCATCGGTGGCACCCGCGTTGGCAGGACTATCGGTGTCGACACTCGCGCCGGTAGTCCATCGACTCGGGAGCCAGCGCGGGGGTGACCATTGGTCCTGACGCTCGCGTTGGCCTTGTCGCCAACCGTGAGGCCAACTGCACCAATGTACCGAGTGGCTCTGGCGAGCAGGCCGTCATCGCCAGCAACCTCGCAACGCGTACCTCCGCCCAAGAGGGTACGATCGCCCTGACAATAGACGACACTTTGATGGCCGTAGCACGCTTCGACGTGTAGATCCGGAGTCTCCACTCTCCACCGGGCTACAACAATCAGCGTGGCTGGAAGACTTCAAATTCCTGACCATCGAGCCGTACAAGGGTGATACGGACCCTAGAGAGTTCGTAAGAGGATATGAGACGGCTATCGAGGCCACCGGTGGGGATGACTCCACCAAAGCAAAGGGATATCCGCTCACCCTCCAAGGGGTGGCGCTCGCCTGGCTCTTTACCATTGAGTCAAACTCCATATATGCATGGGAGCAGATCCGAGACTGCTTGTACAACAATTGCCAGGGTCGATGCAGGCCAGATTTTCGCCATCAAGCAGAAGCCCTCGAAGAAGCTCTGAGAATACTTTAAGTGCTTCGCCAAAGTTTGCTGTCAAGTTAAAGACATGAATGAGACTACCATCATCAATGCGGCGATTCGGGGTCTTCGTCCGGGGCTGCTGGCTAAGTACAATGCACGCAAACCCATAAAGACAGTTGCCAAGATCTTCGACAAGATGGAAGAATACGCAAGAGCAGAAGAGGATGCACAATGGCGCAAGGGTGACACCTCCGACACTAAGCAAGTGCAGGACCTACTGAAGGACAGCTCTAGCCGCAAGCAACGTAGAGGCCAAAGGCCCAAATACGTCTTCGACATCAACAAGGGGTCCGATGACAGCACCCCCGTTAATCGGGGATGGGGTCGCAGAGGTCGAGGACACGGATGAGGCCGAGGCCGTGAGGACGGAGCGCACAACCATGAAGAGCACCAACAACATGGGCTTTGGTGCGAGGTACATGGGCACGGCGACCACCTCACTCGACATTGCCCTACCATCGCAACGCTCCAGGAGAGCGTCAGGGATAAAGCCCTGGAAGTGAGGACCCCAGTAGTAGCCCACACATAGTCCCCGGAGGACCTTTTACAGATATATCCCACTGATGGAGGGCAGTGCCACGTCATAAATGTCATCTTAGGTGGTTCATCGCTAGAATTCTCGTCTGCGCAACAGCAGAAGGCCTACGCTTGTTGGCTGCATCATGTGGCGGCATACCCCACCCAGGTGCCCCTGACTTGGGCACAAAATGACATCACCTTCACAATCGCCAATGTGGACGGGGTCAACTTCTCTCATCAAGATCGCTTGGTGATCTAGGCTGCCATCGCTAGATGCAATATCAAACACGTCCTGGTCGATGGGGGTAGCTCTGCAAACATTCTATTCATAGCTGCCTTCGACCAGATGGGAATCCCTTGCAGTAGGCTAGAGCCTCTTGGGATCCCGCTCCAGGGCTTCGGGGGTCAACCCCTGCGAGCCCTGGGCCAAATATGACTACAGGTGTCTTTCGAACCAGATGATCAAGCGAGAAGCGAGGACATCACCTTTGACATCGTCGACCTTCCCTACCCGTACAACGCCATCCTCGGACGCCCGACCCTCAACGCTTTTAGGGCGGTCCTACATCACAACTTCCTATGCATGAAACTTTTGGGTCCACAGGGGATTGTCACCATGTTCGGAGACCAGGATCTCGCCTGCCAGATAGAACTCGACACATGAGGTTTCCTTTGGAAAGTGCACGCTGTCAGGGACACCCTCGACGCAACTACACCGTCGGCCCCAGGGTAGACGCCCAAGCCTAGGCCAGACGGTGGGTTCAAAAGAAGCTCCCTGCATACCGCGGACTAGCAAATTTCCATTGGTGAGGGCCTCATCCCAGAGGTCGAGCAAGCCCTACTCCAAGTTCTTTGTACCAATGTAGACGTCTTCACATGGTTGCCAGCTGACATCACGGGGGTAGATTGCCACATCATTGAGCACAGCCTCGCGGTTAGCCCTGACACCAAACCAGTCAAACAAAGTCTCCGACGCATGTCCCTCGAGCACTTGCAGGCTGCCAAAACCAAGGTCACGAAATTACTCCAGTTCGGACTAATACGTGAGGTGCACCACCCGGGATGGCTCGCTAATCCGGTGTTGGTCAAAAATGCGAGTGGCGCATGGTGCATGCGCGTCGATTTCACTGCTCTCAACAAGGCATGTCCGAAGGACAACTATCCACTTCCTTGGCTTGACCAGCTAGTGGACGCCACGACAGGGTGTGAGCTAATGAGTTTCTTGGACGCATACTTTGGCTATCACTAGATCCATATGGCTAAAGAAGACGAAGTCAAGACAAGCTTTATAACACCAGGAGGCATGTATTGCTTCATCAGAATGCCCTTCGGCCTCAAGAATGCGGGAGCTACTTTCATACGGCTGGTGGCCCTCGCCCTCGCCTCCCAGCTCAGAAGAAACGTCGAAGCCTATGTCAACGACGTGGTCATCAAGAGCAGGCAAGCCACATCCCGTGGCTAGGACCTTCAGGAAACCTCTGACAACCTCCAGTGGGCGGGCATCAAGCTGAATCCAGATAAATGTGTCTTCGGAGTGCAAGCAGGAAAGTTGCTCGGCTTCTTGGTGTCAGGACGAGGAATACAAGTGAACCCCGAGAAGGTCGATGTAATCCTCTCCATAGAGCCGCCCAAGATGACGAGGAAGGTCTAGAGGCTCATAGGATGCCTAGTCACGCTGAGTCGGTTTCTGTCTAGAGCAGCTGAGCAAGGCCTCCCGTTCTTCAGAACTCTTCGTGGTTGCGATGGGTTTCACTGGGATGAAAGGTGCACGATGGCCTTAAGAAGCATCTTTCCAAGCTCCCCACTCTTGTGTCCCTGGCACCAGAGGCTCTGTTGCTGCTGTACCTAGCAGCTACAATAACAGCAGTTAGCGCAGTCCTTGTTGTCGAGGAGGGGTCCCTTCAAAGGCTAGTGTACTTCATCTCGAAAGCCCTTCAGGGTGCCAAAACATGGTATGCCGAACTAGAAAAGTTGGCCTATGCCCTCGTCATGGCCTCGTGGAAGCTCCGACACTACTTCTTGGCTTATCACATTACTGTACCCTCTTCATTTCCCTTAGCAGAGATGCTACACAACAGGGAGTCAACAGGCTACATCGGCAAGTGGGCAGCCGAGCTCGCGCCCTTCTCCCTGACGTACGCTTCACATATGGCCATAAAGTCTTAGGTTCTAGCGGACTTCCTTGCTGAATGGACCCCAACAACCCAGCTACAAGCTAAACTACTAGTTGACCTAGACATTCCTAATAATCCAGATATACACATTGAGTTGCCAGTAGGACCAATTACAAGCGCATGTGCAAAGAAACCACGAGATCAAATGAATTTGCTTCTTAATGCACATGTCATTAATTTTGACGAGAATTTTATGCTACCTAAATCTTGTAATTTACTTGTGCTTAGGTATTTGGATCAATACAGTGCACAAGAGGAGGAAGAAGAAGAGCTACGGCCTGATTGTGGGCTATCGCCAAAATGGAGGCTATCAAAAGAGGAGTCTAACACTTCGGTGATATCTAGGCCATCCGATCAGCTTCGATGCTCGGATGGCTTCGGAAACATTTGGACCACTCCGAACGGCCTCGATTATCGGACGTCTGATCCGCTTTGGAGGCTTCGATTGTCCAGACCATCCGATCTACTTTGAACGCTCGGATGACTACGAAGGTTACAACTACTACTCGTGGTCATACAAGTGGTCAAAATCAACATCAACAGAGGAGGCATGGTCCTACTCCTAAGGAAGACGTGGCTGTAACATTCATTAACGTGGTTGTAACGACATAGGTGTGGTGAACGTGGTCAAAACCAGCATGTCTTTGATTGTTTCAGCATAGCTCTGAAGGTATACCTTGCGATGGCAATAACTTTCACATACGGAGTTCGATTGAGATGATCTTGGACTCATTGGAAAACTTATTTCAAAAACTACATAATGGAAGAGGATTTATCTTCAGAAGCATAATGGGTTTTTATTTTATTTTTAGTTTCCTTTTTTATGTGAGTTTGAGTCTAAAACCATATAGGGTTGAGTTGAACACGTTTTGGGGGGGGGGGGTCATGCGGATTTTCCTAAGGGCTATATAAGCTTTGTAATACGTAACTTTTTGACGGGACCACGTTGAATCTATTATTTTTCAAGAGAGAGTTATACGCTTGTTCTTCCTAGTATTTGACATATGATTGCAATCTAGAGAGGAATTGGGCGTTTTCTACACCATTGTTCTTATGAATTCCTTGGGATTTGCAGGAGCAGTGACACGTCTACTTGATGGTTGGGTAGACGGGATCACGAGCGTGTGGTTGGGCGAATTATGTTGTCGCAGGTTGATTTTCTAACAGTGGTTGGCGCCATCGGTTCGTCAGGTTATACGGAACCAAGTTACCACCAATCCTATGTCGTGAAGATCGGGCACCCTGTATCATTGTTGGCCATGGCATTTTTGGACCTGTGTCAACCACTTTTTGCGTCACAGAAACCGGTTCTTAATTATTCATCAGTGTGTTTGTAGTTTCTTCTTTCGACAAACGGCATGTATTCTCCTGTAGGCTTATGATCTCACACGGCTATTGAGCTCATTTTACTTCAAGGGCTATTCTTCATTGACAAAGATACAGCGTGTTGAATGGAACAACAGGTCGGTGTTGTTAGAGCTAATACATCTATATTGCTCCACCACCGATCTTTTCTTTCATAAATTTCATAGTGACAACCAATTATCACAGCTATATCATTATATCTTGTTGTGTCTACAGATCTTTTCTCTGATCGCCTTGAGGGACATATTACATTCCGTAATTCAATCGTCTCCACATTTGCACTAGGGGTACAGTTGTTATGATCAATGACAAAATTTCCTCTTTTTATGCTGGACTTATGTTTCATTGTTCAATTGACATACCTCTGTCCTGGCTGTATGCTTGACAGGTTTCTGTGGGTTACTTCATCACTAATCTAATTTGGCTTGGAATAGGTTCACATGCCATAAGTGTGGCAACTTGTTAAAAAGATGCCAACTGGTGCCTGGCTAGCACTATCTTA
The DNA here is from genome assembly GCA_017311315.1 of Dendrocalamus latiflorus. Lineage (NCBI taxonomy): Eukaryota > Viridiplantae > Streptophyta > Magnoliopsida > Poales > Poaceae > Dendrocalamus > Dendrocalamus latiflorus. The sequence goes on along the minus strand of CM029611.1, from coordinate 12,692,245 downwards.
GTATGTTATGGTTATATGTTGCCATTTCAGGTCCTCCATCATACTCTTTCTCTAGTTGCAATAGCTTACACAATGTTGTCAGGGGAGGGGCAATTTTACACATACATGGTTCTTGTTTCAGAAACAACCACCCCTGAAATCAACATTGGATGGTAAGCAATTTAATAGGTTCCATTTCTTCTCTGAAGTCACTTTATGCTTGTGGGTACTATTTGATAGTAATGTGCTGTTGTTCTGCTTTCTTTTAAGGTTCCTTGGCACTGCTGGACTGAAAAAGTCAAGTGCTTACTTGGTTAATGGTATTCTGATGTTTGTTGCATGGCTGGTTAGTGAAAATTCACAATACAACAGTGTTGATTAAATTAAGAAGCAACCTTTCTTTGCACTGTGCTCTATTTTTTGTAGAAAAGAAAATGCAAAGTTTCAGCATAAATGAATCAGATCAGTAAATTAAACTGAAAAACCGTGCTACATTCATAAGTTTGCAAATAACTGCACCCATATAATTGCACTGACAAAGTGACTTCACTGACTTGATTGCCATACTTGGATATTTCCCTTTCTATAACATTATGTACCCGACTAGGGATAGAAATCTCGGTACCAGTAAAAAACCTGGCTGGCATACGGTAACGGTAACCAGCTGGATACCACAAAAACTAGGAAAAAAACTAGATGAAATTGAGGTATCAAAATTTGAATTTAGGCTATTTTAAAACCAGAAAAATCCACTTAAAAACTGCTAAAAACCAGGAAAAGTCAGATAAAACCGAGCACAAAATGTTGAGACTAACATATTTAGTTCATACAATAGGTAATCTAGAACAAAAAGGCTTAAACTAACATAGGAAGTGTATTATGCAGTTATAAATTTAAATTTACATTTGAAAAATTTTAGCCGGTTTTTTTCTCTCAATACTCACCGGGATTCCGGTAACCGACGGTTACCGGCCAATAGCTGCCAGTTTTGTTATCCCTGTACCCGACTATGCTATTTAGTAGTGAAACCATTCCCGTTCCCTGATTTTGGTGCCACTCATCACTGTCTCTTGATCATAGCATGCGTTCATTTCTTCATTCAGGTGGAAAGGATATTTTTGTTCATGTACGTATTTTACCACATCAATTTGCACTACAGCCAGGTACTAAGACCTTCATTGCAAAGCGTTAATTCTATTTTACTTAAAAGTAGACATCATCTGTATGCAATGACACATTCTTACTGTTCTAGTTTTCGATTGACTACACTACAGATAATGCAGATGCATGCTTTTGGGTACTACCTGACGTTTGTTGTGCCATCAGTCCTCTGTCATGAACACAATGTGGTTTATGAAGATTTTGAAAGGTGTGATGAAAACACTGGCGAAATGGTCATGATCGATGAGGCTATGTGGATCCCAGAACCATCAACAAGACTTGGTGTTCCGGTGGCGGCTGCGGATGATCTTGACGTGTAAAGTTATGGATATATAAGGGTAACTAGGGAAAGTGAATATGTAAAATGCTAGCAAACAATTTAGATTATGGCAAATTGCGCTGTTTTCAGTAAGCTGGAATTTCTTTGCCAGTTTGGCATGCACTGAAGTTTCAGCACGCTCTTCCTCTTTCCCCTCCTGCATTTCAGTGGATCACTTATGTCAGGTCCAGGCAAGCAGCGAGACTGAAATGTTCGAACGCCCTCTTCAGAGTTCGAGCTTGCAATGTGGATACCGGTTGGATGACTTCAGTTAACTGCAACCGACGGCCCAGATTCCTCGATGTGGAAAATAAGTACATCCAACGCTGTTAGCGAGAAGCTAGTATTTACTGATGATTTTCATTTTACTTGCCGTTTAATTCTCATTATATGAAACCAATGGCAGAACTCGGAAGGAATGGGAAAGACTAGGATGGCAAACATATCCTTATTGTCCATAGCTCTTAGCTAGCGTAGAACCCTAGTTCGATACTTCTGTTCCCTTCTCACAAACTTTTCCCTAAATTATTTCCTCTGAATCTCGCCTCAGTTGGGATCGCTACATATCGGATCCTGACAACTTATCTAATAGTATTGCGGTGCAATCGAAGCGGATACGAATGAATATTGTTTATTCTATATCCTATTCCATATTTTTTTCGAAGTCGGAGTCGGATATGGATAATATTAGATACCTAATTTTTCATTCCGTATTCGTTCTATAAACCTTTGAACGGTCGGTCAAACGAAAATTATCCACATCTTTTGCACTAATTGTTGACATTCCTACATATGACATTAGACAGTAGAGTACAATCAGAGTGAACACAGAAGAACTAACTGTTGAGATGTCAAAGGAAGAGCACACAATATTCCTCATATATTTAGACATTTCAATCCGTGTATATGTTATCTTATTTCTAAATGAAGTCACATCAAACTTCCTTATATTATTTAACATACGGATATATACGGACGGAAATTACTCATCCCGTACCTTATTCTATTTTTTTTTCTTCAGAGGCAGACACGATAGTGTCAGATATCCATTTACTCTTTCCGTATTTGCTCTGAGCTTTTGATCGGTCAGACAAAAATTATCCACTTCGTTTGCCCCTAAATAGTACCATCTCCGATGCTAATTTACGATACCTTAGCCGTTCGTCCTGAGATATGTAAAATTATTTAGCAGCTTTCTCCGGAGAGGCTGAGACATGTAAATCTGGGGCGAGGATATCCAGGGTTGCAATTTTTCCAGGACGACCGCCGGTTACTGGTTAAATTTTCTTTAAATATGATTTTCCTCCAAATTTAAAAAATTACATTTTAACTCAAACTATATACCTCATCGAGTACTTCTTAAATCATAAAAAACCCAAAATAACAACGAGAGATTTTTAAATCATAGAAAAAAACAACCCAAAATAACAGTCCCTAAAACCGGTCGGATCCCGCAAGTTTTGTAACCTTGAGTGTATCTGCCTGTTGCTGAGGTTTGAAAACTGCCTATAGAAATGAAATGTGCGCATAATATCAACTTTCGAAAGGACCAAATTTATTTTCTTGGGTGCTGCAGTAGCGAAAAGCAGAAGCTATAGCTCAGGACAATGCACACCAGCTATAGCTTCTGTTCAGTAACCATATGTAACATACTTCATGGGCATGCAAATCTGAATACTCAACGAGGGGGACCATCAAATGGTAGGCACAATCAACTCATTGGTAACACTCCCAAGTCTCTGCAGTGGCATTCTAGTATCGACATTTACATGACAAACACATGAAAAGAAGAAAAAAAAAAGGAGCAGGAGAACTCGAGTATACCAGGCAGGAAGGCAGCCACACGTGAGGCTTTCAGGATAGTTTTGTTGAAATTCCTCTCCTAGATTTCACAATGTCAAGGTATGAAGTTGAAACTATGCTTCAAGAGCAGCATGAAGAAGCGCTGACCAGTCTCTCATTTGGTCGCTGGGTGAGAACCATCCCTGCCTGTGGGTTCTGAGCCGGCTGCCCTTGAAGCAATTTCTTTGCTGCAATTGGGAATAAATAATAAATGCCAAACCTAAGCATCTAATATCATAGCTTAAATGCAAACAACAAAGAAATTATTAAATGTTAGTAAGGGGAAATCACAGAGCAATGGAATGGTGGATTGTAGTACAGCTAAGAGATCCACCTATAAAAGCTGCATACAGATTTTCAGTCCATGGACCATCCACCCAACTAAAATAGTATGAAATTGAACTCACCAATTTCATAAAATATGTCATTCACATTGATTGCAGTTTTAGCAGATGTTTCCATGAAGAAGAGGCCATTCTCCTGAGCATATGTCTTTGCTTCCTGCAGAAAAAGAACATCATGTCAGACATACAAATATAACAAAAATCTTTCAACCGATAGAAACAACCACAACAAGCAAACATATGCTACAAGCAACATGAAGAAGCATTCTCATGTCATAACTTCCTATTCCCTGCTTACATCATAGCACTAAAAGATTAGTAGGAAAGTTAGGACCATGTTTTTTTTTTCAAAGCTACACAAATACAGACCGCACGGACATGCTGATGGTGAATAGATTATCTTTAGTCTATACAATTTCTTATCCTATATTCATATGCTGCAGCAAACATAAAACCTTCACTTGAGATTGATATAACAATATCCCTGCTATAACTAAAGCAACAGTATAGCATAAATGACTAATTGATGGTACACCATCTTCAACAAAGAAAGCAGGCATGTGAATGAGGATATGCCGCAGTAGGGAAGTCTTGAACACCAAAAATATTGTGATATCATCTAAAAGTTTTTTATCCATTTTGCAAGGTTCATTGTGAAACTTACAAATTAAACAGGTGAATTTTATCCAAGATGCACTCAATCCACCCCCGAAGGGATTAGCTGTATACTCATCGAGTCAACATTGTACCCCAAATAAACAGCAACAAGCCAACAACAATGATATAGTGCAATGCTGATTGCGCATATTATAGATTGAAAAGGCAGAATACTTGGATGACTAGTTGACAACAGCATTGGAAGAACAGGAATTACATACCTCCATTGGCACCTGCCTTGTCTCTAGCAAATCAGCCTTGTTGCCAGCAAGAGCCACTACTGTATTGGGGTTTCCTACATCAAACCAAAGGAGAAAATTAATTACGTCTATATCAACAAGCTACATAGCCTTCACGTGGCTTGATTTTGTTAACTGTTCACATTAGCACTAACCAGATCCAAAAATACAAACATGAAATGGGCAAGGGGAGTCAAATATGGGTAAAAATAGAAATTTACAAAGCATAAACAAAATAAGAAAAGAACTAATACTTCTCAATGGTTTAGGAGCATCGGTGGAAGTATGAAATAACAAAAAAAAACATATATGGAAAATTAAGCAAGGCACAAGGTAACTGAATAACCATATGAAAAATGTAAGACTAAAGTGTTAAAAATACTGCACAATAACATTATCAAGGTTGTCACGGCGCTCCGGCGAGTCACGGTGAGACCGGGGCGCCTGGATGCCTAGTCGACTATGCGCCTGTCATAACGATAGTAATAAATACAAATATTATCTTATATGACTGAAACTTAAATAACCATGCAACATAATAGCACAAATTATCCAAATAACTATGCAACGGAGCTCAGGAGGTCCAAATCAGAAGAAATCCATTGAGGGAGGGGTCTATTCGTAATTTTTAGGAACTCCCAAGACTAAATCACAAAAAGATCGAAAAATTGCCCAATTCTTTTAACCCTAGCCGCCAGCTATTGGAAGCCCAAGCCTGCATTTGCTTCTCCCTTTGCCCCATCTTGCTCTCCCCAACCCCAAATCCTCTCCATCACCGGCCGCCAGCGAGGCCAGGCTAGCTCGCCATCTCATCACCATCGGCTACCACTTCTCCTCCCTCTGCTCTCCCTCCGCACCAGCTCCCTCATCACCACCAGCTACCACCCCATAGTAGAGCCGCCATCTCTGTACCGCCGACGTCGGCAGCACCCCCACACCCATCACCTTGCCGACGCCCAAGTTCCCCTCCTCCAACCTCGCCCTCGACGCCTAACCCTTCACCAACTACCCCTTCTTCCCTACCTTCTCCTCACCACCCCCGCCGCTGCTTCCCCCTCCTCTGGAGACGGCGGCCTCCACACTTTCCCGGCCAGGCGGCCAACATCTCCACCCTTGTCGCCTCCACCCCGCGAGGCTTCGCCGGGTGTGCCGCTTCCCCGTGCTCTAGGTGCTGCTCCTCTCCCTTTTCCTACTCCTGCTCTCCACGCTGCTCTTGCTCCACCTCTTCTGCCGCCTCTGACACCGCGGCTGCTCGGGAGCCACGGCCTCTTCTTCTGCAGCCCACCATCGCACTGACGATGAGGAGGGCCATTACCTAACTCCTTAGCCCTAGGCGACAAGCCTCGGTGTCCCCCTCCTCACATGATGGATTTCGTACAAAACAACTATTCAATGAGCTGGTTGGTCGTAGAAGGCCGACAAGTTCCTTTTCTAAAAAAACTTAGGTCCATAAACCTAAATGAATATGATAAGACCTCAAACATAGGTGATATATCCTCAAATAGTAAAGTGAAGTACCTCGAGCTTGAAGTTCTTGAACCCATTTCTTTGCACGAGTAAAGGAGGCCTACAAGTAGAAGTACATGAAAAAAAAATTGGAGCGTCCCTCTGTGTAATTGACAAGAAATAAAACAGTCAATAGTCAGTGAAACTTAGAATGATAGCTATACTGCTTGTGAAGCATGCTCAATTATCTCTTAACCTAGCTATGCTAGGCTCTACAACCATTGTTGTAGCTCATCATATGTATTCTATGCCCCCCTATCCATACCTAGCTACTGACTATGGTATTTCAACCATAGAATGACAATATGACATATGCACAGGCGGGAAGCACCAATGCAACACACATGGATGAGTGCGTATGTGGTTGGAATATGGCTAGAAAATAATATATTTCAATACAGATCTCATGGTTAAAAAGACAGAGCCAGAAACTGTAACAGAGCAGACAAGTTACATACAGACATGCGTCCATAGCAGAACCATTTAGAGAAACATTATATATCAGTTGTCAAATAAGCATTATAAATGTCTTTCAACTATGGATTATGCAACTCATCTGCAACACATAAAAATATAGATCATCCAAGGCACCCCATGTGGATCCACTGGTACCACCTACAGACTCTAGTACTCAACTATATTAAAAGCTCAACATTTGTCCCAGAATGCAAGGAAGCTAAATAGATATTGGTGCCATATCCTCATCAATACCCACTTACTGCTGGGCAAGTAAACCATGGATGCGACCATCATCAAATTTTGCTAAAAGTGCATTTATTGTGTCATTCATGCTAATCGCAGGAACTAAGGAACACACTACCATAAGAAGTCAACCATTTCTCATTCACTGAACCAGCTAACAAGTCTCATTCACTGAACCAGCTAACAAGTAAATCAAGAACTTGGGAAAATATCATGAAGACCTATTATTTTATCACCAGCACAAGTAAACCAGTTCCATTGTACTAACCGGATTTGTGATGTCATAGACAACTATGGCAGCAGCGGCACCCCTATAATACATGGGAGCCAAGCTATGATACCTCTCCTGCCCGGCAGTATCCCAGATTTCAAACTTCACAGTCTCGTCATTAACCGCCAAGGTCTGCGAGAAGAAAGCCGCTCCAATCGTTGATTCCTGCAGCCAGATAGACCAATATAATATTTTTTTCAGCACAAAAACCTACTGATATATTATCTCAACGAAAGGAGTGTATCAAAGACTTGCCTGAAATTCAACAAATTGCCCTTTTACAAACCGAAGAACCAAGCTAGATTTGCCAGCACCAACATCTCCAAGAAGAACCTGACAATCCAAGCACACGAATACGTCAGAATTTCATAGCCCACAAGATTCTAACAACGCAAAATCAATATGTTTCACATTGAAGTTCAAACTGCTCACGGCATAAATAGTGATCAATCGTAAAAATCGCCCGGCAAAAAAAAGGAATTTAGACATGGACTCGGGGCCATTTATGAGCTCAAAATCATCATTAATATACACATGCTTGTGAAACATCTTAGGAAACGAAAATTGATCACCATATCTTGACATACATTTTGCACCACCTATTCACCTACGGCACGAGATAGTATTGAAAACACAAGCACTGTGTCCCTAATCTAACAAAGAATTTAACAAGAAGTTTCGCTACTTATTCACGAACATCTTATGGAGGATTCTTCAACGAATATGTAATCTTCGAACATATTATCAGCAGCCATAACAGCAGACCCCATCGATTAGTCAAGTCATAATTCATTCAACCATCCCGAAGAGGCAACCAAAATATATGATTCGGACCAATCCCACGAGACAACACCGAAATTAGCCAAATACTGCCGACCAAGATCCAGCCAGTGCGATTCAATCTGCGGCGAAATCAAGAACTGAAGTTGAGTACTCGAGATTGGAATTCGCACCAGTTTGGCGTTGCGGATCTTGTTGCCGGAGTTGGCTGCCATCGAATTAGACGTTGGATTGGGAAATTTTCCGACGAACCTTGACAATACCAAATTGCACGCAAGGGAGAGAATTGGGGAATTGTATAGTTGTTAGCGTCCGCGTGTGAAATATGCTTTTTTGTTTTGGCTTACGGAAAAAAGTTCACTCTAACCCTTGCAGTGTCACATAATTGCACAGGGCTTACTTTCGTATCAGTCTATGCTTTTTTAAAGTACGAGTGTGTTCACTGTACATACTTAAAAATCATCGGTGACATACAAGGTCATACGGAACGCATGCACATACTTTTTCATTGAAGTGTGTGTATATATACACACACACTTGTAGAATTGATGAATACGGACGACAAGTCTAGGACTTAAATTTTAATGAGCTAGATGTACATCTATACATTTAGTCATCTGATCACAGGCGTCTGCTTGTCATTAGCTGCAACCCCGCATTACATTAGCTTTTCGACACTTATATTTTTCTATTTTTGGATATAATACTCTCTCATTCTTAAATAGATGACGTTTTAAATGTGTCCTATTAAAATTTGAGAACTTTGACCATTAATTTATAGCATGACAATGATATTAGTATATTGATCATAAAAAATGCTTCAATATCATCATATTTATCAAATTTTACTAACATATAATTAGAAAAGATAGTGATCAACTGTGTGTACTAGGGATTCTAAAATGATAAGAAATAATGGAGGGAGTAATTAGTCAGAGATATTTTTAGAGTGATGACAACATGATTTTGTTATATTAGAATGTAAAGATTACGGGTTTGTTCTTTTTGGATTTAGCTTGTGACTTATGGCTACGACCTATGGATTTTAGAATATTTGTGAAAGAGAGTACGGAGTAACAGAAACTCGCGTGTGGTTTTGGCCGATATAAATAAAGTCGCTACAGTATGTACAATCAACTTGTAGACCCCTTCTTGAAAAGACAATCCGTTTGAAAGCTAGTTATTGTAGAAAAGTCGAAAAGTAACTTTTAGAAGCTGAAGAAAAGAGCCCTATGCCATCTAACTAGATTCTATGCAGGAGCACATAGTGCATAGAAAACTGCATACTAGTGCTACCAGGTCCTTGAGGAATTAGTGTGGTTAGCACTCAAAATATTGGACCTATAATATTTCTAATTCATAATTGAAGACTTGTACCTGTTAGGAAACCTAGGCCTGGGCTTGAAGCCTTAGCCCATGGTGGGCACCTTACCATTAGGCTATATATAGGGAGTCCCATTGGCTATTTTGTACATGCACGAAAGAGAAAACAATAAAGAAAAGAACAAGAGTTCTTCCACCTATCTCTGTGTTTCTAATCTACTATTTGTATTACTTTGTAATTGATCCGTCTCTTTGCATAGGTGTAACAGTCTAGCTCTTTGCTCTCCCGCACGAGCCCTGGCCGCCGCCGGCCGCACGCGCTCCGCCAGGCTCCTGCCACCGGCCGCACGCACTCCACCGGCTCCCGGCTGCCGCCACTCCCGCACGAGTGCCGCCGCTGCCCCAGGGAAGCCGACGTCGTCGATGACGCTCCCGCACGAAGTGACACTGGCCCACACGCCGCCATCCCCACCACCGCACGCCGCCGATGCCGCTCCCACACGAAGCGCCGTTGGCCTGGGGAAGCCGATGCCGCCAATGATGCTCCTGCACGAAGTGCCGCCGGCCCACACGCCGCCATCCCCACCACCGCACGCCGCTGATGCCGCTCCCACACGAAGCACTACTGGCCCGCACCGCCGGCCTGCACGCAGCTCGAGCTGCCATTGCCGGGTGGGGATGGGGTAGGGATTTCCCCTACCCCATGCATCGAATGGGCCAAAGAAAAAGAGGAAGGCGGCTGGCATCGTCAATTTTGCAAAAAGGCCCCCTAAATTCTAGAAATTATGGTAGGGCCCCTAGAATTTTTAGACAGGTCCCAGTTTTGCAAAAGGGCCCTTGGCAAATTAGACAATTGCGTTGAAAATTTTCTTAGAATTGAAAATTTGTGGATAAACCCTCGAAAATTGCAGAATTCACTAAAAAATTATATTCCAGCATAAAAGGGCATCGGGAATTCAATTTTTGAATTATTTTTTCAATTTGAAGCATGTTTAGCACTGTGATTATTATTTTATATGTTTTCTATATTTATTTATTTATTATTTTGATTAATTGTAATTATTTAAATTACCTTTAATCATCGAAATTAGCAGTAAAATTTATAGAAAATGCATAGAAAATTCTGGAACATTACGAGAATCTTTTGTACCATTGTCCAATTTATTTACCCGCAGTTAATTTATTTATGCATGTTTACCGGTAGTAAACTTATATATTCTCTTCATGCACATGTAGATGATAGGTATCACGAACCGGGAGTTCGAGGAGCTGGCCCAGCATGGCCAAAATTACTTGACTTGGGCTTTCAATGTTGAGATGGTACTTGGAGACAAGAAGCTCCGCATTACCATTGAGATTGGTGTACTGCAGGATGCCAAACCCACCCTTGAGGAAAATGATCAGGCACTTCACTTCCTCAGGCACCACCTTTGTCTTACTATCAAGAATAAGTATATGGCAGAAAAGAGCACGATAGCATTATGGACTGTGCACTCAAGAAGCGGTTCGAGAAGCTAAAGTACATCATCCTTACTCAGGCAGAGCAAATGTGGATCCGACTGAGGTTTGCCGGTTTCAAAATGATCGGGGAGTACAATTTTGCTCTGCACAGAATTTGTACCAATCTTTAACTTTGTGGCAAGCAGATCACACATGAGCAAAAGATTGAGAAGACACTATCCACCTTCCACCCTAATGTAGTGTAGTCTGCACGCAACTATCATCAAGATGGCTACAAGGAGTATGCTAAATTGATTATGCTGAATTGATTGATATGATGCAAGTTGCAGAGGCTCAGGATGAAGTTCTCCGCAAGAACTTTGTCGCACAGCCACCTGGAAGCTCCGCTGGCCACAAGAACACCAGGAACAACTGCAATGGCTCCAACAGCAATGAGATTCCTCCACCACCTCCAGCTAATGGACCTGATTGGGCCCCAGATGATGGCTAACCAAAATCAGCTTATCTAGTTGCTGGTTCAGACCATTAATAATCCTGCTCCAATAGCTCTAGCCGTACCCACTCAAGCACCAGCACCCCGCCTATCGGAGTTCATGAGAATGCGACCTCCAACCTTTAGCAGCAGTTCTGATCCAATGGACGCAGATGACTAGCTTCGAAGCATTGGGAAGAAGCTAGACATATTGCAGTGCAGTGACAGGGAGTGGGTCCTGTTTGCCTCCCACCAGCTGAATGGACCTGCTTCAGAGTGGTGGGATACGTTCATCGCCACTCATACTAATGCACAGACTATTTCATGGAATGAGTTTGTGCGCAATTTCCGCAAGGCCATATCCCTGCCGGCACCATTACCCTCAAGAAAAAGGAGTTCAGGGTACTACAACAGGGAGGACATACCGTAAGTGAGTATCTGCAAAAGTTCAACCAGTTGGCTCGGTACGCTCCCGAGGATGTGGCCACGGACGAGGCCAAATAGGAGAGGTTTCTAGAAGGCCTCAATGACAATATAGTTATGCAATTGATCTCCAACGATTACACTGACTTCCACCAGCTTGTCAGCAAGGCTATTCGTCAGGAAGGCAAGCAAGTGGAGATCGAGAGCAGAAAGAGGAAAATGACTGCTCAGAAGGTCAACCCTGGTAGCTTCCCCAAGGCTCGTAGTACCCCACCGCAGCCAAGCAACTCCAGGCCTCTGGTGAGCCAAGCAACTCCAGGGCTTTGGTGAGCCAGGCACCTCAGCAGGCCAATCGCCCTGCTCCACCACCTTCTCGTGGTACATCCATTGGAGGGCAAGTGCCGAAGAACCTCGCACCAGCTGATGGAGTGACGTGCTTCTATTGCAAGGAAGCAGGACACTTTTCTAAATCCTATCCCAAGAAACTACAAGCAATAGCCAACACGTGTGGACAGAACTTGGGGCAAGTCTCCAAGAAGCCCCAGGCGCTCGTGAAAGGGCGTGTGAATCACGTCACGGCTGAGGAAGCTCTCAATGCACCGGACATCGTTTTGGGTACATTTTTGGTAAGCTCAGTACCAGCTTCAGTTTTGTTTGATTCCAGAGCATCGTATTCCTTCATTTCTAAGGCTTTTGTGGATAAGAATGGGATGGGTTCAGTTTCTCTTAGCTTTCCCACGCTAGTCCAGTCCCCTAGAGCTGAGATGAGAGCCAAGACCTCATGCCCGAAAGTGAACCTACTCGTAGAGGGGATACTATTCATAGTAGATTTGATAATTTTAGAATCTCAAGGATTGGATGTTATTCTTGGAATGAACTGGCTTTCCATGAATAAAGGGTGTATTGATTGTGCCACCCGATCCATCACCCTCACCAATTGTCAGGGAGTAGAAGTGACCTTCACCCTAGCCATCCCAAGGTAGAGGAGTGTACCCTTAATCAACTCCAAGGAGTGAAGGAAGTACGCGTCATTAGGGAATACCCAGATGTATTTCCAGAAGACCTCCCAGGAATGCCCCCAATAGGGACATCGAGTTCATGATTGACTTAGTCCTTGGTATAGCTCTTATTTCCAAGAGACCCTACCAAATGCCCGCCAATGAGCTAGCTGAGCTGAAAAAGCAAATCCAAGAGCTAGAGGACAAAGGCTATGTCTGACCAAGCTCATCTCCCTGGGGAGCACCCGTTCTCTTTGTCAAGAAGAAGGATGGTAGTATGAGAATGTGTGTAAACTATTGAGCACTCAACGCTGCCACCATCAAGAACAAATACTCCCTACCCAGGATCGATGACCTGTTTGACCAGTTGAAGGGAGCCAGTGTATTCTCTAAGATACATCTCAGATCTGGCTATCACCAGCTAAAAACCAAAGAGGAAGATATACCCAAGACCGCCTTCTCTACTCATTATGGCCAGTATGAGTTCACTGTCATGTCCTTTGGACTGACGAATGCACCGGCCTATTTCATGAGTTTGATGTACAAGGTATTCATGGAGTACTTGGATAAATTTGTGGTGATCTTCATAGATGACATCCTCATCTACTCTAAGGATGAGAAAGAACATGAGAACCACCTCCGAATGATCCTGGAGAAGTTGAGAAAGCATCAGCTCTATGCCAAGTTTAGCAAGTGTGAATTTTGGTTAAGAGAAGTAGCTTTTCTGGGCCACAAAATAATAGCTGAAGGAGTTGCAGTAGGCCTTTCCAAAGTCGAGGCAGTGCTAGACTGGAAACAACCTACATCGGTGACAGAAGTTAGAAGTTTTCTCGGACTCGCCGGATATTATCACCGTTTCATAGCGGGATTCAACGAGATAGCCAAACCCATGACCCAACTTCTAAAGAAAGACAAGAAGTTCGTATGGATGAAAGCATGTGAGCAAAGTTTTCAGACCCTCAAAAAGAGACTAGTGACCACCCCAGTACTTGTCCTGCCAGACATTCATAAGGATTTTGAGGTGTTTTGTGATGCCTCCCGGCAAGGACTAAGATGTGTCTTGATGTAAGAAGGTAAAGAGGTAGCCTACGCGTCTCTTCAACTTAGACCACAGGAGTGCAACTACCCTACCCATGACTTAGAATTGGTGGCTATGGTCCATGCCTTGAAGATTTGGCGACACTACCTCTTAGGTAACCGTTGCGAGATCTATACGGACCATAAAAGCCTAAAGTATATCTTCACCCACGCAAAAATCAACCTAAGGCAACACAAGTGGATGGAGTTGATCAAGGATTATAATATTGGGATACACTACCACCCAGGCAAGGCCAATGTCGTAGCAAATGCGTTGAGTAGAAAAGCTTTTTCAAACTGCACGCTGCCAAAAGAAGTTCAAACTCAACTTCAAGAGGAAGTTACCAGTCTAAACTTAAACCCAGCCTCAAGAAGCATACTTTCTATCCTAGAAATCCAACCAACCTTGGCGGACCAAATCCATGAAGCCCAAAAAGTGGATGAGGACATCCAGGAAATTAGGAAGAACATGAGACAAGGAAAAGCCGTTGGATTTAGTGAGGATGAATGTGGGACCGTTTGGTTTGAAAACCGTATATGTATACCCAACAACCAACAAATCAAAGAGATGATACTACGAGAGGCCCACGAAACCCCTTACTCCATTCACCCAGGATGTACCAAATGTATCAAGACCTTAGGGAAAGGTACTGGTGGGTTAGCATGAAGAGGGAGATTGCTGAATTCGTGGAAACCTGTGGTACCTGCCAGAAAGTCAAAGCAGACTATCAGAAACCTGCAGAAATTATGAAACCCTTGCCAATCCTGGATTGGAAGTGGGAGGAAATTGGCATGGACTTCATCACCAGACTACTCAGATTTCAATCCGATTATGACTCCATCTGGGTAATCATAGACCAATTGACCAAAGTAGCTCATTTTATTCCGGTCAAGACTACCTATTCAGGGAGTAAGCTAGCAGAGATAATACATGGCCAGAATAGTATGCCTACATGGAGTTCCCAAGAAGATTGTGTCAGACTGAGGAAGTCAGTTCACCTCTAGGTTCTAGCAAAAGCTTCATGAAGAACTGGGTAGTCGACTTAACTTCAGCACAGCCTATCATCCCCAGATTGACGACCAAATGGAACAAGTCAACGAGAAAAGGTGAAAAAGATCAAGGAATGGCTCAAAATAGCCCAATCCTGCCAGAAGAGCTACGCCGACAACCGTCGACGTGATTTGACCTTTGAGGTATGTGACTTAGTCTATTTGAGAGTATTCCTACTTCGAGGAGTCAAGAGGTTCCAAACCAAAGGAAAGCTTGCACCACGGTTCATGGGACCATTCAAGATTTTGGAGCGTAAAGGACAAGTTGCTTACCAGTTGGAATTATCACTAACCTTGTCATGGGTATACAACGTCTTCCATGTTTTGCAGCTCAAAAAGTGCCTTTAAGTACCCACGGAGTAGGCAACGCTTGAAACCCTTGACCTTCAAAAAGACCTCACCTATCGAGAGCAACCTATCAGGATCCTTGAGACATCTGAATGCCAGACTAGAAGGAAGACAATTTATTTCTGTCGAGTGCAATGAAGCAACCACACGGAGCATGAAGCCACTTGGGAAAGAGAAGATGACCTGAAAGCCAACCATCCACATCTCTTCTGCTAGCCTGTTCGAATCTCGAGGTCAAGATTCTCTTAAGGGGGTAGGTTTGTGACATTCCAAAATTTTCTGGAATTTAAAAGTTAATTTTAAAATTTTAAAAAGTATTTTAAAGGGAATTAAAATTAAACATAGAAAATTAAATTGGAAATATTTTTCCTAAGTCCAAAATATTCCCAGGAGCTTCTGTGAATTTTTCTGAAATTTTTACAATTTATTTGGTATTTTTTCTGAGCTTTATTTGCTTTTCTCAGGTTTCTGGAAATCCAAAAAAATCAAAAATAAAATTCAAATCTCCCGCCCTCCTCTGCGGCTGACGCGTGGATGGCCTAGATCAGCCGTGCGTGCGCGCCAGCCAAATCCAGCCGATCGCACTCCCCCTCCCGAAACCAACAGCCCAGATTAATCCAACCCGGCCTGATCTAATCTGTGCCCTTCCTTTTCACTTACCCCTTCGTCGATGGTTTAGAATTAATCCTCGCCGCCAGAGCTAGTCTCGACAACTCGATTGTCATCCAACGGCTACCGGCCGTCCCCTCTTGCTCTCACTGACCAGTTGGCCCCACCTGTCAGAAGCTTCTTCCCTAGTGCGCCGTCGCCTTCCTTTCTTCCCCTCTCCTTTCCTTTCTCACCGGCGCCCAAATTCTGTCTAGATTTAGCCCACTTCCCTTTTTAGTTCCCCTTGGTTTGGAAACCGCACACCGCTGGCACGAAATCCCCTAAACCCTGCACTCCCCTTCCTTCTTCCCTTCCCCCTTTCCTTTCCCTCTCCATCCGAATCTCCGCTGGCCATGAAATCTGGTGAGTGATTCTTACCGCACCTCTCCCCTCGCCACTATATAGACCCCCCTCCACCCCCTCCAAGTCTCGCACCACAGCCCTCCGCCCTCAATTCCAATTCCACTCCTCGACGCCCGAGCAGCCCTCGCACCAAGTTCTCCCGTGCGCGTGCAGACGAGCCTCTCCGGCAAGCAATTGCCACGCCTCAGGTCGCAGTCAAACCCCACCGTTAGCTGTCCGAGCTCCACTGTGGTTCCCTCCACCTCCTCTATCCCTCCGCTGAGCCAGGACATCGCTGAAGCGCCGTGTAACAGCCCAGCTGTTTATTTCAAAATTTTCAGTAAAAAAAAATAATTAATTTAATTTAAATAAAATAAAGTGTTCTTTGGTTGCCTAAATTTTGGAGATTTTATTTGTCTGTTTTTAGCTTTTAAAAAGGCTTTTATAAAAAGTAATTTAACTAAAAACATAAAATTATGATTAAATAAAAGAATATTTTGAGTTTATGTAAAAATATAATTTCAAATTAAGTATTTAAAAGCATTTGGCTTTTATTCGGATTTTCTGTGCTTTTCTGGAATTTAAAATCAATTTTAAAGGTTAAAAAGTATTTTATAAAATTATTAAATGCAAATATGAAATTAAAAATATTTTTACTAAGTCTAAAATGCTTCCAGGAATATTCTATAAGTTTTCTGGAATTTTTAGACATTAAATACTATTTTTCCAAGTGTTTGTGAAGTTTCTAGTAATTTCTGAAATTTATTCCGAAAATAAAAATCAAATTCATCCAAGCCCGCCACGTGTCGCTCTCAGATTGAATCACTCTCTCTCCACGTTTTAATCCTAGCCACACATGATCACTTACCCCTTCATAAAATCCAAGAGCCATGAAACACTCACTTGCCACGTGTCAACAATCCGACGGCCCGTACCCCTTCACTTCCTCCCTCTCTCTATTACACATGGACCCCACATGTCATATGTTTCTTCAACCTTCCCTTCTTCCTCCTCCCACCCTCTCTCTCCTCCACCATGGATGACAAATTGGAGCTCATAAAAACCACCGTTTCTCCCTCATAACTCCCGATTAAGGCATGGAAACGTACGCCCTAATCACCCTCATCAATCTCCCGGCCGTTTTCCATCCATTAACCCTCTCAAAACCGAAATCCCTTCACCTCCTCTCTCTTTCTATAAAAGGGCCTCCCTACCACCATTCTCTCCATTCCCCTCCCCTTCTTCGGCCGGCCTTCACTCCCCTCTCCTCCCGCCGCCGTGCGCCACCTCCCACCGCCTCCCGCCGCCACCCGGCCACCTTCCTCCGGCCACCCCCATCCCCAACCGCCGCCACCACCGCCTCCCGCCGTCGCTGGCCGCCCCGGCCATCCCCGCCGCCGCCGGTGAGTAGCGCCGCCACCCCGTACACCCCGCCGCCGTTCGCCGCCCCGCCGCCGACCGCCGGCCGCCGGCGAGCTCGTCTCCCGTGCGCCCCGTGTGCCTCCCTGTGGCTTTCTTCTCTAACCATGTTTAACCTTGCTTATTTAATTTGTTGTTGCTCCTTTGTCAAGAAAGACTAAATGCCCACTTGGCTAGTGGGTGCATGTTAGTGCATGCATGCATGAGGTTGTGTGTTCAAGTCCAATGCAATGCAATTTTCGGTTTGGGCTTGGCCAAAATTTTTGCTAGTCAATGACAACCGGGCCCCACATGTCATACACTCCAAAATACCCCAAAAATCAGCCAAAATAAGATTCCAGAGAATATTCCCTCGTTTTGCATTTTTCTGGAATTTCCAAACCGATCAAACTTCCAATTGCTCGTTCTCCGTCGTCCGAACTCCGAATCCAGTGATTCAAGTTTCTAAATTCGTCTAAAATCATAATCTAAGTTGCAGTATATATTTTATAATTTTTGGATTTTATTTGGATTTTATTTGAATTTATTTGTTTGGTTCTTCGCGCGTAGATTTCGACGAATTCGGAGAGAACGACGCCGACGATTCGCACCAGGTCTTCGAGCAAGGCAAGTTACACCTTTGATCATGTTGAACCTAATATTTTAAATTAATTATGTTGTTTTTAAATTATTATGCATGCGTAATTTTATTCAAGTCTAGTTTAAATTCAGTTTAAAAGTGTAGTTATGCCTAAATCCTTTGTACAGCCAAATTTGACTTGAATGCCATTGTACCTTGTCAACCCTAGATAAAACCTAGTTAGTACAATAGCACTAACTAGAAATTTTGTAGAAATGCTTAGCCATGCTTAAGATAATTATGGTTTGGGACGATCTTTCACATAAAATGATAACCTTTTTACATGAAATGATAAACTTTTCAACTGTACTCTTGACTTTGGTGAGTCAAGGAGTGTTATGAAATGTTTTCAAACAAAATATAAAACTGGTTTAGACTTAGGCAATTGGTCAGAGTGGTGGGTGCAGGCATGCCCTGTTGGTCGGAGCCGCAGTGGTTGATTGTCGGGCACAGGGGTTTGTGGTTAGGCCTAAGTCAAGTTAAGGACCGGTCTGTGAGCTACTATTGCAAAGCCCTTTCGTACTACCACAAGTCTGGTATGGGACAGACCTGGCCGAATAATTTGTGAAGTTCCAACATGATCTCGCTATAGGCTGAATGTGAGCGCGGCGTAGGCCGTGAGAAGTCTCACATGGCACAAGAGGGGGCTCCAACATGTGGATTCATGTTGTGGTGAAACCTTAGTGGCGGCGTGATTATATTGACAACGAATCATTGTAAAGGCCTTGTCACGACTCCTAACCGCACACCTAAGGAAGTGTGTAATCTAGTGGTAAAACGGGATGATCGTGTCTTGTGGGTAAAGCTGTACAACCTCTGCAGAGTGTATAACCTATCCTGGATAGCCGTGCCCACGGTCATGGGCAAGCTGAGTAAAGTTTTTCACGGATTAGACTTTGCTTTTCAAAATGGTTTGCGAAAACCTTGTGGATGGATGGAATCCATGAGAGATTTTGAAAACCGAGCGGATGGATGGAATCCGTACGAGTTCGTTTTGGAAAAGATGGTCCGGGTGGGATGCCCGTGGTTAGGTTAGTGTTTGGTCGGAGCCTGCACTAACGATATTATTTTGTTAAATTCTTGTTTCTATCTATTGTATCAAATTCAGCTTTTGCACTTATTATTGATATTTACTCCAATGATACTGTTTATGCAAATAAACCATAATATGCCTTCTTTTGTAACCCCTTATGCATGCATACACTCTGTTATATTTCCCTGGTGTAACTTGCGTAAGCACTTCGTGTGCTTACCTTGGGAGTACTTTATGTGCTCACCTTGCTAAAATCTGTTGCCAGAGGATGACGCCTACAACTTCGGTGAGGATGGTGACGACTAGGCCACGTCTTACAGTCATTCGCCTTGTGGGAAGGCTGGATGGGCTGCTGCTTTATGTATTTCTTCCGCTGTCTTCTTTTGCTATTATTGTAAACTTTGGCCATCAGGCTCATATTAGTTAAATAAAGTTTGTCATTACGCATGATATTTGTCTTTGTGATACTGTGTGCACTAGCTTTTCCTGGGATAGTGCGATTAACACAGAGGGTTCTGGAGTTGCCGCTCCGGGTCCCGACAGAGATGGTATCAGAGCAATAATGACTCTAAGACGTGACCGTAGATAGAATAGAATGGTTGGACCTTAAGGATATATTTTAATAACAAGTAATTTCAAAAGTTTTCTTATTCTTACCTCTCAATCTATGCTACCCTTATCTCTTAATCTTTGCTTGCTCTCGTCTTCCAATTCTCCCTTATCTTTATGTCATTACTTGAAAATTTATTTCTAAATCTTCTCTTGCTCAAAACAACTATAGATGGGCAATGGTTGAACTTCATCGACTCCGCCGCAACCTCAATCTTTGCACCAAAGGATCATGCTTCGTACGTCAAGAGCTGTGAAGGATCACTCCAAGACAACCCTTACCCTTTTAGGTTAAGTTGTTAAGCTAGACAGTAGACGAGGTTATGTGCTGTCATTTTTCCCTTTTGTCGGCAGCCATAACTATTGTTTGCTTAAAAAGTTTTTGCTAAGTCAGTGTTTTGCGTTGGGCAAAAACAACCCCTTCCCCTCCTTTGACTTAACCCTCCTCTCACCTAAACTCCAGCAAGATGGTGAACACAAGAAGGAATGCTATGGAAGGCAACCCCAATGACAACAACGACGCTCAAGGAAGTCAGTCCGCCCCTATTCCTCCGCCTCCACCAGCAGCTGGACCTGACTGGGCTCAAATGATGGCAAATCAAAACCAGTTGATTCAACTATTAGCTCAAGCTATCAACAACCCTACTCAGCATGCTTCTCAGCCACCAGCTCAAGCTCCTCAAAACCAATTGCCAGAGTTTCTGAGGATAAGACCCCCAACCTTCTCAAGCAGCACCGAGCCAATGGATGCTGACGATTGGCTCCGCGCGATTGGAAAGAAGCTGGACATCTTGCAGTGCACCGATCGAGAAAGAGTCTTGTTTGCGACTCACCAGCTGAATGGACCCGCATCCGAGTGGTGGGATACCTTAACAGCCTCTCATGCCAACCCCCAAGCTATTACCTGGAATGAGTTCGTGCAAAGTTTCCGCAAAGCACACATTCCATCTGGCACCATCACTTTGAAGAAAAAGGAATTCAGAGCTCTGCGACAAGGAAACCGTACAGTGAATGAATACTTGCAGAAATTCAACCAGCTGGCACGCTACGCACCAGAGGACGTGTCCACCGACGAAGCAAAACAAGAAAGATTTTTGGAGGGCCTGAATGACAATATTTCTGTACAGTTGATATCAAGTGACTATGCAGATTTTCATCAGTTAGTCAGCAAGGCTATTCGCCAGGAGGGCAAGTTTGTGGAAATGGAAAATCGGAAAAGAAGAATGTCCACCCAGCACATGAATTCCGGAAGCTTTTCCAAGGTTAAAAGAACCTTACCACATGCCGTCAAATTTCAGCCGTCACCGATAACAGAAGAGCGAGTATCAGCCAACACCTTTACCGACACCGAGGACAACAAGGCTTTGATATTTGGCTTCCCACCGAAGGACCAAAACCCTGCAGCCGGTGTTACCTGTTTCAACTGCCATGAGACTGGACACTATGCCAACAACTGCCCCAAGAGACAGCAGACAATGAAGAATGGTACATCCGGAACATCAACTGCCAACAACCTCCAGACAGCAAACAAAAGGCCACAGAAGTTTGCAAAGGGACGTCTGAACCAGATCTCCGCTCAAGCCACACAGAGTAAGATCCAAACCTATTTCTTTGCTAACCCGTGCGAATCTCGGGGACGAGATTCTTTTTAAGGGGGGTAGTTTGTAACAGCCCAGCTGTTTATTTCAAAATTTTCAGTAAAAAAAAATAATTAATTTAATTTAAATAAAATAAAGTGTTCTTTGGTTGCCTAAATTTTGGAGATTTTATTTGTCTGTTTTTAGCTTTTAAAAAGGCTTTTATAAAAAGTAATTTAACTAAAAACATAAAATTATGATTAAATAAAAGAATATTTTGAGTTTATGTAAAAATATAATTTCAAATTAAGTATTTAAAAGCATTTGGCTTTTATTCGGATTTTCTGTGCTTTTCTGGAATTTAAAATCAATTTTAAAGGTTAAAAAGTATTTTATAAAATTATTAAATGCAAATATGAAATTAAAAATATTTTTACTAAGTCTAAAATGCTTCCAGGAATATTCTATAAGTTTTCTGGAATTTTTAGACATTAAATACTATTTTTCCAAGTGTTTGTGAAGTTTCTAGTAATTTCTGAAATTTATTCCGAAAATAAAAATCAAATTCATCCAAGCCCGCCACGTGTCGCTCTCAGATTGAATCACTCTCTCTCCACGTTTTAATCCTAGCCACACATGATCACTTACCCCTTCATAAAATCCAAGAGCCATGAAACACTCACTTGCCACGTGTCAACAATCCGACGGCCCGTACCCCTTCACTTCCTCCCTCTCTCTATTACACATGGACCCCACATGTCATATGTTTCTTCAACCTTCCCTTCTTCCTCCTCCCACCCTCTCTCTCCTCCACCATGGATGACAAATTGGAGCTCATAAAAACCACCGTTTCTCCCTCATAACTCCCGATTAAGGCATGGAAACGTACGCCCTAATCACCCTCATCAATCTCCCGGCCGTTTTCCATCCATTAACCCTCTCAAAACCGAAATCCCTTCACCTCCTCTCTCTTTCTATAAAAGGGCCTCCCTACCACCATTCTCTCCATTCCCCTCCCCTTCTTCGGCCGGCCTTCACTCCCCTCTCCTCCCGCCGCCGTGCGCCACCTCCCACCGCCTCCCGCCGCCACCCGGCCACCTTCCTCCGGCCACCCCCATCCCCAACCGCCGCCACCACCGCCTCCCGCCGTCGCTGGCCGCCCCGGCCATCCCCGCCGCCGCCGGTGAGTAGCGCCGCCACCCCGTACACCCCGCCGCCGTTCGCCGCCCCGCCGCCGACCGCCGGCCGCCGGCGAGCTCGTCTCCCGTGCGCCCCGTGTGCCTCCCTGTGGCTTTCTTCTCTAACCATGTTTAACCTTGCTTATTTAATTTGTTGTTGCTCCTTTGTCAAGAAAGACTAAATGCCCACTTGGCTAGTGGGTGCATGTTAGTGCATGCATGCATGAGGTTGTGTGTTCAAGTCCAATGCAATGCAATTTTCGGTTTGGGCTTGGCCAAAATTTTTGCTAGTCAATGACAACCGGGCCCCACATGTCATACACTCCAAAATACCCCAAAAATCAGCCAAAATAAGATTCCAGAGAATATTCCCTCGTTTTGCATTTTTCTGGAATTTCCAAACCGATCAAACTTCCAATTGCTCGTTCTCCGTCGTCCGAACTCCGAATCCAGTGATTCAAGTTTCTAAATTCGTCTAAAATCATAATCTAAGTTGCAGTATATATTTTATAATTTTTGGATTTTATTTGGATTTTATTTGAATTTATTTGTTTGGTTCTTCGCGCGTAGATTTCGACGAATTCGGAGAGAACGACGCCGACGATTCGCACCAGGTCTTCGAGCAAGGCAAGTTACACCTTTGATCATGTTGAACCTAATATTTTAAATTAATTATGTTGTTTTTAAATTATTATGCATGCGTAATTTTATTCAAGTCTAGTTTAAATTCAGTTTAAAAGTGTAGTTATGCCTAAATCCTTTGTACAGCCAAATTTGACTTGAATGCCATTGTACCTTGTCAACCCTAGATAAAACCTAGTTAGTACAATAGCACTAACTAGAAATTTTGTAGAAATGCTTAGCCATGCTTAAGATAATTATGGTTTGGGACGATCTTTCACATAAAATGATAACCTTTTTACATGAAATGATAAACTTTTCAACTGTACTCTTGACTTTGGTGAGTCAAGGAGTGTTATGAAATGTTTTCAAACAAAATATAAAACTGGTTTAGACTTAGGCAATTGGTCAGAGTGGTGGGTGCAGGCATGCCCTGTTGGTCGGAGCCGCAGTGGTTGATTGTCGGGCACAGGGGTTTGTGGTTAGGCCTAAGTCAAGTTAAGGACCGGTCTGTGAGCTACTATTGCAAAGCCCTTTCGTACTACCACAAGTCTGGTATGGGACAGACCTGGCCGAATAATTTGTGAAGTTCCAACATGATCTCGCTATAGGCTGAATGTGAGCGCGGCGTAGGCCGTGAGAAGTCTCACATGGCACAAGAGGGGGCTCCAACATGTGGATTCATGTTGTGGTGAAACCTTAGTGGCGGCGTGATTATATTGACAACGAATCATTGTAAAGGCCTTGTCACGACTCCTAACCGCACACCTAAGGAAGTGTGTAATCTAGTGGTAAAACGGGATGATCGTGTCTTGTGGGTAAAGCTGTACAACCTCTGCAGAGTGTATAACCTATCCTGGATAGCCGTGCCCACGGTCATGGGCAAGCTGAGTAAAGTTTTTCACGGATTAGACTTTGCTTTTCAAAATGGTTTGCGAAAACCTTGTGGATGGATGGAATCCATGAGAGATTTTGAAAACCGAGCGGATGGATGGAATCCGTACGAGTTCGTTTTGGAAAAGATGGTCCGGGTGGGATGCCCGTGGTTAGGTTAGTGTTTGGTCGGAGCCTGCACTAACGATATTATTTTGTTAAATTCTTGTTTCTATCTATTGTATCAAATTCAGCTTTTGCACTTATTATTGATATTTACTCCAATGATACTGTTTATGCAAATAAACCATAATATGCCTTCTTTTGTAACCCCTTATGCATGCATACACTCTGTTATATTTCCCTGGTGTAACTTGCGTAAGCACTTCGTGTGCTTACCTTGGGAGTACTTTATGTGCTCACCTTGCTAAAATCTGTTGCCAGAGGATGACGCCTACAACTTCGGTGAGGATGGTGACGACTAGGCCACGTCTTACAGTCATTCGCCTTGTGGGAAGGCTGGATGGGCTGCTGCTTTATGTATTTCTTCCGCTGTCTTCTTTTGCTATTATTGTAAACTTTGGCCATCAGGCTCATATTAGTTAAATAAAGTTTGTCATTACGCATGATATTTGTCTTTGTGATACTGTGTGCACTAGCTTTTCCTGGGATAGTGCGATTAACACAGAGGGTTCTGGAGTTGCCGCTCCGGGTCCCGACACGCCGCCACTCCGGAGCCCCGAGCCCGCTCCACCACCTTCTTCGTCGCCGGCCATCTTCGAGCACCGCCGAGCCCCGAGCCGAGGTAAAATTGACTCCTCGAGGCCTCCTCTCCCTCCTTTGCCCTTCGCTGGCCACCGCTGTGCACCAGAGCACTGGCGAGCTGTGGCCCCCGAACACACTGCTGGCCGCCATGCCACGTCATGGCGCGAGCACTGACGTGGCCGCCACCTTGCGCCACCTGGAACACCAGCTCAGCACCCCACGAGCACGTGTGCGCCACCTCAGCCACGTTAACGCCACATCCCACCCATGCCACCTCAGCTTCACCTCTGGTCCATGAACCTAGTCCATAGACCAGGGCCCACATGTCAGCCTCTAGTCTGAAAAATTAAATCAGGGCTGACGTCATGCCAACGTCATAATTCTATTTTCCAGTAGAAAAATAATTCAGCCAAAAATAAAATCCTAGGGCTGACGTCATAAATCTAGTTTCCTTTAGAAAAATAATTCAAGAAAATCCAATTTATTCTTTTTCTCTGATTTTGAACTTCCAGGAGCCTGTTCTACTTCGTCCTAACTCTGATTGAGCCCATTTAAATTTCTAAATTCATCAAAAATTCCCTTCTATCCATTTATACCCTCAATTTAAATATTTAGAGTTTATTTAAATTTATTTGGATTTTATTTGAATTTAGTAGGTTATTTTCACGTGTAGACTGCGACGATTCCGGAGAATTCCTCGACGACGATTCACACCCATTTGAGGAGCAAGGCAAGTCACACACCTTGATCATGTTGATCCCAGTTTGCAAATAAAATTATGTTGTTTTAAATTATATTGCATGCTTAGTTTTATTCAACGTATTTCAATGCAGTTTTAAATATAGTTAATGCCTACTTGTTAATTCCTCCATTGACATTGAATTCCTCGATACCTTGTTACTCTAGAATCAAACTCTAGTTAGTACACTAGTATTGGCTAGAGGGTTTAATATCAAATGCTTACACTGCTTAGACACAATATTTGTTTTGGGATACCTTTTCACATAAAGTGATAAGCTTTTCGAATGTATTCTTGACTTCGGTGAGTCAAGGAGGTTTATGAAATATTTTAAAAATAAAATATAAAATCTGGTTTAGACTTAGGCTAATGGTTAGGTTGTGGGTGCAGGCATGCATTGTTGTTTGGTGACACAGTGTTGATTGTCGGGCACAAGGGGTATGTGGTCGAGCCTAAGTCAATTAAGGACCGGTTTGTGAGCTACTGTTGCAAAGCCCTATCGTACTACCACAAGGCTGGTATGGGATAGTCCTGGCGGGTCCTAACCCGAGTCATGTCGTAGGTTGAAAGTGAGCATGGCGTAGGCCATGAGAAGTCTCACTCAGCTCAAGAGGAGGTCCCGGTCTGATGGATTCCTTACTGGGGTAAAACCTTAGTGTTGGCTTGGCTAGATTGAAGGCTTTGCATTGTAAAGGCCTTGTCATGATCTCTCCGCCGTACACCTAAGGAGGTGTGTTAATCACGTAGCAATATGGGATGATCATGTCTTGTGGGTAAAGATGTACAACCTCTGCAGAGCGTATAACTATCCTGGATAGCCGTGCCCATGGTCATGGGCATGCTGAGTAAATTTTTTCATAGATTAGACTCTAGTTTTGAAAATGATTTCTGAAAACCTTATGGATGGAATCCATGAGAGATTGAAAGTATACGAATGGCTGAAATCCATATGATGTCTTTGGAAAAGATGGTCCGGGTGGGATGCCTGTGGTTAGGTTAGTGTTTGGTCGGAGTTGACACTAATAGTAATAATTTCATTTACAGTTAATGTTTTTACTTATTGTATTAAATTCAGCAGTTTTAAGCTATTTACTATATTTCTCAATATTATTGCTTTTCGCTCAACTAACCCTATATGCCTTCCTTTTGATGCCTTTAACATTATGCTGCATTTTTCCATGTGGCTTGCGTAGTACAAGTTTGTACTCACCCTTGCTATCTCATCACAGAGGAAGACTACCTTGACTATGGTGAGGATTAGGACGAGTAGGCCACATTTTGCAGTCGTTTGCCTGTGGGAAGACTTGGGCTTCGCCTTTACAAGCTTGCTTCCGTAGTTATTTGCAATTATTATTGTTGCCAATGAGCATTGATGTAAATGCTGGCCATAAGGCCGTACTCGTTTATTTAATAAAGTTGTCATTGGTGCTTGATATGTATCCTTGTTACACTGTGTGCACTAGCTGATCCTGGACTAGTGCGAAATACACAGAGGATCCAGGAGTTGTTGCTTTGGGTTTCAACAGTCAGGGAGACTCGCAAAAGAACCTGATCACCTACTTCAAATTCTAGTGGATGACAAAAACGATCAACATAACTCTTTTGGTGACTCTGGGCTGAAAGCAAAATTGTTCCTGTTGTGTTCGCTCTACTCCTTCCAATCACTGACCTGCTGAGGTCCAATAACAATGTCTCTCCAACCTCATCCCAATGGAGAGGAGAGTGACAAGGCCTACCATAAAGTGCCTCAAAAGGAGCTATGCTGATACTAGAGTGAAAACTATTATTGTAAGAGAACTCTCCAAGAGGTAAGTGATTCTCCCAACTACCCTTCCATGCAAGGATACAAGAATGCAATATGTCCTCCAATGGGTGAATAGTCCTATCGGATTGACCATCAGTTTGAGGGTGAAAGCCAGTGCTGAGTTGAGTTTTATGCTCATATTCTAATGCAAGCTCTTCCAGAAGTGGAAAGCAAACTTGGTATCGTGGTCCGAGACAATGGTTTTAGGAAGGCCATGAAGACGGACAATTTTCTTGACATAGATATTAGCAAAATTACTGGATGAGTAAGTGGTTTTAACTAGAATGAAGTGAGCCATCTTGGTGAGATGGTCGACAATGACCCAAATAGAGTACACACGCTGGTGTGACCTAGGGAGGCCAATAATTAAGTCCATAGCAATGTCCTCCCAATTCCACTTGGGAATCTCCAATGGCTGCAAAAGTCTAGTAGAATTACAGTGCTCTGCTTTCACTTGCTAGCACACTGTGCACTGAGATAAAAACTTACTATATCCTTCTTCATTCTCGGCCACCAAAACTGCCGCTGAAGGTCCTTAAACATCTTACTCTCGCCAGGGTGAATAGAATAGGGAGTTTGATGAGATTCACAAAGAATATCCCTCTTCTTCAATTGCAAATTGGATGGCACCCAAACGTGAGCACATAAATGTAATAGCCCCTTGCCTTTTACAGAAAAGTCCAACCCGTGCAGTTTAGCCGAAATAACCTCCCAATGGGAGTGTTGAATCTCAGAACCTGAGGCTTAGGCCTCCAGCAAAGCATTAAATAGAGGGGATGATGTTTCTGATTTCTCTAAAGAAAGTGCTAAGAATGCGAAACAAAATGTGGTTTGGAGATCCTCAAGCTCCCCTTGGACCAATGTGGGAATAGGAATGCCATCACTTCGTTTCCTACTAAGGGCATTCGCCACCACGTTAGCCTTTCTTGGATGATAATGGATAGTGAAGTCATAGTCCTGGATCAACTCCAACCAATGGCGTCGCCTCAAATTCAATTCTTTCTAGGTGAGAAAGTACTTCAAGCTCTTATGATCAGTGAAGATGTCACACTTCTCTCCATAGAGGTAATGGCGCTAAATTTTTGAGGGCGAAAACCACTGCCCCCAGCTCCAAATCCTGAGTAGAGTAGTTGAGTTTGTGCTCCTTAAGTTGACAAGAAGCATAAGCTATCACCATGTCCTCCTGCATAAGGACATAGCCCAAACCCAATCAAAATGCATCACAGTAGACAATGAACTTCTTTCCTCCCTCAAGCAAAGCAAGAATGGGAGTGGTAATAAGGCACTCCTTCAAAGTCTAGAAGCTGGACTCACATTCCTCCATCTATAGAAACCGCTATCCCTTTTGAGTCAACTTGGTCAACGACTTAGAAATGGAAGAGAAATCCTGGACAAAGCGACGATAATACCAGGCCAAACCCTAAAGACTATAGATCTCCACAACATTGCTAGGTCTCAACCAGTCCACCATTGTAGCAATCTTGGAAGGATCCATGGTAAGTCCCTTGCCACTAATGACATGCCCACGGAACTAACAGATGAGAGCCAAAAATCACATTACTTTAGTTCAGCAAAGAGTTGATGTTTCCGGAGAAGATCAAGTGCATACGAAGATGCTGCTCATGCTCCTCTACAATACTAGAATAAATCAAGATGTTGTTGATGAAGATGATGACAAACTGATCGAAGTACTCATGAAATACCCAATACACCAGATTCATAAATATCGCTGGAGCATTGGTTAACTCAAATGGCATCACGAGGAACTCGAAGAGGCCATAATGAGTGCGAAAGGCTATCTTCGGAATGTTAGGAGCCTTGATCCAGACTTGGTGATAGCCGGACTGCAGATCTATCTTGGAGAAGAACTTGGCACCCTTGAGCTAATCGAAGAGATCATCTATATGACGTAAAGGGTAGTGGTTCTTGATAGTCACTGTATTAAGAGCTCGATAATCAATGCACATGTGTAAGCTCTTATCTTTCTTCTCCACAAAGGTGATCGGGGAAGCTACACCGGATAAGGCCTTTGCTCTAAAGGTTGTCCAGTTGCCGCTTTAACTCCTTTAGCTCAGTACGTGATAGACGGTAAGGAGCCTTGGTGATAGATGTAGTGCCAAGGATAACATAAATGGCACACTCAACTGCCCTAAATGGAGGCAAGCCTAAAAGCTCAACTGGGAAGATATTAAGAAATTCTCGAACAGTTGGCAAATCTTCTAGTAAAGGTCCGGTGATAGGCTTCTCTATCATGGCAAGAAGACACCCGGACTTGACCATCCTATGATGACCGAAATAGGAGGCCAAGAATAGGAGACTAAGCTACCGTGATGAGGACATCCCGATTGTTCTGATTACATGAGCACGAGCTAAAAAGATTAATCAACAGGTGAAATTGCTCCTAATTAAATTTGGCTTTAATTTACATGAGAATTGGCTACTACCTAATGCTAGTATCCTAATTGGTCTTAGGTTTATGCATGAGGAGATGATGGGATACCGAAGTTAGAAGAAATCAGCATGTGCATGCAAGGAACTCAAGGCAGGCTGTAAGGAGTTGGTGGTTTCTTTGGTTGGCGACCATAGCAAGAACAAAAGCCCAACTCACGTGGCCTAAAAGCCCACAACCATACATTAAGTCAGGACGAAGCTATGAGAGTAAGCACCTTGATTAGGCTATGTGTTTGGGCTATGTGCTTTTGTTTTAGCATTGTTGCTTTTAGTTTTGAGTCCGTATAGGACTGTATTTTGGATATCTTGGCCGAACAAGATGCAAGTCAGCATTAGGCCTGTGAGCCATTGATCTATGGGTGCGTGAGTTAAACATCATGGTTCTCCTTTTGTAATGACAAACCACAGAAATAAATCTATTATTTATAGAGAGTTATACACTTGTTCTTCCTAGAGTTTGGCATATACTGCAACCTAGAGGGGAATTGAGCGTTCTCAACCCCGTTGTTCTTGTGATTTCTTTGTGATTTGCAGGAGCGACGACACGTCTACTTGTGTGGTCGGGTAGATGGGATCACGAGTATGTAGTTGGGTGAATTCTTTTGTCGCAGTTTGCTGTTCTAACATTGGTTGGCGCCATCGATTCGTCAGGTTGCACGAATCCAAGTTATCGTCATCGATCCTGTGTCGTGAAGATCGGGCACCCCATATCATCTTGTTATCAGAGCACGGTTGACACGGTAGGATCAATTTACCCGTAGTTAGATCGATTTTTTCCCATACACAAAAAAGCCAAAAAAAAATCTAAACCCTGGTTTTTGCATATGTTATTTTTCATGAGTTTTGTTAAGTTTTTGTCCATTGAAATCTTGTTTAGGTGCTGATTGTCGTGTTCCTTTGTGTAACTTGATCTTGTGTCCACGTGATACCAAAAAAAATTCCACTGGTGTTCGATCCAAATTGCATTAGGGGAACTAGAGTCTGAATCCAACTTTTGGATATTCATATTCGAGACTCCTTTTTGAGAGTTTCTTTCCGAGCTCTGCTTGGGAAGTGCTTTCTGAAATCCAAGAGAAGAGTTGTGTTCAGAATTACTTCCTTGATTGCTTTGCCTCGCACAATAACCAAACAGCATACAGATCGAGCTTCACTTAAATCCTTGAATACTTGAACTAGTCATTGATATTGCATCGGGGCTGCTTTGGAATTAGTAATACTCGACTGAACATTGTTGGCTTGTGCATCATCCACTCGGCCGATCAAAAAAAATTCAGAGTTGAGAGAGAGAGAGTATCTTTTAATTACCTTTATAACCCTACCTTCCACAAAAAGTTTGTGACCCATATACCTCAATAGAATCAGAAAAGTGATTTGAAGAGATTTGGGTCAGTGGCCGGATAGCAAAAAAAGAGGCAAGCAAAAAAAAGAGAGAAAAGTTGGGAGAAGGCTCAATTGGGTGAATGGTTCTAGTCCATAAATTCAGTTTGAGCAACTACAATTTTTAAGCAATCTCGTGCCCTCTATTCTTATTCTTGTAATTGGCTAGCGTCTCTGCTAATACTTGGTGCAAAACGAGCTATTTAATCATTAGTTTCAGATTGCTTTCAATTAGCTCATTCCTTAGTTTGCATTGAATCACATTGATCTTTGCATGTACATTCATACACTTCACTTAAACCTTTTGGGTTAGCACTTAGGCAAAGTATTCTAGCTTGGACTATTACTTAACTTAACAACATGAAGAATTTTGATTGCATAGGTTGATACTTTCCCTCCAAGCTCCACATATAAGCCATTGTTATAATAGTGCTTGTGTAATTAAATTCACTTAATCTACCACCTTGTGTTGTCTACCGTCACCAAAGTGTGTGCAGCTCTTCAATTCCATCAAAGATGCATAAGAACTTCGGTTGGTAAGAGAAGGTGAGGTTGAGTGAATTACACAAATAAAACTTTCCACATCCACATACATAGCTTGTTTTGTTGTTTGCACTAACCATGGCAGGGAAACAAGGAGAACATGCATATGTGACCTAGGCGGACCTTGAGAAGCTCACGAATGATTTCAACACTCAGTTGAATGACAACATGAGCGTCTTGAGAAGGGAGATACTAGAGGAGCTTCGAAAAGAACGGGCCCCAATTAGCGTTCATGAAGAAGGTATTGAGCTTGATGAGACCGATGAGGAGAGGGATGCACAGTTCGCTAGAGAAGCTCAAGCAGATCGAGCTGCTGCCAACGCAATTTGACCACCCTTTCTCGGGCATGGGTGAGGTGTTTTGGGTGCTGACTATGGCCAATGGAGAGGCTATGGCCGTGGGCGCGGCAGTGTCGCCCACATTGAGAACTTCGATGATGACTTTTGGTTACACCATAATGACAACTACCAATGCCATGGCCATCATCATGATGACCCGCGCGTGGAGGAGAAATTTGGGAAACTCAAATTAACTATTCCCAAATTTGAAGGTGCTTCCGATCCAGATGCCTACCTCACAAGTGAGCTCAAGGTAGATAAGATCTTCCGGATGCATAATTATTCGAAGGAGAAGAAGCTACACAAAGCATTACTTGAGTTTGATGGGTATGTGTTGATTTGGTGGAAGCAAGTATTGAACCAAAGAGAAGATAATGGGGAACCTTCAATTGCATCGTGGGCTAAAATGAAGCAAGAGCTGAGAGCACGCTTTGTTCCTAACACTTATAAATGTGATCTTTTTGATAAACTGTAGAATGTGAGACAGGGAGGTCGCTCAGTGGAGGAATACTAAGATGAAGAGCAAACACTTGCGCATTTTCTGTTTGGTCTAAACAAAAACATTAAATGCATTGTGCAATATCAACCCTATAATACTGTTATTGATTTGGTGCATCAAGCGACCAAGGCGGAGAAGCAGTTATTAGAAGATGTAAAACCAGCACCAAGGACGGCATCCTTCAATTTGAAAACCCCATCATCATCCTGTAATGCCACCAAAAGCACGATTCAATTTGGGATGAGGTACATTTTCCGCTAGTACTAATTCAAATACTAATGCTCGTTCTTCTTCAATTACAAAAGAAGCACCTATACCAAGTGAGAAGAAGGCTACTCCATCCTCAATTAATGCTATAACAAAGAGTAGAGAAATTCAATGCTTCAAGTGTTTGGGGGTGTGGTCATATTTCTAGAGTGTGTCCCAACAACCGAGTTATACTTATGACGGAAGATGGAGAGTATGAGTCCGCAAGTTAAGATGAGGTTGAGCTTAGTTATGGAAAGGAGAGATATGAGAATGCATCAGATAAATATGAAGAGGTTGATGTGTTGAATTATGAAATGGGAGTGGCATTAGTTGTCACCAAAAATTTGAACATGTTGCACAAGAGGGAGATGCATATCCGCAGCGATTCAACTTGTTTCAAACGAAAGCCAAGGTAAATAAAAAGGTAATCAAACTTATTATTGATGGTAGTAGTTGTTATAACTTGGCTAGTATTGAATTATGTGAGAAGCTTGGTTTAAAGATGCTAAAACATCCACGTCCATATCAAGTGCAATGGTTTAGCGAATGTGGGGATGTGAAGGTTCAGTTTGTGGTGCATATTACTTTTAAGATTGGTGATTATGAGGACACTGTTGAGTGCGATGTGGTGCCTATGACAGTGTGCCATTTGCTGTTGGGAAGGCCATGACAATATGATAGAAGTGTGCAACATGATGGCTGTTCCAATAGATATGCTTTTAAGTGGAAGGGAAAGACAAAGGAGCTTAATCCAATGGCTCCTAGTCAAATACATGCTGAATTCCAGCAAAAGAAGCTTACTGAAAATGAGGGTAAAAAGAAAGAAAAGAGAGATTTTCACACATCGATGAGTGAGAGCCACAAGCCAAATATAAGAGGAAAAAGTGCGAGTGAGAGAAGGCTGGTTATGTTAGCTACAAATCAGATTTAAGAGATGTGAGCAATGACCCATCAAAGATGCACTTTGTGCTTGTGTACAAAGATGCAACTATTTTGCTTTCAACTAATGATTTAACCTCTCTTCCTAGTTGTGTTTCCTCTCTTTTGCAGGCCTTTAAAGATGTGTTTCCAGAGGAGATTCCAGCGGGACTTCCACCATTGCGCAGAATAGAGCATCAAATTGATATAGTTTCCAGCACGTCACTTCTAAACTATCCACCATACCGCACCAATCCGGAGGAAACCAAAGAAATTCAGCGTCAAGTACAAGAGCTACTTGAGAAAGGGTACATACATAAAAGTCTTAATCCTTGCGCAGTTCCTGTAATTGTTGTTCCTAAGTAAGATGGTACACGGAGAATATATGTCGATTGTCATACCATTAACAACATCACTGTTATATATCATCATCCTATTCCTAGATTAGTTGATATACTAGATGAACTTAATGATGTTGTTATATTCACTAAAATTGATTTGAGAAGTGGATACTATCAAATTAGGATGGAACTTGGTAATGAATAGAAGACTGCTTTTAAAACAAAATTTGGATTGTATGAGTGGTTAGTAATTCCTTTTCGGTTAACTAATGCACCCAGTACATTTATGCGATTGATGAATCATGTTTTAAGAGCATTCATTGGCAAATTCGTTGTGGTATACTTTGATGATATATTGATCTATAGCAAAATGATGGATGAACACATTGATCATGTTAGACAAGTGCTAGAAGTGCTTAGAAGTGAGAAATTGTATGATAATTTGGACAAATGCACTTTTTGAACCGATAAAGTTGTGTTCTTAGGCTATGTTGTTCCTGGACAAGGCATTGAGGTAGATGAATCTAAAACTAAAACAATTAAGAATTGGCCTATACCCATGAATGTTAGTCAAGTCAGAAGCTTTCATGGTCTTGTTAGCTTTTATCATCGTTTTGTTAAAGATTTTAGTACCATTGCTGCCCCATTAAATGAGTTAACTAAAAAGGGTGTTGTGTTTGAATGGGGTGCATCACAAGAAAACGCTTTTCGAGAACTAAAGAAACGATTAATTGAAGCACCATTGCTCGCTTTGCCTGATTTCACTAAAACTTTTGAAATTGAATGTGATGCTAGTAGAATAGGTATTGGTGGTATTTTAATGTAAGAAGGAAAACCAGTAACATACTTTAGTGAGAAACTAGAAAGTGCTCAATTGAACTATCCTATATATGATAAAGAATTGTATGCTTTGGTGCATGCGCTTGAAACTTGGCAATATTATCTTTGGCCTAAAGAATTTGTTATTCACTCTGATTACGAAGCTTTGAAATACTTGAAAAGCCTGAATCGTAGAGATGCTATGTGGGCAGAATTCATTGAAATTATCCTATATGTCATTAAGTACAAGAAAGGAAAGAGAATGTGGTAGCTGATACTTTATCTATAAAGAATGTGCTTTTAACTCAATTGGAAGTAAAGATACCTGGATTAGATAGCTTGAAAGATTTATATGCTTCTGATAATGAATTTTTAGAACCATATTCTAAATGCAAAGATGGAAGAGGATGGGATAAGTTTTATGTTCATCATGGGTTCTTATTTCATGTTAACAAATTGTGTGTTTCAGATTCGTCCGTGCGTTTGTTTTTATTGCAGAAATCTCATGCAGGAGGATTGATGGGACACTTCGGGAGAGAAAAGATCTTCATGATGTTGAGCGATCACTTTTATTGGCCTAAGATGAGGCGTGATGTCGAAAGGTTTGTACAGCGATGTGTGATATGTCACAAAGCAAAATATAAACTTAATCCACATGGTTTATATACTCCACTTCATGTTCCTAGTGCACTTTGTGAGGATATTAGTATGGACTTTGTTTTAGGATTGCCTAGGACTAAGAGGGGGAGGGATTCCCTGTCACAAAAGTGACAATGCGTCGCATGTAGCTAACTTGTTTTTCAGGGAGATTATAAGATTGCATGGCATGCCAAGGACAACTGTGATGTCAAATTCATGAGTTATTTTTGGAAGACTTTGTGGGCCAAGCTCAGGACAAAGTTGTTATTCTCAACAATTTGTCACCCATAAACGAATGGACAAACGGAGGTGGTGAATAGAACACTTTCAATGTTGCTACGAATGATGATCAAGAAAAATCTCAAAGAGTGGGAAGATTGTTTGCCGCATGTGAAGTTTGTATACAATAGGGCGGTACATTCTACTACTCAATTGTGCCTGTTCAACGTGGTATATGGTTTTAAACCAATCACGCCACTTGATTTGTTACCACTTCCACTACGTGAACAAGTTAATATGGAGGCATCCAAACGTGCTGAATATGTGAAGAAAATTCATGTCAAGAGCAAATAAGAAATTGAAAAGAAGGCATGTTACTATACTGAGAAGGAGAACAAGTCAAGAAAAAGATGTTATTTGAACCAGATGATTTGGTTTGGGTGCATCTACGCAAAGAACGCTTTCTGGATAAGCATAAGTCTAAGTTAATGTCTCGGGGAGATGGTCCATTCAAAGTACTTGAGAAGATCAATGATAATGCATACAAAATAGAGCTTCCAGGTAATGATTATGCTGTGAGTTCTACATTCAATGTTGCTGATTTGTCACCGTTCTTTGGACCGGAAGAATCAGAGTTGAGGATGACTCCTTTTCAAGAGGGGGAGGATGATGAGGACATCCCGATTGGTCTGATTGCACGAGTACGAGCTAAAAAGATTAATCAATAGGTGAACTCGCTCCTAATTAAATTTGCCTTTAATTTATATGAAAACTGGCTACTACCTAATACTAGTATCTTAATTGGTCTTAGGTTATGCATGAGGAGATGATGGGATACCGAAGCCAAAAGAAATCAGCACGTGCATGCAAGGAACTCAAGGCAGGCCGTAAGGAGTTGGTGGTTTCTTCGGTTGGTGAGCACAGCAAGAACAAAAGCCTAACTCACGTGGCCTAAAAGCCCACAACCGTGCATCAAGTCTGGCCAAAGCTATGAGATTAAGCACCTTGATTAGGCTATGTGTTTGGACCACGTGTTTTTGTTTTAGCATTGCTGGTTTCGGTTTTGAGTCTGTATAGGATTGTGTTTTGGATATCTTAGCCGAACAGGATGCAAGTTGGCATTAGGCCTGTGAGCCGTTGATCTGTGGGTGTGTGAGTTAAATACCATGGTTCTCCTTTTGTAATAACAGACCACAAAAATTAATCTGTTATTTTTAGAGAGCTATACACTTATTCTTCCTAGGGTTTGGCATATATTGCAACCTAGAGGGAAATTGGGCGTTCTCAACCCCGTTGTTCTTGCGATTCCTTTGTGATTTGTAGGAGCGATGACATGTCTACTTGTGTGGTCAGGTAGACGGGATCACGAGCATGTGGTTGGGCGAATTCTTTTGTCATAGGTTGCTATTCTAACAGTGGTTGGCGCCATCGGTTCGTCAGGTTGCATGGATCCAAGTTATCGTCATCGATCCTACATCGTGAAGATCAGGCACCCCATATCATATCGTTCCTTGCCTTGATAGATGATCTCCCCATCCTCTTGTAGACGAATAACCTTACGGTCAAAGTAATAAATAACAACATGGTGGAGAGACAACCAGTTGATGCCCACAACCAGGGTTGAATTGGTACCACCATTACGTCAATGCTGAATTTATGGCCTTCAATCTCCAAGGCAACGCTGAGATAGGTAAAGTTGCTAGTAAGAGGTCCATTGGTGATGGACACCATCACTGGGGATGCTAGGGTACTAACTAGTACAGAGTGCTACTGAATAAAGCGAGATGCCAAGAAGGAGAAGCTAGACCCCGAGTCAAACAATGCAAGAGTAGGGCAAGATTTCATTGTAACTATACCTAAAAGGTCAGGAAGCAAGGAAAAGTAAGTGGTGAGATGGGAAACAATAGGGAGGTAAAGCGTGATAACTAATTACACCACTCTTGAGTCGACAATGTGTAGAGACGCGCATTAGTACCCTTTGGTATGGTGGCAATTGAAGCAGGAACTGGAGCCGCGTTCTGATTGCTAGTGGGTGAAGGTGAAAAAGCAAGTTGATTTGCCAGCAAGGGCCTTGCAATTCTAGA
Source organism: Dendrocalamus latiflorus (assembly GCA_017311315.1). Classification (NCBI taxonomy): domain Eukaryota; kingdom Viridiplantae; phylum Streptophyta; class Magnoliopsida; order Poales; family Poaceae; genus Dendrocalamus; species Dendrocalamus latiflorus. The sequence continues at coordinate 12,654,589 of CM029611.1, read as the reverse complement.
GCAGCCCAGGCAGAAGAATGGAATCATAATTCAGGGAAGCATAGGATTGGAACAATATCACATGATAGCAATGGAATAAAGAAAATGGTAATTAGATATGAAATCATGGTAATATGCCAGTGACTGGATATGCATGCATGAATGAATTAACCTGAAGCCTTGTGTACGTGCAAATTTTTTTCCAGAAACTATAGCCTGAGCTCTATTACCAACGTAGCACCTCACATACCAATATGAGATACTACTATGGAACATCATCACCAAAGTAAAGAATAAATAAAAAACAACAATAGAAATCATGAGAAAATTAAAACTTTAGAAGTACTTTATTAAAAAACCAGTGCAAGCTAAAATAAATGTTTGAAACACGGGACCAATCCACTTCTAACCAAATAAAGAGTAAATAAGATAACATAAACAGTAGCAAGCCACAATGCTGAAAACTCTAGTGTGCCCACCCATACATGTTGCAAGCACTCCATTGGACTTTTACCTGAGAATGGAAAGAGCAAGCATGGGATTTAAAAATCTCAGTAAGTACCCAACAACGATTCCAACACGGTGAGTAAAGGACAAGTAATGCAAGCAAGTAATTAAGACAGATTAATTGCAATGAAACTGGGTTATTGGAAACACTGATACTGAACGGAGATAGAGGTAACAAAAACTATGGAAATAAGAATATTTGTTATGTAGCAAGTTATGGCAATGACACCGGTGATTCCTTCCCACATACCCGATTATACGAGAGTAGTCAGACACAACACTGTCCTCCACTGTATAACCGCATATGGGGTGCAATATCCTGAGTAATGAAAGTGTATGGCCCCCCATACGTTACCAGGTGGGTGGAAATCTCCCCTAAATGCGGATAACCCTAGGCCAAGCAACTGTTATATTGTTAACAGGTTATATGGTATGAATTTAAGGAAACTAAGGAAATGCAAAGATAAGGTTATGTGAAATGAAAGTATTTAACAAGGTTGAAAATGAAAGGGCCTAATACCCGATAGGGGCAATGTGAAATGATAATATGGTAATAAGGTAACTGTTACAGTATAGGTAGATTATATAATATGAATTTAATGAAACTATGGGATGGCGCAGATAAGGTTATGATAAGTGAAAGGATTTGTTGAGGCTGGGAACGGAAAGCATAACTCCCAATAAGGGCGATAAGGAATGATAATAAGGTGGTAGAGATCTAGGAATTAATCTAAAAGGAATATTATAACATAGCTCACGCAAGGGTTGGCAACCAACTAAGTTTTATTACATGATAAGTGGTTATTAGTCAATTTAACAATTATTATATATTGGTCATGACTCACATAAGAAATCATACCATCAATACATCATAATATCAGAAAGATAAAACAAAGAAGCTTTGATATTAAAAGATTGCTAGTTGTTTAAATCTAAGTCTACAACATGATCATCCGCTACCCCTATTAACAATTTAAGCATGATTTCTAAACACTAATAACTGAGTATCCTAATAAACATCAATGCATGTGAACAAGATAACCTAGAACATCATGTTTTAAATACAATATTAGAAGTCTATAACCAGACTAGCATCAGTAATATGATAATAACCAAGCAAGCATTAGTAATATGATAATAACCAAGCAAGCATGAGTGATATGATAATAGCCAGGTAAGTTTAGTGGTATGATAATAGGTAGGTAACTTTGGTGATATGATAATAGCCAAGTAACATAGGTGATATGATAATTGTCAGGTAACTTTAGTGATATGATAATTGTACTCAATGGCAATGGTAACAAGTAATCACGGAAGATGTGAAATGTCGAATGGAGAGATTACAGCCGCGAGGCACTTACCTTGAGCATGCTCGATGGACACGCTACTTGAAGGATCAAAGGTGTGCAACTGCTCGAACGCCTCCTCTATGGCCACGTGCTAACCTACAAGGCGGAACATGAATGAATTAGATCAGGGTTGAGAAACCTTGTGGAAGGACGAACGGAAGTGCATTTGACTGGGGAAAATTCACGTTCGCTAAGCCTTTGCCATTAGAATTGCTATTCGGCCAACCGAACGCTCATTCGACCGTGCGAACGGTGTCCCACTGAATGGCTAGCCAAAACCCACATGAATATGTGATTCAGCCATGCCCTTGGCCAGCCAAACCACAACGGCTCCGTGTAACAACCGTCCACCGCCGCTGGCCTACGCCGCCGCCTCTAGTCATCGCCACCGCGCCGCCATAGCCGCCTCCACCTGCACCGCTACCATGGCCACCGTCGCCACACGCATGCTATCCACCACGCCGTATGCTTGATTGGCCTCGTGTTGCCACCCGACTGGCCTCACGCCGGCCGATACTGACGCCAGATGCGCCACGACCAGCCAAGGCCCCGACCAGCCCCTCAATGGGGGAGATAGAGATTGGAAAGAGAGGATAGAGATAGAGAGGCAACCTACGAAAACAATGGTGATGGCGGCTACACGGGGAAAAAAACGTTTGCCCCTTTTATTGAGCCCTAAACCCATATTATGGCTAATTAGGGTTTAGTTAGGGTTTAGTGGCCCATTCTAGAACATATCAGGGCACTACATAGAGTGTCTTCATTGAAGCCCCATTGTGTCCCCTCTGGCTATGGCAGAACCAGAGAAGTTGATGCGATGTCGTCCAATCTTGAAGAGGCATAAGCAATGTTCATGGTCACCACACCACCTAGTACACCTCCCATAGCAGCTTCTCCATCTTTCTCATCTTTAGAACTAGATATTTGCACATCCTCCTCCTCCTCGCTTTCCTCTTCTCCCACCTGGCTGGCAAGGAACTCATGGCAATTAATATGGGTTGCCCACCATCTCTCTATGCCTTCATTTGGCTCAAAGTTCTCCGCCCACCTCCTCATGTCTCTATCGCCTGCTTTTTCACCCTCATCTGCACCAACACCAGCATCTATATCACCGCTAGAGACCAACCCATGCACTTCATCACCACCACCTCCACCGAAACCACCCATGCCAGATGATTCCATCTGCTCCACAAACTAAACATATACCATCGGTTTCGCATATATTGTAGCAGCAGGGTTGCACACAACCTCATGTAATTGCCCCATGATGCATTGCTTGTCACCTTCACAAGTTACCAAAAGGTTTCCCCTACAACACCCACCACTGAGGTGTACTACGCCTCGATGCGTATCATTTTCCTTGCAGTGGCGCGATTGAACGTGGAACAGGTGTACCTCCCTAGCTCTAAGAGGCTCATGTCCTTCAAACCCGGCGCCCGAATCATGGTCCAGTCGTAATTTGTAGGTCTACCATGTATGGTTTGTCGCATACAAGATGATCCCTAAAACGCAAATAGATCATGAATGTCTGACATGATGTACCTAAAACTAGTGCGTATGAAACCCACGGAGTACATGACATGCAACGATATACCATACAACAACTCCTATTGTACATCAAGCGGATTTATATTCATGAAACGCATGAGCACCTAATATAAACATAGAGCTGTGACTCTAGTTAATAACTACCTAGGTTATATGCATATTAAGGTTTGGTTAAAAAAACTAGCTTCATGATAACATTTGCATTCATTTGGTCATATGACTATTGTTTTTCTCGAACTCCAAGGTAAAAATAATCCTAGTGCAATATAAATATATTTTTAAAAATATAGATAAATATTTTATTGACATTATTTGGATTATTTGATTTACCAAACCATTATTAACCATGCATGCAGGCCCAGGTATCTTTAATTTTCTTTACAACTGGAATAGCAACCATGGAATCATGTCTCAGCTAACCATATGCATGCACCACATATACTCAGTAAGGTTAATAACTACCTAGGTTCTATGCATATAAAGGTTTGGTTAAAAAAAATTGGCTTCATGATAACACTTGCTCTCATTTGATCGTATGATTACTGTTTTTCTCCAACTCCAAGGTAAAAATAACCCTAGTGCAAATATAAATATATTTTTAAAAATATAGATAAATATTTTATTGACATTATTTAGATTATTTGATTTACCCAAACTATTCTTAACCATGCATGCAGGCCTAGGTATCTTTAATTTTCTTTACAACGGAGCTAGCTATCATGGAATCATGTCTTAACTAACCATACACACGCACCACATATACTAAGTAAGGTTAATAACTACCTAGGTTATATGCATATAAAGATTTGGTTAAAAAAATTGGCTTCATGATAACATTTAAGTTCATCTGATCGTGTGACTACTGCTTTTCTCTCCAAGGTAAAAATAACCCTAGTAGAATTCAAATATAAATATATTTTCAAAAATACAAATAAATATTTTATTGATATTATTTGGATTATTTGATTTACCCAAACCATTATTATCCATGCATGCAAGCCTAGGTCTCTTTATTTTTCTTTCGACCTGGAGCTAGCTAGCATGGAATCATGTCTCACTAACCGTATGCACCGACCATATATATTGAGAAAGGCTAATTAAGTATGTAACACACCATCCTTTAGTACCATATATATTACAAAATTATTTTATTAATGATATTTGGATTATTTGATTTACCCAAACCATTATTAACCATGCATGTAGGCATAGGTCTCTTTACTTTTCTTTCGAGCTGGAGCTAGCTAGCATGGAATCATGTCTCAACTAACTGTATGCACACACACCATATATATTGAGAAAGGTTTCATGTAGCTTTATTTAGCTAATACAGATGCTGGAGCTAGTGGGTACATATTTTATGTAGCTTTATTTAGGTAATACTAGATTAATCATGCTCTAACTTCTGATGTGCTAAGCAAAAGTACTACTTTTTCATACTAACAACCTACCATTTACTTAATTACATGCTAATCACATTGCTAAAACTGTAATCGCATATGTATGAAAATTACCTCTTCTTGATGCTCACAAGGCGATGTACAACTTTCCTAATAGCACAAACTTCAAATTACAAACCAAAGCAACACAATCTTGATGGCCTCTTATCTTCCTCCCTCGTCTTTGTGAGTCTCTCTTGCACGACGAAAGAAATCACCTCTGGAATGAAAGACTTTCCGTGGTCCGGAGCCGCATGATCTCTGTGGGTCCCACCAGCCCCACGCCTGACGACGAACTCCCACACTCGCCAGGAATTTCGTGCTCAGGCCCACCTTCCACGCTCCGAAGGCACGGAACTATCCACGTGTTAGCCGCTAGATCATCCGTGGTAGATAAGGGGCTACGTTCGCAAAAAAAATGGCACCAGGGTCACATTTGCAAAAAAAAGCCTCAAGGGGCCAAAACAACACAAAATTCCATGGATAGATGCATCTTAATTGATGAGTTGTGTATGGCAGCCATATTTCAATAGTGTTATATGATTGATAGAAAATAGTACTTAATTTGAGCTTAATCAAGGGATGAATAAGAACTGAGAGGCAAGTAGGCAACACCAACTCAGTCATGCATGCATGCACATACAAAAACACCAGAAACAAACTAAACACCACTTTTTCACTTTTCAATGTGCATGCATCGGACCAAACACAGAGTCTTGGTTTTCACTTTTCAGGTAGGTCGTATTTAATTGTAAATCTACACAAATTGTAAGCATATTTAGCTATAAGAACTGGTAATAGTCGAGTACTCCATGTAATACAAGAGAACACAAAGGAAACTAGATCTGGAAATGGCAATACTGCTTCCATAAGACCATTACATGACCATTTACTGATAAAAAGAATGCAGCACAAGTTATTAACAAGGAAATCAAATTAAATCTGTAGTTTCATTCAGGAAGGGCTAAAGTTGAATACTTCCACTACAACCAAACAATTAAGAACAAAGAACCAGCATGTCAACATTAAAAAAACACTATAACCAGCCTGAGGTTTCCATGTATTCGCTAGTGTGAAGGTCAAGGTTCTACACCTCTACATCAGCCACACACGACTTAATTAGTTTTACGTGTATCCATTGCCATCATCAATTCTTGAGCATGGAAACCACCTAGCAGATGACAGAGCACTACCAGTTATTTGTTTGCCACTTCACTTGAATGGGATGTTTACCTATGATGTCTGTCTCCCATATAATTTGTTGTTAGTTATGTCTGTGATTAATACTTTTTAACCACCTAATTTAGAATGGCAGGTTTTGCAAGCTGCTATAGCTGTACCTTGTGAACTATCTTATGAATATGACTTGTGTCCAAACTCAAGTTGCTTTAGGTTGCAAGAGGGTGTTGATCACCCATATTCATTCAGCTTTAATGTATGTAGTCTATAAAATTAAGTCATCAACATATATATGTTCAACATAAAAAAGACAATAAATAGCACCCATTAGAATTAAGATGGACAACTCAGTCCTTATAATTAAAAGAACAAGCTAGGAACATGTTAAGATCATGTTATTAATATGTTAAGACCCTTCCTGGAATGAAACTGCATTCCAGGAAGAATTCAACATCAACCCTTCCTGGAATGGGTGCTTGGAATTTTGTTATGATCTTATGGCAGATCCAAACATGCCCAAAATTAAGATCATGTTATTAACAACTCAGTTCTTAACTCATATTAACATGTTTGGTAGATCCACGAACTCACTTCTTAACATGTTATATTAACAACTCAATTCTTAACCCATCTGTGGATCTACCAAACATGTTAAGTTCAACTAACATAAGGGCATAACAAAATTTTAAAACATAGCCAAATGAACTGGTGGTCATCAGTACAAGTTTGCAAGGCACAAAAAATAACAGGTGTGGAATGACCGATCTCGGTGGCCGGTGGTAAGAAGGGGGACCGAGGAGGATGTGGCGGCGGCGAAACTTGGCAGCAGATCTAAAGGGAAGTGGTGGTGGCACGGATTTGGGGTCACTAGAGCTAAGGAAGAAGGGGGAGAGGAAGAGATGATGACAGAAATTAGAGGCGGTGGCAGATCTAGAGGGAGAGGAAGAAGCAACGGAAACTTCGGATTAGAGAGTGGTGGCACACCTAGGGTTGGAATCGTCAGAGCTAAGGTAGAAGAGGGAGAGGGAGGGGCAGCAGTGGATCTGGAGGGAGAGGAAGAGGCGGTGGGGTTAGGGCTGGCAACGTCGTACCTTCTCTGGACAAGCAGAGGAGGGAAGCATGCACTACTACAAAACAAGCTATACTGGACATCTCATCACAGACGGTTCATGTGGAGCCGTCTGTGCTTTGATTATTATAGACGGTTCATCTCTGAAACTATCACAGACGGTTAGGTTTAAAAGTCATATGTGATATACGTATTATCATAGATGGTTTTTAATTAGAAACGTCTATGAAACTATCACAGATGGTTTGTATAACAAACCATCTCTGATATGTGTATTATCACAGACGGTTCATATAACAAACCGTCTCTAATAATGACATGTCACCGATACGTGGCTTATCCCCTAGGATTTCGATCTTACCCGTCCATTCTTTCCACATCGAATGACAGGCATCGGTTTCTCCCACCGCTCAGCCCTTATTAATTAATCCCTATCTACCAATCTACCGGCAGTCATACAAGTTCATCCACTATATAGCTAGCTTCCTGCATCCTCCCCTCGACGATGCAAATCGAACATCGTGAGTTAGCGCCTCCATTGTGACACCACAGTCGACTGCATAACACACTCTTGTCGTAAGAGTGTCTTATGCAGTCTCACTGTCGTGCCACAAAGGTGGTGCTACTGTCGCCTCTCTATTGCTGGTGATATCCAGTCGCCATTCGATGCATCTGGCTTGTTCCTCGACGACACCGACTACCGCCATGAGATAGCACCTCCGTTGTGACACCATGGTCAGCTGCACAACACACTCTTGTCGTAAGTGTCGTAAGGGTGTCTTCTGCAGTCTCACCATCGTGCCACAAAGGTGGTGCTACTACCGCCTCTCCGTTGCCGGTGATATCCGACCACCATCCGATGCCCTCCCCTCTCTTCCTTGATGGCAGGTGTCAAGGACATCGTGTGCTGTATCCAGCTTGTTCCTCGATGACGCCGACTACCGCCGTGAGCTAGCGCCTCCATTATGACACCACAGTAGACTGCACAACACACTCTTGTTATAAGTGTTGTAAGAGTGTCTTGTGTAGTCTCACCGTCGTGCCACAAAGGTGGCGCTACCGCCGCATCTCCATTGCCGGTGATATCCGACCGCCATCCAATGCATCCAGCTTCTACTGTCTTCTAGGATCTCTGCTTCTTATATATTCTTGCCGTGTTAAAGAGTCAGGTTCGTTATCTTGTTATGTTGTAATGGTGGATTTTAATCTTAATGGAAATGGAATGTGCTATTGTGTTTGCCACTATATTTGCTTGTTTTCAAAGGGCATAGATAACATTATTTCTTGAGGCTAGCCAAAAAATAGAAAAAATTTCAGGTATAGAATGAACTATCACAGACGGTTTTGTGGTATAAACCGTCTATGAAGGACTATCACAGACGGTTCTATATACCAACCGTTTGTGATACTCGCCAATCACAGATAGTTGGTATCTAGAATTGTCTGTGATGTGTGAGTATCACAGATGGTTTTTGGTTCGAGCTGTCTGTAATAGTTTTCTTCACAGACGGTTCTAGTTACAAACCGTTTGTGTTGTCTTTATCACAGACGGCTCACAAACCGTCTGTGATAACCTCCGATTATCACTGACACATAAATGCAGGCGGTTCAGGAAACAGTCTGTGATGGCGGTTGTGAACCACCTATGATGACCCTTTTTGTAGTAGTGATGATCGCCACCATTGCCTATACTCATCGCTAGTTGTCACCGTCTTCACCACGCGGTCTGTCATCGTCATCACCTCCAATCGAAGTTGCTCACACTGGACAGACACGGCTCAGGACAGAAGGCCAAAGAGTGAGCGCTTGGGATGGGGAAGGACGAAGGTGTAAGTGAGTGACAATTGCGGGTAATTTTGAGGAACTTCGATGGGCAAGTTTGTTTTTGGTCAGACAGCTCCCCACATGAAGAATCTAGATCCGTCATTATGTGTTAATAGTGAGTTTTAATGATTAATGACAACCGGATTTATGGAACTAATATTTTATATGAGTTTGTGAAATAGTTTAGGTGTTATAATGATGAAGACTTTAGATGACATCATGTGTTGATGGTCATCAAGTCAAGATCTCGACATGGTGGATAGCATCATGTGTTGATGCACAACAAAATAAGGATCCAGACTTGGAGAGGAGACGATCTTTATCAAGTGAAAGCTCTAAGTGGATGCACAAGGCAAAAATATAACTAGCATGAGCTAAGAATATATTCCTAGTTTTTTACTGGTTTCGGTGTTTGGTTGGAGACCGGATTACTAATATATGTTATTGTATTGTTTAAGAGGGGTCTTATTGCTTGAGTCTCATCATATGTTGATAGCTCAATCCCACTTGCTCTAACTCTCCGTGGTATAATGCTATTATTTATGAATGTGTTTTACAAATAGTTGAGACTGATGCTTCTAATCTTTGTAGCATGCAACTATAGTTTGCAAATGATTGAAGTTCACGTAGGATCGGAAATGGCAACAGAGGGAGGGTGAATGGTGCCTTTCAAATTTTGCCCCCAAAGTATTCACACAACATCTCTTCTCCAGGGTCGTGCCGTGAAATTTGGAGGCCCTGTACAAAGCTCTAAGTGAGGCCTAAACCAAAGTACCAAATATAGCCAAAATAATGTATGTATTGCAGAGCAAATGCGATATATCAAGAATAGTACCTTTGAACTCTTGGTTTGCATAATCTTTACTTGAATAACATCATTCTCTTAGTGTTCTTTGAAATAAAATCTTCAATAATATGCTCATAATTAATCTTCTCCAACAATCCACTCTCAAGTGCTATCGTAGCCAAACTATTAAGTCTTTCTTGTGTCATTGTAGAACGCAAGAACAAAATTAAAATTATACAAATAGTTCTAGACTTTCATACGAAGGATTTAATTAGTACAATACAATTAGAATTGAAAAAAAACGAATACCTGCATTGGACGACGACGAATCACGAATGGATTGCAGAATCCGAGAGGCGAGAACGGAGAATGGCTCAGCGGACTAATCAGTATCTTATGGACAATCAGAAACCGTCAGAAATGGCATTGGCAACTGGCAAGCATTAAGCATACTGCAACACGAGATAAAAGAAAAATGGGCATGTATCACAAGGTGAAAGTTCAATCGTACATAATTGCATTGCACTGATAAAAGAAAAATGGACCAACCCAGGAGGCCATGAGGCATCATTCCTGTACTCAGAGTCGGAGATTCGGTAAACCAAGCGCATACACTACAGCATCACTCTTTCCTTTGGGAGGGTCTGAAATCTGAATGGCGCCTCGCTCTTTCCTTTGACTTATCTGCGGGAGTGCAGGTGCAACGAAACGCCGTGGGGGCCCGAGAAGACGAAGCGCCAGGCGCACACACGACGCGAAGTCCGGAAGTCGCTCGCCGCGCAGAGACGCGCGAGCGCGGACTCGAGCAGTCGAGCTAGGCTCTGACGCTGTGGTATCTAGGATGGGCCTTCTCCTGCTGGACTGATTTTTTGAGGCCCTAAAAATTGGGGGGGCCTGTACGGTCGCACGGGCTGCACGCCCATGGGCCCAGCCCTGCTCTTCTCCAATAGCTATAGAAGCTATGAAGTAGACATGTTCAAGCTCACTGGCATCCAGAGAAGAAACGGCAAACAAATCGACAAAGTGAAGCTAGCAGCAGAAAACAGCAGAGCAAGCAGGCTAGGCCGGTCAGACCGCCGTGTCTAGGCTGGTCAAACCGCTCGAGAGCCACCGGTCTGACCGTCGTTGATCGGCCGGTCTGACCGCTAGGGTTAGTGGTCTGACCACCGGTAGCCCTCAAGTCTGACCGCCATTTAACGGCCGGTTTGACCAGGCACACCTCCAGCGAGAGCAAACAACAGATCAGACTGAAAATTGTCACTACAGAAACTACTCGAGAGAGAACAACACTGAGAGATGAATGAGCATTTGCTATGCACCACAAGTCAATTCATCAGGTAACAAGAGTACGCATCAAAAGAGCAAGGAATCACAACTTGGGCAAAAATATGAAAAACTGAGCTGAGAATGAGACTCATTTCCAAATTGTTGGTAATCCTCAAATCTTTTGCACATGAGGCTTTGAAACTCAGCAGGAAATGATCTCAGGTTGCTAAGAGACACAAATCTGTAATAAACCTTCTCCCAAACCAACCAGACCATGGGTCCCCTGCCATCAAACCCTAGATGAAAGGAAACAGAGGAAGCTTGTAGAAAAGCATTCAGGAAAAATACATCGATTCCAAGAATGCTCTCAGGGACAAATTAGCCAAATGGTTTTGATGCAGACCCCCAGTTCAGAACAAACTCATTTTGCATTCTTCAACCAAAGAATCACTCAAAGACAAAGAATGCAGAGAGAAGAACAAAGTGCAGAACTAAAACCCAAACACAGGGAGAACCCAAATAATCAAAGCATCTCAAACAGAGAATTCTCATATTGAATCACAGAGATGAATGATTACATGAGGATTACAACCAATTCACTACAGCCCCATACACAATTGGATATCAGGAAGAGCACACACGCAGGGGAACACACTCCACTGCTTGCTTGCTTCTTTTGCCTGAGCTCCTACAGACTAAATAGCAAGGCTCACACCCACAAATGGGAAATCAAGAAGAGTCAGCCACTCTCCACTCCAGTACTCACATAGACAAGAGGCAAGAAGTCAAAGGCCCTCATCAGGATGGAGGGAAAACACACATACCCTCCAAAACCTAAACTCCTCTTTTCCACTAACGGGTCTCCAACCCGTTATCTTCAACCGAACCCGCTTCCAATGTTGCAGCCTCGCGCATTTTACTGAAATGCCCCTGCCGCAACGTCCTGGAAGCTTCTTGCTCGCACAACCGCACCCGGCATCCTGACCGTCTAGACCTCAGCTCCTCCCTGAGCCTAGTCCCGGTCCACCTCGCCGCACACGACCGCACCTGGCATCCTAACCATCTAGACCTCAGCTCCTCCCTGAGCCTAGTCCTGGTCCACCTCGCCGCTACCCGTCGTGTCCACCTCTAGCAGTTTCAGCTCCGGTTCCTCATCTCCCAACTCGCAACCACCTTAGCAGCCTCGATCATCTTCGGCGTCTCCAACCGTCTGGACCTCAACACCTCCTGTGTCTAGTCCTGGTCCTCCCACGCCTCACCATGATCTAGCTCTGAAGTCCTGCAGTCACACAGACAAGCAAACCGTCACATAGCATCGCACGAAACAGCATAAACATCATTAGCAATAGTAAAGCATACTCATACACAAAAAGCCTGAACGACCGATCGAGAAAAAGAACAACCGTCCTAAACACATCCGACCGCATTCGACCAAGTCCAACCGAACTAGACCACGCCATGCACTTGACTTGGCGCAAACCAACCAAACCAAACTCAAACTTTCCAGAACACGAGTCAATTACTCATCACAAACATGGGGACACCTCCACATGGTCTCTTAGTTCATACATCCCCTCCTTGTGGCATGATACTAAAGTTTGCAAATATATTTTTTCAAATTGTTAAAGTTCATGCATCCTTCCTCCGCATGGTCTAAGATTTATTGTTGCTTTTATCCTTGGACTTAAGACCATGATGTTGACTCTTTGGAGTTCTTGTGTTTTTTGCATTGATCTAATGTGTTTAAGATCATGTAATTAGTTGAGTTGTGTAGTCTTCTGAATAAGCTTTCCATAGAGTTCAAGGTTACTCAATTTCGATATCAAAGTAAAAAGTTATGATCGTTTGTCAGCTATGCTGAAAAGTAGGGCCAGTCCAACCGCCTAGTCCCACCGGTCAGTAGTTGGTAGTCTAACCATCTAGTCTGACTGGAGGTGGTGGTTGCTTTTTTTTCAAAGAGCATTTTTTTAGTTTCCTTCTTCTTAGAAGATCGGTCCAACCGGGTCCTATGAGGGCGATCCGACCGATCATATGTCTAACGGCTAGTTTTATAGTCGTTTGAACGTGTGACCAATCTGACTAACCATTAGTTGGCGGTTTACCGGTCCCTCACTGAATTATGTCTGCTTCAAGTCCAACAACTAATTTTTAGAGGTGTGGGTATATATATACCCCTTGTGGCTGGTTGGGATGGATGTTTAGCATCTTATTTTATTCTCTTGAGCTAGTGCAAGCTTCTTGTCTTCATTTGTGCATGTGTTGCGCTATGTGAGCTTGAAGGGAGAGTTCTAGTTGTATGTGTTGTTTCTAAAGGTGGATTGATTATCTACTTGTGCTTGTGTAGCACTTGGTGGGAGTCAAACAAGGGGCTTAGTCTATTACTATTGGTGTTTGCTAATATCTAGATGGCGTGGAGGCATCGTAGTTCAGTGATCCTCTCAAAAAGCTTGTGAGAAGGTCTGATATTATTGTGAAGATTGGAGCTCACCTACTTAGAGAGTAAAAAAACTACCACTAGTAGATTCGAAGTGTTTGGCTTAATTCGTAGAGCCAATCCAATTTATTTGGGCATACTTCAACGTGGATTAGAGAAAACTGGCAAGTTTTGGAACATCACAGTAAAACATCGTGTGTCATTTTATGGATTGCTCCCTTGTGCTAATTTACATTCTTATAATTGATATTCCTATAATTGAATTGCTTGTTTGTCACCCTTTAATTGTAAACTTTGATATTGTGGTGATCATTTGGGCTTTTTTTCGTGGCTTATGGCTGAAAAGCACTGTAGCTGGCTGAAAAAACACTGTAGCTGATAGAGGCTTATTTAGCATAATTAAATTTAAAAAAAATTAAAAAATATAAAAAATATGTTAGCCCATTACATATAATACAAACAAATACGGGAAAAAAAAGAACAGGCAAAAAAAGCTCAACAAAAAGCCAAAAGTTCAGAAAAAGACGAAATTTATGAATAGTGAAAAATAAGCCGGAAGCTAAAAGCTGAAGCCAAAACGATCACATCCTTAGGTTATTCGTGCATATAGTAAGACTAGACTCTTTAGGTCTTTGAAAAGCCCCAAAAATTCAAAATCCAAAAATTTGTGATTTTTGCTGCATTTTTGAGTGATTTCTGGAAACTTTCCCTTTTGGGAAAGTTCCCCTCGCTTTCCGCTTTCCTTTCCGGGCGATGCCGCCTCCCCTCTCCTCCGGCGCCTCGCCCGTTTTCCGCCTTCGCTCTCCCTCACGCGCCCTTGCGCCCGCGCCAGCCCGTGGACGCCGCCTCCCACTTCCGCCTCTCCCCTCCCGCTGGCGCCTCCCGGTTTCCTCTCCCGCTGGCGCCGCGCCCGCTCCCCGCTTTCTCCCCGCGCACGCGCGCTAGCGCTGCGCGTTGCGCCGCGCCGCCCCTGCGCCCGCGGCCGCGCCTGTCTCCACGCCGCCCGAAGTGCGTGGACGTTCTCGCGCCGCGTCACCCCGCCTCAGCTCCGGCCCCACCTGTCAGCCGCCGCAGCTTCCTCTCCCGCGCGCGGACGCGCCTTCGCCTGTGCCCGATCTCACCTACTCCCGTCGCGTCACCAGTCCCCTGTGCAACTCCGTGCGTCATCTCTGCGCGGAGGAGACGCGCCACCAACTCCCCCGTCCATCCCCGTTGACTCCCCAGCCGCGCCCGTTGTCTTCTCCCCTAAGGAGCTCCTCCCTCCACTCGGGGTATAAAACCCCCTTGCCCCTCCCGCACGCTCTTACTTTTCCCAGACGCCTCCACCTCCCCCATTCCCTCCCCACCACTCCAGAGAGTCGCCCCAAGCCGCCGATTGGAGCCTCGCTGCCCGTGGCTCCGCCTTCGCCGTCCCCTGCGCCGGTGGCCCCCGGGAGCCAATCTCCCCCTCCCCTCTCCCATTCTTCAATTCCTTCCGCCGAGAGCATCTCCTCCCCTCGCTGATCACGTTGGTGCTTGCTTTTGGACAGGTGGTCGCCCGAGGAGCGCTGTCACCGAAGCTCCTCCCCGGCCGTCGCACCTCTCCCGTGGCCAGACTTCTCCGAGGCTTCCCCGCACCCACTGCCACCGCCAATGTGAGCCCCTTGGCCCCCTCACCGTGTAACTGCAGCCGTTTGACCTCTCTCGCCACCGGTGGCCTCTCTCGCCGCTTTGGCCCCGAACCTCCCCCTTCTGTTCCCCACCTCCTCCACTGAACCCCTCGCCTCCCCAGTGCCCAAAATGGGTTCCCCGTGACGAGTAGTACCCAGTGGAGCCCTCCCCGGCCGTCGGAGGCCATCACCGTCGCCGGAGCACCGCAGCTCCGCCACCCCCCCCCCCCCCCCCCGTTTCTCTGTCGCCCCGCCCGGCTGGAGGTAGACGACGACGTGGCCTCCCGTCCGCCGATCGATCCCATCGCCACCTTCTAACCTCGTCCGCCCGATCGCTCGTACCGTTTCGCCCGCGTTCCCTGCTTCGCTGCCGTCCGATCTCCGCTCGCGTCATCCGAGCCATCGGTCCGCCCCGCATCCCCGCCGCTCGCGCCGTCCACGCGGCGGCCATCTGGCCCGCTTGGGCGCGCGCGCTGCTGGGCCGCCTCCCTCGGCTCGCTCCGTTCCCGCGCGCGCGCAATTGGGCCGCCCTGGCCTTCGGCCGCGCGGGCCGTTTCCCCGGCCGGGCCGCACTGTAGCCCCGGGCCGGCCTTCTACTGTTCACTGATTTTCAGAGACTTTTACAATTTCTAAAATCCAGAAAAATCCAAATAAATCCTAGAACATCACAGAAAATCCACACAAATTCCCAAATTTGACCACTTTGCTCCAAATAATATTCTAAACCCATTTTTGGCCTCCATTCCACCAAATTCATCCAAGATAAATTCCAAAAATTCCATTTGAAGGGTTTATGCATTTTACTCCTTTTTGAATAGTTTATTTTTCCTCGCTTGATTAGTCTTAAGCTGGATTTATTTATTTTATGTGTTTGCGCTAGTGTCGGAGATCCCGGAGGTTCAAGTGCAAGCTGAGGATCCAGGTGTTTCTTCGTTCGAGCTAGCTGAGATCATCCGGATTGACGGCAAGTCCCAAATCCTTTGATCATGTTGCAACCCATGTGATTTAATTATGTTATTATACTATTTGCATTATGCTAATTGTGAAATGTTAATTTAAAGTAAAATAAAATGTTTAGAATGACATGATATGTAGTTAAACCTACCACCGACAAATGTCATGTTAAACTTGTAGCCATGCCTTTGTAACCCTAGAAATAATTATCTGTTAATCTAGATAACTGTAGGTTATTATTATCTTGCAGCGAACGGGCCTCTAGCCTAGTGGTTAGAGCGCTCTAGTAGCACCCCTCAGGTCCTGGGTTCGACTCCCGCTGGGAGCGAATTTCAGGCTGGGGAAAAAATCCCCTCGCTTGCCCCATAAGCCAAAGCACAGGTCTAAAGGCTGGCCCAGGTCGTTGGTCGCGCCAGGTTGTTGGTCTAGGGATCACCCTGGATTGGTCGTTCTCACATGGGCTGATGCCGCTGTGTCAGGGTGGGGCAAGGGTTCGGGGATTTCTCGATCTGCGTGAGAAGATCTTTTTCTTAATTGATAAGCCCGGGGGGCTTCTTCCCCCCCCCCCCCCCCCCCCCCCCGCAGGTCGAGTTTTTATTATTATCTTGCAAAGTCTTCGACTGATAAGGTTATGGCTGCGGGCCAATAGAATTTGCAAACCCGACTCTAGGGTAGGGTGGTATGGGACACCGTGCCCTAGAGGGGAGAATGCCTGCGTGCACAAGGAAGGGTAAGGGTGGTGGTGCGCCGCAAGACGGATCATTCGCCCACCGTCTACCCTAGGTTGGAGGTCGCGGACCTTGTGGAAAATGTAAGGTTTAGACCCTTACGCTGAGCAAATGACATAGTGACCGCTCAACCACAAGTGTTGACTTGTCAACCCTGGTTTAGTACCTGCTCAACTTAAGTGAAACCCCGCATTGAGAGTCGGTGCAAGACAACGATAGGTCCCCACAACTCGGGTTCGGCGTTCCGCGAGGGCCAGCGAACACCCGAGGATGTGCGGGATTCTTATCTATCGGGTGGAGTGTATACCAAGGGTTGAGCAGCGAAAAGACCCGGTTCCTTAACTCAGTCATGAGAGTTAAGGATGCGTGTGGGTAAAGTTGGGCAACTCTGCAGAGTCAAATAAATGGTATTCGAATACGCCGTGCTCCCGGTTAATGGAGCTGTGTCACTTGGGTGATTCCAGCAGCGAAGCTTAAGTAGTTTTGTTCAATGTTTAACGTGTTTAGGTTGGTTAATTAACTCTTCATGAAAAACCCCTGAGATCTTAAGTAGTTTTGGGTCTGTTTTATTAAAATGTTTGCAAATAAAATTGCATCCACCAAAGCTAATAAACCAAGTATACTCCCTTCCATTGTTATTCCGTGCATATAGTAAGATAGAGTCCCTTTGGGGCTTGCTGAGCCGGTTGTTTGGCTCACAGCTTGCTTAATCCACTCTTTAGAGGATCAAGACGAAGGTGAAGGTCTCCCCGTTGAGGAAGTCCCGGAGGATCTCTTCTTCGACGAGGACCCGTGGCTTTAGGTCTTCGCCGCGCTCAAGCGGATCTTGGAGCCTTTTGTAATGTAATTATGCTTTGGGCTTGCACGCCCCGCTGCCAAAAGTTGGATGTTAATCCATATGTAAAATATATGCTGGACTTTTGTTGTAAGCATGCAATAGTTACGGAATGCCGTGTCCGTACGCGCCCCTGGAAACAGGGGCGTTACAGTCTTAATTATGTGAAACCATTTTGATTTACACTTCCTCATATAACATTAATTTTGGCTAAAGAGGTTTTTAGAACCGAGTATTCATCTCTTCTACTCGGCATCCTCGTTCTTACACCATAAGAATATATCCCAAAGCTACTTTTGTTGTTGGTTCATTTTTAACTCTGCTTCTCGCAAGAATTAGAATTTAATTGTTTTATAAAAATTAAGTGTTTGGTGTAACTTCGTGATATTCGAACGAGAAGTTAAGAGCAAGAACTCTATCAATAAGAGCATTAACGTGCTATGTGAACTAATTTAAGCATGTTTACAAACCTAATATAAAGATTTTAAAGATCGTGCAGACCAATTATTGCTCTGAGAATCTAACCTCAAAAGATTACTTGTCCGCTCGATCGTAAGATATGCCCGGCTACAGAGTAACTTAACAGGGACGAAACCCAGAGAGAGATTCCAGCCGCTGCCACGGCCTTGTCGTACGCACACGGCACACCACCGCGCGGAGAGCATCGATCAAGCTGCCGCCGACATCAAAAAGATCTCTTGTCGAAGGAAGGAGACGACGACGCTGTTTTGGACGCGAGCGTAGCAGCACATAGCTAGCCTGCCTTGACGAGCTTGCTTGATGTGCCATTTGCCATTGCAGAGAGGCCGCATGCAATGCAGGCATGCAGCAGCAGAGCAGCAGCTACAAATGCAGCAATGCAGTTGCAGTGTCTAGGGAGATTCCTTTGACCACGCTCCAGTCTTCATCTGCCCTTGGCTGGCCAGCTACCTAGCCAGCTTAGCTGCTGCCTTCCTTGGTGCATACCAAGCCCCAAGTACTCCTCTGTCCTCTTGCATCATCAAGAACACTGAACAACAGCTCATAATTAACTAGGCATCTCTCTCTCTCTCTCTTCAATTCTCTCTCATCAGTTTTTTCTGCTGTGCTTCTGGTTCCCCATTAATGCCGCCACCGCCTCCTGCACCACATTGTCCAGCTCCAGCATGTGTAGTGTAGGCTGCTCTGCTCTGTGGTAACTTTTTTCTCTCCACATTTTCTTGATGCTGCCACTAGCTGTCACTCTGGGCTTTCTCCGGTCGTCACTGGCTGGTAAGTGGTAACAATTTTGTCCTGCTTCTGATCAACGAACTTGGACAAAAACTTGCTAGTGCTCCTGACACCTCTGATCCTTTGTTGCAACCCATATCATGCTGGCCATCTCTTTGTTCTCTTCCTCTTGGCCGGAGCGCTTGGAATGGGCTATTTTATCTTGGAGGTTGGCTTTTTTACTCCGAGTTACCATGTCTGATTTGAAGGGAAGAAAAGCCATGCAAACTTTGCTCCTCGAGTCTATCCTACCTCCTGGAATATGGGCCTATTTTTTAGATTACGATTTATAATTTCTATTTGTAGTTAGTTTTTTATTATATTTTTTTGAGCGGTAGCAGACGTCGGAGACATCGATATGAACGATGTATATAGTTTTGAACTCGAAAAACCATTTAAAAATTCGTTTTAAGAAATCATCCTATTTATTTTAATTTTCGGAGAAGCCAAAAGACAAAAAAACGTGCCTATATAGCTAAATCGAGTTCATTCTATAGATTGAATGGTATAAATGAATGATTAAATAATGTGTACTTTAACAATTTGGGCTTGATTTCACCTAACCTTTAGCGTAAGTTCATGGTTGATATCATATTTGACCTTTCTACATGGATGGATAAGTTAGATAGGCAAGCAAAACGTATGGCCAATGTCGGCTAGATGAGCAAGCATGTTGGCTTAAGGTAGATTATATACAAGCAGGGGTGCACACGAATTCTTCACATTTAAGGCTCTGTTCGGAATACAGTGATTTTTCTATCTAATGCGGGAATTAATCTGTTTTCTATGAAATTCCTATATTCTGTATATTTGGCGTATTTGTTCGTTCTAAACAGGGCCATGGTGCATGTTTCAAGCACTAGTCGTGTGTCCAAGTGGCTGAAAAATGTCGTGTTTCACAGCCTAATACACATGTCTAGCCTAACAACACATTAATCATGGTCCTTCGATTTGTGGTAACTCTACAAGCATCGTCAACTGTTGAGTAGTGCTTCTGTGCATCATCACCCTCTCAGCACAACTTGCATAAAATTAAAGCAAGAAAATAGGTAAGTAATTACCATTTATCCGTCGTTAATACTATATTTGTTTTAATATTTGTGTACAGTGACGTGTAGATGAGCACATTAATGGTCTGCGACAGATCTTACATGAGAAAGCTGCTTGTCCAAACCTCCCAGATGTGGTTGTCAGGCACATGTGTACAGTCTTCACTTGAGTTTCCCTATAGTATTTCATGTAGGATTTGCCATGTGCTTAGCTATTCTATCAACCAATTCCTGATCCCGTAGTCATTTTTGTATGACTAACAGCTTTAGAAGAACATCAGATATAAGTCACATTTTTGGACACATGCATCTCAAAGCTAATCTAAAGATCAACAAAATGACTTGGAGTTAACAAAACACCCACAGCTTATAAATAGCAAACCCGTTAATTAATTAATCCATTGGCATGAACATGGTTTCAAAAAACAAATCCATTGGCACGAGTATTAACACGTTAACAAATTAGTTTACCAACTGATCGCGCGATCGATTCGATCGAGCTAGCTAGCTACGTAGATCTACTTACGAACGTACGTACCATCGATCCTAGCTACCACTTGACGTACACTTGGCAGATTCGACCAGAAACCCAGCGAGCAAGCTAGTCACATGCAAAGCTCAGACGTCACGGACTCGCCGTCGTCGTCGCACGCACTGATCAGCCATGCATGCAGCGCGCGCAGGATGCATGACGCCCACTCCATCACTGCACGCTCGCCGCAGGCTGCAAGCACACAGGCCAGCGCGCAGGGCGGCATCATCGCACATTCGCACTTGTAAAGATCCCCTCCTTGGATTGGTATGGCTTGAGTCGCTGGGCTTTGTCTCACTTGGGCGCGGCGGGGCCCTTATGCTTGGCGGCGAGCGCGAGCATCGAGCCGGCAAGCTGGCTCACGGTAGCGGCAAGCCCGGCCACGCACTGCTCGCCAGCCTCCCTCCGCGCCTGCAGCGCGCGGCTGCGGCGCTCCTCCACGGCCATCACCTCCCTGTGCCGCCGCTCCTCGGCGGCCTCGCGGCTCTCCAGCGCCCCCGACAGAATCGTCGCGCACCGGCTGATCGCCCAGCTCAGGCTGCCGTCGTCCTCGTCCTCGTCGTCGTCGGTGCTCTCGTCGCCGCCATGATTGCCGCCGTGGTGTACTTCTTGATGGCTGCCGTGTCTTGCTGGCGCTGGCGTGCTGCTCCCGGGTTGGTCGTCCAGTGACGGCCGCCGCCTCTTCCTCTCCGGCGACTCGGAGCTGCAATGCGTCTCCTGGTCTTGATTGGGCAAGAAACAAATCATGCATCTGTCCATCAGTACAAGAAATGGCGGCCAAGAACTTATGGAGAGAGAGGCGTACCTAGAGGTCGGGGCAGTACTTGGGCGAGGGGGGAGGCCTGCATGGGGACGTCGACAAGGCTGGACGACGCCCCCAAGAACATACCGCCGGCGCCGGGTCCTCCGCCACTGCAGCTCATCCGCCTCTCGACGACCTCGCCTATGGCCTCGTATATCTCGCGCAGGAGATTGGAGGGGAGGCCCCTCTCCTTCCTCTCCGCCCTCCCCATCACCCAGTAGCTTGGCCCGCCGCTGCCCCTCCCCGCCGCACTGGCGTGCTCGTACGTGCGCACCTTCTTGTAGTCCCTCATGAGGTTGTCCCACCGGTCGTTGCATTGGTTCTGGCTGCGCTGGCACCCCCTGCGCCAGCAGTAGTCCTCCACCCACCGCCACCGCGCCAGGCCCTGGTCCGCCGGGTGCCTGTCGTCGTGCACCCTCTTCTTGGCCTCGATCAGCAGCATTGTCTCCGGCAGCGTCCAGTTCCCCCTCCGGTACTCCCTCGCCACCGCCCCGACAGCCGCCATGGTGTTCTTGGCCTCCTCCTCCTCCTCTTGGCCCAGCAGGACACCGGAGCCGCCCTTGGTGTCCATGGCTGTGGACTAGCCGCTTGTGGTGTATGTGGTGTTGAGAAGTGAGAACTACTCACTCAGGAGGCATTATTTGATGGTGATGGCACGGTGAGACTGAGAACTCACAGGATAGTGGAGCTAATACTCACTAGGTGATGCTTGTGTAGTGGGGGGCTATATAATGGTGGGTGCATGAAGGGAAGTACCAGTAATAACTACCACATGCATGTAGAATCACTGGGCTGGCATTGGCATATTGAGGAGATAGGAGAGTATGATATGAGGGGGGAAGGGGGCATCTGCTTCGCTCTTTATGCATGCCTTTTCATCACCCTCCCCCCGTCCTCCTTTTTGGGCTTTTTGACTCGGTGTGTAAGCGGCCTATTAGGGTTTGACTATCTTGTTCCCTGGCCCTAATTAATGCAAGTGAGGAGTTTAGGGTTAAGAAAACAGGGAGCTTGATTAGTGTTGCATGTGAATGTCTTTTGTTCCTTACCTAACCAAATAATAATACTCAGTTAACACTATCCCACTTTTTGGAAAGTAGCTAGCTAGGGCAGAGCAACAATCATTTGGTGAGGCAGTGAGTGGTATCATGTAGTATGAGCAAGGCGCCATGTTAACACAGAAGTGCCATCTTCGGTAATGTGTCGGTGGATGTGTAGTAGAAGGCTAAACATGCATGGATCTTGGGGAGAGAGCAAATGTACAACAGGCCTCAGAGGCATCTTTCTCACATGGAGGGTGGTGGCAGAAAAGGCTGGAGAAAGAAGGGGTATAGCTAGAGTGCAGCCAGCTCATGGAGTGCATGTGATCGTAAGTAGAAAGATATGCATCTACTGACAGGACAGATGACCATCATCCGAACTGTTTATATAAATAGTACTATTTTTTAAAAAAAATATAATCTATTTATGTTTATTTTTGCAAATCTTACCAGGCTAGAAGAACTTGTTAGGCACGTTCCAAGCCACACTTGATGTTGCCGAGCTCCCCCACTGCGGCAGCCATTAATGGCTCATTGGTTAGCTCTAATTAAATTTGATTGGCACTAATTAAGGTGGTGATCGGTTCGGCTGAAAGCCTCATGGCTTATGGCTGAAAACACTGTAGCTGGCTGAAAAAAGCACTGTAGCTGATAGATGCTTATTTACCATAATTAAATTTAAAAAAATTTAAAAATAGAAAAAACATATTAGCCCATCACGTATAATGTAAACAAATACGAGGAAAAAAGAACCGGTAAAAAAACTAAAAAAAAAGCCAAAAGTTCAGAAAAAGACGAAATTTATAAATAGTGCAAAAATAAGCTGAAGCCATATTGATCAGGGCCTAAAGCATACACAAGCTACTGTAGATCGATAGGTCCAAAGAAGTGCTAGATTTGTAAAAATAGATTCTCGAAGGTCATTTTTTAAAAAAAATGACTACAGAACCATTTATGCGATATGCGCCCACCCCTAGAAGTACTAACATTATAGATGCTCTTCAAGTTACTGATAGCTTGTTAGATTTAGGCCCCACTCAGTTGGGCTGAAAAGTTGTGGCTTATGGCTGAAATTGCATTGTA
Source organism: Dendrocalamus latiflorus (assembly GCA_017311315.1). Classification (NCBI taxonomy): domain Eukaryota; kingdom Viridiplantae; phylum Streptophyta; class Magnoliopsida; order Poales; family Poaceae; genus Dendrocalamus; species Dendrocalamus latiflorus. The sequence goes on along the minus strand of CM029611.1, from coordinate 12,631,291 downwards.
GCGGCTGAAGTTTTATTGTAGCTGAAAGTGGCTTATTTGGCGTAATTAAATTTAAAAAAATTAAAAATAGAAAAAATATGCTAGCTCAAAAAGGCAAAAGTTCAGAAAAAGACAAAATTTATGAATAGTGAAAAATAAGCCAGAAGCTGAAGCCGAAATGAGTGGGGCCTTAAATAATGAACTTGTGTGTTTACTATGTTGCAAACTGTGTAAAAGCTTAACCATCACTACCATAAAGAGAGTCATCACAAATAGTTCTCAACCCTCATCACAGAAGGTTTTTGAACCATCTAATTTATTGTGTATGTGATAATAGTGATTATCACAAACGATTTTTGAGTTATCTATGATAAGTCACAGCACAGATGATCGCTATAAAGAATTGTCTGTAAAAACCAACTATTATAAACGACTTTGACCACAAAACCGTATGTGATATGCCGGCCATCACAGACGGTTGGTGCATAGAACCATTTGTGATAATAGAAGTTCAACAGATAGTTTATACCATAAAACCGTATGTGATAGTTCACTCAATGTATAGAAAATTTTCTATTTTTCGGCTAGCCTCAGGAAATGCAGCCATGCCCTTCGAAAATAATATGCAGATAACAGTCACCCTGGGCACAAAAAACCGAAAACCGAGTACCGAACCGAATTTACCGAGAACCGAACCGAAAGTACCGAAACCGAAAATTTCGGTTCCAGGTTCTCAGGAACCGAATTTACCGAGGAAATTCGGTTCGGTGCCTCGGTTTACCGAAATACCGAACTACCGAAATATTATGTATTTGTGGCTTTTTCTCTGTATGATTTGGCACTTATTCTATATGAAATCATGTTACATTTATGTCAAAATTGGCTATTGAACTTGATGTTACATGCTGTTGTACCCTGTTCGGTAATTTCGGTAAATATCGGAACCGAACCGAAAGAACCGATACCGAATTTCTTCGGTACCGAGTTTTTTCAGGAACCGAACGGTACCGAGATTCGTAGGAACCGAATTTGTATGGGTACCGAGGAACCGAACCGATCGGTTTGGTAGTACCGAACGCCCAGGGCTAGATAACAGATATAAGCAAATACACAAATACATAGATATATCACAGATACAAATATATTGATCATAGTTACACATATATATATCACAGATAAATAAATTTACAAATTAATTATAGATGAATCGTCATAATATATTTGTAACATGTTTATAGGTACAGTAAGAAAACATTGTTTGTCACTAAAAATTTTATTCAGCCTCCGCCGCGTGAAACTCTCCTTTTGGGTCAACGACCTCTATCATTAAGAAGGTGATGAACTCCCTTTAGTGTTAAATTATATTAATGCTCCTATAGTTAGCTAGCCATTACACTTACACAATATTGTCATTCACCTTAAATTGTTCATCTAAAGTAGCTAACTACGTACTATTCATGAAGCAATATATACATTAAGAAAGAATATATTGAACTAGACCAGGAGTAGTGAGACCCATTCTTAAATTGGAGCAAACTACAAAGTCAGATCTAAATCTAGATCTAAGTCTAACTATTATCTCTCTTGATTATAATGCATATAATTGGAAGCAAATACTAATCTTAGATCACTAAGAACAAATAGATCTATAAATACACTTGCAAATCTGTAGTATGCTATCACCAAATGACCCCAAGCCGGCCGCATTCAAACCTTAGTTCACTACAGATAGATCTGTTGGGATGGGCTGGACATTTAATAAGATGTACATATCGCAAACACTTTCAACCATAAACCGTTTATGATACACAATTATCACAGACAGTTCTTGTGAAAACCCATCTATGAATTATCATAGATGGCTCGGATTAAAAATTGTCTGCAATGTATCCCATTATCATATATGGTTTGTTGTTGGAAATATCTATCAATTATCACATATGATTCGTATTAAAAACCATCTGTAATATCTATAATTATCACAGGCTGTTCTTAACACATTTTTAATCCGAACCGTTTGTGATAATTTACAAACGATTTTAGCTATCGCTATTAACATAGATGGTCATACTTATAAAACCGTCTATGATAATTACAACACTGACGGATTCAATGGAACCGTCTATGATGAGGCATCCCTTCTCTGTAGTAGTGCATTTTGTTACAAATAAACCTTATATATTTCCTTTTGGAAATGTGAAGCTGAAAACTACAACAAACTCATGAGTCACTTCGAAATGTGAAGCTGAAAACTGCAACTCATGAGTCATTTTGAATTGTGAAGCTAAAAGCAGCAACTAACGGATTGTACAAAGTACTACGAATACTCCACTCTCACTCAAACCTCACAAGATCCAGTTGAACCAGAGTTCATGTCTAAACTAATGCTACATACGCACATACAGAGAAAAATGATTTATATTCTTAAGAATACATACTTCTACTTTTTATATATCACTTAAATTATATTATTTTACATCTGTATCATTTTTAGTATACTCTAATAATTATTATAAGATACTCCAAAGTGAGTTCCATAAAAAACTTCATCAAAATTCACTTTTCTAATATAATTTGTATCTATACCTATTTTATATATGAAAAAAGAGTATATAACAAAAATAAAGGACTCCAATGAAATTTTTTTAACCAAATCGTATTGAAGTATCTTAGAATTAGTATTTAAATATACCGAGAGTGGTAAATAAATACAACATGTTTGTTTAAGTGGTATATTGGAAGTGCAAGTATGTACTCCAAGGAGTACGGAAAAGGTTTTCACACAAATGTATATGTATGTATGTATGTATGTATGTATGTATGTATGTATGTATGTATGTATGTATGTATGTATGTATGTATGTATGTATGTATGTATGTATGTATGTTATATGTGTGTATATATATGCATATATATTATATGTGTGTGTATATATATATATGTATATGTATATATAGGACGCTAAAATAGGGTACCATGGTGTGTGGGCATCATGATTTCAAATACGCGAATTCAACCCAAATCTGGGTCTATTTTTGAAAATATCAGTTTTAGATTATAGACCCATCCATAACAATTCAAATGAAACGTATATCTTTGAAAACATATACTCGATTTTAAAGTTTCAAACGAATTTAGATCGTATGTTGTGCTGATTTATATATAATCAGGATATACCTACAATCAAACTATCATAAAAAAGACAACTACAATTCCAATTTCAGTTCAAATTTGTTTGAACTAATTAGTAAACTAGTTAAACTCGATATCTTAAAAATTCTAAAACTTTTCATACACGATATATAGGCGAAATACCTATTTTAGATAATGGTGCCTACACATTATGATGTCTCAATTAATTATACTGTGTGTGTATGTATGTATGTATGTATGTATGTATGTATGTATGTATGTATGTATGTATGTATGTATGTATGTATGTATGTATGTATGTATGTATGTATGTATGTATGTATGTATGTATGTATGTATGTATGTACGGCTGTGCTATTCTGTGCCTGCACGCAAGTGTAGAATGTGCGCCGGAAATTACTGCTGTGTGCGAGTGAAGTTACCATCAAACACATATAAAGTTACTGGTAGTTGTAACACTACACAACTGGTAGTAACTCTATATGTATTAATAGTAAATTCACTCACACAATACTAACTTTTTGACATGCATAATATGGGCAAGTACAGAATAGTACAATCGTGTGTAGAATTGTCAACATCTTAATCATGAGATTGCCGTGATCCAGACTTGTCACAAACTCATAGACAAGCAGCATATTCCTTCTCTCTTTCATGCTTAGTTGATGTTACTTTCCGTAAGCAGATGAATGTCGTTGAGGATGTGAGTTCACCGTTGTTCAATTTTGTTAACAAAAACTGCAAATCGATAACATATCATCTTTCCGTTTCGTTATATTTACCCATAACCTCAAAGATATCCATTTCAATGTATTTATCTATTGAGAGAATCTAGAATATAGTTATTGTAATTTTTTCTCTTTCTACCTGTACATGTATGCTTTAAAAAAGATTATGTGGTTGTGGTATATATGTCATTTAACAAGAATGTATATGGTTAATTTTCATTAAGTACTTTTAAATTTAGTGTATTCTTAGTCTATCTATACGTATAATGAGAGATCATGGATAAATATGGCGAAACATAGGGAGTAGGGAGATATGATCCATGTATTAATCAAATCTGAGACGGCCGTGCTACAATGCGATAAAGATAAGAAAACCTCCTTGATGATTGTTTGATCCCTAGATCGGCGACGACATGCACGTGTCGGTGGCGGCAGCCTCCCGCCCGCGATGGCGACGGGTTGGTCCACGGCAATTGGCTAGATCATTCCTCCATAGCTTGGTTGACCAGATCTATATACGCATCAACCAAGTATGCGTGGTTCCATCGGAGACCACCAGCCAAAGTATATACAATGGTAATCACACTCATTAGTGTCTAGCCTATTCAGCCCAAGCTCGATTTGATTGCCGCAATGGCATCATGTACGAGAAATAGACCTGTTCATGGGCAACTCGGCCCGATCGGCTCAACCCGATCTGGCCTAATTTTCTAGGCACGGTTCTTGAATTGCGGCCCATAGCCCAATCCGAAGCCCAAAACGCCTGGGAACCAATTGAATAACTAGAACTAGTTTTTTAATTCCCAAAAAGAATTAAATAAACATCATCTTATTCTTAAAAAGAATTAAACGATAATGATTTATTCTGATAAATGGAAAATTCGGGTTTTTGGGCTTCAGAGTTTGCCTATGTCGGGCCAGGCTAGACTCAAGCCTAGCCATTCTAAACTGGGCTTTCTAGGCCCGACTCGACATTTGAATAGTCTAACGAGAAGAGATTGCTACTACAGAGAAAGCCATACTGAACGCCTCATCACAGATAGTTCCCTGAATCTGTCAGCGTTGCAATTATCAGAGATGGTTTTACATGCGTGACCGCCTATGTTAGTAACGATGGATAGAACCATCCATGATAATCATATTAATAACAGTCTATGAATTATCATAAACAATTCTTAATATGAACCGTCTGTGATAAGTAAATATCACAAACAGTTCGTGGTTGGAAGTGTCTGTGATACATCGTGTTATTAAATACCTTGACAGGCAAGTCCCAATAGATTTGTCTGCTTTGCATTGCGCTGTTTTGATGGAGGCGGTCGGTTTTGAGGAGTTTGGTGAAAACATATCGCAGATTTGCAAGTGTACTTGTAGATCGATTTGTTCTTGGTGAGATAGTATTTGATTCTAATTATATGCATTATAATAAAGAGAGATGATAGTTAGGTTTAGATATAGCTTGGTAGTTTGCTCCAATTTAAGAATGGGCCACTACTCCTAGTTACTTCAATATATTCTTGAATAGTACGTAGCTAGCTACTTTAGATGGACAATTTATTAAGGTGAATGATAATTATGTGTAAGTATTAGGCTAGGTAGCTATAGGAGCACTAATCTAATTTGACACTAATTTATTACATGCGTAGCGTAGATGGACCAAGATAGATGTACATTGAGAACCGTGTGAGTAAAGAGTACATCGATGGTGTATCTACTTTTAGAAGAGCAGCCAAGCAGGATATGTTAAAGAAGGGGATGGAATATATGTGTTGTCCATGCAATGATTGCGATAATCTAAAGATGTTTACCAACTCAGCGCAGATTGAAGGTCACTTGATTCGAAGAGGTTTCAAAAAGAGGTAAACATATTGGACCAGTCACGGTGAAAAGAAGATTATACAGCAAAGTAGTTATAACATCGTCGAGCGAAAACGATATAATGCTTGTGGACTGTGCTTTTGATGAGGATAGGTCGCACGATAATAATCTGGATCAAATGTTACGTGATGCAGAAGGGAACTACAGTGAGCGAGAGTTTGGTAAATTCGAGGGCTTGACCGAAGGCTCGAAGAAACCTTTATTCCCAAACAATACACAAGGTTGTCATCTGTTCATAAACTACTGAAATTAAAGGCAAATAATGGTTGATTCGATAAGAGTTTCACGGCTTTGTTAGGTCTCCTAGCGAACATCCTCCCGGATGAAAATGTGTTGCGGAGAACCACCTACCAAGCCAAGAAGGTTCTGGTCTATTGAGAATGGAAGTAGAAAGAATACATGCATGTCTTGTATCCTCTATCATAAAGAGTGTGCAAACTTATATGTTTGTCCAGTGTGCAAAACATCCCGATACAAGCATAAGAATGACTCCGATGATGGTGAGGGTATCGAGGTGAAGCAAGAATCTCCTACTAAGGTTATGTTTAAGAACCGTTTATGATATCTGATATATCATAGACGATTTTTGGTATTAGCCATCTGTGACATGTCAGATATCATAGATGGTTATGTTTAAGAATCGTCTGTGATATCTGACATATCGTAGATGGTTTTTTAAAAAACCATCTGTGTTGTGATTTATCATATATGATTTGGGAGCCATCTGTGATAACCACCTGTTATTACATATACAATAAATCAGATGGTTCAGAAACCGTTTGTGATGAGAGTTTAGAACCACATGTGATGACCCTTTGTATGGTAATGGATTATACTGGTGATATACGTGGTAATCAAAGTTATGTAGGAAATCTAAAGGAAACTACCTGGTTAATTTAATTTATTTAACCAGGTAGCAAAGATTTCAACAAAATTTCTATAAAACTCTATGTTTTAAACAAACATATCTAGGCATGATTTCCCCCCCTAAAAATCTATGTGTCATGGTAACGGTGAGTTGGTGATGATGACACAGTTGATGATAATGTGGGGAGTAGGCAATGTGGACGGTGTGTTTAGTGACCATGGCTGGGTTCTTTTAGGCTTTAGGTTTATGGCTTTTAGCTTATACCATAGTAATTAGCTTTCAAATGATATGTCTTTTCAAGATAGGGTCCCAAAGTCGATTGCAGTAGATGTTATATTGAATTAATCTATATTGGCTAAAATCACATGCGAATATATCTCTTCGTACTCTTTCTTGCGAACAGCCAAAAATAAAAAATTTTACTCCAAATGCCATAAGCTACAACCCAAAAGAACCCACCCCATATCGCGAGAGAAGCGACGTACAACGGCTCCTAGGTGTCCCCTTAAAAATATAGGTTTTCACACCCATTTGCTTTAAACTTGTTGGAATTTTACCCCCCAAAAATACTGGTTGAAAATTGCAATAGCTTGCGGAAAGTTGGTTGAACCCTGAACTAAACATTACTTTTTGATGGGATACCATTGGATAGTCCCTCCATAAGAAAACTACGCATGGATTCTTATTGCCATTTTTGGTGCGCATAGAAATAAATTGTTTAACAAGACAGAATACACTATTCCATTCTCCAAAATTATTCTTTTTAGTTTAAACAGAATACATTCTCCAACACATATATTTGCACAACTACATATTGGCTCCTAGTCTTTGTCATCACTCTATGTCAGAGGTGGGAGACGGGCTAGGCCATTTCATGCCAGCCTAAGGACCAGCCGGCATGGCACAGTCTAAGCATGGCCCAGGCACACAACTTGGCAGGCTAGTGTAAGATCAAGGAGGCCAACTAGAGGGGGGTGAATAGGTGGATTAAAATTTCTCTTCTATTAATTAATTATTTCTATTTGGCTAAGACCAAATATATAATCAGAAACTTAACTCAATTTGGTTTAGCTCAAATAAAGCCTAAATCAATTATGTTCACCTAAGTGCATCAACAAGTTAAGATTATGCCAATGTTTGTAACCCTAGAAAGACAAGTAATCAATTTAATTCTACAAATGTAAATTGAACACAAGAAAACAAACCATAAATAACATGGCTGCCTTTTACTGTGGTGTTTGGACTCTTGCCGGTTTCTCCTAGTCCACATTGAGGTAAGACCAAATGAATTTTACCTGCTCCACGAATTAAGCCAATCACCTCAAATCCTCTAGTGGTAGCTCTTTCCCGCTCCGGGTAGGTGAGCTTCAATCTTCACACTTCGCTAGGTCTTCTCACAACCTTCTTTGAGAAGATTACCGTGCACGACGCCTCTAATGTTGTTTAGGAGTCGACAACCTCTAAGGGTAATAAGTCAAGCCCCTCGCTTCACTCTCACCACATGCAAGAATGCACAAGCTTGAGTGGATACTAAATCCACCTCTAGATGCAACACTTGCAATCTAGAGCCATCCTCCATGCTCACAAGGTGCAACATATGCACAATTGAGAGGAGGACCTCACACTATCTCAAAGGAGTGAAATAGAGTCCCAAAGGTTCTACTCCAACCGGCCACAAGGGGGTATTTATACCCTACACCTCGAAGCTAGCCATTGGGACAGAAAAATAGAATTTTTGGTAGTACCGCAAGCAAACCACCTGTAGTTCCACTCCTCTCGCAAACGGTCAGAAAACTAGCCATTGCAGCAGTCTGTCAGTAGTTTCGCTGGCTAAAGATTGGTACTATCGATCATCAAAAGTACCACTATACCCGTGCAAAACTATCGATTACCTTAGGGACGAGAAGACTCCACGAAGGTGTATCTCTAGAAAAAACGTACCGCTATACAAGCTGGTCATTCCGTAAATCGAAAGTACTGCTCAAATAGAGCTGGTAGCACCGCTCGCTGGTCGGATGCTCACACAAAGTTGAAAGTACTGCTCATTGACTACACTGGTCCACGACCACGTTGGATGATTTAATCACTCAGGTCTTCAACCACGTTGTCTGATTTGACCACATAGGTCTCCAACATAGACCAATAGGTCTCCATTTACGTTGGTCTTCAACCACGCTGATTTCCGACCACGTTGTTTAGTTCGATCATATAGGTCTCTAACTACGCTGATCTCTGACCACGCTGGTCTTCGATCACGTTGTCTGGTTTGACCACATAGGTCTCCGACACGTTGGTTTCGACCACAAAGGTTTCAACCACGTCGACCCTGTCGATCTTCGACCACATCAATCTTCGATCACCTAGATCTCTGACCACCACATCGATGTTCAACCACGTTATATCAATCATGTCAGTTCGACCACGTTGGTTTCGATTACACAGGTCTCAACCACATTGGTTCAATCATGCTTGTCTCGATCACACAGATCTCGACTACGTCAGTTCGACCACATTAGTTTCGATCACATAGGTCTTGACCACGTCGGTTTGACAACGCTAGTCTCAATCACACAGATCTTGACCATGTTGGTTCTGACCATGTCAGTTCGACCATACTAGTTTCGATCACATAGATCTCCGACCACGTTAGTTCGACCACACTGGTTTCAATCAGATAGATCTTGACCACGTTGGATCTGACTACGCTAGTTCAACCACGCTGGTTTTGATCACACAGATCTTGACCACATCGATTGAACCACGTTGGTTCTCGACTGCATTGATCTTCGATCACACAAGTATTTGATCACATTGGTTCGACCAAATCGGCTCGACCATGTCAGCTCTCAACCACACACGTCTTTAACCACCAGCGAATGTGGTAGTACCGTGATCTCAACACCGGTAATTCTGTTAAGTAGTAGTACCGCAGAATACATTGCGGTAGTTCCTATTTTCCTGAGAATTGTAGATACTTCAACAGATTTTGCAAAACACATTTACAAGCTATAGTATCATGCACACAAGGATCAAACATGATTTCCAACAAGTTGCAAAACACATTTGCACACTTTTAGAATCATGACACAAGGATTATATGAGCATCAATCATTTACAAAACACATTTACAAATATAAGCCTCATACTATAAAGAATAGGAAACATGGACTTCAAATACTTGCAAAACACATTTATAATGTATAGTCCCACGTTACAAGGCACTACACCATGACCCACTTTTCCCTACAATTATGTGTTGGTAAATCAAGGGTTTTAACTACACATTATGTGTTGGCAATTGTATAACTTTTTAGTGTCAAATAAACTGTCGCCAATAATACTGTAAGGCTACACGTTATGTGTCGGCGTTTCTCCTTTTGACAGAAAAAGTGTCGGCTAAAGTTGTTAGACAAAACAAGTGTCGTTGTAGCCTAAACAAGCCACTATCTAAGTGTCGTCAAAGGAGTACACCTAGCACCAAAATAGAACTGTACATGTACTGCGCGGGAGACGCGCGGAATGGAAAAAAACCATACGCGCGCGGGAGCTAAAAATTTGGGCCGGACAACCGTGAAACCTCAACCCTAATTTCAACGCTTCGCACACAGCCGCCACCCCCACTCTCCTCCGCTCCGCCTCCCCTCCCCCCCCCCCCCCCGCCGCCCCCCCCCCCCCCCGCGCCGCCCCCACCCGCCGCCTCCCCACGCCGCCCCCACCCGCCGCCCCCCCCGCGCCGCCCCCCTGCGCCGCCCCCCCCCCCCCCCTCGCGCCGCCCCCGCCCGCCGCCCCCACCCGCGTCGTCCTCCGATCTGCTGCCGCCCCCACTCTGCCGAGCCGCCGCCCCCACCTGCCACCGTCTTCGGATCTGCCGGCGCCCGCACCCGCCGAGGTGCCGCCCGCACCCGCCACCCCCACTCACCGAGCGCCGCCCCCACCCGCCACCGTCTTCGGATCTGCCGGCGCCCGCACCCGCCGAGCCGCCGCCCGCACCCGCCGCCCCCACCTGCCGAGCCGCTGCCCCCACTCACCGAGGCGCCGCCCCCACCCGCCACCGTCTTCGGATTTGCCGCCGCCCGCGCCCGCCGAGCCGCCGCCCGCACCCGCCGTCCCCACTCACCGAGCCACAGGTCTGGAAGCAGGTCTGGAGCCATGCTCCACCCAATTTTCTTCCACGTTTGTGCTGTTTGTACAGGAGTCTTGATGCCCTATGCATGTTTGTTTTTGGCCTCAATGCAGACCAAGGGACTTGTTGCTCTCCTTATTACTTGAGCACTTCATCAAACGTATGTGTCTCACCATTGAGTATGGTCAACAGTCAACAACCTGTAATAACAATATAGATGTGGTGCTTGTTGAAAATTTTGATTTATATATTGTCTGATCAGTGATCGGTGTATATTGTTTTCCTCTGCATTTGCGCTACCTGAACACATATGTCCGCCCCAGTCTTTCCAATCGGACATATGTTCCCCAAATATGTACATCAGATCAGACACTTAACAGTTGTTGCTTCAAGCTTGAATCGGAGCTATTGTCCTAGAATTTTGACAAATGATTTCTAGTCAATATTCAAATTTATTAAAATTTTGCATCCCAAAGTCCTATTTGCCTGGGGCTACTATGTCCGGCACAAAGGTAACATTGGGGCATGATTTCTAGAATGGATACATAACTGAAAATGAAACCTTGAACAAATCTTGTGATACTGTGTTGTTTAAATATTTGTGTTGGACCCATGCATAAGAATTGAAGAACAGATGAACAGCAAGCAATCTATCTTATGTATTGTTGCTGGAGAACATGCATAGTTCAAAAGAATTTTATAGTCTCTAGTAGGTAGTATAGAGCAGTCGTGGCATAAGAGTAACTAATGGCTTGCGTGCTTAGAATTATTATCGCTCCAAAAGTTAACTATGCTAATATAGAACTTGTATGAATACTTGTGCTAAAGTTCTAGACAAACTTCAAGAAACAATGGATAGGTGGATGCAGCAACAATTATCCTTTCACAATGCTAGTAGCACTCCCCATGGATCTAATAATACACCACAGGTGGTAACTGTTAACCTTTATCTCTTATATTTTTTCTTTATTAGTGCAATAACTGTTCAATGGTTTTGTTTTGATGTAGAACTTAAGGGTTGCACCAACTCATCATGATGAAGAAGTACATGAAGAAGAACAAGAACACAATGCTAGATCATATGCAGGGGATGATATGGATGATATGCACTTATATGGTGATGATGACATGATTCTGAATAGGCGAGTGGTCCTTCCAGAGGAGCAGCATAATGAGGTAATTGCCAAAATCATGGACAAAGTTTATTTTCTAAGTGCAAATTTATTCCAAACTGCTTGACTTGAGTGGCTATGCTGTCAACTATGGAGGTGCTAATAGATATGTACGTTGTTCTAAAATATATTTTATGCTTTAGGGTGGAAGAGATGTGATACTATATAATGTAGTAAGGCCCTATGATGTTCCTGTGGCAAAGGCTACCATTCAAACAAAGAACCCAAGGGCTATTGTGGGGGGTACTCCTCTTGGCGTGCAGTTCTGTGAAGTGGTTGTTAATCATGTGTTTATGAGGAACGTTGTACTGCCTCGTCCATATGAAGGGGTCACCACCATTGTAGAGGCTCGTGGGAGATGCATTGCATGGCCACATGACAGAGTAATGGTCTAACCTCTCTATATTCTTGAAAAAAAGATTATTATATTTCACTAATTAGTAATATATTTGTTTTCTACTAGATGAAGGATGACAAGAAGTCACTGCAGCATTCAAAAGGTGGTGGCACAGTAAGGCCTTCATAGCTCGAAGGTATTTTACTTGAGTTCAACTTATATGTGATCCAAACTGTTTGAATTGTATAGAACAAATTTAAAGTATAGAGCACATTGCACTGACAGTTCACCCTTTTTTTCATGTTAGGTACTTAAGCTATATGGTGTTGCAAGTATTTTGGGTTGGCAACCTTTTGTGGAGCAAGCTTGTGTTTGAGTATGTTTTGGTTTGTGACTGCTGCAGTGTCCAAGAATCAAGGAAAGAAGTATTCTGAAGTGTCCAAGAATTTTGCAACAAGACATGAATTGCTGTTCTGTTCTTTTGTACTGCACCTACTATCATGTAGGCCAAACATATGGAAGTGCTGAATGACACGTTTGTGCCCAAGTCATGATCTTCTGATCTCTTAGCTTTAGCCATAATCATTTAGCACAAGACTTTTAGTATATGTCTATATAAGTCTGCTAGTACCTCATTTATATCCTGGACCTGTCTATGCATGGCTCTATGTACTGTGATCATCACTTGACTTGCTATATATCCAATTGATGTATGGAAGATCTAATATATTATTTCTGTGAAATCATGTGGATTTGCTCAATGTGATGTCTTCTCTATAAACAAAAGTGGATTTGTGAAATTATCCAAATTGTATTGATATCTATATCTGTTATATAGTTTTGCCAACAGTTTATTTGCTGATAAGGGCATGTTTCATAAAATGCCTTGGAAACGATTTCTCCAACATACAAATTGTCGGGAAAGGTAGTAACTGTCGGCGTAGGTCTTAACTGTCGGCGTAGATTTAACTGTCGGCGTAGATTTAACTGTCGGCGTAGGTCCACCATTTGGCTACACCTTAACTGTCGGCGATTGTTTTAACTGTCGGCAAAACTTTCGCCGACCGCTTGTACCGCGACACTTTCTAAATTGTCGGCAAAACATTTGGTAGGAGGCTATCTGTCGGGAAAGGTACCCTTTCCCCACTTTAGAAAGTGTCGGCAAAGGTTGGTCGTGTTATAGTGAGGATTTAACACATGAGTCACAACTATTTGCAAAACATATTTGCAAATATAAGCATCATGCTAAGGAGAGCTAGGTTGAGCTTTCAACACATGATGAGACTCAAACTACTAGACTTGACCCCTCTTAATAGTACGACAACCTATACTAGCAATCCAGTCTTCCAACCAAACACCAAGACCGGTAAAAGAGTAGGAACACATCCTTAGCCCTAATTAGTCATACTTTTACCTTAGGTCATTGTCTTGATATGCATCAACACATGATGTATCATTCACTTGAATTTCATCAACATATGATGGGTCTTCTTTTGACTTGATGATCAACTCATGATGCATCTTTTACTTGACTTGATGATTTTCAACACATGAAGTCATCTCAAGTCACCCTCATTTGTGGAAGCTAACCTATTTATCCAAATCATGAAAAATGTTCACAAATCAATTATCATCAATTACCAAAACTTCACCATTAACTCATAATGAAGGGACTATATTCTATAATCTTCCCTTTTTAGTAATTCATAACAATCTCAACAAATAATGAGATAGAAATTGAATTACGAGTATACAACATATACACAACAATTATATACTCTAGAGTAAGCTTTCAAAGCAAAGCTTGCACATCTGGTTGTCATTGATTATTCAACCATTAACACATAATGGAGGAACTAGATAACAACCCGATTATGAGTATATATGAACTGCACAGGCTATATATACTCAAGCGATATGTTTCAAGTAAAGATCCTTAATATGTGGAAAGATGAACATGTATCAACACTAATACCTCAAAACATAGAGTGAACTCCCCTTAAATGTGTGCATACAAGAATGTATATTAAATATATGAAGTTCAATTTATATTTTGGATTCGAGGAATGCACTAAGACATAAGAATGCGATATTGAATGTATACCTCTTATGATTTTCATATTTTTATCCAAATGAGACTAAGTATATCATAATCAATAAACAAGTTAGTCTCACAATTAGATTTATCATTATCACTAAAACCAACTTAATAGAGTTTGAACTTACAGTCGGGCTGGCACGGCGCGGATGGTGGGTTGGGCCAGGTTTGGGAACGCGGCCCGACGGATGGCCCAGCCCAACCCGGTGTGTCGTGCTCAGGCCAGCCTGGCACGAAGAGCACGGTGAGCACGACCAGCACGCCAACGGCCACCTCAGCCTTGCCTCCCGCACGGCCTTGAGCTCCCCGCGTTGCTGCACGGCTTTGCCCACACACGGGCTTCCTCCGCCAAAACCAAGCTCCCCACCTGGCCATGCCACTATGCGACTTTGCCCACAAATGGGCTACCTCCGCCAAGGCCGAGCTCCCCACGCTGCCACGCGGCTCCGCTCACATGCAGCCTCCGCCAAGGCCAAGCTCCACACGCCGCCACGCGGCTCCACCCGCACATGGGCCACCTCCGCCAAGGCCGTGTGGCTACACCTGCACGCGGGCTGCCTCTGCCAAGGCCGTGTGTTTGTGCATAGGGGTGCAAATGGAGCGGATAATTTCCGTCTGTCCGACCGACCGAAAGCATACGGAACGGATACGGAAGGGATAGATGGGTATCCGGCACTATCCGTGTCCGACTCCGACTCCGAGAAAAAATATGGAATAAGATACGGGATAAGTGATATATATATCCATATGTCAAATGATATGAGAAAGTCTGTTGTGACTTCACCTAGGAACAAAATAACATATAGGCAGATTGTCATATCTAAACAAGGAGTACTGAGTGTTCTTTCTTCAACATCTTAGTAATTAGCCTCTCCATATTCGCTCTGATCGTACCATATTGTCCAATGTTCAGTGCAAAAAAGCGGATAATTTTCATCCGATCGACCGTCCGAAAGATTATGGAATGGATATGGAATGGAGAAATAGATATCCGATATTATCCGTATCCGACTTCGACTCCGAGGAAAAAATATGGAATAGGATACAGGATAAACGATATCCGTCCGTATTCGCTCTGATTGCATTCCTATTTGTGCAGTACGAGTACTCCACATGAAATGAAACGCCGAGCGTGGGATGGTGGGAGAGACTCAAACGCAACGTTTGAGGTTGTTCACTTCAAATCAAGAAACGGGAAGGAAGAAATGGCCTCGAAACCGTCAAAAGAAAAGAACCAGCTAATGAAAAGAACTAGCTAGTAGATCGATAAATACGAAATGGTATGTGTGTCTCTGCGGAGTTTTTTGCTATTTTAGTACCCTCGAAAGTGGGCTTCTCTAAAATAGTACCGATACCGTGGGCTTCTCTAAAACGGTACTGTTAATGATCTATCTACTCCATAATAGTACTCCACTTTATTTTCTTTTTCTTTTCTAATTTTTACTCCCTAAACTACCTAAAGTACCCCTCCTAATTTGATTTCGATCTAATCAAATCGTTTCAGAGTTTATACATATCCTAACAAGGAAGCTATACAAGGAAGGAGAAGATACGTATCCTAACATTTATGATCTACAAGCTAAAGGCATTTGTACTGTCGTCTTCATGATCAGGGTCATCAACTTGCTGACTGATCTCCATGGCAAGCAAGCTTTGCCTTTCCTCCGGATTGCCATCAGCTTGAGCCCATGGGTGCTCCTGGTATCTCCTCAGCATCTCCAGTCTCTCCGCAACCTCCTTCATCCTCGGCCGTTCCTCGCCGCTCATGCTCAGGCACCGCATCACGAGGTGCGCGATCTCTTTGAGCTCCTCGGCTCTCATCCCATTCCTCACCTGGCTGTCCAGAAGCTCTTCGAGCCGGCCATCCTTCATTGCAGTCGTGAAGCATGATACGAGGCTCCTGTCTTCCTCCGGCCCGTCGAAGTACAGCGCCTTCTTACTGGTCAGAAGCTCCAGCAGGACGACGTCGAAGCTATAAACATCACTCTTATCGGAATCAAATTAGGAGGGGTACTTTAGGTAGTTTAGGGAGTAAAAATCAGAAAAGAAAAAGAAAATAAAGTGGAGTACTATTATGGAGTAGATAGATCATTAACAGTACCGTTTTAGAGAAGCCCGCGGTATCGGTACTATTTTAGAGAATCCCGCTTTCGAGGGTACTAAAATAGCAAAAAACTCGTCTCTGCGAGTGCGTATGCACCTGTGGCCCAAGACACGTACGAGATGGTGCTTTTTGTGCCTTTGACCGTGAGTACTCCCTATATTAAGGCCGGGAGATTCTTGCCTCCCTGCCATATCACTCTTTTTACGAAAAAGTCTTTCACTTTTTCAGAATTATGTATATGTCTTTATTTTTTAATATAGGTTCTTGTTTTTCACAAAAACCTCTTCTTTTCCCGTAAATACGTATAGGTCCTTGCTTTCGGTTTTTAACATATAGAGCCCTGTGTTATGGCGACTCTTTTACTTCAATGCATATGGTAGCTAACACAACTTGGTGCAGCTCTTTTGCATCTAGTTGTTTTGATGCCTCGCAGCTTGTAAAGGTGGCCACGAGTCACAAAAGAGTCAAGATTGTGTGTCCCCTCGTTGCATGCTTGTAGGCAGCTACATACATACCGGTGACAAGCTCGTACTATTAATTTTACTACAATTCTGGTACAACTATAGGCATGTTTTCCCCACCTACTACTACTACTACTACTACTACTTGTTTATACAGCTTTGTTGATCGGTCCTAGTTGGAGTAGGTAGTGTATATATAGCATTAATTTATGATCAGATATTGTACAGACAATTAAACATGTAAAAACATACGCGGAACTTGCACTTATTTAAAATTTTAAAATGAAATCTGTTGCATGCATTATCTATCTATAGTTCTATACACATCTAGCTAGCTAGGAGGAAAGGAGGCGTGCAGCAAGGGGAACTATACGTAACTAATTCAATTTTAATTAGGATTTAATAAGGCGGATGTAAGAGGAATAAAGATAGCAGTCGCCACCACCATCATCACTATCGCCTCCACCGTCTATAGTTACTTAAGGCTTGGATTGAGTTGGCACGGCACGACGCTGGCACGACGCCGGCACGACAGGCTTTGGGCCATGCCTAGACCAAGCTAGAGGCGAGATAGGTCGGCACGGCATGACACGGCCCAAGCATATCGGGCTAGTGCTGTGCTGGCATAGCACGACCCATTGCTCATCTCTACTCTATGTAACACGTTGTATATATCCCTTTGAGAGAAACCAATCTTACGTAGAGTTGTATATATTATTCTCTCTCATATTGATGTCTTGCTTGATCACTTTAGTGCTTATCTTATTATTGGTATTGTTGATACTTGTCAATATTTTAGTATAAATTTTACATATGATTTTTTGGATTGAGAGGATCTCTCGCTATGACATGGCTATGATCACATAGAGAAGAGACACAGGGATTTTTATACAGGTTTGGGCCTTTTTCTGGGAGAATAAAAACCCTACTCCTGTGTGGCTATTGCTCAATGAATTGATTACAATCGAGAGAGGAATGCGAAATGTCTTGCTCTACTCCTATTCTCCCTCAGGTCTATCTGATCTCCCTTCTTCTCGCTAACATCCACCTTTATATAATTTGCAAAGCGACAACAATTGTTCCAAGCCAAGATGCACCTTTACATTTTGGATGATAACTGTCCAATGGGAGTTAATTGTCATATACGTGGTATCATCATGCATCATTCGACAATTATTGTTAGAGAGAGAGAGAGAGATTATGCATAGTTATTCCAGAGAATAAATGCATGTGCTATCCTCCGCATCAGACAGACCCACAATGCAATGGATTGTCGTAGATAGATCAGTCGAAGATTGGCTTAATCGTAAGAGGATCTATAACAACAAGGTGGTCGTAGGATAACTTACAACTATGTCATGGTCGTAGGAAAGCTTACGACTATGGAACGGTTGTAGAAGAGTTTACGACTAAGGAAAGGTCATAGAAGAGCTTACGACTAAGGAGTGGTCAAAGAAAAGCTTACGACTACTCTATGAAATCCCTCCCTTAAGATAAGGGCTATACTCAAGGAGTATAATGATGTAAAAATATCATTTACAAATAATAATTTGAGAATCATTATATCCTCATATCTAACCCCCCAAACAAGTGAAAATAACTTACTTAAGAAAGAGAAGTTATAGATGAATGAAGATTAGAAACAAAGCTTTTTCAATCTAATTTGACCAGAAGCAAACTTAGTCGAAAAAGGTAATTTCACTTGAGTTGTAAAGACATATCAGCTTCAAAAAGAGGAATACAAATTGTCTCTCACTGATCTGTTCATTTGGAGTGATTCCCGAAGAGGTAATAACCGTTTGATTTCTCGAGATTGGTAACTGACCCATAAGGTTATAAAAACTTGCCCTGAGGTAACTTGTGAGTTTCTTACTTTCCCCTCTTGCCTCAATTTTCTTTGAGTTTTCTTCCACCAGCCAAGCCTTCTTCTTTCCCCAATTTCTTCCAAATCTAAACCAATCACTTAGAGAAAATGACGAAGCCTTCTTTGAATTGGCCGGTGTCAGAGATGGATGAGGCAAATATGAAAGCCTTGGTCGTAGCGGAGAAGCTTCCTTCAAGGAAATTTGTGAGGTGGATTGAAGCTGTCGAACAAAATTGGGCATTAGGGGGATGGGATAAATCCTAGTTTTCTAAGCTTATTATGAGTGTGGACTTCATCTTTATGCTCACCCTTTTCTCACAGTTGTACTCGAATACTTTGGGGTGGAATTGGTGAACTTTGTTCCCAATTCGATCACCATGTTGAGTATATTTGTGTACCTACCTACTTGGGGATTCCTTCGGATCTAGAGCTCTTTCGGTATTACTGCGAAATGAGCAGACAAATCGGAATTGCTGGAAGCTGTGGTATGAAACTCCATGATAGCAAGACAGAGCAATACATCCCAATGTTTACTCAGTCATCATGGCTGAACTGGAAGAAGAGATGATTCTATTGGGAGACGACTAGTAAAGATAGTCTTTCCTTTGTGGGGAAGGAAGCTGAGAAGATTTCATCCTAGAACTCAGTCCCAAAAGTCCTAACTCGGATAGCCCCTTACATCTAAGCCATCAAAGAACGAAGGAAAAAGGGGTTTACCGGCTGGCATGTGGTGAAAGATTTCATCAGTCGTCGTATCAGCCCTCTGAAGAAATGAGCACATCCAATGTGGATGTACTTGAGAGCTAAGGATACGACCAGAGACTACAAGAATAGTAAGCAATGATTAAACTCATTCTCTAAATTTCGAGTTCTAGTTACTAACCACTTTTATCTGTCTATATAGATCATGCTTTGGGAGAGATTGATTCTCGCGTCAAAGCCATCCGTGAGAAGACTCTAACACTTGATGTGGAGGCTTCTCGCATTTTGGTGGATGTATCCGCCAAGAAAAGAAATGAACGCCTAAAGGTAATTGAAGTTCGACCTTTTCTATAGGCTTTCGTAGTCATAAACTATAAGTACTTAACATCCTTTCCTATTGTAGAAAATTGGCATAGAAAACTATCAAAACAACCGAGAGGTCGAATTGATGGTAATAACAAAAGAGAAAGTGGATATTAAAGCTCCTCCAACCAAGAAGCATCGACTAACCAAGGCTATCAACAAGCAAGGTGGAAGTTCGAGTGCTACTCCTTCCTCTCTTCATCCGTCTACCCCCATCGAACAGTTCCTTGCCTTGCGGACATAGTTGCTGCAGAGGAAATCGCGGTGGCTGTAATAGAGCAACTGACCTCTAGGACCAAGGTACCCTACTATTATGATAACAAAACTATCTTAGCTGATGCTTCTTAAGACTTTATTAAGCGTCTCAAAAAGAAAATCTAGAAGAGTTTTGTATCTTTTATGAAGGAGGTTGCTGTGGTAGCAGAAATTGTGATAAAAAAGGAGATTGCTCTTCAGGTGATCGAAACTAGTCTCGACCATCAAGAAGGGCAAGAGGAACAAGAAGTAATAGCACCTGCTCAGTGTCTAGTATGACTATACATGGTCGGAGGTGACCCCGCCATTCAACGACCACACGTGGTCGTGGAGAAGAAGTCGAAAAAACCTTCCTTAAGGAACATTCCTTCTAAATTCAAAATCAAGGCTAAGAAAGCAATGTATGTAAATAAGAGCATAAAAATAGTATTTTACCCTTTTTGTCTTCTTAAATGCCACTTCACTTCTCTTCTTGTGTCTTTAGATTGGCTCTTCCATCGTCCAAGGATGTTTCTATCGAGAAGCCCCTTGCCATTCTCCCTGTAGCCGAAGAAACAATAATGAAGATGGTCAAAGAAGTGACCACTATGGCGATGGCGGGGACTGCTACTGAAGCAGAAGCGGCTACAGCCACCAAGGTGGTCGAAACAAAAGAAAAGGCAAGTGAAGGCAGAATACAAGTACCTGGTTAAGAAATAGAAATTCCCTCTAGCCGTCATGACGAAGAAGAGATCATCGAGGTAGTTCCTCATCCTCTCCATGGAGGTACAGCTGAAGAAGAAGAAGAACATGCCAACTTCTTCTCTACGTTTTTAACCCTACTTTTGTAGTGAGATCTTCTTCACGTCGATCACACGACCGAGCTCCTCAACCCAAAGATATTCCCAACAAGGGGAATGTCTTTGATGACAAGCGACTTGAAAATTTATGGTGGAACAAGGCCAAAGAGCTCGATTGACTAGAGGATTCCTAGTGAGTACTAACCAAATTTGCTCATACAAACAGGAACATAAGCATCTAATGCTTAGTTTTTTATAATTGACTTTTCTCAATTCTCATTATCTTCTTTTATGTAGAGAACTTTGGAAGACATGGCTACTGTGGTGGAATACCATAGACAACTTATGTTTTTGAGGCAAGAGAATGCGGAACTTCGAGAACAAGCAAAGAAATGGTATGCCACTGGCATACATAATCTTTCCCTATTTCGACTACTAATCTAACTCTTCATGTCTGTCTTTAACTTTCACAGGTCTAAGAGCAACGAAAAGACCTTATCTAATGCAATCGATAACGAGAAGGTCGAGGCACAGAAGCTAAGGACGGAGAACATTGACCTTACGATCGAGCTTTTGAAGGCAAAATCTGCAACCAACAAGTTGCAAGATAAAATAAATAGTAAGTTCTAAACTTACGATCGCTCAATTGGATGACTTTCTTATCTTTCTCTAACTCCTTTATTTTTGCAGACAAAGAGGCCGAAATGGGAAAGCCTCACATTGAGGCTGATGAAAAAACCAAAGTGATCGGTGAGCTTACTCGTATCAAGAAAGAGAAAGGTCAGAAGATCAGGTTGGTAGAAGATCAACATAAGGATGAAGTCGAGAGTCTTGAGTCTCGACTAGTTGGTAAGTAAATCTTTACCTCTGACCAGTTCTTACTAACCAGACTTTTTATGAAGTATCTTTTCTGACTAAGTTTCACTCTATTTTGCAGAGGATATAGTCAAAATAAAGAAAGTCATAGAGGCTTCGACTCATAGTCAGGAGAGACGCAATCGATGAAGATCATTCTTCAAAACAACGTTTCTCTTCTAAACGATCTACTCAGAGGGCTTGGTGTTGAGAAAATTAATCCTTCCGAGGACGCCATGACCACTCACACGAGGACAATCGAACAACAAGTCAGAACTTTATAGAGCTCATATCTACTCTGAAGACCAACCAGGCTGATTTGCTACGAGAGGTGGTTAAAGGCACAGTAAGCTATGCCTCGGCAAAACTCAAGGCATGTGACCAAAATCTCAATAGTCGATCGATCGACCATTACTTTGACTGCTCTGAAGCAGAAGCAGCCCGTCTAATCAAAGAAATGGAGCCAGCCGGTCGAAAGGTCATGGAGGAGATGCAAATCGGATATCCTTCGTCAGAGTAGTTTGTAATAGGGAACTTTGTAGAAACAAATCTTTTATTAAAGTTTTTTATCTTCCTTTTCCTGCAATTCATTTTGTTGAGTAGTTAGTAGTCATAAGATAAAAAAGAAATGAAAGAAAAATGAAATTACAACTAAGAATCAAAGTTATATTGATAACGCTATCCTAACCCCTGACTATTTACTTAGTTTATATGAATAAACTAAGTAAATAGTACAGAGTAAAGTATGTAGAGTACAGAGTAGTTTATCCGACTATCATTGTCAACTTTCGATTGTCATGTTCTAATAGAAAAAGTGAGGAACGAGTCGACGTTAGAAAGTTCCTTCTAGTGGGCATGACCATATGTAGAGAGGAAATGCTTCGACTAGATGATGTTACCTCTCTTCGACCAGGTTAATCAAATCAAAGTTATAAATGAGAATAGGATAAACTCTCAGAGTTCCTTTTAAATTCGGTCAACTTTTTCTTAGGAAACCCAATAGATTTGTGTTGATAGCAAGAGTTGGAAATAGCATGACACTAGGAAGCTCCTTCTAGTGGACAGGACCACATGCAGAGAGGAGAGACTTTGACTAGGGATGTTTTCTTCTCTAATCAGTTTGAACATATTGAATATATGAAAAGTGGTCGAACAAACATAAAAGAAGCTCTACTCATCATACGACAATAAAGATTGAACAAAAAGAAAACTTTACTAAGAATGTAGAAATATTACACATAGAATTTACACAATTGTTCGATATTCCAAGAGTTTGAGAGAATCTGGCCGTCTTCCATGGCAAGTCATACTGAGCCTGGTTATGTAACTTCGACCACTGTGTAAGGACCTTCCCACTTGGGGGAAAACTTAGTCTAATTAGACTGGGATTGAATTTTCTTCAATACCAAGTCACCTACAGCAGGGCTGCGAGGTTGGACCTCACGGTCGTAGTATCTACGCATGGCTATTGATAGACTACCGAATGGATTAATGTTTGATTCCTCTTCTCTTCGAGTAGGTTAATGTCATCCGCTCAAAGTTGCTCTTGGTTGGTGTTATTGAAGTTCTCCACTCGTGTCAACCTAATCTTTAATTCTGGAGAAAGTATGGCTTTAGCCCCCAAAAACTAGGAAGAAAGGAGTTTCTCCTATTGCCCGACTAGGAGTTGTGCGCATTGCCCATAATACTTAGGGTAATTCTTATACCCAAACCCCCGAGCATTTTATAAGTTAGTCAAAGACTCGAGTCTAATTCCCTGCATTATTTGGCCATTCGCTCTTTCGACTAACCCATTGCTTCGAGGATGGGTGACAGAGGCATAACAAAGCTCGGTGCCCAATTCCTCACAATTTTTTTTTGAAATTTTGCACTCAAAAATTGCTTACCATTGTCTATAATTATTCGATTTGGGACTTCAAAATGAGTAATCACGCTTCTCATCATGAGCCTTTTAGCGGCTTTTGTTGTTATCTCAATCACAGGTTCAGCCTCAATCTATTTTGTGAACATATCAATAGGTACAAAAAAGAATTCGAATTCTCCTGGTGCTTTCGGGAATGGTCCTAGGATGTTTGGACTCTAGGTCACAAAAGGCCAAGATAAAGGAATAGTCTATAGAGCCTGAGCCGGTTGGTGTTTCTGCCTGCTATGAAACTGGCATTGTACATATTTCTTAACTAGCTCTTTAGCATCATTGAGGGCAGTTGGCCGATAGAAACCTTGTTGAAAGGCTTTTCTGACCAGCATTTTATAAGAAGCATGTGCTCCACAAATGCCCCATGTATGTCATGAAGGAGTGTAATCCTTCTTTCTACGATATGCATCGCATGAGAACCCCTAGAGTGCTCTGTTTATAGAGTACCCTATCAACCAAAATGTACATTTTGGCCTTTCGGGATAAACGATTTGCTTCGAGATCATTGTTGGGTACTGAACCCTTTTGAAGATACTCATAGATGGGTCCCATCTAGGTATCCTCGTACTCGAGAGAGGCTATCTCATTAAGAGTTGTGTCTGGTGTTTTGACCAAAGATGACTTTTGGAGTTGCTCCAAGAAGACTACTGTTGGTACTTGTGATCGGGAAGAAGTCATTCGAGCCAACTGGTCGGCGAGAAAATTATCCTTTCGAGGGATATATTGTATCTTGAAACTAAAAAATGCTTCTCAAGCTTTCTGACTTCCGACAAGTACTGAGGCATGGTCATATTAGAGTATTGGTACTCTTTTTTGACCTAATTCACGACTAGTTGAAAGTATCCTCTCACGAGTAGTCGACGAATCCCGAGCGCTTTCACTACTCGTATGCCAGCCAACAAACTTTTGTATTTAGCCATGTTATTAGTGGCTAGAAAGTTTAATTGAACATTATACTTTAAGGTCTCTCTTGTAGGAGATTCTAGGACCACCCCAGCCCTTGAGCCACTAAGCGTAAGTGACATGTCAAAGTACTTTGTCCACTGGTCGTGGGAATTGTACTAGGGATCTAAACGGGTTCAGGATTTATCCATTAAGCGACAAAGTCTACTAAGATCTGAGATTTTATGGCCATTTGGGACACGAAATGGAGGTCAAACTCCCTAAGTTCTACTGACCATTTTGCCATGCGTCCTACTACTTCCATATTCTAGAGGACCTATCCTAAGGAAAACTCAGACGACACAACAATTTTTGTGTGCCTAAAAATAATGCCTCAGTTTACTCGAAGACACGAGGAGAGCATATAAAAGTTTTAGAACCTAAGAGTAATGCTCCTTAGGCCCGTGTAAACTTCACTTACGTAGTAGACTTTTCATTGGACATTCTCGCATTTTGCACCTAGTACTGCGCTTACTACCTGTGGCATGGCTACTAGATATATTAGGAGTGTCTCTTCTGGTTTCGGAGAAATCAGAACATGAGCACTCGTAAGGTATCTTTTGATATCCTCGAAGGCACCGTTAGCCTCTTTCAACCACTCGAACCCTTCGTGCTTCCTTAGAAGCTTAAAGAACTTTCATCCAGTCATGCGATGAAATAACTTAAAGCCACCATACAACTTGTGAGTTTCTGAACTTCTTTCTTAGTGGTCGGAGGGCACATTTGCTCAATGGCCTTTATCTTTTCAGGGTTTGCTTCGATACCTCTTGCAAAAATAAGGAATCCGAGCAACTTTTTCGAAGAAACACTTCTCAGGGTTGAGTTTCAAGCGGTGTTTTCTGAGGTTGTCGAATGTTTCTTACATGTCTGAAATGTAATTAAGTTGTTTAATGCTCTTTACGACTAGATCATCAACATAGGCTTTCAAATTTTGGCCTAGTTGAAGCGAAAAAGTCAATTGCATCAAATGTTGAAAAGTAGGATCAGCATTTTTCAAACCAAATGGCATTTTAACATAGCAAAATATCCCAAATGGTGTGATGAATGCAGCCTTCTCTTCATCTTCTGAACACATACCTATTTGATGACAACTAGAGTATGCATCTAAAAAACTTAATGTTTTACAACCAGCAATAGAGTTAACTAATTGATCAATACGAGGAAGAGGAAAATTATCTTTTAAACAAGCTTTATTAAGATTACTATAGTCTATACATATACGTCACTTACCATTAGACTTCTTAAGCATTAAAAGGTTAGTTAACCACTCTGAGTGATTGACTTCTCTTATAAAGCTTGTTTTTAGTAGCTTGTCCAATTCTAATTTGATAGCTCCCTGTCGATCAGGTGCAAATCTCTGTAATTTCTGTTTTATGGGCTTTTTGTCAGGCTGTAGAGCTAGCATGTGCCCGATCACCTTCCTAGGGACCCCGGGCATGTTGGATGGTTGCCACGTGAATACATCTACGTTTGCCTGGAGAAAATTGATGAGGGTGTCTTCCTATGCAGGGTCGGAAGTAACCCCGATGCGAACGGTCTTCGAAGGCTCCACTGGATCCAACAAAACATCCTTGACTTGCTCATTTGGCTTCAACACAGTTTTAGGCTTTGAGTGCTTGGTTGAAGATTGCACCTTAGTTACTTCTCGAGTTGGTAATTGATCGACCATCTCAAGGGAGTTGCTATCACACGTAAGCACTATCTTTTTATCATAGCGGACTATGATCACTCCTTTGAAACCTGGCATCTCACGTACGACAGGTTTATACTGTCGTTTTGACTCGTATACCAAAGATCCTCCATAAATGTGGTTGACGGTGTGCTATGGATCCTGAAACGACATCTCCGTATCCTCGTCTAACTGCTTTCGACCACTCGTTTATCCTACCTTTTTGAGTATGGGAAATGGTCTTTTGATGGAGTAGTAATCCTCGAGTTTTCACTAGAAAACTCGGCAATTATGAAGGTCGCGTCCTTCCTTTTTGTGGATAGGACACCACCTTTGCCTATTATCCTTCCGAGAGGAGATTTTGCCCTTGCCCCGATCGGAGCATTGCCTGGGATTCCTTGGCTCCTTATCGTCCATGGTAAGACCTCCTTAAAACTTCCGGCTTGAGGCTTCTGACCCCTTGTTCTTGGATTTCTTGACATTCTCCTTCTTTTTCCTACCTTCGCCTGTCTCTTTGATATTTCGATGGGCTTGATCGATGGTCTTGCTCCACTTGATTGCTTTAGTGGCAGTCGCATAATGATCAACCATCTCGAAGAGCTCGACGATAGTAGTTGAGGATTCAAAGCGATATCTTCTGTGAACCTTCCATTGCGGACTCCCTGCTTAAATGCTCTAATAATAAAAGCATTAAAAACCTCTAGAATGTAATTACAAACCTAACTAAAATGCCTAATGAATTGTCATAGAGTCTCGTTGCTGCTCTGCCTCATCCGGTGCAGGTTGTCTTCCTTCTCAGGGCAGTTGTATGTGCCCTTGAAATTGGCCAGAAGAAGGTCACAGAGATGTTGCCGTGAATGGATCGACTCTAGTGGTTGATTTAGCAACTACGATCGAGTAGATCCCTCGTGTACAGTCGGAAGATAGTTTGCCATGACATGCTCTCCTCCTCTTGTTGCTCGAACTGCGATCATATAAATCTGAAGGAACTCGATGGGATTTTGGGACCCATCAAACTTCTCCATTTTTACTGGTCGAAACCGCGATGGCCAGCGTACTGCTCGGAGTTCAGGTATGAATGCATGACATCCAGTAACAAAATCATGACACCTCCTTTGTGGGACATGATGGTTGGCATCTCTATGTGACCATACTCGACGATGCTAGGCAGTCGATGGACTCGACTTGTAATAGGTCTCATCCATTCGAGTGTAATTTGAGGGGAGGACAAAAACCTCCCGAACATGATCTCCACTCGTATCAGACGCCTCCTGGCTTAAGGAATCATCAAATGACAGAGTCTCATGACAGAGAATAGACATTTCCAGAAAGGGGAATTCTAGGTTATAATTGTCTCCGATCAGAGTTAAACCCTGCGAGAGTATGGACAGAGTCACAAAGAGCCCACCCACATTCTCTGCAGGGACAACTAAAGGGTCACAACCACCAGATGTTGATAGATTCTTATAATGATAGGTTGCTGACCCAGATCAAGTAACCGCTGGGGGACTCGAATACTTGGGGGGGAGGCCCCTAATCATGTTGTGAGTTCTGTTTGTGGTCGAATTGACCCTTGCCTTTCGGGGAAACTCGTTCCTTCGTAGAGCGTAATGCTATGGGGGATAAGGATCCCTCCTCAACCCTATACGTGGTAAGATCTCTAAGATCTCGCGATGGATCTCTAGGGATAGGCTCACCATCAGATGAAAGCATGTTCTGCTCGTAGTCATAGCAGGCATCCATGTTGAGATCTATGTAGTCGGCTAGGTCAAACCAATTCTCCTCGTTCCATTCCCCTGTCATGAGGACTTGAGAAAGAAGAGAACTTGCCGACAAGGAATTACCGGAGTTTGGAAGAAGGGTCTCCATGGACAACGCCACTTGTTGATGTTTTAGTATTGATCTTATGTATGATTTCTTGGATTTGGGGATCTTTCTCTATGACCTAGCTACGATCACACAGAGAAAAGACATAATAATTTTTATACAGATTTGGGCCATCTCCTGGGAGAATAACAACTCTATTTTTGTGTGGCTATTGCTCAATAAACTGATTACAATCGAAATAGGAATGCAAAATATCTTGCTCTACTCCTATTCTCTCTCAGGTTTGTCCGATCTCCCTTCTTCTCCCTGATGTCCACCTTTATATAACTTGCAAAGCGGCCGCAGTTGTTTCATGTCAAGAGACGCCTTTATGTTTCAGATGATAACCATCCAACGAGTTATTGTCAGAGGGACGTGGTATCATCATGCGTTGTGCGGTGATCATTGTCAGAGAGAGATTATGCACAATTATTCCAGAGAATAAATGCATGTGCTAACCACCTCATCAGACAGACCTATGATGCAATGGGTTATCATAGATAGATCTGTCAAAAATTGGCTTAATCGTAGGAGAATATATGATCACAAGGTGATCACAGGATAACTTATGACTATGTAATAGTCGTAGGAGAATTTACGACTATGAAACAGACCTATAAGAGTTTACGACTAAAGGATAGTCGTAGAAGAGTTTACGACTAAGAATTGGTCATAAAAGAGTTTACGACTTATTTGTGAAATATCTACCTTATAGATAAGAAGTGTACTCAAGAAGTATAATGACGTAAGAGTATCATTTACAAATAATAATTTGAAAGTCATTATATCCTTGTCAATACTATTCTCATTGTCGTAATTTGATCCTGCCGCACCATGAGGGCTACTTTATTTACAAATTATAACTGCTGTCTACAATTATTTTGATTCGCTTTGAAACAATTGAATTTTATGCTAATTTCATAGCAATGTTATAAGAAATAATTTATTTCTATATGATTCAGAAAAAAATTCTCATGGTCGCTTACTAAATTTTTACCAGCGTAAAAAGCCTTACATCCGGGCAAGCTCCCACACACAAGACGACAATGCTACCGTGCCCCCACAAGCCAAGCAGTGGGTCACTGACACCCGCGGCAGCAGCGGCGGGCCCACGCTACATGGCCAAGAGCTCGGGGGTAGCCCCGGGCTGCGTAGCAGAAGCATTTCCGATAGCGAAATTTCCATCGATCTGAACGCCCCCGGCCGGTGGCGCACCGCAACCCACCACCTACCCGCCCGGTCGCCGTTGTCTCCACCCCAAAAGCCTAAGCCCTACCACCTCCACAGACCCCACGCCATGGCCACCAACGGCAGCTCCCCGGTACGCCCCCCAGCCTCACCCCAGTCCAGATGCTTCTGAATTCTTCCAAATTTTGGTGATTTTTTTTTTGTGGAATTCTTGGGGGATTTTGCAGAGGGTTAGGGACACGGAAAGCAGCCTGGAGAAGGTGAAGCGGCAGCTGTCGTCGGGGTCCGGGAGGTACCTGCTGCAGGGCCCCCTGCTGAAGCGATCTGAGACGGTATGTACGGTGGTTCTTGGCCTCGCCGATCGTTTTGGGGTGATGGATTATGTGGGGTTAATTAAGCGCTTAAAGATTTGATTTCGGTTATAGATTTGGTGTAGCATGGGGTTTAGGCGTGGAAAGGTTCGACTTTGGTGCTGAATCTGGTGCTAGTATGAGTTGTTTGATGTATTGCTGGTGGTGGAAGTTTTTGGTCTAATTATATGAGTGGCTTTTCTGTTAAATTTCTTGGGTATAATTTGATCGTTATACTAGGGATTATATGAGATTTGGCGAGTAACAGCTAGGATTACTGCATTGACCTGTGTCGTTGCGCACCACTTAGTGTATTCTGATATTTGATTCTAGCGGGGGGAGAGAGGGAAAGCCAAGGGAATCTTATTCCATGAGTACAAGGATCTTTTGTAGTCCTAGGTGCAACTGATGGAAATGCCTGTTATTGATATTATTAGATGTACCACAAGGTGGTGGTGGTGGTGGTGGTGGAAGGGTGAATGGTTGGGAAGACCATACACGGGAGAGGAATTCTTTTGGTGTTCAACTGTTCATGTACCTGCAACTTAGCTAGAAAATACAATCTGGTGGTCCGCATGGGACCAACTGTGTTAAAATGAATGCAATCATAGGACCCTAGCAATATAATTTTCCGCAGATTGGCTTTCTACTTGTGAAAATTTATCTAGCAATTTCACCTGTTGAACTCTTATTATCTTCTTTCAAACAGTTGAGGAAATGGAACGAAAGATGGGTAATATTGGACCCGACGTCGGGAAAGATGGAATACAAGTATGGAACCTTGACTTTTTGTAACTGAGAATACCTAGGAAATTCCTACTGTTATCTCGGTATTCAGTTTTTTTCTTGTTGCAGAATTCGGAGGAATGAAACTGCTGTTAAGGGAACCATTCTATTTGATGCTTCAAGCACCATTACTTTGTCTCCTGTAAATTTTCAGTAAGATTACCGCCTGACCATATTTTTTTTTCCGTATGATTCTAAGTATGAAGGTTTATATAAGTACCTCTCAAATTGTTACAGAGGGATGCCAAAGTATGACGGCTGCTGTTTCTGTATCCTATACACTTACATGACGATTCTCAAAGAGCTTTAATGTTTTCTTAATAAGTGCATATGCCTTTAGGTTTTAGTATTCCTTTACTCCAGTTAGACATTGGAACTCCTCAGAAAAAGGATTACTTTCTTTGTGCTGAAACTCCTGGTGCAGCAAAAGCTTGGGTATCTACATTGCAGTAAGCTTTCTGATCCACGACTTGTCAAATATTATTATATTCTCTATACCGTTTTACTGTTGACTGGCTGTACAGATGTTTACAATTTTCTTTTCTATGGTTCTGCATTATTTTTATATTAATAGGGGAATATCTAATGCAAACCCTCAACTCGTTGCAAACACAAACTCCAACATAAGCCGTCCAATCAATGTGAGGGAGGATTGTCACCCATTTGATCATGGGATGCTAGCAGCACCACTGTCCCAACTCCCAATGGAAACTTCAAACTAGCATTCCCATGATAAAGATCTGAATGATGTGGTACATTCCTAGATTGATCAGATGGCTCATGATGAGAGTTTGTATATTTGCACTAGCTATGCCCCTTGTTAATACTCTATTACATTAATAAATTAACAAGAAGAGAGCGCTTCAAATGGAATCCAAGAATTATATGTCATGAACTGCTGTCAACTTTAGGACTCCTGGATCCAACTAGTTTGGTGTTTTATGGACTTCTGGTGCTATGATAATCTCCTTTACATGAACTGTAATACTTAAGTTCTTATTCGTATTCGTGTTGCTGCATCCTGACTATTTGGGGTTGATGTTATCTTTAATAAACAGTGCAACTCAATTAGTACTACGAGCTCATAAAGAGGCAGTGAATTCTTTGGCTGGGAATGGATCTCCTGCTACATTAGGTACAGTTGCTACTGCAGTTGCAAATGCTAATGCGACTGCCTTGGAGGCCACCAAGGAGATAGAAGCAGCAATGAAGGTTTCAATGAGGGCAGCTCTTGGGTTGGGTACAAATAACTTGAATGAAGGCCGACTTGATGATCTAACCATCATGAAGGTATGCATTCATCTCTCAGTGAATATAGATAAATCTCTCCTGTGGATTCTTGTTTCATATTGTTAGTAAGTGGTGTTGCTCTGAAGTCTGACCATAAGCAAATTTTCCTGCATGATTCATTATTGAGCTGTCATGAGTTATTTCTTGATAATCATTACTTTGATACTATTCTTTTATTTGTATTATGACAAGCTCTTTTATCAATTTAAATGGTATTTTGAATCCGTAGTCCCTATTTATGGACCAAACTGCACTCTACTATTCACACTTGCGCTAATTTCATATGGGTCGCTGCAATCCGCAGACCCAGTAACCTTCCTACATGGTTTTTGCATATATTGTCACCATAAACTACATATGCATCATTGCAGTCAATATTTTGGTACTGTTGATATAATGTTAGCTAGGTTGTCTTAGGCCAGATTTATATATTCTCAATAAACTTAGAGCAAATTCATTGCTAGGACAGAATGCTCCTTGCTATGCAGTTGAGATTTGGCTTTTCTTGGTAGGCCGAAAACGATTGTGATATTCAGTATGGCATTGCATCCTTCCAAATTCATGCTGATTAGTATAATCTCTAGAATCTTGGTTTCCATTGGTACACTTTTCAAATGGTTACATCTTTGTGCAATAATTTACATGGATGTGTTGATAGGTGCATGATTTGGTATCCTTGATTTTATTTGTGAGCATTGATTTGATCAATTTTCGTGTACTGTGTTAATGTTCCTCAGGAGACTCTCCGAGTGAAAGATGAGGAGTTGCAGCATTTGGCTAAGGATATTCGTGCTCGGGATGCTACAATTAAGGAAATAGCAGACAAATTGACAGAGACTGCAGAGGCTGCAGAGGCTGCTGCTTCTGCAGCTCATACAATGGATGAACAGAGACGGTGTCTGTGTTCGGAGATTGAGTGCCTAAAACAAGCAATGGAAAGACAAATGGAACAATCCATGCTTAAGGTTTTTTTAAAAAAATTGGATTTTCTAGTGCTTTGAGTTCTGATGCTAACTATGGTTTATGAATATTGCAGCTAAGACAATCTGAAGAAAAGGTAATTAACCTGAGCAAAGAGAAGGACCAATTGGTGAAGGAAAGGGACGCTGCACTTCAGGAGGCTCATATGTGGCGCACTGAACTAGGAAAAGCTAGAGAGCAAACGGTGATACAGGAAGCAACTATTGCCCGAGCAGAGGAGAGGGTAAGGGTATCTGAAGCAGATGCTGCAGCTCGGATAAAGGAAGCTTCTGAAAAGTTACAAGCTGTTGAGAAAGAAAAGGAGGAGCTTCTAGCCTTTGTCGGTGTTCTCCAATCGCAAGTCGAGAGGTTCTTGTCTTCTCATGCCTGTTACATACATAAAGTTAGAAGTTGCGTTTGCATAGAATATATAGATGTACCTGTCAGGAGTTCTATGTCAAGGCATAGGTAATGACTAAAACACAAGCTGTACTGATGCAGAGAGCAAAGCAGCACAAAGCAAGTATGTGAAGAGAGATCTGAATCATGCTCCGGTGCTGACAACTCCCCTCCCTTGACAAAGCATGTCGATGCATCAGATGATGATGTCGACAAAGCCTGTGTAAGTGATTCTAGATCAGTCCTGGTTTCCAGCAATAGCACTGAAGTTCAGCTGGCCGTGGATGGGGTGGACATCCGTCCGATTGGTGATGCTGAGTGGGGTGGCTTCCAGCAGTCTGAAGCTTTGATCGCCGATGTGCGGGAGGTCCCCACGGAAGCAGAAGGCGGCAGCTTGGACATTCCTGTGGTGAATCCCCCACCGGTCAGTGACCATATGCAGGGAGGCACAACACACCCATGAAGGCCAGAGGTCCTTGCTGTTGCCAAGTACTTTCTGGGATTGTTGTTATTGTTTGAGCAAAGTGACAGGGATTTGAATCCTCTCGAGAATTGCTGTTGCAAGTGTTTGCAGTTGTGCCTGGTTGTATATTCATTGTATTTAAGTATACGACTCAATAAAAGATAGTAGTTGTTGGTTGTGTGGTTGTAAATTATGCACTTAATCCCTTTTGTTATTTTAAGACTTAAGTTTACGATAAAAAGTTAGAAACTATGTTGATAACAAAGTTAAATCTGGAAAAGAGAAACATAAATAAGCCAGCATACTCAGTTAAATCTTCTATAAAAATGAGTCTTGCGAAATAACAGCATTCTACTCAAATTATTGTGAATACGTATATAAGAATCAGAAAAATGACCACTCAATTTATAGCAGTGAGGACATGCCAATTTGGTCACATTGGTGTCACGGTTTTACAGAATAACAGCAACTCTTGAGCAATGACTGTAAACAGGCCTTCGAGCTCCCCAGAATAAACACATACTATAAAACTTACAACGGAGGCGAAATGCAATTACAACTAGAGAGAGACAGACGGTGTGCGTTGCATGTACTAAGTTGTTCTCTCGATACGTTACTTGATCAGTTACTGGTTCATTGTGCACGCGTACGTTTCACTATCACCGAACTAGAATCCCACACGCTTCACGCATCTCACGTCGCAAGGGTGGTTACTGGTTGGTTGGGACTGAGAGTCCAATGGAGTGTTTGCCTTAAAGAAGATCACTTTATCTAGAGGTAGAAAACGATAACGGATAATTCATTTTATCTAATATTTATATCCAATAAAACACGAATGTAGTAAGTAAAATCCGTATTCGAAAAAGTTCGTATTTGTATTCAAAAATATTCGTATCCGTATTTAAGAATATTCGTATTCGAGAATATTCATATCCGTATTCGTAATCGAGACTATACGATTCATATTTGATCCGTTTCCAGAACCTAGAAAAAACCCGGACGAATTTTGTGATTCAAAATTTGAATTTAGACGGTTTAAAACTGGTAACCAGTCAAAACCGGTGAAAAAATCGGCAAAACCGCTAGGAATCCATTTTATCCGATATTTGTATATAAGAAAACGCGAATGTGGTAAGCAAAATCCGTATTCAAAAATATTCATATCCGATTTGTTTTTATTGTTGGATTATATGTGGGCCAAGCCCATATAATAAGAATAATTCCTATTAAATCTCAAAGGCCCACTCATGCAAAGGAGGCATGCATGTGACCTTTAGTACCATATTGCTAGTTCTAGGAGAGGAAGACCACCTTAAAAGGGATGGTGCACTCCTAGCCACTTGAGGCATGTGTGGGAGAGAACTAGAGGATAACACGCGCGCGCTCGCTCGCCTCGCCTCGCCTCGCCGGGCTGGGCGGGCGGCGCGGGCGCACGGCACCTGCGTGAATGGTCCGCCAAAATCCGCTCCAGGTGCTTGCGCAGACGCGGCTTCTTTTTGCAGTTTTATTTTGCTGTTTTGAGTGGCGGTGAATCCGGATCGGTTACGGTTGCTAATCCGGTTCGGTTACGAGTTATGGAGAACGTGCAGGCGTCTTGATCACGCGTCCTGGTCTTCTATAAATACGGAGCCGCCGCCTTCATACAGAACATGCGAAAATCAATCTAGGGTTTTGCCTCCTCCATCCATTGTGCTGCGCCGTCCCACGTAGTCTACTCCGTCCCGTCCGCCGGCGTGCACTGTCGTTCGGGAGAGCAGGTCTCCGGAACCGTCGCCTTCGAAGTCCTGCACCGGGAGAGGGCGAATAAGGTTTTTGGGAAGCGCTCTGCGCGACTGCTCGCTGTAGCTCTGGCTCGTCTTCCTCGTCGTTCGGCTTCGGCGAATCGTCATCGACTTCGTGTCATCCTCACCGTGCCTGCGGCGTCTACATCGGCAAACCGATCAGAACAGAACCATCGGTACGTAACAGTAATGTTCTCCGTATTAGATCTGTTCATATGCAGTTTCCTGGTTTACATGTCTAGATCTTTTATGCCTGTGATGGTTCTGTTATTGTGCGTACATGATGTCATGATTAATTTATGGAATAAATTGAACCTACATGTGCTTATATTTTCAACATTTATCCCTAGCTTTATCCTCCGATTTGATCATAGGATTATTTTATAAATTTGGTACGATGACACAATCTCTTATTTTATACCATAATTATGCTCGTAAGGGACAAGGTAATGATGTACCAATATATTCCATTCCTTTAGTCAAACAAGTGGTTTAGGCTCAAAGTTAGGATCAAATGGTTTATTTGTCCTTCGGTACTTCAAACCAAACAACCCAAAAGAGAGCCGCTTCACCTTCTTACACCAAGGTTCCGTAGTTTAGGATGTGTTTTTTTCAACTATGACTGATGGTTTATGATTTTTTATTCTAATATGGGCACTTGTACGAACGGAATGAATTGTAATAAGCCAATAAGTTACTTTTGAAAATATGTCCTTATAAGTCGCTTAAAAAAGTTATGGCCCACTTACCTATTTGAATTTTGAAGGTATGGGCAGCCGAGATGGGAATGGACCTGTTCAAACGTCGAGGCAGGATGGGCATGAAAAAGCCCGGCTGAAATGACCAGGAGCGAGATTGGCTCGGCCCGACATAGCCATAGTGTGAACCCTAGAAAAACCTAAAACCTTTTCCACGGAAAATACTTTAAATTATTATTCTGAACAAAACTATTAATTTTTTATTTATTTTACAAAATAAAGTATTATAATTAAATATTTAATTGATGTTCTTGTACTTTTTTTTAGCTCAAGCCTATTCGAGCCTAGATGAATCGGATCAGGTTGCTCATGAATTGGTCTAGACGACAATGGGAGAGGGGTGGGGTAGGGGCCAAACCCACAATGTTACAGGATTTTGCCCCACTCAGCATGATTATGATGTGGTTTTCTCTTCCGTGCTCCGTTCGGTTGCAGTGCCGATACGATTATTGGGCATTTTGTAAAGAGTTGGGCTCCGGTGCGGTGCAAAGAGTGGAGATTTGGGCTAAGTTCTTTTGGGCTTATGGTTTTTAGTTTATGCTACAGTAATTAACTTTCAAATGGTGTGTCTTTTCAAGATAGGGTCTATAAGTCGATTGTAGTAGATACTGTATTGAATTTATCTATATTGGCCAAAATCACACGCAATTGTCTCTCTCTTGCGAATAGTTATAATTTAAAATTTTAAGCTAAAAGCCAATCCACAGTCTAAAAGAGGCCACCTTATTTTCTTTTCGATGATGAAGCAAGGTGAGCAGGGGGCGTGACCATGGCAACGCGCTGAGCAGTGAAACTGCGAGTCGAAAGAAGCGACCCCTGAAGCCATGATTGGGGAGGATACTCGCAAGGAGACTGAAAAGTTCTCGATGTTGATCGCGGTTCTGACAAGGTGGTGATTGGGCTTGTTCGTGGGACGCTGTTGAGCTGGACTCGTTGGGCGTTGATTGATCCAGCTAGCTGTGGACGTACTAAGCCTTGGTGTACGTGAAGGCCAAGCGGCTCAGCCATAAAAGTTGTGTACAAACTAGGTACTGCTACTGATGTGCAATGTAACACATATCCATAGCATGCTCCACGATGCAAAAAAAAAAAAAACGCTGTTATGTGTGACTCCTATTTAGGGCCTGTTTGGCAGAGTTCCACCACTGAAAAAATGAATCTGGAGCAGCAGATCCACCAAAAACTGCTCCACCGTGAATCTAGGATCCCACCATGGAGCTAGACAAAACTGTTTGGCTTGCACAACAGCTCCAGATCCACGAAACTGAGTTTTTGGTGGGAATGACCTGTTTTGCCCATGGGTTTTATGGTGGTATAGGATGGGGTGTGTAACCAGTGGCAAAAGGTGGGTAATTACCACCCAACTCCACGAGTAGGTACGAAACAAGGTTTCGTGGAGCACCCCTTGAGGTGCTCCATGGATTTCATGAATCTGGAGCTAGATTCAGTATTTTGGTGGATCCAGATTTCGTGGAGCTGGAGCGTTTGGGTAAAAATTCGTGAAGTGGAGCTGTTTTTGGTGGATCTGGAGTTGGTGGAGCTCTGCCAAACAGGCAGGCAGTCCTTCTCTTGATACATACCCCATTTTGCCTCTCTCTCTCTCTCTCTCTCTCTTTTCAATAGATCGGAAAAGGCAACCCACACGTACACAACTTTCTCAATTGGTAAATCATCTTATTTCAGCTTCAGCTTCTGGCTTCTAGCTTATTTTTCACTATTCATAAATTTCATCTTTTTTTGAATTTTTGGTATTTTTTGAGCTTTTTTGTCGGTTTTTTCCGTATTCGTTCGTGTTGTCCGTAATGAGCTAATATATTTTTTCTATTTTTAAATTTTATTAAATTTAATTACGCTAAATAAGCCACATTCAGCTACAGTAAAATTTCGACCGCTACAGTGCAATTTCAGCCATAAGTCACAATTTTTTCAGCCCAACCGAGCGGGGCCTTAAAAGCCTAAGTAGTCATTAATAATGAACCTAATCAACTTAAAACTCAGAGACCACAGGTTACATGTTTAAACCCCAGAAAGTTATAGTGAAAAATCCACAATATGCCATTGGTGAGAATCGAACTCTAGGTATAAGCCGGAAAGACAAGGTTCTGGTCATCAGCCATTCGACCGTGACATAAAATTGTAACTATCGACGGATTTGTTATCTTCTGTGAATAGAATGTGACACGAAAATGTCGAAATCTGGATGTATAGCTGCGCTCATTTCTAACAAAATAGGCTAATGAGAAGTGATATTACAGATTTACGAGGAAGAAACACTAGCCTTCTCAGGATCAGAATGAAGCAGGGTAAGCTGGTCGATGAGAATCCTAGACTATACAAGTCTCATCCATAAGAGTTACGTACGTACGGTGGGAACCGAAAGAGTGGCGCAGCACGACAGCACAGCATAGGCGGGAATTGAATTGACAGGAACCCAACGGAATCTCATTTGAAGTGTTCGTAGCGGACAAAGCTCCTGAGCCCCCATGACAATGCCGTCAATTTTGGCCTGGACTCCGTTCTTAAACATAAAGGCACCCATCGCGTCGACCATGTCTTGCGTGCATAAACGGAGATACCGCGACGGTGACATGGAGTCATGGATGCAGGGGTGGAACTAAGCTTAGCTCAAGTCTCCGACTGAATCAGTTAGTTTTGGACCGACTTAGTTTTTTATTTCTAGATTTTTACATCTAAATTATTAATTATTTATAGACTTTGATTTCTAAATCTCGGGCTATAATTCACCTAACCCAAAGCCTGATTTCACCACTGTTTCGATGGATCCTTGTAGCATTCGTGTCTCGATTGGATAGGAATGACGCAAGTCCCAGGAGACAAGACCATCTATTGTAGTCGAGCCAACAATGCCATGGCAATTTCTTGTTCTCTTACCCCCCCCCCCCCCTCTGTTTCCTGTACTGCAGGGGCAACCGTCCTGTTTGAACTGTTGAGGAAATATAAATAATACATATAATTATTTTTATAAGTAGTCACATGTTTAGGTGGGAATTCCCAAAGTTGAGTCTTAAAAAAATACTAACTATATTTTTTATGGAAAACGTCCACAAAACACGATGAGGTTTGACTAAAAGTCCGTTCAATATCTTGAACTATAAAATTAGACATTTGACCCTAAACTTTGCAATCTGATTTAAATAACACACTGATCCGGGTTCTTATAGTGATATTACCCACGTGGCGTGATGAATAGACGATATTACCACGTAAGATAACATGCTCATCAAGTTTAGGTGAATGACAGGTGGAACTCACAGAGCCTTCTCTTATACCGAGCTCCCATACGCTTCCATGGTTGCCGCCCCTTGTAGCTCCATCTCTCTATTTCGATTGAGGGAGAAGCTCCTATGGGCTCCACCTGTCATTCATTTTAACTTGACTAGCGTGTTATTCTATATGGCAAAACCACATACTCATCGTGTCACGTGGGCAATATCTCCATGTGAAATCGGGTCAGGGTGTTATTTGAACCGGATTGCAAAGTTCGGGAATCAAATATCTGGTTTCATAGTTCAACATGCTAAATGGACTTTCAAACAAAGTTTAGGGTGTTATATAGACCTCTTTCTTTATTTATTGCGAATCAGGAGCTTAATTTAGGAACAATGCTATCTATATTAAAAACAACCACCACCATTGACAGAAGGGAAATTTTCTTGGTTTTCGATTTTTTTTATCAGACAATCCAAACACACCTGCTCGTAGCTCAATTCACTGCGGCCAATCCTTCTCGTGCTCCATCAATAGAACTAAACTAAATAGGCATGTCAAATCCTAGATGCAGCTAGCTAGCAACAAGGATAAGACAGTCCCCGTTTCTCTACCGTAAGCCAAGAGATTCCAAGGCCACCGTAGTCCGTAGGAATCCGCTACTTGATCCTAACCAGCCAACAGTACATATGATCGACCCCCCTCCTCAGATTCGATCAAGGAGAGCTGGCGGCTCACGGCAGCAATATGCATGCATGGCCTCCATGTTCTTGCACGTCTCACTCAGTTAAAACACAAGGCGGCATCATGTTCGTTATCTAATCAACTAGCTGCATATAAGCGCGGCGCACGCCGCGCTAGCTACCGTATGGACCAAAGTAAAAGGGATGATAATTCGCAGGGAGTTTCATAAAAAAATCAAGGACAAATGTGTAATTTCAGGAGAATCAAAGGGTTTTTTTTGAAAAAATCGAGGACTTGTAAGGACCTGTACGTAAGTAAATAAGGACCTATACGTAATTTCAGAAACCCGCCAGGCGCAATCCAAAATTTGTTTGCAAAGAAAAAACTTGCAGGGACCTTTTCGCGAGGAAAAAGGACCTTTACGCAATTTCCGAAAAACACAGGATATTGCCTCCCCCGACCGTACCGATTTTCGGCGGCCACGCGCCGGCCGCAGCGCGCGCGGGCGACGTGGCCGCCCTCCCCGCCCGGGAATCCCCCGGAAAATGTAGTTGTTATTATTATTATATCAAAACCTTACGTTTCAATGGATTAGAAAATACAAGCAGTAGTAACCTAGTAACACATAAACTAACACATGCCACGGCACACCGAACTATCAGCCAACACCTGAACTTCTAGTCCTTAGCCTCATCGCCGTTGGGCCCCATCGGGCTGCCGGCATTGTTCTGCTGCTCATACTCCTGACTTGAGAAAACTTCAGACTGCAAACTTGTCGAGATGTTGCTCGCATGAAGCCATGTCAACTCCCACAAGCTGTCACCCCCTAGTGTGCTCCTCTTCGCAAGGATCCCCCTGTTCTTCATCACAACTAGAATATTCTTGAGCAGTTCTGGGATCAGTTCCTGAAGCCTGTCGCTCCGCTTGCCTCGGACCTTGATTTTGATACACTTCTCCATCCGACTAAGGACTCCCAACCACAACTTGCAGAAGCTGCTTAGCCCGAAGAGATCCGGTAATAGTTGCAGATAGACCTTTGCTACTAGTTTCATGGCGAGCACAAGGGATCCTTCCATGTT
The DNA here is from genome assembly GCA_017311315.1 of Dendrocalamus latiflorus. Lineage (NCBI taxonomy): Eukaryota > Viridiplantae > Streptophyta > Magnoliopsida > Poales > Poaceae > Dendrocalamus > Dendrocalamus latiflorus. Next base: position 12,590,213 of record CM029611.1, on the reverse strand, counting down.
CCTGTAGTCCTTCTGCGAGTGATTTTGGCCAATCTCCAGTAAGTCATCCAGCAAGGCAAATATGACAAGATCGAAAGCATGCGACCATGTGGCGGACTTGAGGCATATCCCTTCTGTTGCTGTTAGGCATCGCTCGAGTGAAGTTAATGCATGATTTCGCACCTCCTCTCTCTGATCCAAGCTCAACTTTTTCAGTGCTTGCAGCAGCTTGAGCCACATCTCCCTGATTGCTTCCAACCCTTTCTCAGCTTCCTCACCTGTCCCTTTCGTCTGTTGTGACCACCGGGCAAGACTATTGACAGAATCAGCCATCAAATCCAGGGCACGAATGGATCTATCTATTAGACCAACCCTTGACTCAGCAAACTGTCGCGACCCTTCAATGCAGAAGGCATAATTTGATATTGAAAGGTAATCCCCCTCTGACATGATAAACATGATAGCCTCGAAGCCTACTTCTGAAGCATCAGGGTGGCGAGCTGTAATGGATAGCAGCGACACTACAGTCCTCCAGCCCATCTGTGATTTTATGTGTCCAGCATTTGCTTTTACAAGGCGTGCAACCTCCTGTGTAATGTTCTCACTGTATGCATCTGCTACACGTGCATCTAGCTTGAGAACTAATTGCAATGACCTCAGCAACTCGTCGGCAAGGTTCTCTTTATATGGAAGTAACCTCTGGCATATACGCATAAGTCCAAAAATAGCTTTCTCCACAAGAGCACATGGCATAACTGCGGACTGAACTATGTTGGCAATATGCTCGTATACACCTTGCCAGAGAAGCACTATTCGATCTCGGTTATTAAGTGTGATCGCAATCAGCAGTTCCAAGCAGAATACTGCTGTATCCTCATCATCAGGCGAGCTGGCAACCTTTTGAGGTCGGCCTGCAGCCCAAATCAGTGCCCTGGCAAGTTGCAATAGTGAATCAGGTTGCAAAAATTTGCTCTCTGTAAATATACTATCAATGCGGCATTTCTGAATTGTCTGAAGAGTCCTCTGGTGGGCAGCAAGTTGCTGCTCAGTTGGCTGTGATCTTGGTTCTTCACTGTCAAGTGAGAGCAGCTGACTAAATCTTCCCATTAGTCCAGATGATTTCCGGGGTGTACCCATTACTGGAATATGAGATGTGGAAATTGAGTTAGGAGCAGGCTTTCCTTGGACAGTTTCAGCAGAAACTTCCAAATCATCAGCTGCATCACTAGCAACACGAGCAGGAAGAAGCCCTAGCTTATGCAGTCTCAGGATGCAATCCAATAAATTCCTCCAACCAGTTCGTATGTAGTCCCCATATCTGTTAGCTATGGTGAACAATGTCTCAGTTGCCAACCTAGCCTTCAGGTCATCTCCAAAAGCAGTAACTGGTTCGTCAACCAAAGAGGTATTCAAAAGAGTGGTGAATTTGCAGAGAGAAACAACAAGATCATCCAAAACGTCTTCAAGATGATGAAATGCTGAGATCTTTGCGACACCCAAGAAGCCATCCACACAGGTCAAAAGAACATCTTCATGTTCTGAATGATCAAATACCACTGCAATGGCAGCAATAGTAGGGCCAGACATGATAGCAAACATATCATGGTCGAGGAAAGGTTGAGAATCACCAACGATATACGGGGATGTTGACTTTGACTTCTGCATTAGATCTATCCAGCGGCTGGGAGACATTTCAAAATATCCCATACCCTGCTCAGGTGTGGTCTTAATCTCATTTCTGCAGATCGAGTGGTATAGCTCAGACAACATATCACGTGGAAGGTCACTACCCCCATTTATGTCCCTGTTGTTCTTGATGAAGTCCTCCTCAGTCATCTTCTTCTTCACCTGCATGTTATGCTGATCAGTGTTCAGCATTATAATTGAGTAAGCCAGCAGTAAAGCAGTGTCCTTATTTGCAAAAGCATGTGGGGACTGCTCATAGTATCTATCTGAGAAGGCCTCAAGAACCCTCTGTATCTTCTGAGATTCTCCAGGCAGCCGGAAAGTCTCCAAAAATAGCCTCAGAGCTGTATCGAGGTTCATCTCCTGAAAGTTGAAGGTCTGAGCAAACTCATGAAGCACCTGAACACAAAACTCATCATGATTACCTAGAAAGTCTCCTACAAGATTCTTATCCAGACCAGCTGTGTAGCGGAAAAAGCAAGCCACACTCTGGGGGTCAAGCTTCTCAGGCAACAGATGAGTGCCTTGAAGGAACTCCAGACCTTTCTTTGGGTCCCTGTTGAAGTGATCAGCGCCAATCATTAGCCTCCTTTTGACATACTTCCTTTGACGGACAAACTTCACCCAGTGCTGAGGATCCAAAAAATTCTCGCACTTAACAGTCCAGAAAGGAATGTATTCATCAAGCTCCACAGGCATGAACTCAGGACGTGAGGTTGCATTCCCAATGCGATCAGCCATTCCCTGAATCACAGCAATCAAACCCTCCAGAGCAAGAATGTGCATAGAAGACAAGGGGCAGTTAATAGGAAATGCACTCTTTGATAGAAGATTTGCAAGCTCCTCAAACACATTCCTGCAGGTTATGTCACAGTCAAGATTGGCATACATCTCCACCATAAAATTCTTCTGTCGACAGAAATCTACAAGAGCTTCCATTGCAACCTCCTGCTGCTGATATGTAGCTCCAAATCGGGGTTGTGCAAGCCTTAGAATTATACAAGAAAAGAAGGCCTCCAGCTGCAGCTTGAGCTCAGCCCGGAGTTGATGGTAAAGATTCAACACAATGCTGCACACCATTGAAAGGATAAGGGGGCTCATCAACAATCCAAACTGCATTAGGTTTCGGAAAAGTTCATCTTGCACTAATGACAGCAGCTTTGGATGCTTCCGAATTGAAGACCCACCAAGCTCGATTGCTGAATTGATCAACTTCAGGGCAAACAAAGGCAGATCTTCATCAACCCCGGTCTGCTCGACAACATTGAGGAGAGAGCACATGAAATGGAAAATCTCCACCATGCAAGGGATTCCGTAAGGCTCTATGATAAGGGCACTGCCATCTGCAGAATTCTCATCAGATGTACCTGCCTCGGACGCATAGCTTCCGTTGCCATCTTCCATTTGCCTGATCCCAAAAGGACAGTTCTTATCCATGCCACCCATCTACACATAGTACAACATACAAAAAACAATTAGTAAACCTGCTCCATGGAGCAAAACTGCTAGTATATTATGCATGTGATACTTGGCAATGATACATGATAGGAAAATAAATACCAAAGAGCCAATCAACCTTCTCAAGGGCCTTTTCGGTACTCGATTTTATTCCACCTAGATAAAACTAAGAAAGATTCATTCATGTAAAATGGTCGATTTCATTACCTTAATGTAAACCCCAACACTTGCTTGGATTAAGCTTTTTATGTGTGCTCTTAATGTAACTACACATTGTAATATTTATGGTCAACAACCTTCCTGATAGAAATTCACCTAAGTAATTGAAAGATTCCAAAGGACTGCACCTATACACCTTGTTTTTGCTCACTCATAGATCACAGCCTCAAAGTGGAGTGGAATTGCATTGTCAGAAATGGTGCAGGCTACAGACGAGGAGCTAGAAGATACAAGGTGACCAACAGTGTTGCAGCAAAGCCGCATAGGTTGAGCATAGAGGTGTGTTTGTGGTTGTGAGAGATGTTGGCAAAAGATCCAAGGCCCTTGGGTTGGTAGTGTCCGATCGTGTTAGCAGACTTAGATTGAATAATCTGGGCTTCTACACTAAAATAATGGGCGGGTTCGTTTTGGTTTATTCGCAGCTTATGCTCGTACTATCTACAGTAACCATCTTTTAAACGGTGCGTTGTTTCAAAGCAGCGTTAATAAGAAGATTATAGTATAAAGTGTATTAAGTTCAGCTATATCGGCTAAAATAGCATATGACTATTTTCCTGCGCGTACTACCTCTTACGAACAGGCAGAATTCAAATATTTAAGCCATAAGCCATAAACCATCAGCCCAAAAGAACCCACCCAATATCTGATGACCAGAGATAAAAACCCCAGCAATAACCTGCAATCCTAGCTAGCTATGGGATTTGAAAAACCAGCCAGATTTTTGAACTAAAATGGTGTTTATATCATTCTTATATGCAACCAGATATAAATAAAGTTGAAACAATATAATTTGCAGCTTGTTAGATTTTCCATTATAGACTATTTCTATTTGTGCACATTACGTGTCCCTTCCCATGAAGCACAGCAAAGAGCAGAAATTCTAGGGTGTGCCAAAACTAACTTCTGCAACTTTTAGGGCCTGTTTGGAAGAGGGGGATTGCTCTAGGAATTTTTAGGATATAGTTCAAATTTGAACTAAATCCTTAGGATTTGGATGCAAATTCCCCCTTCCCAAACAGGCCCTTAGTGAACATCTCTACTGCCGAACTAAGTCCATCCTTATGACACCTGTTATAGACGTGGGCCTTGGACCAGTTGGGTTATTATTAGGAATTAGAGATTGGGTTCTATTTGAATAAGAGATTGGTTTCCTTGTATTAGAGATAGAGTTAGAGATATGATTGGAATTAGATCCGATCTGCTAGGGGGAGCCATCTATATAAAGGGGCTACCGCATGCTATTGGAATCAAGCAGAGTAATAATAAAGTCTTCCCCGTCTAAAGATCTCCTCTCTCTCCCTACGTCGACTCCATCCGGCCATCTTCTTGGTGGTGTTTACCCGTTATGAACTAAGGTTCATAACAGATTGGTATCAGAGCCAGCATCATCTCCTCCTTCGTCGAAGCCAGATCCGGCGTCTCTGCCCGCGCCAGCACGATCTTGGAGCCAACATCGCTGCACCATCCCTGTCCTCGGGCGCCGGTCACCATCCGTCGCCTGGATCCATGCGGGTCGCAGTCGCCGTCGTCATTACCAGAGTCGGTCACCGGAGGGGGTCACCGCTCGAAGCCCGGCCGAAGCGTACGCCGCTGGCGCGCGAAGTTGCCGGCAGCCGCTCGGCCTCCCCGTCGCCCGCCTTCGGCTTCGGACACCAGGGGAGCCGCGCGGAGCCACCGCCGCTGCGAAATTTGCCGAAATCACCGTCGGCCTGCATGGGCCACCTCGCCAGATCCGCCGTCGCCTGCGCCGTCTCCGCTTCCGCAGGCCGCCGTTCTGTTGGCCGCCGCCCCTCTGGCCGCTTCGCAAAGGGCCGCCCCGTCGGCCGCCGCTCGGCAGGACGCTGCTCCGTCGGCCGCCGCTCGGCAGGCCGCCGCTACGCGGGTCACCCGCTCCGCCTCTGTTTCCGCCGCGCGAACCGCCTCCGCCGGAACCGTCGACTGCCAGGCCGCTGATCCGCCAGAGCCATCGCTGGAACCGCCGCGCGGTCCGTCGCCGCCGAGCCGCCGCCGCCCCAGCCCGGGCCTCCTCCGCCCGTTCGCAGCCGCTCCGCTGGCTGGGGCCGTCCAGCCCGAGAACCGCCGTCGCCGTGGGCCGCCGGAGCCGCCGCCGCCGGTCCGCACCGCCGGATCCGCCGCCGCCGCCGCTACTTCAGTCGCCGCTTTCGCGTTCGACCGATGCGTTCGGCCCGTGGGAGTTGCGGTCGGTTTTTTAAACCGACCGGTAAAAAAAAACTTTTGCAGGCATTCTATTTCCGAAGGCGTTACACTTCGTCTAGCTTTGCTCCGCGTGGATCTGGTCGTCCGTCTCCATCCACTGCAGCACTCTGCCACCGTTCGTCTTCTACATCGGCATCAACGGTCTCCCATTGACCGCCGTTTAGCAGCTCGAGGACAAGCTGCTTGTCCGGGAGGGGTGTAATGTTATAGACGTGGGCCTTGGGCCAGTTGGGTTATTATTAGGAATTAGAGATTGGGTTCTATTTGAATAAGAGATTGGTTTCCTTGTATTAGAGATAGAGTTAGAGATATGATTGGAATTAGATCCGATCTGCTAGGGGGAGCCATCTATATAAAGGGGCTACCGCATGCTATTGGAATCAAGCAGAGTAATAATAAAGTCTTCCCCGTCTAAAGATCTCCTCTCTCTCCCTACGCCGACTCCATCCGGCCATCTTCTTGGTGGTGTTTACCCGTTATGAACTAAGGTTCATAACAACACCCCATTTCTTCTGAACTCCTTTGATTCCAATCAGTTCCATGATTCATGCTAGAAAATCATGGTTTGTTTTATTGGCTGTTCAAATGTTGTTTGTGAGGAACCACTGTCTCGAACTTACACATGAGGAATTGACGAGTCAGTTTGTTGGTTTAGAATGGGCACGCAGGAAGTTGCAACCTTGACATGTGGAAAGCAAGGAGTTGGATTTTCTGTTGCAAGCAAACAGAAGAAGATCAAGGTGCCTAAAATCTAGGGATAAACATGCACATGCCAGGCATCAGCAGCAAAATATTAAGGCGCTTAAAACCAAACAAGACTTGTTTAAACATTTCTAGGATTATATTCCTGACAGACAAAATAAAAAAGAATCTTGACAAATGAGCACCAGGTGGGCGCCACTGGCATTCTAGTAGGTAACCACTGACCAGTCCATATATGAATTCAAAGTTTCACTGACGGGACAAGCATCTAATTTAAACCAGTTCCCGTAGAAATAAGCTGGAAACTGGTTTTGGGCAGGAAATGGGATATTTCACAAATCCATTTTTTCAACAACAGCGCATGACATATGTTTCTAAAACCTGCTGGATTTGGTCTAATTTACATTCAAGGACTGAATATATTTCTTTCAAACTTGTCCTAACATTGTCTTCTTTGGTGTGGTTCAAGCTCAAACATCATTTTTTTGGCAAGGCTCAAACATCAACATACACACTAATGTTACGGGATTCAGCATATTTTTGTGTTCTATTTTGCAAGTAACAGGACAAATAATCAACTTGCGCCGCCTCTTGGGCCTACTCAATGGGTTCTACCGACTCACTTGATCGGGACCAGTACAGCGTGGTAAAGTGAGGTTTGACATATCTGTATCAAGGTTCCCCCACACTAGTACTTCCACACAATAACTCCACAAAAGGCAATTGCCATACCTAGTGTTTCATCTTCTATTGCTCAGTTTCCACCAACATGGTAGAACTCAAATCTTCATTTTCAGCACATTCCTGAACAAGCTACTTAGCGGCTTAAGAAATAAACCAGGATACCATTTCTTGTGTGTAATGCTATTGATACCAGTTTTTCTTCGTCTTTTTGGGAGGGTGCCGGTACCATTTTTTGTGTGCAATTCTACTGTATTCTTGGATACAGGCAAAATTCTCAACAAAGCTCATACATTTATTATTTTCAAGAGAGATTGGGGTTGAATCTTGATCTTGAATGGCATTTGTAATCTCAATACATGCTAGTGACTATTAATAGCAAAGTAAAAGTGTATATACTGCCATTAGGAGGCACATACCTCTGGTTTGACGGCACCGTCACCTCTATCACCACTGCCTATCTGCGGGAGGCGGGCAAAGACACATCGGACGAGCTCGTGCATAGAGTGCCGCGAGAAGCGCTGCAGGGGCTCGCCCTTGGCGGCAGCCTGGTAGATGACACGGAAGCACGTGTTGACGGCGGTGCAGACGTGCTGGTCCCCCAGCGCGGCGGCAGCGGGAGCGCGCAGGCACGCGAGCAGCGCCTGCAGCATCCGCATCAGCACGGCCTCCTCTGCAGCGGCCTCAGCCCCGGCCTCGAACCGGCAGCTGGCGACGGCGTCCACGACCTCCCGCAGCGCGGCGCCCGGGAGAGAAGGCCCCATGAGCGCCATCACCTCGTGGAGCGCGGCGAGAGAGGCGGACGTGACGGCAGCGCCGGCCTCCTCGGAGCGGACGGCGTCCAGGAAGGGCCGAAGCGTGGCGGCCGGAAGCGAGGGCGAGGCGGCCGCGGCGGGGGAGAAGACGAGGCGGCGCAGTGCCTTGAGGGACGACACGAGCGGGTGGTCGGCGGCGGCGTCGTCGGCCGCGGCGCGCGGGTGGCGGAGGCTGCGGCGCATGACGGCGAGCACAGCGCTGGCCTCAGCAGAGATCGCGCAGGCGAGGCCCGCAGGGTCGCCATCGGCGGCGGCGGCGGCGGCGTGGGCAGGATGAGGGGGCTCCTCCGCGATGGGGTCGATGCCGCCGGCATTGAGCAGCCTGGGGCGGCCCATTTGGGCGCTGGTGGCCGCGGCCTCCGGGCTAGCGGCTAGCGGCTAGGGTTCGGGGTGGGAGGCGGCATGGCCGATCTGGGAAGGAGATCGATACGGTGGGGAGTGGCCGAGTGGTGGGAGGAGACGGCGAGGAGAGGAGAGGAGAGGGGAGTGGGAGTTCGTGCGTTGGCGTGGCGGCCTGCCTTTTTCCTCGTGTCCGCTTTAATTTTCCGCCCGCGGCCGGGGGGTGGTGCCACTGCCTGCCGCGCCGTGGCCGCGCGAGCTGCCAAGTCGCGATGGACTGGCGTGTCAACCCGTCAAAAGGCCATGTTTCCGTCTCCAGTTGGTGGCGAGTTGTTGCGTCGCCGCGGCGAGGACCGAGGAGAGAGCGAGATACGTTGCGTTTGCGTTGGGTGGTATTTTGGATCTTCTTTTGCACAGGAAAAATAAAAGAGGACTCTCGATTGGCGCTTCGTCGTAATCACCCGACAATTGGCTTCGTGATGGTTGTGGTGCAGAGCGTTCATCTAGCGCCCGTGTGATGGTAGCTCAAAAATCTTGGGTGGGTTTTTCTAAGTTTTAGCTTATGATTTTGAGTTTTTAAACTATGGTTATTTATGGAAGGAATTATGAAGAGAGAGAAAAAAGATAGGCACATATAAATTTGACTAGTATAACCGAAGTCGGTACAATATATAATATAATTAACTATAGACCCGTCTAAAAAACACATTATTTAAAACTAATTACTATAGTGCTGTTGTCATAAGTCATAGGAGGTTTCGAGCACAACCCTTTCTGGAACGCTTGTGCGACAGTGCACGTCGCAGGAACTGGCGCTCGTGTGATCTAACTTTCTACACATGGGTTGCTACAACCAATAATGTGGTTGCTAAAACTAAGAAATTATATTTCCATGATTTCTATAGCAAGTTTGTAGGACATCATTATACTTCACTCGTAATTCATACCTTGAAATACCTAGTGTAAATATATTGTTGTGGGTAGCGTATAAGATGCTTTATAAAAGGGAGTGTAAACTATGAACTAGCTATTTCATAGCTAATACGGAGAATTGGATGGAAGCCACCACAAATTATTTTTGTTTTGGAAACTGCCACCAGCTGTGAGCCTGACGCGAGGGACATGTGGGTCATGAGTCACGAATGGCACTTTTCTTTTTTGCGATTACAAGACATCACACATACACACGCAAGTACGTCTCTTAGCACACACATAGAAAACAGAAGATTAATCCGTAACCTCTCAAAGTTCTTACGGAAACGCATTTGTGCATACATAAAGGTGGGCATAGGGTTAAACATTGGAGGGTAAAATCATACACTTACAACTACAACACTACTAAGATGTGGTTTCGTCCAATGGCACTTTTCAAACTATGAAACTTTGCAAGACATTTTAACATTTTTCAAACTTAAACGTGTCTGTAGTTCTCGTGAGATATCGGGCCTCGTGAGAGTGAGGTACTGCAGTCCTCCTACCACACTCTGATAGTTGAAGGCATCACCTTCACCAAGTGGTGTACCAAGATTGCAAGACAACTTATCTTGAGAAAACATTGGGGTGGAGGCAGCCATGCAATTCTCCATATGAGCACGATGAAGAAGATCAAGAGCACACTTCTTTTGTGTCAATTTCATTCCCCCTGAATTGGTGGCTGCCTCAATGCCAAGGAAGAAGTTTAGTGGACCCAAATCTTTAAGAGGAAAAACTGACCCAAGTTTAGACAGGAGATCCTCCGTGGTGTTGAGGAAGAGCTATTGATCACAATATCGTCAACATATACCAGCATGTATATGGTGACTCCACCTTGACAAAAAAATAAATAAAGACAAATCAGTTGTAGAGGGAGTGAAACCGTGCTGCTATAATCTGTCACTCAGTTGAGAATACCATGCCTGTGGGGATTGCTTCAGCCCGTATATCGACTTCTAAAGTTTGCAGACATATGACAGATACCTAGAGTCCTCAAAACTGGGTGGCTGCTGCATATAGACATCTTCACACAATACTCAGGAATGCATTATTGATATCTACTTGACGCAGAGACCACCCCGTGGAACCAGCTACTGAAAGCACAAGGAAAACTGTGGCAGGTTTGACTACCGGACTGAAGGTGTCCAAATAGTCGATGCCGTATCTCTGAGTGAACCCCTTTGCTACAAGCCGAGCCTTGAATCTATCCACGGAGTCATCTAGTCGTTGTTTGACCTTGTAAACCCATTTGTAGCCTGTGATGTTTTGACCTGGTGGTTTAGGCACAAGCTCCAAGTTTTGTTTTGAAGAAGAGCTTCAAGTTCAGCCTTCATTGCAGCCTGCCATTGTGGATCAGACAGAGTAGCATGAAGGGATATTGGCTTAGCAAAGAAAGCTTGTTGATGCATCGAGTACTTCACTGTTCCATCCATGAACTGTTTAGGCTTGCTAATGTTGTTCTTAAGTTTGGTCTGCATAGGGTGTTGACTTGTGACCGATTCTTGCACATGTACAAGTACCACTTCACTGGAATCCTGGTGATGGACAACACTGCTGTCAGATTGATCCGAAGAGGAAGTAGCATGTGGGGACAATTCTGGTGTAGAGAATTCAGATGGTTGTCCTTGGGTGAGATCACCTGATTGTTGTTCTTCTTGGCAAAAAAGCATCATCCGACTGATCATTGCTGATATTAATCCCTACAATATCAGGAACAGACTGCATAGTGGACAAATTATGGTCACATATTGAGTTAGTCTATAACACTGGCTTAGTTTGAAGAAAGGCGACATGAGAGGTGATGGAGATTTGGACTGTGGATTGGAGGTGGAGAAAGGAAAAATAGATTCGTCGAATATAACATCACGAGAAACATAGACACAGCCAATAGCCCGGTCAAGACACTTGTAACCCTTATGCAGAGAACTATACCCCAGGAAAACACATTGTTTGGAATGAAACTCAAGTTTCCTATTGTTATATGGGCGTAGGTTCCGCCAGCAGGCACACCCAAAAGTACAGAGGAAGGTATAGTCAGGGTTGACGTTAAGAAGACGAGTAAGGGGGTTGGAATTGTGAAGGACTAGACTTGGCATGCGATTGATAAGGTAGCAGGTAGCGTGGAAAGCCTCATCCCAAAACCGAATAGGGAGAAAAGCTTGAGCGAGCAAGGCTAGTCCAGTCTCTACAACATAACGGTGTTTTCTTTCTGCAATGCCATTTTTGTGAAGACGTATGCAGACATGAGACTATGTGGGATACACTGGTTTGCTCAAAAAATGGAGTCGATGGTACTCACCACCCCAGTCATATTAGATAGCATGGATTTTGTGTTCAATTGGCGCTCAATGAGTTTCTGGAAGTTGTGAAAGACATGTTCAACATCTGACTTATGTTTAAGCAAGTAAATCTACGTGAACCGACTATAGTCATTGACAAAGTTCACATAGTACTTAAAACCCTTGGATGACGTAAGGGTCGGTCCCCAAACATCAGTATGAATGAGCTCAAGTGGAGAGGAGGTAATGTGAGTGGATTTATTATATGGCAAAGTATGAACTTTTGATTGTTGACATGCATCACAAACTGAAACATCTCAAGTGGGAGCCAAACATGGCAGATTATTCAACCTAAGGACAGTCCTAATGACTGAAGATGAAGGATGACCGAGTCGCCGATGCCATTGTGTTGAAGACACCATGGCTCCAGAAAATTTTCGGTGACCAGCAGACATGGAAGCACGGCTGATTGGAATTGGGTAGAGACCTCCCTTGCTTCTATCGTGAAGAAGTACCCTCTTCTTGTCTTTATCCTTTACAAAAAAAGGAATTAAAATGAAATTCAATAAACACATTATTATCATAGACTAATCCGTGGATAGAAAGAAGATGTTTGCTAATGTGTGGGACATGGAGGATGTTATTCAAAACAAGAGAATTATTCAAGCCAAGTTATGGAGAGAAAGAAGATGTTTGCTAATGTGTGGGACATGGAGGATGTTATTCAAAACAAGAAAATATTCGAGCCAAGTAAAACAGAGCTATCAATATGTGAAATTTTCAAACCTTGTCCATTTGCAACTTGGACTTGATCTTTGCCACCGTAGCGTTCATGCATTGTGAGTCGATCAAGGTCGTTGGTAAGATGATCTGTGGCTCCTGTACCCACATGCCGATTTGGATCTCCTATGTGTCTTCCATAGGTCACGGCATTTCTAAAATGATCTTTTGGTTGATAAGCATGATTGAAGCGTTGTTGACACCTCAAAGCATCATACCCATATCTCCCACATACTTGGCATATGGACTTTCCTCGGCCTCTACTTCGACCACAGCCCTGGGACTGGCTGCACCCACGGTCATGGTTCTGTCCACCGTGACCTCCATTGCAGTTGTTGCTGTACGAACCAGCATAGGACCCATAAGATCCATCATGGCGTCGGGACATGAAGTTTGCCGATGAATGAATCTCCTGGAAGGCATTATTCTGTTCAAGCTGAAGCTCAAAACTCAAGAGATAGGCATAAAGGCCATTGAGACTTACTGGATCATTGCGGGTGGTAACTGAGGTGACTAGAGAATCATATTAAGATCCTAGCCTGACCAAAATGTAGCCAATCACCTCATCACCAGAAAGTGCTTTTCCAACCAATGCCGTTGTATCGACATGGCCCTTCATCTTGTGGAAGTATTCGGATACACTCATGTCCTTCATGTGTGACAACTAATAACGAATTTGCATTACCCTTGCTCGATTCTGATAAGAGGAGATACCGGATAGATCTACCCAGTGCCCATACCTCTGGCGAAGTAGACAACCGAGCAACCTGGGCAAGAATGTCCTATATCATGGATGATAAGAAGGCACTTTGCACGATTTTATCCTACCTAAACCAATTGAGGTAGGCAGGATTAGGAACTTGTCTCGCATCTGCACCGACTCCCTCAGTCAACATTACCGAGGGCACAACAACGATTCCATCTACTTAGCCATACAAATTCTGGCCACATAGATATGGCTCCACTTGAGCTTTCTAGAGGAGGAAGTTCTCCCGAGAGAGTTTGACGCTGATGAGGTGTGCGAAAGTCGGAATTGAGATGTTGTCGCTTGTCGCTGCACGTTGACAGTAGCCGAAGAGGCCATGGCCCGTTGCCATGGATCTTGGCTCTGATACCAAGTTAGAAATATGGTATGAAGAGAAGATTATGCAGCGCATCTGAACCAATGGCTCAATCTATCAATTATATACACGGTTCAATACATAGAAGGGATTACAATAGACTCATAATTAAAGGGGATGAGATCCCTACAACTCCGGCAATATATCCGGCACTATTCACAATACGGCAACAGCCTAAATCAATGCTCTCTACTATCGCAACTGCATAATCTGCTGCGTCTGGACTGTCTTCAAATTCTGCTGCATCTGGACTTAGTCTTCAGATTTCCTTTACACGAAGTAGAACTGACTATTGCGTAGGCACCTGCCTTGTCCAATAATCCTGCAGCTTCTTCTGTATATTACAAGGAAAATGCCAGAGCATCATGAGTATATGACACAAAAGCTCAGAGACATAAAGGACAAATGCAATAAAAAAGGGTTGCAGCATGGCATATAACATGCGCTAACTGGTAGGTAACACATAACAGTGTCGGTTTAGTAACATACACATGATCTCATACAGCATGAGGATGCGGGTCCTAAGAGCGAGTCCCTCTTGCAGCATGCCTCATGTCACATAGTTAGTGTACCACAGTTGCAAACTGAAATTGATGGATTTCAATGTTCTTGGCAGCCTGAGATATGAATTACACAGAGTCCCTCTTAGCATGGCGTGTGTAATCTCTAGAACAAACATTCAAAACTTAAACCATTAGATGAAACCTGTAGCCATGAACAATGTTGCAGCCTGGATGAAAGGACAATCCAGTAGGAGGTTTGTCACTACAGGGGCCCCCTTAGTACAAAAACTCATAAAAGGCGACATGATATCAACCTGGGAATAGGTACAGTAAGGATAAAAAATGCAAGCACCTCAGAATATTTGAATAACTTACTTTGAATTTTGAAATGATAAAAGGAACTACAATCAAGTAGAACACATCAATGGGAGATAGCCAGTATTTTTACTCACCTGACTTTGAAAGTGCAACAAGAGCTTTTAGAGCTTCTTTACGTGTTTTACCATCTTTAGCACCTTCAAACACATTTACAAGTTCTTGAGCTCCCCCCATCTCAATCACCTTCATTCTCCTTTCATCTGTGCCACAGGAAATTAGTAAGACATTTCATAAAGAGTAAATAAGAACAATAGTTAATAGACAGAACATTTAACACAGATGAACTTAAGTCAACTGTTATGTACTCATGTTGTAAGAATAGGAATGGAAGATTTGGTTAAAACTTGCAACTACAAGACTTCAAATTTATGTTTCTAGATAGGGTTGGCACTCACATTATGGACACAGTAATCTGTAGATATTGGCTATCACTATCAGCTCAATAGCTTTGACATTTGACACAGATCCTCCATTGATGAACTAGACCAGATGATACCAATTGACAATAGCCCATGTGATACTAGTAGAAGTCTCTGAGCATTTCTGATAAGTGATAACCATTATTCTAGAAGCCCATAATCCCACGGCCCCCATGTTGATAAAGTCCAAGTAATTGGTAAGTGGAATGCTAGATTGTTCTCATGAAGGAGCAATGTGTGGATTATCTTATTGCAAAACAACATGGACAAGCAATGAGTTGAATATTTTGCTGATTTCCCTCCACACCAGAGGATTATAAAACAGTTTTTTTGTTCATAGTTACTTCAACTTAACTGAGGAAGTAGACCAAACTGAAAAAAAGTGGAGGAAGGAATCTAAGCACAGCTCCGAAATGGAATCAAAAGAGGCAACTCAACATTGTAACTCTTTGCTAGTTAAAAGTAGAGAGCTAACTCTAAGCATCCAAGACAGAACAAAGTAGGGTATTCAGTTATGCTACATTGCTAGCTAGGGAAATCAAATGCACCTTCAACAGGTTCTTACTTAACAAAGTTTGTTAATTTCATGAGAAAAAAATACTACTACCAGTTTGACTGCACTAATTTTGAGCAGCTTCTTTAATAATTATAGTAGCAGTAGTGAGCACTAAAAGACTAACTATTTAACAATTCCACCCTTCGTGTTGTTACAAACTAGCATAATAATGCACGAATTTCCTTGTCTGGAGAAACTAAACCATCATCAATACAGGGGCGACTATAAAAAGCATTCGAGGTCAATTATATAGAAATGCTAATGTTACAGGTCTAGTTTCTTGTTCTGCAAACAAGTAGTTCTTATGACATCATGTTCTACAGCCCAACAATGCATAAGATAAATCACATAAGATCCGCAAACATGCTTAGATAAAATTAGTTACCATCGACTGCAAAACAAGCTAACTGGGAAGCTCCCATCCGCTTGAACAAGGGATCTTTGACATGTAAAAGTGAGATGGATCGCTGAAGTAGGTTATCCCCTGAAAAATTGTCAGGAAACAAAATAACATTTTCAGGTTCACCAGAGTAATGTCCTAAGTTGGTAGTTAAAGCCCAGCAGAAATCTCGAAGCATCGCCATCTGTTAGCAGATCAGAAAATCATAATCATACCCATGTTAGGAAAGAATTGGTAGCCAACAACGCCAGCAGTTCTTAGGAATAATATCTTCAATATCCATCCAAATTTCTTCTTAGCTTCCTCCTCAAGTGCCCTGTCATCTGTGCATCATTTCAGTTCAAGTCAGACAAGTCTATACTAGGATTTCACCAGGAAGAGTATTCATAGAATAGCAAAATAAAGAATTTTTCACAAGTTCTTGTTCACTGATAACTTCTAACAGGAGTTATCACAGCATATTCCATAGTAACATAACAATGCGGAGACAAAGCATGATCCAGGGAAACAAAATTCATCATGGCGTTCAGATCCAATAAGGCAATTCTATTTCTACAGGTGCCACTACCAGTATGCCATGGCGAGTTTAAAACCTACAAGTGCAGGGTGTTATAAAAAAAACAACTACAGGTGCAGGGACCATCGGATTTTCGCTGATCACACACAATTTCTGAAAGGAAGCTTTGATCAAGCATGCCTCTTCACCCCCTCTAGATCACCTATACCCTCTAGATCAATCATACGGCCACATGCACGAATCGAACCGTAATATTATAATCGGCAATTCGGCATCCATAGCGAACAGCATGGTACATTTCATCACACATTTCTCGCAAGTTTAGATGCTCAAAACAACAACTCCACTTCATCAACGCTACCCGTGAAGAGCAAAACAGCACAGATTTGAGGCAGTGAACAGCAGCCACTGGCTGTACCTCTCTCTTCGTAGGTGCAGAACCTCCGAGCCAAGCGGATCCCCGAGCCGCCACTCCAGCCGCTCGCCGCCACCTAAAGCACAAACCACGAGTCAGGAAGCTTAGAGCTTGATGCGGAAGGAACCCAAGGCCAAAACCCCAAAATCTAACGACGGTTCGGTAGCGTACCGCGGAGCCATCGCCGCAGCGCGGGAGGGGGGTTCCTCCGCCGGATACGGCCTCCGCGGCCACCGGCGCAGCCCGGCGAGCAGCCGCGGCGACAGGCGGCGGCGGAGCGAGAGCTGCGAGATTCTCTGCTTGGTGAATTGGTGTTTAGGTGCTGTGGGGAAGTTGGGCCTAGTGGGCCGAGAGTTTTAGAAGAGGCGAGCGTTTGGGCATTTTTAGGGCCTTTGGAGTTTTAAGGAAGTATATCTGGGCCGCTGTAAGTCCATATTCCCGTTGTTACAGGCATTGCAAAAACCCAAAATGACCTAGGGCAAAACTTGCATATGCACGCCAACGGTTAACAAATAAAGCGTGTTATTTTGTCATATTATTTATCTCTCTTAGCTTCCATCCTCTGTGGCATAAGATCATATGTAAGCACATTCGTGACATGCTCTCGTGTAGAGTTAGGACAGGATTTATTGACAGGATTTATTTTTCACTTTTATCAAATTTTCTGAAAAAAAGGTCTAGTCATTTTTGTAGTACTTTCATAATTGCATTGAACCCCCGGTGTTTTGAGTAAAGCTCCATGAAAACCTAAAGCATATTTTTCCGGCCGAGTAGCACTCACAAGTTGGGGTGGCAATTATCCCCACGGGGCAGCATCATGGGGAATTCCCCATCAGAGTAGGGATGGCAATCGGGCACGGCGGGTACGGGTAGTGCTCGCCCATACCCGTACCCACGACCCCAATTTACACCCACGGGTATACCCACAAAGGATGACAGGCGAAAAACCTCACCCATACCCGTCGCCCGTGGGTATACCCGTTTACTCGCAAACTGAGAGTCACCATTTGAGAGTTGAATTAATGCCATATACATATAAGCAACAGCTGTTGCTAGGAAATATAATAGCTATCAAAAAATTTGTAACAATCAATAGCAATTAGAGATATGGAAAAGTTTATAACAATCAATAGTAATTAGAGATATTGCTATGATTGCGCCACCGGTCAATCTATATCGCGGGTAAACGGGCGGGGTGGGTACGGGTGGAGCTTACCCATACCCGTGCCCGTTTACCTGATAGGTAGGGTGTTCCTCCCATTTCCATACCCATGGGTAAAGAAAATATCTCATATCCAGCTCCATTAGGGTATTTACCCACGGATATACGGGTAAACGGGCACAATTGCCATCCCTACTCACAAGTCACAAGTCTCGTAGCAGTTGCCATCAAGTTTTCATAATTCCAAATCGAACATACAACCATCCAAGTCAGCACCATTACCGATTTACCATGTCGTTAATCCTACCATGTCAACATCGCTATGACATGCATTGGAGATGCCACACCTACGTTGACACGGCAACAAATGCCAAGGGTGAAGAAGTTACGGGAGATGTCGATGTGGGCAAGGATTCGGGGATTTTGTTGCCATGAATAATTGGATACGACGGCGAGGTGGGATTAATGGGATTTTGCTGATTTTGATGGTTAGATCAACAGAATTATTTAGTGGTTGCGGTGGCCAGCGGAGGAAGAACCAGAGGGGCAAAGGCAAAAACGTTGAAATTAAAATCGGTCCAATAAAGTCCTAAAAAAGATTTTAGGACGGTATCTTTATCTTTACTAATTGAAGGTTCATCCGGAAAACCCCGCATTAATTCTAGAAGTTAAAAAAGCTAAAAATTCACACATTAATCGAAGAAAAGAAAAATAGTTAGAAATTCTCATATAAATTGAAAAAAGGGACCATCTTGATCATCCAAAATTTTATACCTTATGTTGTCTACGGCTTCTATTGAGATGGCTATGTATTCTAACGAAGAATTTGCATAGGGGAGAGAAAATTTATATGGCTGAATCGGACACTGAGAATATCCAAATAAAGAAAAAAGAGTAGGTTACTATATGCACAAGTACTCTTTTTCTTTTGACGAGTTTTCCTGAAGTTTCTCGACCAAAGTTTTTAATGAGGCAATTCGTGCATCGCAGCATAACATGTATTATATACTCTTTCTCCAAATTTTTTCCACTGGGTTTTTATGGAGTTTTTACTATGTATGAACATGTAGAATGAGTGCCTAAGGGGGAGTGCTAGGAAACCTGGGCTCGGACCAGAAGCCTTGGCCTATGGTAGGCACATCATTGGTAGACTATAAATAGGGAGCCGTACCGGTATGTTTTGTACACATGCAATCAGAAAAGCAATAAAGAGAGATCAAAAGTTCTCTCTACCTCTCTGTGTTTTCACTTATTCTGTCTTCTGTTATTGATCTTGTTTCGTATTAAACGGAGGAATCGATCGGACTGGTCGCCAGCGACAGTTCCTCAACGAAAGTAGTGATTCATTGAACCGTGCTGTACTATGCCATGCTTGAAAATCAGCTCACATGACACGTCCACTTATAGAGGACACTGGTCACTGGCTGATTAGAAGTTAGAACAACCACATGCCCACATCTACCGCTATTACTCCCCGGGGAGTTCTCGCGCGGAGGCTCGCCCACGTCACCCCGCCCGCGCGCTCCGGCCGGCGTGTGGCGGGGGAATATTCGTACGGTCGGGGGCCGTTTTTTTGCGAAAAAGTCCCTGTATTTTTTTTAAAATTACGTAAAGGTCCTTATTTCTCGCGAAAAGATCCCTGGCAGTTTTTTTTAAATTTTTTTTTGAAAACACCCCTCCACTTCACCGAAATTTTGTATACTTTGCAGGATAGCGCCCCGCGGTTTGCTAAATTACGTACGGATCCTCGTTTAGTTACGTATAGGCTCTCGATTTTTTACAAAAAAGATCTTTGGCTTTTTCGAAAATACACATGTGCCCTCGATTTTTTTAAAAGCTCCTCACGAATTATCGTCTCTTTTACTTCGGTACACACGGTGGCTGGCGCGGCGTGACGCCGCGCCTATGAGGCTAGTATATACATGTATTGTAGGAATGGCAACGGGTTGGATATCTCCGGGTTCTGCTCTTTCCCCCCCGAATCCAAAACCCGAAAGTACTATCCAAACCCGCACCCGAAATAACTTTCGGGGCGAATAGGAGCCCCGAACCCGAAACCCGCGGATACCCGATATCCAATGGATATCCAAAAAATAGGACAAAACTGCGGCAGTGGGTGGCCGGCAGTGGGGAAGGCCGGCAGGGGGTGGCCGGCAGTGGGGAAGGCCGGCAGGGCGTGCGCGCGGCCCAGACGGCGCAAGGGGACGGCGTGGGCCGGTGGGCGGCGCAAGGGGACGCCGACGGCGTGGGGATGGCCGGCAGGGCGTGCCGCATGCGCGCGGCCCAGGCGGCGCAAGGGGACGGCGTCGGCGTGGGGATGGCCGACAGGGGCGCAGGGCGTGCGCGCGGCCCAGGCGGCGCAAGGGGATGGCTTGGGCGGCCGGCGGCGCAAGGGGACGGCGTGGGCGGGGAGCCGGGGAGATGCCGCGGGGAAGGGCGTGCCGCAGGGAGCCGGGGAGATGCGGCGCAAGGGGACGGCGTCAGCGTGGGGATGGCCGGCAGGGGCGCAGGGCGTGCGCGCGGCCCAGGCGGCGCAAGGGGACGGCTTGGGCGGCCGGCGGTGCAAGGGGACGGCGTGGGCGGGGAGAAGGCTGCGGGGAGCCGGGGAGATGTCGCGGGGAAGGGTGTGCCGCGGGGAGCCGGGGAGATGCGGCGCAAGGGGAAGGAAGATGCGGCGCAAGGGGAAGGGAGATGCAGCGCAAAGGGAGCCGGGGAGATGCGGCTGGGGCTGGGTGGGTGGGTTAGGGTTTCACACCCCCATTTTTGCTTATATACTAGGTGGAAGGGCCCACATGTCATATACACTTCGGGTATCCATGGATATCCATGGGTAGGGTTTGCCCTCCAAATCCAACCCGAACTCTTATCGGGTACCCGCCCCGAACTATCCATGGGTAGAAAATGCCATCCAAACCCACTATTTTCGGGTTGGATATCCGCGGATACCCGGCTCCACGGATAATTTTGCCATCCCTAATGTATTGACTGCATGCATGCATGACTTTCATGTAATACCATATGCATGCAAAATGAGCCTCGGATGAAAAAATGCAATCCGATCAAGTCTCTGTATTGGATGCAAAATGCAATCCAATCAGATCTCTCTCCTGGATACAATACAATTAATCCGTTATAAATTTGTAGCTCACCAGGTGCAAATCAAACTAAAAACAAATCATGGCGTGCATGCACATAGCCAGATATAAGATCTTTGTGTACACAATACATGCTGAATAATTTGGGATACACATCCTGGATGCAATTAGTTCAAAGCGCATATGCTCAACTATGTTTTTTTAGCATATATGCACAACTACACGGTGCTTGGGTTGGGTGTTAGCAAACGTGGAGTGAAAGCTCACCTTTGTAGTGCGTGTATAAGCCTCCCATATGTATGTAATATATTTGATCTCCTATTTTGAATGTACAGAAAATTACTTCCAAAATAAATTTATATTTTATAATTTTTCATATTTCAACTTAAAGTTCCAAACTAAAATATTTCTATCTAATTTATATAAATTTTCCCTTGCAAAAATATATATAAATTTGGAATAAAAATATTAAAAATATCCTTGAGTTTAGAAGTCATATGCACTGATTTAATTGAAGCCAACTACTGTATAGATACGAATATTATGGGAAATTTCTATCCAAATATAAATAAATTCGGAATTAAAAAAATGTAGGAAGTAATTTTTAGTTAAGAATGTTTTAAAAAAACTATAGACTATACTGTAGCGTTGTGTTGGAAGTTCATAATGCCAATTAAAGAAATCCAATTTTATCCGTTCAAAATATATGACCATGATGCTAATTTTGTTTGGATTTGAATAGTTTCTTAGATAAACAGATCAAAAATATCTCTATCCCATGCAATGCATGGGTTGATGACTAGTTTTACTAATGCCACCTTTAGGGTTGGTGTTTCCTAACAAGAGCCATTTATGGAGCGGAATATTTCCAAAAATCCTAATTATTTGGCGGGATTCCTGCTTGATTGCAGCTATTACAATACTTAGGGATGCAGTTCAATCATCTTTCGATACATATAGCACCGGTTGTTTACATAGTCGATTTCAACTGGACCATTTGTCCATGCATTTCTGTGACTATCCGTGTGTTTTACTGAGGGTAATAACACTAATCAATAGATTATTATTTGTTTGTCTAGTAAAACACTTCTCCAATGAATAATAAGTCTATCAGAGTGTTATAGCAGAACAATAATTAAAGTCATAACACAATATTAAATGAACATAGCGACGTAGGGCTAAAACCTGATACGAAGCCACGATGGCTTGAATATTACAATATCGAAATTAAATAGATCTAGTTCATCGTCTAATTATACAAGAGTAGGGGTGAAAACGGATCGGATATTTTCCGCCGGATCCGGACGGATACGAATTGTGTCGGATCGGATTTTTCTCGGATAGTTCTCGGATCGGATACGGATACGGATTTTTTTATCGGATACGGATACGAATACAATAAGCCTAGTATCCGTCGAATACGGATACGAATACGGATTATTCGGATAATACGAAAATGGATATCCGAGGGGAGGGGAGGGACTTTAATTTTTATTTTTGGATTTCAGAAAAGCCTGGGAAATTTATTTAAGCTCAGAAAAATATGAAATAAACTCCAAAAATTCCAGAAAAATTCACAGAAGTTCCTCGTGACATTTTGGACTTAATAAAAATATTTCCAACTAATATTGGTATTTACTTTTCATACTTAAAAATACTTTTTAATTTCAAAATTAGACCTTTAAACTCCAGAAAATCCAGGAAACCAAATAAAAGCCAAATAACTCCAAATAATTAATTTAAAGTAGGATTTTTATAGAAATCAAAATATCATTTTATTTAATATCTATTTTTTTGGTTTTCATTTAATTTACTTTTCAAACCAGGCTTTTTCAGAAACAGAAAATCCAATGCAAAACCCAAAAATAAAATTTAGGCAACAAAAATGCTTGTTTTAATTTAAATTTTATTTTAATTAATTTGTATTTATTTATTTTTATTTTAATAAAAACCTGGGCTGTTACAACTTGATGGATGAAATGGAGGAATGAAATGTTCTTATGTTTGTTCAAATTGCTATCATGTCATCATGTGTATTTCATGAATTGCACGTTGTTGTTACTTATGTAGTTATGTTATGATCGACTATTGGGTATATTTTCATTGTGGATGAAAAGACTATGCTTGTTTAGATTTCATGAATGTTTTGACAAGATGAACTATTTACGTATTTTCGTTAATTTTGGATGTATAGTTTAAGAGGTTTTCATGTTCCAATAAATATTCGTAATCGTATTCATTTCGATTCGTATTCGATCCGTATCTGTATTCGATATTATTCGTATTTGTATTCATATTCAAGTTATCCGTATTCGTATCCGTATCCGAAAAAAATATGAAAACAAACATGGTAGAGGCATTATCCGTCCGTATCCGATCCGTTTTCACCCCTATACAAGAGTACTAAATATAAAGACAACATGTTACTTTTTCTGATACACAGGGGTCGTGCCCATGCTTGTAATAATCTCATAGTCATCCCAGGTCTTATATAAGGGTTCCCACTTATACGGTATACGGGTCATGCTCAAGACCATCTCTATCCCCATCGGGATAGAACCTCTCCAGGTAAGCCTCATCCACACCAAGTGAAATTCTAGGATGGATATACTCTAAACAAAAGAAAGTAATAGCAAGGGTGAGTATAGAGTACTCATCAAGCTTATTTAACAATAATGCATTGTATGCTCATAATCTAACATTTCTTAGAATATCCATTTCCATCCTCATTCTCATTTTCACCCTCATGTTCATACTCGCTCTCATTCTCATTTAGAAAATAAATGTTTTTAGGTTGAGAAAAATTTTGAATTATGAATTTAGAAATCTACTGAACATTCATATAAATGGATAAAAACCCTCCAATCTAGGAGACATGTATAAATTCATGATTTATATAGCACCGCACAGGCTTGTACCACATTACCCATAGTCACCCTGATTTTTGTAGCAAGTGGATCTTCTCATTTCCTTATATGCGATGCCCAAATCAGAGCACATAACTTTTACCTCTATCTCAGTATATTATACTACCAACCGACTTACTTATAATTATGGGCTTGAGGCAGTCTACTGCCCTCACCCAATACCTTCGCAATTATAAGACAATCGTTGGTCAAGCCAGAAACCACCCTCACCTGACACTCCGCATCACTAAATATATGTCCCAGGTGCATCCTTGTTTTTATTTAAAGTCTAATTGAGGCCTTGCCCAATTCCTCCCTAAATAAATCTACTTACCCGTCTGTAGAGTGCATAATAATTTTGATAGAGTTAATGATTCTGTCCACCTTCTGATAGAATAATGGTTGATACGACTTATATGGTCCATTACACAAGTGAAATTTGTAGATCCTTATATAATATCCTTATGCAGAGGGTCCGAACATATCCCTTTTTTTAATCTGGGGACCCTCTACCCACCTATTATTTATTGGTATGATAGTGACATCTCTATCTACCAACCCTTATCTCTTTCATTTCTTTCTCATAATATTCATCTGATTTAAACATAATTTTAATTTTTATGCAGGGTGATAACAATTTAATAGGTAACTACTTGTTTTACTGAAGATACTCTATTCATGTATTCAAAGGGATGCTTGCCAGAGTACAGATAAAAAATCTGGGTCTAGGGTCATTTGGATAAAATCCTTCCTCTGGTACTGGTTCCTTTCCTGCAGTTAGCACGTACGATGCGGTTCAATTTATAGATACCGAAGAAATTTAAATACTTAAAGAAATAAATAAATAAATTATACTAAGGCATCCTTGTGCTATTCTTAAAATTAATTTAATCAATTTCATATTTTTACAACTTAACTGCTATTTTAAATCAACACGTACAATTTCAATCACTGCGTATAGTTTTAATCTACTAACAACAATTAATTGATTCTAATAATTGTGAAATAGTTATTAATGGGTTTTACAGTTTAAATGCCAGTAACAAAATTATCTGGGTATTTAAAAAATTAAATTTCAGTAACAAAAATATCTGGGTATTTAAATGTGCAACGAAATGCTCTAGATGATAGTGCGTGAATTAAATCATTACGCACTTAATCTCTCTCTTCCTCACGTAATCTCTCCCTCCTCCCTTCTTTCTCTAATTGGCCAAAGGCCTTGCTGTCCCTGGCTACCTCACCCCCCTTCTCCATTCTTTCTTTCCCTATGCCTTTCTCTAGATCCCCTCGATGCCGGTGGCCTTGCCTCTTGCACCCGGCCTCCACTGGCCGCCTCCTCTTCTCCACTCTGTGTTCTCCACTATGCACCCTGCCTTACCTCCATCGACAGCCTCCCCTGCCTACACCCAGCTCCCTGCTGCGCCTGGTCAAAACCCCCACTGCACCTCCTCCTAGGCTTCAGCACTAGACACCCTGTTCTACCGCCCGGCTTCGGCCATAGGCACTTCGGATCCATTGCTGAGGGATGAGAATCGGCTCCCTCCTTATTCAGATTTGATTTCCCCCTTTTGTTAATTTAAGTTTCATGGCTCGAGCTCTTCCATTTTATGATTTGAGTTGGTTTTTGCGCATGAATGGTGACGGTGATGGTGGTGTGCTATGTCTGCTTGCTACAGTGGGGCTTGAGGCCTCCCACATGCGGGGGAGTGCGATGGCCATCTGGTGTGTGTGTGTTCTAGCCAATGGTTGTGCGCCATCATCACTGTGGTCTCACCTAGGGTATACTCTCCCCCTCTACTCCTCTCCTCCTCTACTCCCCTCTTCTTCTACTCCGCTTCTGTTCTCTGTGATGGCTAGGTTACTACTTATGGTTGACTGATTATTGTGTATGGTGGTGCACATGGTGTGGTCTTGCAAAAGTGATGACAAAAATTGAAAATAGGATGTGGGCTACCTTGTTGGTTGATTGTCGGCTTGATTCGGAAAAGAATCAAAGGTTGACACTGTTTGACACTTTCTTGGCTTGGTTGGGATGTGGTCGGCTTGAGGTGCTGGTCGCCGACTCCTCTTGGTGTTGGTGCTTCCTTGGCCTTACTCCTCCTGGTGATGGCTGGATTCCCCTGGCCAAGCTACCTCGCTCCTCTGCACTTCAGTTGGCTAGTGGTTTTGGGATGGGGATGGATCTGGTGGGGGGAAAAATGAGGGATGGGTTGGCTTGCTGGTTGGTTGTTGTCTTTGTCAGTCTTCGATGCAATGCTCTCTCTCTCTCTCTCTCTCTTCACCCTGGTTGCCTTTGGCCTTATCTCCTCATTATGCTCTCCTGTGGGCTTCCTATACTCTCTATGTAACCAGTGAAGCTATTGTGCATAGGGAGTTGAGTTTGGATATTTTGGGCTAGTGGGTTTTGAAATGGAATTTCGGAATGGATTCAGGTTGGTTTTTAATGTCGGATGATAAACCCTACGGCTATGAGTGATGATGACTGGCCCCGAACAGTCTGGTATCTCAATGAGAGAATTGTCTACTTCGACATCTAAACTAGGGTTCTGATGGAAATTGCTTTTAATTCCCTTCTTTTGTTTGGTCTTTGTCGGTATCTTAATATTTAATTTCTCGCAATTAATACTGCAGTTTGTGCTTGGTAAAACTAGTGAATTGCAATTAATATATGAGATGAGCTCAAGGTAATTTAAACCTTGCAATCCTAGATTAATCTTAATTATGTTGTAATTATTTATAGTTTTGAGACGGTTATTTTGGTTGAGCCTGAGAATTGTAAATTTGCTTCAGTTCGGATTGTTATTATTGTCGTAATATGAAATGTAGTATTTTTATTTGACTTGAGGAACAATTTTAATTATTGCTTGATGGATGTAATTCATTTGCTGTAAATGGACTACAATTAACTAATTGTTGTAAGATGGACTATTATATATTTTATTTGAGTTGAACGCTTTTAAATTGTCGCTTTGTTAGTTTCATTTCTTAATCCAATGTATACAGATTGTATTTACTCTCAACGGTGAGACTGTGAATGCAATAAATTTATTTACCTCTTGTAGGTTTTAACTTACCTGGATCTACAAAAAAGTTTAAATTATCTTATATTTTATTCATTAGTTATTTAATTAACTCATCGCTTAAGGTTAACCGAAATGTGGAGAGTTACAATTTCACACTTGGATTTGTGAACGATTGACATATTAACATCGTGGCGAGAATCCATGGAAAGGAGGAGAAGGAGGAGTTGCACCAACTCGCGGAGAAACATCTTTCTTAAAAAAAAAAATTGTACGTTTTGATCCTCTCTGTGATGACTGATGTGTCATATCTGTTATCATGGTTAGTCCCGACATCCATCCACCATGGCGCGAGATTATCCCTCTCCATCTAATCCGCATCATCATCTTCGCTTCCATCTCGATCACAGTTGCTCCAAGATAATGCTCACCGATCACCTCCGTGTCCGTCCGTCTCCGCGGCTCCAATCGCGCAATCGAGCGCGATGGCGACAAGAGAACCGCGTGCCCCCCTCCCCTTCGCATGACGATGCTTCGCCTGCAAACCTTCGATGCCATCATGCTTTCGCGATACTTTTCTTCTCCGTGGATTTTGCTACCGATGCGTGTGTCGGTCAATCGGCCGGCGTCCACAGACGCGCACGCAGCCAGCCGCACAGGTGTGTGTTTGTTCATCCCAAGTACTAGTATTTAACCTTGCAGCGAGCCGTCCCTTTCTTGATCACGCGGAATCATTGCGTAATGCCGTCCCAGGTGCGTAGCGCCCACGGCGGCGCGTGCATACATACGCGCATGTCGTGTTTGTTTCGGGTTCTGGACGTACGGCATTGCCGTCGCGACGAACCACTGTGCGTGCCGTTGCTGTGGCCTTTGCGGTTTTATGTCAATTTTGTGGCAGAGTAGTAGTAGCAGGCCCGTGTTTACCGTGCTTAAGGTGTTGACAGAAGTAGAATTTGCTAGAACATTTGCAATAGAAATCCACTGTTAAACTATGACATATCATTGTTTGTTTTCCGAGGACTGACTATGAATAGCATTGGCGATGGGTTCTAAACTCTCTAGTCTTCTCAATTTGGGTTAGGCATCGCACGTCAGCAGATCTTTTGGTAACAGTTTTGCGCCTGTAAGGCGTGGAGCCATTCACCTACAGAAAATTGATCCCTCCCATGTGCTAGAATTCAAAGAACAGTCCACAGTAAGGTGGCTAATTCTGTAGACTATCCACTATTCACAGATCTGCGCTATGAATTGAGCTGATATACTGTACGATTGCGCTATCACAATTTCACTAAGAAGCGTTACACTTTATTCAGTAATTATTGTAACAAGTCTGGAATGGAAGAATGGATGAATGCTAGTTGTTATATTGCATAGCCCAAAGGGCATTATATATTACAAGACTCAACACAACTCTAAAATAGGAAATGACACTTATACTCTTAACACTCTCTCTCAAATAGAAGACATATACAATAGCATTGCATTTGGAAGAGTTGATACTAAAATAGGGAAAATCCGAAGTCCGAGTCTTGAAGATGTCGTCATAGCGCGTGGCTTTTGAAAAATTGTGTTGAGTATCAAATTATCTGAAATCGTGCAACAACTCAGAAAGCACAAAGTGTAGGGGCTAGAAAAGTACAGGTAAGCGAGAGCAAAGTTGACCGCGGCAACACGATGAAGAGGATACAGAAGGTGACACAAATAGAGAGAGCTGTCAAATCAAGCCGAAGAGGGAGATAGAAGCATAGCGGTGCAGATCGAAGCCCGAGATGGCGGCGGCGTAGAAGAGAAGCACAGTGGCCTTGAAAACTTAGGGCGGCGGCTCAAAGAGAAGTGGCGGTATCATAAAGACTTTTACGATCTGCAGTAGCTCAAAGAGAAGAACAGCGGTTACGGCTATGCGAAAGGAAGGAAAGGACTATACTCATCCAAGAGAATAGACCGTGTCTAGCAAAGCAGTCGACTGACTAACAGAAAATTTGTGGGCTCGTGCGGCTTTGACAAATTGAAAGAAAGATACTACGAACTTGAATGGACACAACGAAAAACTCAAAAAAGAATAAAAGGGCTCAAAGGCTGCAGATTATAGTAGCAACCACACCAACAACAAAGAGCTCTCAACTACACCACCACCCCAACCAAAACATCCAACCAACTCAATCCATCCCCTGACTGCCCTCTTTGGTTAGGCCTTCTCTTTCTCTCTCTCACTCATGGCGGTGGCCACCTCCTCCTCGGTGGCGACATCAACTCCGTAGGGAGTGGCAGAGCGATGACGCAGGGAAGGGACGAGTCACCATCGGCCACAATGAAGACCTGGTCCGGACAGATCTGGCGGCCGGGATCCCCCACGCGGGAGGCCAGCAACATTGTGGTGGCTCGGCGTCGAGGCGAGCCAAGCATGGGCCGAGGCCGAGTTGGCATCAAATGAGGGGGATGACAACCGGGAGGCGGCGACGTGGGCGCGGCGGCCGAGACTAGGAGGCAGGGAGGCTGGATCTGGTGAGGGCGATGACAACCTGATGGAGGAGCCACCGGGTCTAGCGCTGGAGAGCCCGGATCCGGCGCAGTGCAAGCACATGGGTGATGACAGTGGAGCAGTCCATGTAACAAGTCTGGAATAGAAGAATGAATGAATGCTAGTTATTGTATTGCATAGCCCAAAGGCCATTATATATTATAAGACTCAACACAACCCTAAAATAGAAAATGACATTTATACCCTTAACAATTATGAGTATCACATTATTACAGTTTTTCTGTTAAGCATGGCATAGTGGTGTAAATGAAAATACCAGCTTGGAAATACACAGATCCTTTGATGGTCTAGCGTTTAAGGAGTGTTGAACTGAGAGTGGTCGTGATGTGAACGAAGATTTTGTATCTTCGAATAATCTTCAATCTGTTCCTCATTTTGCCATGCATTAATTAATGATATATCGCAATATTACGATTTTGATGTCAAAGAGCACTTATCACTGTAATGTGAATCCTGGAAAGCAGAGGTGTTTCAAAGGCAAGAGCGCAGTGTAGTGGTGCGCAACTACAACCACCAGCTGGGTAATACCGATAAATGGGTGCCTTGATGGTGTAGTATCTCCATCACAAGATTCACAAGTCAACTCAGATACAGCGAGCAGTGTGACCTGTCTTTGTTAGGTTGCAACTAGAAACCAATTAGTTTAGGTAAGTATATCTTAGTAGCTCATGATTGCTTTCTGAACATAAAAGAAGGCAACTCCATTTCAAAGCCAAAGAATACTAGCATCTATTCTCAAGAAAACTTATGTACATTCCAAGTTCTTGCCATGATAAGAACATACACCAAGCTGACAAAAGGAAGAGGAGACGTAAGCCTGAGAAGGGGACTAGACGGTCTACAAGCCATATAGGACGGTGGACTCTTCAATATAGCGATACAGATGATTCATCTCCAACTTGCGCGGTGTTGTACTTCTTGGAGGAGTCCGGCTTCGACATGTCGCCGGACCGCCTCCGAAGCATCTGGCGCATGCCGTCGGCAACCCTGACGGCGGGGTTCGACTTGAACATCCTGCAGAATGCCATGTGCGCCCTCACGGCCTCCTCCACCCCTGGATGAGCCTTCTTCCTCCCCGCTTCGTCCCTCACAGCCTCACAGCACAGGCCGCACAGCCATTGGCCGTAGAAGCTTGCTCTCACGCTGGCAATGTAGTCCTGGGTGCAGTCCTCCCTCAGGCCACAACATTCGCACTTGACAGACTCTATCTCCATTGCTGCTACTGCTCTGCGTTGGCCTTGGTTTCTTGGAGGCTATTTGTAGGGAGGTTATTATGGTTGTGAGGGGAGTGGTGGGGAGGGGTAGGGGGGGGGGGGGGTATTTATGATTGGGATGTCTTGGTGCATCAGTGCATGTTCTGAGGTGAGAGGTTTGAGACAGAGTTTGTTGGGTGTGAACCTCATTTGCTGGCCTTTTCCTGGCATTTAAAAACTTTGGCATCAGTTGGTGGCTTGAGAGGATGGGGTGCTGGTGTTGTGGGAATTCGGGGGGCCTCTCCTCTCCCACGCAGAAATGCAAAGTTTGTCCCTCTGCTGAGTTTTGAGAAAGAGCACGCTTTTCTGTGCTAATCAATTAATCCACCTTGCCACCTAGTATACCTTTTTTACGGTTCAAAAGAGCTGGTTCTTCACTTCTTTGTCTAGTTTCAGTTTACTCGAGTTTCCTGCAGTGATGGATTTCGTTTGAACACGACAATTCTGTTTCTGATAACATGAGCTAACTAGGGCTGTAAACAGGCTGAGTTCGAACGAGTCTAGCCTCTTAAGCTCAAACTCGATAGAAGCTCGAATTAAGCTCGAGCGAGTTTAAGTTGGGATCCGAGTCTAGAACTCGGCTCGAGCTCAGCTCAAATAAACTTGATAATAGTTAAAATAATTTAATATGCACTAATTTTCAACAATAAGAAAAAGTCGAGTTCGAGCTTGGCTCGAGTAAACTTAATAACAGTAAAAAATAATTTAACATACACTAATTTTCAATAATAGAAAATCTCGAGCTCAAGCTCGGCTCAAGTAAACTTATTGAGAGTTAGTACATATCTAGGGTTATAAGAAAAACTCGAGGCTCGTGAGTTATTTGAGTTAGCTCGTTGAAACTCGTGAGCTCGGAATCAAGCTCGAGTTCGGCTCGTTTGGAGCTCAAATCGAGCTTTGAGTGAATCGAGCTTAAGCAGTTTGCGAGTCTCAATCTTTTTTTACAGCCCTAGAGCTAACCAGCTGTCAGACTGAGGACATCTCACCCTGCTATCAGATTATATTATATGCACTAACAAATTACACCATAAACTTAAGATGTCATAGATTCATTAGCAGAGCACAGCCATCATTCATAAAAGAAGTTTAGCCTGAATGTTGTTATCAACCTATCTTGGCCATGTTTTCTTTTCTTTTTTTTCCCTTTAAAAAAGGTTGATTAACAGTTGGTTCCTGAGATAGTGAGGTGTTGCCTTGAGTACAGGATAATATCATCTTCCAGAGCCTTTCTTTTTGACAAGGTTTACGACTAGCTTTATGTTGGTACCTCTTTTCTTGAAGGATGGCAGAGGCTTCTACGAGTTGGACGGGCCCACGGAATCTTTGCTAGGTGGTGAATGTATGCTGCTTTTTTCGGATGAAATTGAATCGGTTATTATATTATGGAAGCATGCACTACATGATTGGGAATATTAACTATGATTGTGCTATAACTGTTGGTGTTGGTATTGTTGAAGTTTGCGTTCTAAGCAACTGATATTCAAAATAGACTTTTAACTTTTAGAGAACTAAAAGATTAATTGAAGGCTCCAGAGAAGATTTCCATATTGAAAGGTGAGATTACTGGACCCCTTCAGTCCTTCATTTTCAGCTGACCAGTCCAAAATTCAATCTATGAATTGCTTATTTGTTTCCTTAAATATCAACCAACATTGCTTATTTGTTTCCTTCATTTTTTTTATCATCTTTTGTTATATTTATCAGATGTCACAA
Organism: Dendrocalamus latiflorus; assembly: GCA_017311315.1. NCBI lineage: Eukaryota > Viridiplantae > Streptophyta > Magnoliopsida > Poales > Poaceae > Dendrocalamus > Dendrocalamus latiflorus. Next base: position 12,558,089 of record CM029611.1, on the reverse strand, counting down.
CCAGGTTGACAGCAGTGTGATATCTTGCTAGATTTTTGTATCTGAGCATGTCTATAGAAATATTCAGTAGATACATAAAGACATTTCATAGCTATGCACCTTGTACAATTCAAAAATAAAAATCACATTATATGAAACTAAAATTATTTTTTAAAAAATCTAGGTTCTTTTTAAGTAAAAATTTTAAAATAAGATACGAAACTGAAATTCCTTTTAAAATAAGATATAAAACTGAAATTCCTTTTAAAATAAGATATGAAACTTAAATTCCTTTTATTTTGATTATGACTAGAATGCTTAAAGTTTTGGAACTTGGTACATTAAGGGAAGTATTGCACTAATTAATGCGCTTGGAGAGGTTGAGAGTCTTTAGCTTGTGCATTGTTAAGGATATAATTGTATTAGTCTAGCATTAGTACCGTATTGTGTTTAGTTTGGGCTTATGTGTTCCATGTACATTTGGTTTAATATATAAATGCATTGAATTCTTCCCTCAATTCGTAGCAATGATACATCATTTAAGCTTATTTATCTAAAAACGACCCTTCAATGCAAAATGACCCTTCAATTTATCTAAAAGTAAACTCTACCTCAAACAGACCCTTAAATTGTTAGTACTAAAAATATAAAATACTAAATGCTAGTCACAATACATTATAACACATATTATATCAAATTTTAGGAGTCAATAGATGATTTCCTAAACATGCATTAATCCAATGGATTGCATGAATTCTGCATAAGAAATTGATCGGATCCTGGAAAATCCTACTCTTATTGCTCTCCAGTATCACTTTTTGTTTCCAATTTGTACTGCCTTTTTGTGAAGGCTAGCGTTTACTGCTTTACATTCTGATTGCCACTCTCTGGTGTTCTAGTTGACACTTGTTAACGTATTGTTCACTTGTCTTATTTTCAGATCTTTCCGAGAGAAAGGGCCCTTGCTATTTGCTAGCTGGAAGAGTCTTTATCCATTGCCATACTATCTATCCTTTTCTTGTCGACTAAACGAAACTACGTGTTTGATCTTCATAGGTACACTTCCTGAATGTTTGATTAAGTGCAAGTGTTATCTCAACATTCATCATTTGTCGCTATTTCTAAATTTTAACCACATTCTGGTTAATCCATAAGGAAGTCCTACCAAACACCTGTCTTAGTCTTCCATTTGTGCTACATTTATATGCACATGGTGCTTCTTCTTTTTGCAATTTGATTGATAACTAGAATCTAGGGCTGCATTTTATATTGGCCATAGGTAGGCTCATCCAGACTGTGTAATGATTTCGCTCTCCGAGATGATGCTCATCCACATAGGCACGTAGTGCAGTATACAACACGAAAGTAGTCCCACGTCAGTTTTAATTTGGGGCGTCATAAAATTCCTATTCCCTTTCATGCCACATGCTATTCAGGCACCTACACGTGATGCTACTCGATTGTAGATGATCTTCTATGAAACTATTTTTCTGATACGATACGAGTGTAATTGTTTGGAGAGGGTTAACTAGAACACAAGTTAGTAATGTTGCCTATTTGTTTTCAAGAAGACTACACACGTACCTAGAGACAGTGAGGTCTATCCATGTAATACTTTGGTATTAAGTTTAAACTTGATGGTACTTTTTTTTCAACATGAAGATCCTACATGTTTGCTGAAATTTAGGTTACAGAACAGATCTAGGCCAGTAACTGGAATTGAGACCCATAAAAGACCAATTTCCATGTCAATTATGCCAGGCAGCTAGCCTGTCATATCTTGCGTTACGTCCGAATGGTTGAGGATAATGCTGCCGAAAATCTCTTCTACGCATTCACATCAACTAGTTTAGTTTAGGGGACGGCAATTCGACCCTATTCTAGAGCGATAGATAGCTTTATGGCAAAGAAATTCGCGAATTAGCCCCGATAATCTAGGCGAGAGTGAGCAAATTTCGCAAACAAAAGATCTCGGGCTAAGGACGTGCTCCGCAACCACTGTTGGATGAACGACATTCCAGGCCCCTACAACATTCAGGTCTTACGAGAACTCGTCACCTTGCACTTGAACGTCAACCAAGTGCACTTGCAAGGAGTCTCAGACGCCATCTCTTGGCGTTGGTTGGCCAGCGGGATTTATTCCCCTAAATCGGCCTACGAAGCCCTCTTCAATGGCTCAGTTTTCTTCCAGCAGTGTGCCAACGAATTGTGGAAAAATGCAGCACCATTAAAAGCCAAGCTGTTCACCTGGCTTGTCCTCAAACACCGAATTTGGACCTTTGTAAGACTATCACGCCACAACATCTCTGCCCCGGCGCACTGTCTTCTTTGTGATCAACAACCTGAGACCGTAGATCACCTATTCAACCAATGTCCAGTGGCAAAGCAGATGTGGAATATCATGTTTTCATGGTTGTCGATATGCTCCGCATACTCTTTCAACGCGCAGATGTTACAGCAGCAATGGACTTCGACTCAGGAACTGATGCCTAGCTCCAAGCAAAAAGGTCTAGATTCTCTAACAACCCTGATTGTCTGGATGATTTTGAAGGAGAGAAACATGATACACCATGAGCACCGAAGCCTCAATATCCAGGAGTTTGCAGACCACATTAAATAGGAGCTCCTCCTTTGGTTTGCAGCAAGAAATTAAGTCTACACTGGCCGATCTACTTCCGAGCCAGTCCTTGCCTAGGTCGCCTTCGGCCCAAGCATACTGTAGTAATCGCTCTATGTATTTCAGTCGCTTTGTTGTTTTTTCTACAGCACAATCTTTCCTTCGCCTCTTCTGCTGTTCTAACTTTTTTCTGTCTGTTCCAATCCCCTCTTCTCCTATTTCTAGCCTGAACTCCCTTGGTTTTTGGGCCTTGTCTTGTCTTGTTTTTTTTTCTTAATGAATGAAACGTAGCGTTTCATGCGTTTTCGAGAAAAAAAATATTTTGTGTTACTACCTAAGGTTAGAAATAGACACCTTTGTGCTGAAGTATAGGTACTATATGTTGTTTTAAGTAATTGATTGATGTGTGTAACTCAATCTAGTATAAAGGTGAAATGTTTGACACCTGCTCGACTCGTTTGTTGAAATTGTAGTTTTTGAAAGCCCCATGTTGAAGTCTTAGTCTGTATGGTTGAGCATAAATGTCTTAGGAAGTTGCAAACTACCAGTAGCATATGCTGCCACTCTCTGACGGCTGGAGCATTTGCTTGGTGCATAAATTCAGCTGTTCTATTTTTCGCATGAGCTTCTTCCTTTTCTAAATTCCAAAAACAGAAAATAAAATTTTGAAAACAACAATATTTAAAGCAAACGAGTTAGACTAAAAAAGTTTATTTAATTGTGATTGAATGACCGAATATGACAATAAAAAGGGGGTGAATGGTGCCGTTTAAAATTTCTCTCAAGTATTTAAGATTTTATCCTTAAACACATATAGATGTATAAGACATAGAATTCTCAGCTGAAAACCCAAATCAACTAGCTCAATACAACAAAAATTTGAACCTAACCCTTCCCGGTGGTCTGATTGGCCTCCAAACGGCGGTTTGACCGTTCGGATGGTCTGACTGCTAGTATAAGGGCGGTGTTACCGCTGCTACAGTAAAATCAGGCAAATAAATAGTGTTTTCAGCACGGTTTTAAAAGCAAAAATCGAGAGAACTTTTGATCGGTAGATCCAATAATATGAAACTTTACAGGGATCTACTCTAAGATATCAAGAACCTATTCCAACAAACGATCACGAAAATCATGGTCAAAGTTGTGGCCTTTTTTAGTTTGTTAGAAGATTGCACCAAAACCGAGCAAAAACCCCTAAACGGTGAATACAACTTACTCGTGGGTAGATAATAGCCACACAACAAGCTAGAACACCAAAGAATCCCAGCAAAAAACCCTCAGATCAAGAAATGGACCAAAGATGCCAAAATCAAGCAAAATCGGGTTTTCTTGATAAACTTACTATCAAAGTGTCTAGATGGGTGGAGACAAATTCCCAGAGGTTGTCTCCATCACTTACATGTCCTTGACTTAGTAAGATCAAGAAAAGAGGAGAGGAGAGATCAAAACCAACTAAAATCACAAGCACATCAAACAAAACAAGAGAGACTCAAGAGTTGCATAGCGATTGATGTATTGTTTACTTAAGAAGACAGGTTTAGCCACTCCACTTTAGAGGACAAAGAGCACACAAAACACTCTCAAACCCAAACCCTAGAGATGATAGCACATGAGATGGGTTGGATGGTTAACCTTACATATCTCCATCCCAACCTCTTTTTATAGGTGGGCAACCAGCCACCACCCCCTTAATGGATCATATCCACTATTACAATGGGGAAACCCATTAACCCCAAACACATGGGTTTTACTCTCATAAGTTCACTTATGTACGCTTTTACATAAGTGTGCATCAACTAAATCCTTGGTCTTAATCCAATCAGCTCCACCTTGACCTAAACCACTCTCCAACGCATCACCCATGCGCCGTGGTTTTGATCCAAGATGGTTTCCGGTATTTTGATCAAACTACCAAAATACCATTCCTTGATCTGGTCATCACCAACCACTGCAAACAATCGCTATGCTTGCCATGTGTAGGTGCACCACTATGCTGCCACGCATCGCCAAGTCTCTCCCATCCCGCTTCCATCGAATCATGGTTCACTTGGCTCATGCAAGCTACATGGCGTCATCCTGCCATTCGAACTCGCCTTCAACATTTCCCGCCTTCCTCATGTATGCTTGAACTCACCGTCTCACCCCGCATCCTCGATCGTACTGGGCCTCAACTTCTGCATAAGCCTAGCTCCGATCCTCGCCGTTGACCACGGTTGACTCCAAGCGTCCTTGCACATCCAAAGACAAAGAAATGGTTTCTAGGCACAAGTTTTTCACAACTTGACCCACGTTAGCCAATACATGCATCATGCACCCTTAATCCATTGACCCAGGTCATCCCAAGTGAATCCATAACTCAAATCCCTAAACCCTATTTTTCTGGGAAGATCAGAAGTACCACACTTACCGTGCCGGTACATTCGCTCTGCAGTACTACTGCTCCGCAAAGCGGTACTTTCGCACACTGAAAACCTCACCTAGGGCTCTCTGTAAAAAACATACCGCCACTCAACCCTGTACTTCCGCCAAGTGGTACTTCCACACTTATACCTGTGGTACTTCCGTCAAACGGAACTACCACACTTATACCTGTGGTACTTCCGATTTTCCTAACACTTCTAGGAAATAGCCTAAATCAAATGCAATCTTTACAAAACTATTTCACCACTTCACAAAACTTGCAATTATTCATTACAGAAGTATCCTGGACCTTCTCACATGGTCGTTCAATCTCTCTCTTGATGAACACATTGGCAATTTTTTAAAATGCAGAGAGAGCTCCAAATGGTCAAATAAAGATTACAAAGAATTGAATATGACCATTTAAAACAAAAATGGATAGAAGTTGCTGAAAATGATAGTTTTGCACAAAAACTTCATATCCACCCAAAAGTGTCGGGGAATTTCACTCTAGGTCCATATGAAAGAGCAATTGCTCGATTTGACCTTAGTCATGGTGAGGGGTGATAGAAAATCATATTAACACAATAAAGCTCCAAAAAATCAAGATTTTGCACAAAAACACCAAATCACGCTCTAGATGTGCATTTTTACCTATCTTTCTCCCCCTTGACAATGGAATCTTCAAGATCATGGAAAAAGATAAAGTATGAAGGAAATGAAGTGGCTGTAATTTATTTATTTTAAGTATTAGGAGCCACGAAGATTATCGAAAGCGACTTTCTAAATATTACACCAACCCATAAAAAGTGAAAATGCTATGTAGATCATGCCAAAACATACATAGCCAAGCTCAAGCCAAATACGCAATGATTCTGAAATTAAGTGGATTTTCAGCACATCAATTTATCCGAAAATGAGCTAAGCCATGTCAACAGATTAAATGGAGCCAAGAAGCTATAATTGAGCCATTTTATAGTGCTACAAGTTCAAAATTGAAATATTTTATTCAAGTACTTGATATCACATATAATTGAGCAAATTTAGCACATTTGGCAAATTTTGAATTCATTTTTGGTTTTAGCTAAGCTTCAATCATTTTCACAGAATTTAGTTTCTTTATCTATGTGCTAGATCTCAAGACTTATATGACCATTCCAAGCAAGAAGCTTAAGGATGTGATCCTGGTCATCCAAAACTCCCCCGAGTTTATACCTAGTGCAATAGTAAGCCGTCTCGTGAGAAAGAATTGGTGAGATCAGTTTTTTTGCACAAAAGAGATCATTTTACATTTTCTTGACTTAATTCGAGAATAAAGAGTTAATACTAACTCATGTTACAACAAAGAATTAGCATAGCTTAATCTAAAGCTCAATCTAAGTTCAAGACTTAACTTAGCTGATTTAACATAGTATGAATCATGATAGGAATCAAAACATTATTTAGTTCAAGTTTTTTATATTTAAAGAAGCTAGCATGGCAAGAGCTAAGCTACACATAAAATGACATGATAAATATAGCAGGCTGAGCACTAAGACATGGTAAGATGTAAAGCAATTTATCATGTCATACTAGGATAATAATCAAGACCCCATGTATTTATATTACAATGTGTATTACTGAAATTAAATATGATGCAATAAAAATCCCAGCTCCCCCTCGGCAATTGAGTCAATTTTAGAAATAATTTGGTTTAATTTGAGTTATGTCATCATTAAACTCTAGAGAATCTTAAATAAACCCCCCTGTACCAAAGCAATAAGCAAGAGGGAAGAAGCTTGGACAGAAGAAAGAAATGGTAATACTTAAAGCATAGACAAGATAGAAGGAATACTATAACTCAAACTTGCTCTCATCTACCCCATATGACTCTAGGACTACAGCTAGTCATCTAAATACTAGGGAGTAAACACGTTCCATGTCTACCCAAGGGGGTCCAACCCTCGCTAGACCTAGAAGAAGTGAGTGAACTCAACCTAATGAGAAGGGAAGCAACTAATAAGTAGCATTCTAAGATCACAAGCTGAGAGGAAGAAGTCTAAACAACTGAGAATGAGAACCACATTACTCTATACTAGAAAGACTAACCCAAACGTTCCCAATAAACAAAGTGCAATAGAATAAAAAAGAAACATATGACCAATATAATACAGAAAGTACATGATGCCCCTCTCAAATTAAGCCATAAGGACAGACCACCCTAAACTCTCTTCGCAAGGTCATGAACCTTGAGCTATCTAAATGCTTGGTGGAAATTTTAGCCAACTGATGGTCACTTTCCACAAACTAAAGCACTATGTCACCTTTCTCTACATTGTATCTAAGGAAATGATATCTGATATCTATGTGCTTGGTCCTGGAGTATTGCACAGGGTTCTTAGCAATGTTAATGGTAGAAGTGCTATCACAAAAGAGAGGAACACTATCTATGGCTAACCCAAAATCCCGCAAAGTTGAATCCATTCAAAGCACCTGACTACAGCAACTAGCGGCTGCAACATATTCGGCCTCCGTGGTGAACTGTGAAACACTGGACTACTTCCTAAAAGAACAAGAAATAAGAGAAGTATTAATGAATTGGCAGGTGCTAGAGGTGCTCTTTCTATCTATCTTATAGCCAGCAAAGTCTGTATCGGAGTAGGCTCTAAGGGAAAGACAGGAAGCAAAAAAATATCAGATACCATAGTCTAGAGTAGCTCGAAGATACCTGAAAATGCGCTTCACCGCCTGACAGTGAGAGATGCGAGGAGAAACCTGAAATCGAGTACACAGACACACAGCGAAATATATGTCTGGCCTCGAAGAAGTGAGGTACAGGTGGGAGCTAATCATGTTGTGGTATTCCTTTTGATCTACCGACTCATCATCCTCATTTGGGTCGAGTGTAGTTGAGGTCGCCATCAGAGTCGATACCGGCTTGTCATCACTCATGTCAAAGCATCTCAGGAGGTCTCGAGTGTACTTGCCTTGCTGCAATAAGTTACCCTCCCGAGTCTGCTTGATCTAGAAGCCAAGGAAGAAGCTCAACTCGACCATATGCTCATCTCAAACTATGTGCTCATGACATCAGAAACTGGAAAACAAGAGCATGAGAGGAGCCACCAAAAATAATGCCATCCACATAAATATGAATGAGTAGAAGGTCATTGCCATGCCTATGAATGAACAAGGTCTTATCTACTTTACCCATCTCAAATATATGACTTAACAAGTAGGACTTAAGCCTCTCATATCAAGCTCTAGGGACCTGCTTAAGTCCATACAGAGCTTTGGAAAGCTTGAAAATATGGTTTGGATATTTGGGGTTCTCAAAACATAGAGTCTGTCTAACATAAACTTCTTCCCCAATATACCCATTGAGGAAGGCACTCTTGACATCCATCTGGTATAGCTTGAAGCCCTTAGACGTTGTGAAAGCAAGAAAAATTCTAATGGCCTCTAGCCTAGCTATAGGGGCGAAGGTCTCCTCAAAATCTAAACCCTTAACCTAGGAGAAACCCTGAGCTACCAGTTCAGCCTTGTTGGAATGACAATCCCATCCTCACTTTGCTTGTTCTTAAAGACCCACTTAGTTTTTATGACATTATGACCACTATGGGGCTTAACAAGTGACTAGACCTTGTTCCTTTTGAAATCCTCAAACTCCTCATGCATGGCATTGACCCAAGACTCATAAGAAAGAACGTGATATATATTCTTGGGCTCGAAAGAGGCGATAAAGGTAGAATGTAGACATAAGTGAGATAAGCCAGACTTTGAGCGCGTAACACGCTCAAGAAGATCTCATATGCTTTGCTTCAGAGGATGATGATGCTGAATGTGTTGAGAAGGTCCTGGATGAGAAGAAGTGGCCTCTACCTCATGAGCTGCAGAGATAGGAGCAGAGCCACAAGATCCAGAAGAACTGGAAGGTAAGAGCTGATCTCCCTAAGGCACAGTGGTAGAAGCAGGCACCTCAGGGGAAGAAAGGACTGGATCAGGTAAAGAACCTTCATCTCCATCCTCCTCATCATCTACAAAGATGGTCTCAGACTACACAATTGGACCTAAGATATATGGCCTAATACCAGGACTGGCCTCATTAAAAATCACCTCACAGGTCTCTATAATATTACTAGTTTTGCAGTTCCAAACCCTATAATCCCGCGAAGAAGTCAAGTAATCCAGAAAGATACCATCAAAAAAGCGAGACTTGAACTTATCTAGATTCTCAGACTTCAGAATAAAACACTTGCAACCGAAAACACGTAAATGAGAAACACTGGGCTTTTGCGCCCATACCTCAACTCATAAGAAGTGCGATACAAGATTGCTCTAAGAAAAACTCTATTCGAAACATGGCACGCAGTGGCTATAGCCTCTGCTCAAAACTTCCTAGATGTAGCATACTTATCAAGCACCATCCTGACCATCTCGATCAAGGTACGGTTCTTTCTTTCCAAAACCCCATTTTGCCGAGTGACATGTGGAGAAGAAAACTGATGATCTACACCTAACTTATCATAAAAGCTCTCAAAGTAGGAGTTCTTGAACTCCATGCCATTGTCACTTAGGATCACTCGTAAGGCACCAGAGAGCTCAACAGACAAACTACTGAACAAACCCCAAAAATGACCGAAAGTCTCATCCTTCGAGGCACAGAAAAACACCCAAGAGAACCTCAAGAACTCATCAACCACAACAAGAACATACCACTTCTCACCGACTGACTGCACTCTAGCTGGACTAACAGTGTCCATATGAAGAAGTTGTTATGGTACATCAGTCATAGTCACAGTGATTGGGGGATGAGAAGCGGCAACCATCTTGCCATACTAGCAAGGAGCACAAACTAAGTCTTTGACCATCTTAAGCTTATGCAGACCATGAACGAGGTTGTGGCCGCTTACTCGGGTCAAATGATCAAAACCAATGTGATCTCTCCTATGCCGGAAGGAAAGATCATGGGACTCAGAAGCAACTAAGCATCGGAGAGAATCACCAGAGGACTTAATAAAATTAGCACGAAAGATCTTTCCAAATCTTGAAATCCCGCAAACCAAACTTCCCAAAGAATCAAGGATTTTACAAGTATTTTTCTTAAAGCTTACCTCGAAATCATCATCGGTAAGCTAAGAAACAAATGCAAATTATAACTCAACTTAATCACTAAGGCAACATCTTTAAGAATAAAAGAATCATTAATGCACACTGTAACTTTAGTGATGACTCGACCCGATGAAGCATCTCCAAATGTGATCGTCTCATCACCCAGCGCTCGGACTAGGGAAGAGAACCAACGGGGGTCTCCAGTCATGTGACAAGAATAGCCGAAGGCCACAAGCCGCACATCTCCCTTCCCAGCCTGGCAAACCCGAGTCAGTGAGAAGACAACATCGGTGACTCATTACTGGGGTAAATAAGAGCAGATTTTGGAACCCAGTACTGAGTCATACGACGAGCAGAAGATGTAGTCACAGAAACAAAAGACTGACCTCTAGCTACTCTACGCACCTTGTCTCTCACATAATCAGAAGGTCTAGGAGAAGACCTCAAGCCTCTGCTAGGTCCAACTGTTATGGAAGAGCGGGTCTGACTAACAGTAATATGCTGATCACGCCGTGGATAGCCACCTCGATGGGGAAAGCGAGGTCTATCTTCAAGACGGTGGTAACCCTGACTAGAAGCAACTCGAGGACTAAAACTAGAAGAAGACTAAAAACTGAGTCCTCGATGATGCTTAACTCCAGACAAATCAGAGGGACTGCCTATGACTCTAGACCTCATGTTGGTCTTAGGAGTGCTCTGAGTCTAGGGCTGACTTTGAATACTCTTAAGAGTGCAAACACAGTCTCTTCACGCGATCTTGGCGTGCCTGAAGCAGAACTCAACCACATGTCCATCCTTCTAACAGAAGGCACAATGGTACTTTGCCTTCTAAAAGGTCAAAGCAGTAGAACGATACTTCACCTTCTGAGAGGTCGAAGCAACAGGTGGCACAACCTTGCTGTCAGAAATCCCTTGGACGAAACCTGTAGGTTTAAACTCAATTTTTTTAGACTTGGGTGCAACCTTGATTACACCTCCTACTACAGCTTTAACAACTGCAGGTGGAGTTTCCTCACATCCTCTTAGAAATCATATCCTAGACCCTAATTAAACTTGTAAATCTTAGATTTGTCTAGAATAAGATTAAGCCTTTTCTTGCCTCCTACAAATTTTTTAAGAGTGTTCATGAGGTACTCACACTCCCAAAAAAGAGACACATGAAGCACAAGGAGAAGCAGAGGGTGAGGAACCAGAAGGAGAGGATGAAGAACTAGAAGGCGAAGATCGAATAGTACGTGCATATATCTCCTTATGCACAGCCGCCTCAACCTTGAGGGCTTCGTAAGATACGTAGAGGCATTTCTAATCCTAGTCATCTGGGTCTCATAGTTCTCCCTAAAGTTCTTTAGCATATTCTCCATTTTCTCCCCAACTTCAGCACAGAACAGGCAATCAGATGTGGGCTTCTCTAGTAGATTTTTAGTTAGTTTCACACATTTTTCATCCAATACAATCAATTCAGATGTTAGTTTTTCACAATTATTGCATGGTGAGCTAACAGGTGCCTTAGAAGCATATTGAGCCATTTCTTATTGTGATCACACATGTCTTGAAATTGCTTAGAAACAGATTTAAGTTCAGTTGTTAGTTTTAGGTAGTTGGCACAAGAAGCAACGGGTTCCATCAATGCAGCTTGCATTTAGCAATTTTATGATCTGTGTTCTTTAAATTAATCTTTAAGTTGGTACAACTATCATAGATTTCGAGCAGATCAAGGAGTATGGTATACAGACCTCTAAAAGCATTGTCCTTATCCTCATATGAGGTGCAGAATATAGTATCAATAGAATCAAAATATAAAGGAGCAACTTAGACAACTTTGACTCATCTAGCAGACTAACATTCTCTACCTTAAGCAAATCCAGCTTAGAAGTCACACTATCATGAGCAAATCCAGCTCAGAAATCACACTATCATGCGAGGTCTTTAGTTTCTCTATATCGCCAAGCAAGGAAGTACATACATCGCAATCGTCATGGGAGGAACCAAATCTAAATGAAGTAAGCTCCCGTGATAAACTCTCTACCTTCTTCTCTAACTCATCGCATCTAGTGCTAGACCTAGCATAAAACTTTCCTAACTTGAGAAAAACAACATTGAGCTGGTCGTATGAGGGACATACCTCATCGAAGTCATTGTAGAGATCATCATCGCTGATTAGGACTGTTCGTTCGGTTTTTTCGGTTTATACGGTTCGGTAAATACGGTTATACTAATTCAGGAAATACGGTACTTTACAGAATATGGTGTGGTATCGGTACATACCATCTTATTTCGGTACGGTATTGGTATATACCAATTTTACCAAAGTTTGCGCGAATTACTAAACATTAACACTTAATCTCCAATAATCCATACCATTCCAGTCTCCAGTCCAGACTGCAGTCTCAGACTCTCAATCTGGCTGGCAGCCCACACCCCGCAGCCTGGCACACCGCACAGGCACACACAGTCATACCATTCCTACAAGTAATGTCAGTCATACCATTCCTATTTCCTACGCTATAAAATGAAAGTTCCGGCATATAGATCACTACTCCAATCCTGTATGGATCATTACTTAGATGCTAACTTGCTAAGTTCCTTGGGTGCAAAGCTATACACTTGTGCTGCTTCAGCTACCGATACTACACGGCACCAATCAATTTTTAGTCTCTTGGCTGTACACTTGTGCTGCTTCAGCTACCGATACTACACAACACCAATCAATGTTTTAGTCCCTTACCAATTCTTAGCATCATCGGAATTTCTGAGGTATGCCTTGATTCGACCCTCCCTATCCCGCTTCTTGATCTTCCCCCCGGAGATGTCGTAGCCGACATGCTCCTCGTTCTTGTACCACTCCAGCGGCACATCACCCACTGTATTCCGCGGAGCCACCTGCAGACATTAGTAACAATCAGTTTTAAGTCATCAGGTACGCAAACAGGAAAACACAAAGCCACAGACTAATCTATGAATTAACATCTCAAACAATTGAATGAACTATTGAAAAAGAAGCAGCAGCAGTAGTAGCTTCACCTCACCCTCGGAAGAGTCGCTCTCTTCCATCGCCTCCGGCTCGTTGGACTCGGAGCCTTCGCCGCTGTCCTCGAACAACAACGATCCCTGTAGCTCGAAAAATCCAAGCGAAACCCTCAAAAAAAAGTATCCAAAAAAAAGGAGACAATCGGGGAAAAAAATCAAAATCCTTTGAAGAGGACGCAAGGAGCGGCGGACCTCGTCGTCTTCGGACCAGACATCGTCGCTCCAGGGCGAATCGTCGGCGGAGAGGTCTTCGTGGCCGTGGTTGCAATCGTTGTCCCGATTGACGTCGTTGTGTCCCATTTCCGGTGAAGCTCTGCGTGCGGAGGAGAGGTGGGAGGCGGGGGCGGCTAGGGTTTTAGGAGGGGACTCGATCTAGTCGCCTGCCCTAGTGCCCTGTATGGCGTGCGTCAGTTGGTGGTCTGGGCCGAGTCGGCGTTGGGCACTTGGGCTGAATTCGGAAGAACAGGCGAGGGCGCGAGGCAGAACTGCAGAACTGGCGAAGCGAAGACTCAGTTTTTTGGTTTTTTCGGTTTGCATTCAGTTTATACTGAAAATACCGAATAAATGAGATGCCAATTTTTCAGGTACCGAACCGAATATCGAATACCGGTCAAACCGAGTTGACCGGTAGGTTCGGTTTTTCCGGTTCGGTTTTTTCGGCTCGGTGATAAAATGCACAGCCCTATCGTTGATGTTGTTCTCGTTAGCCATGAAGCACATGCCAGTGAAGTCATTGTCGTCCTTGGTGTCCTTCTGTAGATCATCCTCGCCGTTGTCATCGCTCCAGCCCTCCATGTCACTAAAATCGAAGTTGTCGAAGGCGGTGAGGACGTGGTGGAAGAACTTCTTGGCCATGCCAAGGTTGTAGTACTTCTTCTCCTTGCCTTGGTGTCGGAACCCGGAGCAGCGACTCCTGGATCCTCTGTGTAAATCGCACTAGTCCAGGATCAGCTAGTGCACACAGCGTACAACAAAGATAAATATCAACCATAATGACATTTATTAACTGAATATGGGCATTAATGCCAAAGTTTACATCAACAGCACATAAGCCAAAATTAAGTAATAAGCAGCGGAAGAAAAACCGAAGCGGAAGAAGCCCACTGAGCCTGCCCACAGGCAAATGACAGTAAGACGCGCCCTATTCGTCCAGATCTTCACCGTAGTTGACGTCTTCCTTCTCTGTGTGGAAAAAGCAACGTGAGTACAAACTTGTACTCCGCAAGTCACCGGGAAAATGCACCATAATGATAAAGGCTTCAAAGAAAGGCTTATAGGGTTAGTTTGCATAAAACAGCATTTAAGAAATACAATAAGTAGATTGAAATTGCTGAATTTAATACGATAAGTAAAAACAATACTTGCAATTGAAAATAATACCGTCAGTGCAGGCTCCGACCATACACCAACCTATCCACGGGCATCCCACCCGGACCATCTTTTCCAAAAGCTCACGTATGAATTCCATCCATCCACACGCTTTCACTGCGCAACTCTGATGAATTCCATCCATTCACCAGATTTCAATCTCTCACGGATTCCATCCATTCGCAAGGTTTTCATCCCTCGTGGATTCCATCCATCCACAAGGTTTTCAAAAACATTTTTGAAAAACAAAGTCTAATCCATGAAAAACTTTTACTCAGCATGCCCATGACCGTGGGCACGGCTATCCAGGGTAGATTATACACTCTGCAGAGGTTGTACAGCTTTACCCACAAGACACGATCATCCTTTTGTGCCACGCGATTACACACTTCCTTAGGTGTGCGACAAGGAGTCATGACAAGGCCTTTACGATGCAAAGCCTTCAACCTAGTTGAGCCAACTCTAAGGTTTCACCCCAGTAAGGAATCCACCAGACCGGGACCCCCTCTTGAGCCTAGACGAGACTTCTCATGGCACCAACCACGCTCACTTTCAACCTACGACTCAACTCAGATTGGGACTTCACAAATTATTCAGCCAAGGCTGTCCCATACCAGCCATGTGGTAGTACGATAGGGCTTTGCAACAGTAGCTCACAGATCGGTCCTTAATCTGACTCAGGGCCAACCACATACCCCCGTGCACGACAATCAACCACTGCGGCTCCAACCAACAGGGCATGCCTGCACCCACCACTCTAACCAATTGTCTAAGTCTAAACCAGTTTTATATTTATTTTCAAAATAGTTCATAAACCTCCTTGACTCACCAAAGTCAAGAGTACATAACATTTTATGTAAAAAGGGGGTCATCATTTTATGTGAAAGATATCCCAAAATAAAATTATATGATTAAGCAGGGCTAAGCATTTGATTAAACTCTCTAGCCAACACTATTGTATTAACTAGAGTTTGATTCTAGGGTGACAAGGTATAAGGGGTTCAATAACAATGGAGGAAATAACAAATAGGCAATAACTAGATTTAAAACTGAATTGAAATACGTTGAATAGAAATACGCATGCAACATAATTTAAATCAACATAATTTTATTTGCAATTCTGGGATCAACATGATCAAGGAGGGTGACTTGCCTTGCTCTTCAAATTGGCTTGAATCTTCGTCGAAGAAATTTCCCGAATCGTCGAAGTCTACACGTGAAAATAACCCACCAAATTCAAATAAATTCAAATCAAATTCAAATTGAACTCAAATATTTGAATTGAGGCTAGAAATGGATAGAGGGGAATTATTGATGAATTTAGGAATTTGAATGGGCCAAATCGGAGTTAGAACGAAGGAGAACGGGCTCCGGGAAGTTTGAAAAGAGAGAAAATGGAAAAAGAGATTTTCTGAAATTATTTTTGTAAAGGAAATTGGGAATTATGACGTCAGCGAGGAATTCATTTCCGGATGAATTATTTTTCAGTGGAAAAAGAGCTTTATTGCGCCAGCATGACGCCAGCACTGAGGTGCTCCTGCTGACAAGCGGGCCCCCGGTCCATGGACCAGACC
The DNA here is from genome assembly GCA_017311315.1 of Dendrocalamus latiflorus. Classification (NCBI taxonomy): domain Eukaryota; kingdom Viridiplantae; phylum Streptophyta; class Magnoliopsida; order Poales; family Poaceae; genus Dendrocalamus; species Dendrocalamus latiflorus. The sequence continues at coordinate 12,542,036 of CM029611.1, read as the reverse complement.
CACGGACCCGAGGAATGCCGAGGTGGCATGCCTGCCCGCGTGGCGTGACGGGGCAGAGGAGGGGCCGGGTGGCGCCGACGTGGCGCTGACGCGGCGCCACACCAGTTGCCACGCCAGCGCCCGAGGTGCGCGGCGGGAGGCGCACGGCGGCGGCGCTCCGGTGCACGGCGGCCGGCGGCAAGGGCGGGAGCGGGGAGAGGCAGCTGCGGGGAACTCGGGGGAGGGGGCGGCGACTACCTGGGGAGGCCGGAGATGGCCGGCGGCGAGAGGAAAGCGGCGGCGCGGCTCGGGCTCCGGCGGCGATGGCTTTCCGGCGGCGGGGAGGCACGGTCGTAGGGTCCCTGAGGTGCGCGCGAGCACGGTGAGGACGGCGGTGGGGACGGCGAGGCGAAGCAGGGCCCGACGCAACGGCGATTTGTCGCCGGAGTTGCAGGCGGCGGCGGCGGCGGATGCGCACGGCGCGGGGGCGAAGGAGAGCTCGGGGAGGGCGAGGAGAGGCGTAGCGAGGTGGAGTGAGGGACGAGGAACCTCCGGGGGGGGTTTAAATAGGGGCGGAGGGGGAGCGGGCCAGCGGCAATTCGTCGCCGGAGTGGCGGCGGTTGCAGGCGTCCGTTTCGGGGAGAGAGGGAGGTGGGCGGCGGTTCCGGTGGGGTGGGGGGCTGGGGGCGCGCGGGTCCTGCGGAAGGGGTTGGGGAGTGGGCGGCGCACGCGGGAGGTGGGGAGTGGCCGGGAAGGGCGGAGGGGCGGTTGCGGGTGGTGGCGGCGCGAGGTGGAAGAAGAGGCGCGGGGAAGTCGGCCGGAGGTGGGAGAAGCATCCGACAGGTGGGCCGGGGTGAGGAGAGAGAGAAGCGGTGCGGCGCTGAGATGTGGCCGCGTGGCCAGGGGACGGATCGGGCGGTCGGGGAGAGAAGGTGGCGGTGGACGGGTGGATTGGGCCGGTGGGCGGCGTGGCCGCTATCGGGCCGGACAGTTGGCGGGCAGGGGAGGGGTGGAGGCGGGATGGAGCGGCGGTGGAGATGCGGTGACGTGGAGGAGATCTGGACATCCACGTGGCGGCCAGAGGGAGGGGAGGATTTTTGGTTTTTGGAAATTGATTTTCTTTTTCAGAAAACCCGAATAAACTCAATAAAGCTCAGAAAAATATGAAAATACCTCCAAAAATTCCAGAAAAATTCAGAGAATCTCCTGGACACATTTTGGACTTATGAAAATATTTCCAACTAATGTTGGTATTTAATTTTCATATTTAAAATAATTTTTATTTTCACAAATACATTTTTAAACTCAGGAAAATCCAGGAAACCAAATAAAAGCCAAATAACTCCAAATAATTAATTTTAAATAAGATTTTTATAGAAAATCAAAATATCATTTTATTTAATAATTTTAGGTTTTTCTGAAAATGCTTTTCAAATCCAGCTTTTTCAAAAACAGAAATTTAGGACAAATCCAAATTTGAACTTTAGGCACAAAAATACTTATTTTAAATTAAATTTTATTTTATTTCATTTTTATTATTTATTTGATTATTTTTATTTTACCAAAAATTTGGGCTGTTACACTTGGTCACGAGCTGGAGGCTTCTTGTTGCGGTTCTTGCTGATGTAGTCATGCTTGCTCATGCCGTTGTAGTCGTTCTTGCTCTTCTCTAGCTTGGGATAGTTCGCTCGAATGTGGTTAGGGCCACCACACTTGAAGCAAATCACTGGACCTCCTCTCTTCCTCTCTGTAACCTTCTTATATGCGCGTGAGAATTTTCTGGCTATGAGGGCTAGGTCACTCTTTGAAACCTCCTCAAACTAGTCATCACTCATCTCATACAAAGCAGCCAAAGAGAGGCCCGAAACACCATCAGACGATGCTCTAGAGACAAAAATTGGATCAGTGACTAAAGCCATCGACTGTGACTTTATCTTGCGAGAAATGATGTCGATCGCATGAGTCTTGAGACGTGAGTACAATGCATCAAGAGTCAAGGTTGATAAATCAGTCGTGTCCTTAATGTGGTCACATTCATCTACCAAACCATGAGGTCCAAGGTAGAAAGCATCTAGCAAGCATTATCCGAATCAGAGTATGTGAGACCAATAGCTCGGAGGTTGCTCATAATCTTGTAAAATCTACCAAAGCACTCATCCAGGGACTAACCAGCAAACATCTTGAATTTGTTGTATTCTCACTTGTACTAGTTCTGTCGGACAGTCTTGATTTGGGTGGTGCCCTCATGATATGCATCAAGAGTCACCCAGACGTCATATGCCGATGTGACATGAGAGATGTGATCGAACTCATTACGGCTAAGACCTTGGATGATGCCATTTCTTACCTTAGCATTTGCCTCCATATCTGGCATATTTATCGCTATGATGTATTCATCAACAGGAACAATGAACCGAGTCTTAACCTTTCTTTAGATCACATAGCCTTGAGCCTGAATGTAAGAATCTATCCTGCTCTTCGAAAAGGGATAGTCGACCCCATCGAAGAGAGATGGCTTGGTGGAGTACTTGTCTGCTGCCATAGCTCTAAAGACCGGTTAAGATCTATGAAAAGAACTAACTGGACCCTGATAGCAATTGAAAAACCAAATATGGCAACAAAGGGGAGGTGAATAGTGTTGTTTAAAATTTCTCCCAAGTATTCAAGATTCTATCCTCAAATACCTACAGAAGTGTAGGACATAAAATCCTCAGCTGAAAACCCAAATCAACTAGCTCAAGATAACAAAGCTTTGAACCTAACCCTTCTGGTGGTCTGGCCGGCCTCCAAATGGTGGTCTGACCGTTCGGGCATTCTGACCGCTAGTATAAGGGTAGTCTGATCGCTGCTACAGTAAAATCAAGTAACTAAATAGTGTTTTCAGCATGGTTTTAAAAACAAAAATCGAGATAATTTTTAATCCATAGATCTAAATGATAAGATATATATGAGAAATGCCTTCTGGGACCGATGGGAACCAATGGATCAGCTGCAGAGACGAGATCTGTCACGCCGGCGCAGCCATGCCTGATGCCTTCTCTGCAAGTCTGCATCCCGAGACGAACCATGCACGGCAACATGGCCCCACCAGGAGGTGGCACACTGCGCACAGATAGGCTGCAACCACGCCTGAGGAATTGAAGCCATGTGATGTGTGCGAATGCACCAACTTGTCCTACGCAATCGCATACGCCAGCGCATGTGGAATGCAGTGGTTGTACGTGCCCACCCTCGATCACAAGCCATACCTCTACTTCAGGAACAAGCTAAGCAGACATTGGCAAGGTTTGGCGCTGTCTGTCGCCATGCATGTTTCCATGTGATCCAGCCCCCTTTGCGGCTTGAAGCATGCAAGAGCAAAGAGAAGCGACTGAAAGAAGAACCAGCAAGACAACGGCGGTTTTTCGTCAAACTGTGGACTGGTACAGAACTACTGATGCTTTGTCATGGGATACATGAACACTCCATCACCTTCACGGGCTGTGTCTTGTCTCTTTATGCCTTTCTTTTGTTGATAAGTTTGATATTACTGTTGTGACATGTCACAAGATTTTCAGGCCCTTCAGAAAAGTGCTGCTCCCCTTTGCTATGAACTAATGAATGTGGTGGCCACAGCTCACATGATAACGGTGATTCTTGTCCTTCCACAGGCGTAGGATTGGCTGCCATATTTATGAACATCATCTGGGAAGTTATGAGTTTTTGTCATTTGCTGACACTGACAGATCTGGCAACTGCACTTCTGTTTGAAAAAGGGAAAAAATTGATAAGATATAGCAATGACTATCTTATAATGCACATATTAGCAAATAATACACACTGCATTCGCATGATCATCCATGTTATGGCTAATGGATTTATTCTATCATATCAGGGGTTTAGCCCCCATGATTAATTTGACTTTGGTCTCCAAATCATCACAAATAAAATTAGTAGTTTAGACCATGATCTCCTGCTGCCCTGCAAAACCCCATCTGATCAGAGATAATTTTGTTATCGGCTCTTCCATTTCTTTGTCTGTTTTGTTATCAGCTCTCTCCATTTCTTTAGTTGATTCGGCTTGACAGTATCCATGCTTCGATGCACAGGCCAGTGATTAGGCACATGGAGTTGCTACGGGTAAGGTGGTAAGGTCTTCACCATAACCAAAAACAAATGCTGCTGCTATCTAATCTGATATTAGATATCATTGGGTCCGGTGCTGCGTAGAGTATTTTTAATGTCTCAGCCACATGCAGCCCCACGGCCCCCACATGCTCTTGCTCTTGCCAAACTCTGACACTTCGATGTATCCTGCTACAGATGTAGCCGTGTATATATGCATAATGCCACTTATTATGTCTTCAGAAAGAGGTAAAAAGAATGGTGAAGGATGTAGGGACCACTGTAGCTCGTCAGCTAAAACTTCAGACTGTGTTGTTATGCAAGACGGCGAGAGGTACATGTACAAGGATTTTGTCAAGAAAAATTGAAGAGAGACTATTTCCCATTGTGTAGCTCAATATTTTTCAAATTTAAAAAGAAGACAATGTAAGAGTGCATGCATCATTGTTAGCCATTGCCCATTTGCGTTCTTGAGGAACATCTGCTGTCTTGCGGCTTTTGCCCTTACTGTGTTCAGTACAAATAAAAGTTAGCCAAGTAGCTGTTCACTACACAATTTTTGCTTCCTTTCCAACTAAATCTTAGAGTTCATTTCCCTAGAATTTCCTTCTCAACATAGAATAACCATTAGATAGGAACATTCAATAGTTATTACCTAGTATCCTATCAATCTCATAGCTATTAAATTATGGGTAATGTGGCCATATTGAGAATAAAAAAACAGAATATTCATGTTGTAGAAATGTATGAGCGTGTGGCCCATGGCCTTGTATAAAGCTCATGGCATGTTTCGTGGGCTGCAATGAAGATAGAGTTGGAAAGGAGGGCTGGGCCTAAACTATCCCTGGAGAACAGGATAACACTTCTCTTTTTCTTTTTTTCTTTTGAGGGGAGCAGGAGAACACTTCTGCTAAGAACTTATGATTGCAAATGTTGAGCACTATGACATGTGCTTATCAGAGTTGTACACTGCTTCACTATGATAATTATCAACTTGGAGTTCATTTCTTGAAGCTGTTGCCCTACACAAACAACTCTGGGATAATTCCCTGTATGCCAATATAATGGGACTTAACCCGATCTAGGATTTGCGATAAGAAAAATACAGTTTCTTCTATGCCACCGAGTTTTCATCTTGTTCCCTTTCACACCACTTCTGTCTCTCCTCATTAAGTGCGCTATAAAATGATAAATATACCTTTGTCTTCCTCTCCTTCCTTTCTTCTTCTCCCTCCTCATCTCCTCTCTCTCTTCTCTCTCATGGCTCTTTATCACTGCCGCCATTGCCCTCACATGTCCCCCCTGCTCTCAGTGGTTCACCCTGCCCGCCTCCCCTCCTCTCGTTGCCAACTTCCTACCCTCCACTGGCGGCGGTAAAGGTAGCGGGGATGTCCGTTGACGAGCAGAAGGTGATAGGCAGTGAGCGCAAGGTGGGCAGCAATAAGCCCAAGTGTGTCACCCAAACTTGAGGACAAAGATGGCGTCGAGGCTGTCGAACTTAAGGATGAAGGGGGACGCTAGATCTGCGATAGTTGAGCAGATCTACAGCGATGATGGCCGATGGAAGCTCGCTGCCACCAGCCATGGTGTCCATCCTCTGCTCTGGCCAGTGCTAAGACCTAGAGCCACCGCACCTCATCTCATCATTGCCAAGTAACGCCGCTCGAGTTGCCACACCTCTCACCACTGGCAGCCAGAGCCAAGACCTCCACCCATGCCGACTACCTCCACGTTGCCCCCTCCTCCTTACCATTGAGGTTGTTGAGTGCCGCTGCATCTCCTGCCGTTGCTGAGCTCAGATCCGGTCAAATCTAGGCATGTCGTGTCTCCTCCTCCACTCCCCTCGCCACCGGCATCCCCCTCCACTCGCTAAGTCGCTGATGTCCTCCCCTCTAGATCCGCCACCCTCGGTCATCTCCAGCCAGCGCCCAATGTTGCCCTTGGCTCTCTACCGGCAACGCCTCTAGTAGACTTCCATACCTTTTTTTTTAGGATGGAAGCAAAGACTAGAGAAGAAGAGGGGTAAGATGGGTATTTCTCGAAAAATCTGACAAGTTTTTAGGTGTTAATGGTTAGTTGTCCTAACGGAGCTAATAATAGTGGCATGGAAGGGATGTAAAAAGTTTTCAGTGTCATAATAGAAGTCATATTTTTTTCCATATTTTTTCTAATGGTTTTTTCTCAAAATAGCAGGAGATTTGCATTTCATTCGATAAGCTTGTCAATGATCTCCAGCTAAACGATCTCCATCTCAACGGGAGAGCCTTCACTTGGAGTAACAAGCGTATGTCCCCAACCTTGGTGAGGCTTGATAGAGCCCTTGCATCAGCGGAATGGGCAAACCTATTCCCCTTGTGCTCCCTCAAGGCGCTGGCCACAACATGCTCCGACCATGCTCCGTTACTTCTTGTCACCAACGCTCGTCTCAAGTACAGTGGCCGTTTTTAGTTCAATAACCATTGAGCTTCTCACGAGGAATTCCTAGACGCCGTCAAGCAAGCCTCGACTCCCTCCTTCGCGCTACAGCAAAAGGACTTCGGAGTTGGAGTCAACAGCGCTTTGGCAACGTCAGTCTTCAGGTTGCCATGGCCGAAGAAACCATTGGGCAGCTTGAGCGAGCGCAGGATAGGAGAGCGTTGACAGTCCAAGAAGGGGAATTACGGAAGTTATTGAAACTAAGATATCTGGCTTTGTGTTCCTTACAAAGGACGACGATTCGGCAAAGATCGCGACTTCTGTGGCTACAACAGGGTGACGCAAAGACAACATTTTTTCCATTCGCACGCTAGGTATCGTAGCCTCAAAAATAGGATCAACTTCCTCTTGAGTCCAAATAGGGACCTGGTTGATTTACAAGGTGAAATGGCCAACCTACTACACCAACATTTCGACACTTTGATGCATTCAGACGATCAAGTGTCACGGTCAATCCATTTGGAGGAGATAGGTGTTCACACCTCAGACTTTCAACACCTTGAAGGCTTGAACTTCCTTTCTCTGATGAAGAGGTATTCAAGGCAATCAAAGCAATGCATGCCGATAAGGCCCAAGGGCTAGACGGGTTCACTGGAATGTTTTATCTGACGGCCTGGACTATAATGAAAGAAGATGTCATGGCCAGCATTTAGGCCTTCTCCTCCACGGATCACCAGGAATTTCGCCGACTCAACTCGGCCTTGATTCTCCTATTGCCGAAAAAGAAAGGAGCCTCCCAGCCAGCCGATTTTAGACCCGTCAGTTTAATACAAAGCTTCTCAAAGTTCATATCCAAGTTGCTGGCTCTTCGGCTGCAGCCACATATGGACCGATTGGTCGACTTCAACCAAAGTGCATTCATCAAGGGATGCCTCATACAAGACAATTTCAAATTCGTCCAGGACGCCATTAGGACTCTAAAAAGAAATGGAGAGAATAAGCTTGACATTGCTAAAGCATTTAATACCTTATTTTTCTAATGGTAAATTCGAGATCAGATTAACCCTCCGCGGCATACAAAGGATTATCCCAACAACTTTCATCAGCTCGCTTCCCATTACAATTGGATAGAATCATAGAAAAACCCATGTGCAGCAGAACCCGTACCATTTCAAGCCTAGAGTGACCTGTACTACGACATCTTAACAAGATCATATTTGCGTCCTGCCTGCAAATGCAAAGGCAGACAAAGAGAAATGGGCACGAACTCTGCGGCTAAACAAAGTTCAGAATCTTTTCACCAGTAGTTCAGAAACAAAAGAGATGCTCTTCTAAAGAAAAAATCATATAAAAAGAAGCAGAACTCGTACTGCGAGTCCATGATGATGAGTTCAGGGGCTGTTTGGTTGCTAGCCACACTTTGCCAATAAAAATTACCATACTTGCCTAAGTTGAGGTGCTCAAATTCTTTGCCACACCTTAGCAAGCCTAAGAGAATCTTGCCACACTTTTTTGAGTCATTGACATGTGAGATCTAGTTTACTGGAAGGGAATCTTGCCACAACTGTGGCTGCAACCAAACAGCTCCCAAAGTTGATCAAACTTGCCTAATCTTAGGCGTGGTAAACTGTGGCTGGCAACCAAACACCCTCTCAATGCTGCTGCCTTTAGTACAACAAAACATCTTCACAAAGATCATGAAGAAAGAGACATGCAAGTGCTCTGAATCCTGGAAAGTGAGCCAAAAGGAACGGGCGTGATCTACAAATCCCAATAAATGTAGTGGTTGCAGTGAGGTCATGTAAAGTGACCAATCCTTGTCCTCTTGCTCTCTCCTTCATGAATCATGAGCACCTGCCACCACCATGATGCCAATCATCTGTTTGTTTACAGTGGTAAAAAAGAAAATCCTTGATGGTGCCAGTTAATTTAAGTTGAGACGAATAGTGATGCCAGCAACTTGCATCTACACGATTGATCTATACATGTTTAGGGCCTATGATTATGATTTCCACCATTGTAAACTAACCGTAGTCACCCCCAACTATCATTAAGCACTCTCGGAGAGAGATTGTTTGAGAAACGCTATGTTCTTTTGAGTTGTGGCTGATAGTTTTTTGCTTTTTTTAAAAATGGTTGTGAATGATGGAGACACTGATACCGACAACACACGCAACGGTGGGCTCAGAAAGTCATTTAGAGAAGCAGCTTCAAAATATCACTTAGAGAAACCACCTATTTATTTATGCTTCTGAGTAGATAAAGCCAAAAGTCAAAGACAAAAGAACGGTGCCACGCCAAGCTTAGGGGTGTGTGTGTGTGTATATATATATATATATATATAATAATAATAATAATAATAATAACAACAGGTGCACCATGGTGCCCAAACTCCATAATTAAAACTTTCCATCCATGATTAATACTTTCCATCCATGATTGATTCCTTTCCAAATTGATACCTTTTCGAATTAATGAATCTTAATAGGTTACCTAATATATTGCACCTGCACGCATCTAAAAGCAATCTAACGACAGAGAGGCTTGGTGTCCGGGCACCTTGGTGTCCCATTTCTATATATATATATATATATATATATATATATATATATATATATATATATATATCTTGGAATTTTGCAACTCAGTTCAGTTCGATACAGTAGTTCACACTTCACATCACATTACAAAACTATGTCGCACAAACTTCCTTCTTCATACCACAATGACAAGACACCAGGCCAGCCCTGAAGAAGGGAATCTTACCCACTTCTTAAAGCGCATTAATGCTCTGTTGATTGGTGACATTTTTGGGCCGATGATGTGATATCTGATCCAAGTTCTCTCCCATCGGCAATTCAATTTTACTCCCATTGGGTGTCAAAGGTGTTCCATCTAGTTGACGACTCTGCCGGGCAAATGCCGAAGCAGTTGCATGCATGGTTTCAGTGCAGCCAGTTCTGAACTGATGTACTACCAAGGTCTAGGGTTGCCCTTCTATGGAATCTTACTACATTTTCAATAAACTTGTCCAGTTACATCATAAGTTACTGCATCAGAAGTCCGGACCAAGAAATTGGGAGTGGAGAAGAGTTGAAAACTTTGCCTCCGATAGTACGAGACCCTGAAGTTTTATTCTCTGAGCTCATGCATGCAGTAGCCTCGTTTTGACATTAAGAACCCAACAAGTTTTTTCCCCTCAAACCTTGTAAACACCGAACTCAATTTGAGTAAGAAACTGAAATCGAACATGTAACCTCTCGTGTAACAAACCATCGACCACCGATGTTCCACTTGATTCTAGCTATATAACCCGGTACCTTGCGAACGCTTGCTATCCTATATGTCACTCACATCTCTTCAGACTTCAGTGTGGAATAGTCTCATTGTAATTGCAACGGCTGGCCCCTTTCACCCTTTCCTCATCCACATCAATGGGCAAAGTGTGGCCTAAAACGGGTCCAAATTCAGCATCTCCTTGCGCATCGCCATGGCAAGAAGGTGTCCATGAGTTCTTGACATTCAGCTCATAGGCCACCCATCTCCATATATATGTGGGCGCGTGACAATAACATATTGAGAGTGCCAAGCAATGCCTCCATTGCATGCATTTCAATCCAACGCCTCCATCCATCCATGAGATCGATCGACCATGACCTCGTGAGGTGACCAGCGAAAGTTGCACACATTAAGCTTGGTTGGGGCTGATCATACCACAAAAAGAGGAGTCTTTTTACATGGCCCATGGCCTGGACTGAAGCTATAGCTAGCTAATGCTAGCTAGCCCAGGGAAATTTCTATCGTCTGAATTTCGCCGGTGACTGATCTTATTGGTGGGTACCGTATTTTTTTATACCAGTTAAAAAATTTTAGATTCATCAAAATTCATCTATAAAATTTAAAAAAAATAATAAATAAATAAATTTTCCAATTTTAACTCAAAATTTTTGTCCAAAAAATTTTCAAAAATTTTGGTAACCGACGGTTACCAGTCATAAATTTTCGAACTGATCCATTTTTCCCTGGCTGGCCTTTGCACTGCAGAGTGCAGAGACATGCATGCATGCTCTACGCGTATACAGGCGCTGTCGTACTCGTACCTGATGCGGACATGGCTGCAGGAGTTTGCTTAATAGCGGAGTAGTACTTTTGTTTCAGGCTAGAAAGAGGAAAGAAAATTGGCAGTTGTGTGCCGTGATCGTCTTGATGATGTTTATTGTACGCCACAGATTGCATTCATCAGCTCATTTGCTTCCGAGTTCAGAAGAATCTTCGGAACGTATTGTTAATGGCCATGTTGATAATTGAGTACATACTCTAGCTTCTCCAAGACGAATCTAATAATCAGCACTGTTCTTTTAGACTATGGTTGATGGTTTATGACTGCGGCTAATAGTTTTTGGCTCTAACTCAAGTGTTTGTGCGAACGAACCAAATACCAATAAACCATTTCGAAAAAACGACGAAAAAGTCATCATGTTTATTTATTTGGGGAAGCCATAAGACATAAGCTAAAAAAAATAAGAACATTGCCACTGTCAGCTCGTTGAAGTATGAGTATAGTGTGTAGATTGCCTATGGTCTTTCCTCAATTTGGTACTAGCTAGGACTTAATCCATGGAACGAACTAATACTCCGTAGTCAGGTCTCATTTCAACTCTGATATGATGTAAATGGAACATAATTATTCCTTTTTCTGATCCTAATTTTTCTTCATCGATGTCGAGTCAGTACTCTAGGTACTCTCATGTGGTTGCCAAACTCGAAATTATGTGTCACTGGGGAAGAAAAGAAATTACTAGTAGTATTGGCAGTGACAACAATGGTAGCATCTACTGCATTAATTCAGGTAGCTATCTCATCCAGTGGATTGCCATGTACACTGATTAGGACAATTTATATCAACAAGCACTATGTACACTGACCATGACAATTTATACTATTTATTAGCAAGCATTAATAATTACTCTGATCAAAACATGACATCATGATAAATGACTACATGAGTGCGTTTTACTGGGTGCTCAGATGATCTGTGGGTCATGTCTCCATCTTTGACTTACTGGATTAACACTTGCTTTCTGCCAAGTGTCACGCATTTTGCTCACCCTTTAACATGACATGCAGGCATATTTACCACTGACAGGTAATAATGCCTATGCATCTGCATAGTTGCTCCATGGTGTGGACTCAAAGATTTGGCTAGCTAGCTGCTTTCTTTGTCCAATAAACTTTTTACTACTGTGCAATAGCACCTTTAAGTCAAATTTACCTTTTTTCATGGCATCTTAATAGGATGGAGTGGATTGTTCTGATAGGTTGTTCATAGGCTTAAGGTTGTATGGTTGCCCCTCCTTCTAGATCATGTGGTGTTTGCTTGCTTTTAGTTTCTTACTTTTTTGGTTCATGGCTTTTTGTTAGCATTAGACATCAGTACCCATTGATTCTAATCCACTTGACCTAGCTTTTGTCCTTGTGCCCACACTAAAGCAGCAAGCAAAAACACTAGGTAAGACACCACTTGGTGGTAGTCACTGTATGGTGCCCTGTCCTTTTTGCTCCCACTAGAAAATCTTTCATGTGAAGACCAAACCAGCAACAAGCTGTGCATCATCTTTCTATCTCCTACAAAATTGTTGGGTCTCAATCTTGACCCTGTTGAAGTTCTTAACATTCTTGGGCTAGAATGATGCGGAGTATCGCTGAAAATCCTCACAGTTCCAACTCCGTGGCCTACTTCTGTCCAACCTCAAGACTTTAACAGACCTTACATAATTAATGAAGCCAGCTCTGTCATTATGAAGTTGAACTGAAAGGCACTAATTTTACAAGTTATGTCCAGCCTGATGATGCTAGATGCGTTCTCTTGTTCAATAAACATCTAATCAATTTGGTTGTATCTCTGTTTGGTAGCATGCACAGATGAGAAAAAGATGCCAATATGACAGAAAAGCACTAGAACACACGGCCAGAACAGAACAGAACAACTAGCATCCCAGCATATGAATTGTCATCTTTTTGCAACACAAAGCATGTGAACTTTTCCAATTAGCCAGTGCATCCTCTTTTTGAATAAATTAGTCTACTAAAAATAATAACAAGTCTAATCTAGGCTAGCTATACAAAGAGCACTGCCGACAAAGTGGTTTTCAATATTTTGTAGCTACATTAGCTGCACTACTGCAGAATACATTAATGGGTACTGCTCAACAGCATATCGATCTCATTATAATGAAGAATAAGTTTAGGTTTTTAAAAGAATCAAGAATAGTTTAGTTCACTAACCTGTCAGTTGTCATTCTCGGAGAAAGAAATAATTGCTGCGTAGAAGCTTGTTAAATAGTCACCAACAGAAATGTGATGTTGCCCCTATATATTGCTAGGTAGGTATAGCCCTGATCACTGAAGGGCCGTTCAATCTGGGTTCGGCTGGTGGCTTCCGGTTTCTAGCTTATAATTTTTGTCTGCAATTGCACTGTAACAGTTGTTAGCTTTTTTTGAAGCATTCATTAAAGAAAAAAAAGGAAAATACAGTTATATCTCACAAACAATGCAAAGAAAAATAAAAAGCAAAAGCAAAAAAAAGCAAAATTTAAAAGTCGACGTATTCATTCCAGCTTGAAGCGCAAGCCATATTGAACAGGGAGTACATTGTTGATGCCTAAGGCCAGTCTCAGTGGAGGTTTTATGTCCCAGTTTCCAACACATCCATATTTTGGAAACAGTGCAGAAGAGTTTCATCCACATGAAACTCTCTCTACTCCCATGAAACTTTTATCATCTCTCTCTTCATCAATACAGTGCCATGTCAGCGTATTTAATGCCCATGAAACTCCATGAAACCCCACTGAGACTGGCCTAATCAATCTTTTTAGTGGGCATTAGTGCCTATGCCTTTAAATAAATTGCTACCCTCTGCCTCTTTTGATTCTTTTCAGCGAGGCCCTGTTGATATATAGAGCATGTTCTTTTGAATTAAGCTTTATGATTTTTGAGTGTGATTTATTAGTCTAATAAATAATAATTACTGAGAAAAACTAAACGTTACTAAAAAGCCGAAAAGAATAGAGCTAATCGGTATGATGAGCGAAAATACGCGGACATTTAAGATCCTATTCAAGTATGCGACCCAATTAATGCAGCCTTTGCATGTTACAGCTTAGATACGACAAACATTGAATTATACTAGCCGCATAAGCGCCGCGCACGCCGCGCTAGCTACCATGTGAAACAAAGTAAAGGAGACAATGATTCGCAGGGAGTTTTTCAAAAAACAATCGAGGGCACATGCGTAATTCCGGGGAAATCAAAGGGTTTTTTTGTAAAAAATCGAGGACCTGTAAGGGCCTGTACGTAAGTAAATAAGGACCTATACGCAATTTCGGAAACCCGCGGGGCGCAATCCAAAAATTTGTAAGGGAAAAAACTTACAGGGACCTTTTCGCGAGAAAAAAAGACCTCTATATAATTTCCAAAAAAGTGAGGGAAAGCGGCTCGGCTGGCCGTACGCGAAATCGCTCGCCACGCGCCGGCCGGCCGAGCGCCGCGGGCTGACGTGGGCGACTCTCCGCGCGGAGAGTCCCCCGGCTTTGTATGGTCGAGTATTCCTTACTTCCTTTGATAATCGAAAAGCGAAGGTAGTTAAGCCATGTTATTTTTTGTTTTTGGATTTGTCTTTTAGCTTCAATTTCTTCATAAGCTAAAATAAACGGTATAGCTTTTCCAAATGACTTCTCGAAACTATTTCTCTAAATGTCTTTTCGAGCTCATCGATGCCGGACTCATATGTCATCTACATCAATATCTTCACCATCCACCATTTAAAGTAACACCCAGTCAAAAACTACCTGTCCCTATCTAAAAGAGCGAGGCCTTAATTTATCCTAGTTGACTCCCGATCGCATTCCCAGTCTCCAATAGGCGGTGTGTGATCTGGAAGACTGCAAATTATATGTTGCTGTCAATGCAGCAGGGCTGTTCTAGAAAAGATTTCTTGTGGGTCGTCTTTTTATGATTTATTTGGAACGTAGAAATTTTATAGAAAATAATACTATTTTTATTAATATTATAAAATCCTCGTGTTCGCAGCGTTGCCTTAGAACCTAGAAATTGAAAGGGCTTCTTCGTACAAACAAAAGGGTCAGGCACCTCGACCTCCTGTTTCTTGCGGGAAAATTGCATATGTACCCTATAGTTAATAGACACTTGTAGATTTACCTTACACTTAAGTGGCCTTGTAATTTTGCCCTATACTTGACATGCCCTCTTATTATTTTACCCCATTACCCATTTAGCTCCTATTTTAATTTTGTTTTTTATTTTTTGGGGCTGTAAAATTTCGTTTTACAAAGTTGTCCATTAAATGCCTAAAACATTCTCTTTGCTTGGTCTGTGGAAAAATATTTTTTACTGTATTTTTCCTGCCCCAAAAAATGAAAAACGAAATTAAAATAGGAACTAAATGGGCAATGGGGCAAAATAATAAGGGGGCATGTCAAATATGGGGCAAAATTATAAGGCCACTTAAGTGTAGGGCAAATCTACACATGCCTACTAACTATAAGGTACATATGCAATTTTCCCGTTTCTTGCCTCGGCCAAACCACAAACACACCAGTACACCAACCACATCCTCCGCCGCCATCATGAAGGGATCCGTGGAGATCAGTGCCATCGCGGAAGGCCTTGGCGTGCTACGCTTGTAGACGACGATGGCGAGGTGGCAGGGCCTAAGGACTAGCGATGCGAAGGAGGAGATAGCCCATGGAACTCGACGATGCTGTTGCCCGTGACAGGGATGAATGGAAAATATAAGACAGGCTTACCATGAGGGCAAATATCAGACAAGGTCATTTCAAAGGGGACACTAGGCAAATTCTATCTATGCTTAAAAGAAAATAAAGATATCTGAATGTAACGCATTCAGGCTCTTATACGCCTCAAACCGTTAAACCGTAAAGCCAAAATTCATATGCTAGTAGCAACAAGCTGTTTAATCATACAAGAAGCAAATTAAAATGCGATCATCCCTACCATCAATTGGGCAATAAAGAACTGAATCTTGAGCCATGGAACTGAGAGATGGCCAAGCCTATCAAGAGTTCAAGACCATGGCTGGATGTGTCCCAACAATGATGCCCAAATGGGCTGGTCCAAGGCACAGTACTGTTGGCATAGCCTACGGCACAGCCCAACACAAAAGCTGATGGGCCAGACCGACATGGCACAAGACCATGGGTCGTGCCTAAGCTAGAGCCTCGGCCCACTGTGCCAGCACGGCACGGTACGAATAGTGCCGTGCCCGGCACGGCCCATTAGGCCCGTCGGCAACGGCCAGCATGACAAGCCTATTTGGCATTATGGGCATAGGCTCGACACGAAAGCACGGCCCATACAACCCATTTAGCACGGCCAACAATCGTTTTTTTTAAAAAAGCAGATGTTTTTTGACCATTTGAGCCTTTAAAAATATGAAAAATTTTCAAAAAAAATATAAAACTTTTCATATAAATAGGCACCATACCCCCTTATCAACCCACACTCAAATTAGCATTCTCCTCTCCTCACTCTCTTGTGAAAATTTTAAAGCTCTTTGTGATAATTTGGCAAAACTCAGAATAATTTTGCCAAAATTTTGAAAATTCAAAATCCGAGCGGCGGTCA
This sequence comes from Dendrocalamus latiflorus, assembly GCA_017311315.1. NCBI lineage: Eukaryota > Viridiplantae > Streptophyta > Magnoliopsida > Poales > Poaceae > Dendrocalamus > Dendrocalamus latiflorus. Next base: position 12,525,875 of record CM029611.1, on the reverse strand, counting down.
AGTAAAGAGGTGAGAATACTAATTTTCATGTTCTTATATAATTTTTATTCCTCTTTTATAATTTATTGTAATAGAAATTAGGTAATAATGTAATTTTGTATTTGTATTTTGCAGTTTTGTGCATTCTGAAATTTTGTCATGGAACATTTTAACGAATTTGCTACGAGTGAGCACGAAATGGATCTGAAAGATCTTGCATCATTCGGGAAGAGTCCACTTCCACCTCAAACGGCCGAGGTCGCTGTCGAGCAGACCGCGGCGATACCATTGTCAGGCTTTTCGCGATGCAATTCTTTCGTAAGTAATTCTAACCAACGTATTGTAGTATATAAGAACTACTACATTACAATGGGTGTATGTCTACAAAAGTTCATTGTGGACATACCAATGAGGTGGAACTCCACTTATATCATGCTTCAAAATATTTTTCCATACAAATCCACTTTTTATGTTTTCATCCGAACACATTATCATGGCCATACCGGCAACACACTGCTGACTGAGGACCACTGGTATGTTGTTGAGAAGTTATTACCATTTCTCAAGTTTTTTATGAATTAACTATTGCTTTATCTGGAGTGTATTATCCAACATCTCCGTTATTTGTTCATCATATTCTTGCGATTGCTGTTCACTTGAAAAATTTTCAAAATGGCCCACTGTTACGATAAACTATGGACGCTATGAAAACAAAATATTTAAAATATTGGAAAGAGATTCCATACGTATACGCTACACATATTTGCATTTATTTTAGATCCAAGAGCTAAACTTGAAGGTTTCACTATTGTTTTCAACATTATAGGTGATTCTATATGGCTAGATTATTCTAACTATTTTACATCAATTCGTTCACAACTGTCTAAACTTTACCAGAAATATGAGCATAAGTTTCAAGAAGTTCGTTTGCAATGACCTCCACTAGCACCCACTATAAGTAAAAAGACAAACATGTGGGGCACCATCTTTTCCTCCGAAAAATCCTCTACATCTTCAAGTAGTGGAGGTGGGGCAATCCATGGCAGGGCCCGCGGGGAACTATTAGTCTTCTTGGAATCGATACCGTTCCATTTGGTACAGAGAACTTCAACCATTTGGACTAGTGGTGCAAACACAAGCTAATATATCCGGTGCTATCTATATTAGCATGGGATATGTTAACCGTTCCTGCCTCGACAGTTTCTTTCGAGTCTGCTTTCAGTCTTTCCGGGAAGAATATTGGAGGAAAGAAGAACAAGACTCATGAGTAAGATAGTGAAAGTACTTCTCATAGTGAAAAACTGGAAACAAGTTGAAACGCGCGATCAACACAGTGTGGTGGATACAGAGTTGGAACACGTATTCAATAATCTGTATCTAGATGGCGGTGAAGGCAATTCAGGACGCCGGTGATGATTCTTAGAGTATCCATGTATATATTGTATTTTTATGCTTTTCCACATGTAATGCTGAGCTATAGGCTGTATTCTTTTTTCTTTACCAAGGTTTTCTCGAGTTGAGTTTTTTACTTGGCAAAGTTTTTAACGGGACATCCATTTTAATAATAATAAAAGCTCACTATTACATTTATGTAATTTATTATGTTTTTTCTACAATTTCTATAATTTAATGTGTCTTTTCTACATTTTCTACAATTTTATTATGTGTATTCTACAATTTAATGTGCATTTTTCATGCTTTCTACAATTTATTTACCTTTTTTTAATTTCTACAGGTTTTTCTTAACAAATCAGTTTTTTCTTTTTTGGGCCAAATGAGATAGACAGGTCAACGGGGTGTGTCGTGCTGGCCTAGCCCTATGGGCTAAACGTGCTTGGGCTGGCCTGGTACGGCAGGCCACCCTCGTGTGCCATGCCTGGCTAAAGGCTCGGTCTATGGGCTGACACGATACGACTCGTTACAAGCGATGGGTCAAACGGACTTGTGTTTAATGGATTCATATCTCATCGGATCCGAACAGCGCCGTGCCAGACCGTCCATTTGAACATCACTGAGTCCCAACCCCATAGGGCCTGTTCTTTAAGTCAAAAGCTGGCGGCTTTTGGTTTTTGCTACAGTACCTAACTTTCAAACAGAGTATTTTCTCAAGACGGGGTCTACAAGTTAAACGATCTACACGTTAAAAACCCAACATCTGCACCAACCAAAATCGCAAGTAAGTATCTGTCTTTCTGTAATCTGTACCGTAAATAGCTAAAATTCAAAAGTTTTACCTAAAAGCTATAAGACACAGCTGAAAAGAACAGACCTATAATCTGATTGAAGATGGTCTATGGACTATGGCTCACCCAATGATGCTGGACTTCGCCGTGTCTCAAGGACATGCAGCATTTGCCCTCCACCGGACGCATAATTACCCACTGTTCGCCCCGAAATTCACTCTCCAAACTGCAGCCCCTATCTGCACTACTCCCTGCCCGGGCCAAACACCAAGCACGGCACACAGCCAACCAGAAGGCCACACGTGGAGACGCATCCGCTGCGCGCGGCGGCCTCCCACTGGTTTAGCCTCCACGCTTCGGCAGTCGGACGGGCGCACAGGATCCTCGAGCTCCATGAATCCAGGTCATCCGGCACGAGCGGACATCCGCTACCTGGCGCCGTTACGTCTCATTTCACTGACATGTGGGAATAGATTAGTGGGACCGCGTTGTCGGTCACGGTACAGAACGGAACGGCAAGGAGAGCGGTGAAAGGCCTGGGTCAGGGGACACGTGGCGCAGCGGCGGTGCAGGGTGCGTGGGCACACCGTGATGTAAGATTCCGAGTATCTGCCTCGGCCTGCACTGCAGTACCGCACCGCGCCACAGGGTTAAAAGGAGTTTCTGCACGCTCCCGTGCTGTCTTGTTTCCACCCGACATGGGGATCGATCAACTGCGAGCAACAGTAAGAAAACCGTGGCAAAATAAAAAACTTCTTTACCACTAGGGGTGAAATCGGGTCGGATACGGTCGGATCTCACCATTCCTTTATCCTAACCCATATTTTCTAATCAGAATCGGGTCGAATACGGATAGTATTGAATACGAATACAAACACGGATAATGTCGGGCACAAATATGGAACAAATACGTACCAAGACGGATACAGATACTATCGGTCACGAATACTTATTCGGATATCAAGTCAATGCAACAACCATTTTATACCACATAGACAATAGCAATGCAACCATTCCATACATCCATAATGCAGCTATATTAGGAGCTTAGGACATAGTACTGCCTAACAATACGTCAGTACTAAAGTCGTAGCATCACTGGACATACATCATTACTCATTAGTAGTTTTAACACTAAGAATATCACCCTCATGAGTCATAACCTCACATTCAGATCAGAGGTACAGTCAAGGCAAAAGATACATTCATATGACTATTGATGACATGTCACTATATTAATCCTCACAAAAAAGGTCTGGCCAAGCATCAGTTGCTTTCACCCTCAATCACTATTCACTGGCTCGCTGCCCCATCCTGAAAACAACAGAACTTTTTAATTTGGCAGATAGTTGCAATGTGTTTTGTAGCTCTGCTTAATCTAAATGATACTGACCTGCTGGCTGACCAACATGTCTACTTTGTTGCTAATATTAACAGTTCTACCTTTTCTTTCCAGTTGGAGCATAGCAAATATGCAAATTTGAATGAGCAACTTGCGGTAGCTAGTCTTCGACTTAGGTTATTATTCTATCCCATTTTGGTTTTATGTGATTCATTGAAGCACTTGTTCAATGAAATGTATAATAATGATAGTTCATGCCCAATTTATAGACAGATGAGAGGTGAGGAGCTTGAGGGATTGAATGTTGAAGAACTCAAGCAGTTGGAGACGAACCTGGAAGCTGGTCTGCATAGGGTGCTTCAGACAAAGGTATGATGATTGAACATGGCATTTTCTCAGTTCCCTTCAAGTCAGGCTCACTACGAGCAACTGTTTTACAGGCTACATTATATTGTAGGATCAACAATTCTTGGAACAGATCATTGAACTCCAACAAAAGGCAAGATGATATTTAACTAACCTTTTCATCCATGTCTGTATTAGCACAATCTTTATCCTCTAGCTTTGTATCCAACTCATCAAGAATTGTTGCTATCTTGTCCTTAAATTGTCCTGAAATTAAAATTGACAAATTAAGCAACCAAATGGGAGATTATGTAATGAAAGAAGTGAAGATCCATAAATAATTACCTTTCCTAGATGATCTTACCCAGTCCTTGGTGCAAATTAAAGCCTCAATGATATCAGAATCTAGAGAACTGCGAAAAGGACCAACAACACGACCACCAGCACTAAAAGCTGACTCTGAAGCAACGGTAGAGACTTGAACAGCCAATACATCACGAGCAAGTGTGGAGAGGATAGGAAAAGTCACTTGGTTGCTCTTCCACCATGACAGTATGTCAAATTTTGCACCTTGACCTGTTGGATCAACCCAACGAATTGGGTTCTCTCTCATGTAGACCTCCAATTCATTTATATCCACTTCTTTGGTCGCAGCTCCATTATCATACAAGAATTCCTCAATGTCATTAACACCCGAATCAGTATTACCATGTGGCTATGAATTTCCACTTGGTCCTGCAGCAGTAGCTTTCAAAGATTTAGTTGCAACACAACTCTTGTAAGCTTGGAACAACTTGTTGATAGTATCCAAGACATGTTTAAGTTGATCTGCAGACTTTTCAGGGTAGATCTTATTTAGAAAATATTGCACTAGCTTTTGCTTGTATCTAGGATCAAGAATGCAGGCTACAGCAAGAGCTAGGATGGACTTGTCCCAATATTTGTCATATTTGGTTTGCATAGCCACGGCCATAGAAGCAATGGAGACATCAGCACTTTCACACCATTTTGCAAGTGCTAACTTAATCTCACAAAACTTCCACTAAAACAAGTTTGCTGTTGGATATAGACAACCAGAAAATAACACGGTGGCATCATTGAATTTCTCCAAACACTTGCATAATGATTGTGCCATATCCCATTCTTCAGCACTAGGAGCACAGTGTCTATATTTATCCTCATGTAAGAACAAAAGCCTTTCAAAAGCCCTCCTATAGTAAATAGCTTGTTTTAACATGTCATATGTGGAGTTCCACCTTGTAGGCACATCAAATGGAAGACTGGAGTTGTTATTCAAGTCACATTCTGCTGCACACTTCTGAAATTCCTCCCATTGTAATGTAGAATTCTTCACAATACCAATAGTAGCTCTAATATTCTTAACTGTAGATGCAATTATTTTCAATCCATCTTGAGCAACAAGATTTAATATGTGACATAGACATCTCACATGAACGAAAGCACCATCACATATCAGTGGAGGGACCTTACTAATGTTATAAAGCTTATTAAGCTCTGTCACAACTTCTCTAGCACATTTATTATTTGATGAAGCATTGTCTAGTGTGAGAGCAAACAATTTTTTCTCAATATTCATAGACATTACTCCCTTGACAAATTCACTTGCTAGCCTAGTTCCTGTATGCTGCCCTTTAATATGAATGAACCTAAGTATTCTCTTTTGCATCAGCCAATTTTCATCAATCCAATGAGCAATGATGCACATATAAGCTTTATTCTGATTTGATGTCCACATATCCATGGTTGTAGAAATTCTATTAGATACAGATTTCAGTACATCATACATCACTTTCTTTTTAGCTTCAAACATCTCTAGTATCTCTTTCCTAGTGGTAATGCGGCACTTGAATGCAAAACTAGGCCGAAGCGACTTGATGAAATCAACAAAATACTCGTGTTCAACCATACAAAATGGATATTCATGCATAATAACAGCTATATAGAACTTTTGCAAGCTTTCTTTAGGATCATACCTGAAAGTTTGAACTTCGCCCTGCTTCAACTCAAGTTCCTGCTGACCTCGTTTCAAGGAGTGAATACGGTTCAAATGATTCCATAAGTGCTTTGTGCCATTTGCTGTCTCTGCACCAAACACTCTACCACATTTGTTGCATTTTGCTTTAAGTTGTTTCTCTACCACACCAGTAACTTTGTTCTTAACCTTGTCAGTGTACTTCTTGAAATGATTCCAAACCTCGGAGGTACACTTCTTCTGCCTCTTGGCTGCAAGTTCAACATCTCCTGTGAATGCCCCATCGTCTTCATCAGGAATAATGACAGTGGTCGTGGTTGTCTCATGTGGTACCAATGCATTCGGTGCCAATGACGAGTGACCTGTACCAACTACTGAGGTACCAGCCGGAGATGCCCCTGTGCTAGCACAGGCACTCACATTTGCATCACCACTACCCATCATAATTCATAAGTTTGTTTATCCTACAATCGAACATGTAACATGTAAATTGAACATGTAACATGTATCAGGTACAATCGAACATGTAACATGTAACATGAGCAAATATACACTCACAGAAAATATTCATGGCATATATTTTTTTGCTTAAGAAATGTGGAGTTCACTGATCTGTTCCATCACAATATACACATATGAATCATCCTCAAATGCATTGTAGAAATGAACATCTGGTTTGTTGCTAAGCAAATCCCCTCAAGCAAAGTGCAAAGATCCTCTAGTCTCAGATCTAGCGTACCTCGACTTGGCGGCGTAGATCCGGTGGCGGCGAGGTCGAATCGACGGCAGCGAGGTCGAATCGCCGAGGAAGTCCACGGAGGGGAAGACCAGAAGTGCCGCCGCGTCGGCCGTCGGGCACTCGGGCGTAGATCCGGTGGCGGCGAGGTTGAATCGATGGCGGCGAGGTCGAATCACTGAGTGGATCTGCGGACGGGCGGAGGCTGTGCTGGGATGGCGGCCTGAGGAAGTCCACGGAGGGGAAGACCAGGGGCGCCGCCGCGTCGGCCGTCGGGCACTCAGGCGTAGATCCGGTGGCGGTGAGGTCGAATCGACGGTGGCGAGGTCGAATCGCCGAGTGGATCTGCAGACGGGCGGAGGCGGTGCTGGGATGGCGGCCTGAGGAAGTCCACGGAGGGGAAGACCAGGGGCGCCGCCGCGTCGGCCGTCGGGCACTCGGGCGTAGATTCGGTGGCGGCGACGTCGAATCGGCCAGTCCCTTCTTTATCTCCCGTGCTCACGGCTCGGTGCCTGCCTACGCCTGCCTACCGCCTACGGCCGAACGCCCGAACCGAATGGTCTAGAGACTTGGAGGTTGGAGCGGTGTGGAGTGTGGTGACTGGTGAGCCGGTGAGTTCGGATTCGGAGTGCGGACTGGCCAAGCAATCCGGGTAATATCCAAATAGTTTACCGGGTAATATCCGTATTTTGTACCGGATAATCTGTATCCGTCGGATACCGACCTCCCAAACCCGATACCATATCCGCCAAAAAATACCCGTATTCGGATCCGATACCCGTATAAGCCCCTGGGTACCCGAATTTATGACCCAAATTTGACCCGCTTTAATACTGTCGGGCGGGCAGGCGGGAAATACCCAGCCCATTTTCACCCCGATTTACCACTACTAGCTGCGAGACAGCGAGACTGATCTATTCTATGCCCCCGTCCCTTTTGTCCTATGATTTTTTATTATGGATTTTTAAATAAGTAAATAGAACAATTTCTTCTTTATCTTTTTAAAATGATTTATCAAAATAATTTTTTGAAAAGGATTATCGACTTATCGGTATCGATCCATTTACACAAACACTTATGTTACAGTCTAAAACTATCAGTCACAACCATAAACTATCAGCTACAAGCTATAGACGAAAAGAACCCATTCACATTGCTAGCACTAACAATCTCCTAAAGAGGATCCCACCTAAATACCTAATGCACTTAGTTTTACACAAAATAACATGTTGATGATCATTTCTTACATGTGCACTTTAAATATTAGTTAACCAGTGAACGCTCGTTAGACAGAGGCCTTTAACCATTCGCATGCGTAGCCCAGACGATGAGAGTTTGTCCAGCATTTTATTCTTTTCACCCTCTCTTTGATAATTGTAAGTAGTTGGGGTCGAACTACTGTGTTCTCTTAAAAGAAGTTTAGGTTTTTGCGCTGTGCGTGCTGTTTGGCGCCGTAATAGAACACATTGTCTTAAAAAGGGCAACACTAATGCAAAACAAAGGTCCTACTTGGCAGGGGCGGACCGACTCTCCAGGCGAGGTCAGGCGGCCGCTAGACCTCCGTGTTGGTCAGACCCTCCCCCCAAGTGCACATCCCAATGCCTACTGCTCACCGTGAGGACACGAGCCGAGAGGTGCTGAGGTAGAAGACAATCAGGTGCCGCCTCGTTCGTGGCTTCGTGGGGCATCCCTCTGTTGAGTTGGGCTTGGTCTGGCCTAGTAGAAGCATGGACTAAACCGAGCCAGAGGCACAAGCATGGACTAGCTAGCAAAGCATGGACTAGTCGATTTTTTAAAATAATCTGTTTTATTCAAAAATACAAAATTATACTTGAATTTTTATTTTATTTTTTACAAAAGTAACCTCTGTAGCCTAACCGTTGGGCGATCGAACCTTATCGCCTAACAGCCGAGCAACACGCAGACAGTAGCTCTACCATTGGGCGACAGAGATGCAGTCGCGCCCAATGGTCGGACGACAAGTGTTGTCGCCCAATAGTTCAGCGACAACATCTCTTGTCTCCCAATAGTTCGGCGACTAGAGTCCAGAGTAAATAATCTATTTTTTATTCAGATGTGAGATTGAACAACGTCTGTTAATGGTGTTGTTAGACTATAAAATAGTGCTATATGATAGTTAGAAATATTTTAGGTAGTCCGTTGTATGTCATATGGCAAGGAAGTTAGTGTTTCAGGTCATAATTTGTAAACAAACATATATCATATGAAGGAGTATAAATAAGCACGTAACACTATAACAGACATCACACAATATGTACGAAATTTAAGTATTAGAGAAAGAACAAAAATACAGCCAGCACAAGCGGACGACCCCTACTAGGCCCCCTAACAACACCCCTCCCTCATCACCACGGCTCACTCCAGCTCCACGTCCTCCTGTATGGCCTTGCTTGGGCCCCCTCCTCAGCGCTTGGTGTCGGGGCCTCGGCCCCGAGAGGGAAAGACGGTCAGGAGCCCTGGCCTGACGAGCTCCCAAAGCTAGAGGGGGTGGACATCACTGGTGGCTATGTGGGTCCTAGTGCACCGCTGAGCTGTGACTCGAAGAGAACCTCAGGGGGTGTGGGTTGAGGTGCCAGGTCCGTGTTCGCGTCGCCTGGGGAGGCCCCTAATCCCTTAGGGGGCACAAGACCTACAGTGCAAATATCATTAGTTTGTGAAGCGATGTGAGCAAACAAACAGAAACGCGGCATACCCTCGGCTAGCGCCATGGTGCGCGCAAAGCCGTCTGGAGCGAAGTATGGCACGTCGTACATGCCCTGTGTGGGGAAACCGAAGGAGTCTGGAGGACCCAAGTACTGTGACGCTGACGATGTATGAGGTTGTGCCCATGTTGACCCTCTGGCCTCGTCAGGGCGTGTCGGACATGGCCACACTGACCCTCTCACCTGGTGTGTTGCCGGACGGGACGACGCCAGCGCACGTACCGAGTGTCAACCAGGCATTAGCGTGTCAACCTCCGGGAGCCTCGTGCACAACAACAGGCTAACGACATGTGTGGCTTGGTCTTGCACACAATGAAAAGCCTGGACCACCTGCTAGCGTGTGACCTCCGCACCATCGGCGATCCGTTGCAGCATGGAGTGGGAGACCCTCGCAATCTTAGCACCGATGCCCACCTGCAAGGAAAACATAACAGGGTGAAACCTATAAGTGGGGTTGCCAAAAGTGAACTTTTCAAAATACGATGTAACGTACCGCACGGTGCATGTTCTGTGCAAAGTGCACAGGATATATGTCGGTTGGTGCTGGGACGTGTGCTTTGGGCAGGTCGGCAGCAAGTACCAGCCTGGTACATGTTCGATGAGTGTACCAGTGAAGGTACTCATCGTACACATTGTGGTCATAGGGGTGGCCTCCTACATACAGTCCTGCAGCGCGCCCTCCCACTGGCCTACTCACGCTTCCATCTTTGTCACTTGCGGTGGACTCCCTTCCTAGTGTACCTGCAAGACGTAACATGTAGTTAGAAGTCGTGGCAATGAGACGGCAGTAAAAAGAGGGACATCTGTGCCGCTAACTCACGTGTAGATGTTGTCAGGCGCAGGCCACCCGACTGGTAGTGGAACCATCTGGTGTAGGCCGAACTGGTGCATCACACGATGCACCGCGTAGTCCTCAATGAAGACATCAAACACAAGTTTCCTCCGTGTTAGCCAATAAGCCTGGCCTCTAACTCCTTAGGGAAGTACAACTCTCAGTGCACATCGTAAGCCTTGAGGCGGTCTAACTGCTCCACAAAGGGCTCATGCACGCATGTGACCTAAACATGTGCGAACTGTACTTGCAAGGAACACCAGCTGTTAGATGGGAGGATCCATAATATGAAGAAATTAATCACAAGATAGAGTACATATCCGTCTATGGCACCAAAGAGAGCCCACAGTCGGTTGATCCACCATGACCCCGTGGTACATCTCCACCCCGTAGGGAGTGGTGTCCTCCAACAGGGGTCGTCCGAGGCTAAAGCACTTAAACGACCACAGCTGCAGTAGGAATGGACACCCTGTGAGGACCGAGTTCGGCCTCGTCCTGCAGCACGCGTTGCACAAGCTGTGATAGGTCGTAGCAAGTACGGCCGAACCCTAGCTGATCTTGGGGCCTCCCTGTCGGCAATAGTCCTAGCGTAATCGACAAGGCGCATGTCGACGGTGTCACCATGACTGCTAGTGAATAGCACCCAACCAAATAGCCATAGTAAGTAGGCCCTGAGGTGCCGTGACACCTTGTGCTCGTCAGTGGCTGGGTCCATCCACTCGACCTGAGTAAAAGTAAAAAGTTAGTAAGACTATAGTACAAAAAGGAGAGTGCAGTGATTTGAACGGGAAGGGTGTTGAACACGTACCCAGAATGCGAGCGCCACCATAAGGGTGGGTCGTGTGTCCGTGCTGGTGGGAAGATGTAGTACCCTTCCATGGCCCCAAGTGGAAGGACTTCGTGACGAATTTACTGAATTTACTAAATTTTTTATACGTACAAATTTTAGCGGACGATTAATTTGTACGTTACCGTGACTGAATTTTTTACAACTAAAATTCAGTACGCATGCAAATTTCCTAATGATGCTAATTTTCTAAAACTATGTTCCCTAATTTATACACAACTACATGCTTCTACGGTTGCTAATTTTCTAAAACTACATTTTAACTAAATTTTGTATACCAAAAAATTAACTATTTCTATCTACGTCTATAATTTTCTACTAACAATAACAATCATATACAATATTTCTATTTACATCTATACCTAATGTTGCATCTTCCTCTGCTCTCCGTTTCTACGGTTGCTAATTTCCTATAACTACGCTAACCAAATTTTCTATACTAAAAATTGAACTACTTATATCTACATCTGTAATTTTTACTAACATTAATATTAAATAAAAATATACTGCAAATACAATATTACAAATAAAAAAATACCTGGATCTGGTTCTTCCTTTTCTCTCCTCCCACTCCACCTTTCTCCCTCTCCTTCCTCTCCTCTCCTCCCCCTCCTTCCTCTCCTCTTCTCCCCTCTTCTTCTCCTCTCGGCTGAACGCAAAATGAAAACATGTTGTGTGGGGCGATGGCCGCCGAGCGCGCGGGCCTTTTAACCCCCTGTCGCCCGTCCGTTGGGCGATAGCAATTATTCGCCCAACGGTTACTATATTGGCCACGTGTCGCCCCCTTGGGCGATTGGCTCCAGTCGCCCTCCCGTTGGACGACTGGAGTCTATTTATGTAAAAAATGTTGCGGCGGGTATATTTCTGTAATTTCGAATAAAAAATTGAATATTCGTACAAAAAATTCCAAACTTGGTCGTGAAGAAGTCTGATCCAACGATGTGGATTGGTAATCTTTTGTTTATGTGATGCGCAAATAAATCATATGCTCCTCTTTCAAACCGATTACAAGGGTACAACGAAAGGCTGACTTTATGTTTGGTTCGGGGTTAAAATAACTAGGTTAGCTAATACTAGTTAAGATAGGTTTGCTTAACTAGTTTTTGTGTTGGCGACAAAACTAGTTAACCTAAAATGCTGGTAAGAAAATTCTGATTGAATAATCCAAGTGTAGAAGCTCTGATGTGCTAACAGGTTTTAGTGGTTTGGCAAGGCTTCCATGTTGCAAGCAGTACTTTCAACGTAAGAGCACTGTAGATTTGTACAACACATGGACTTTCAATTTTCGTCAGATAAGAATACCGATTGATTTCTTACGGTTTTTCGAATGTTTTGCACACTAAAGTACTGCTAAGACAGAATATTATTTCCATCAACATGAGAGAACTTCCCATGCTATATTTGCTGCTCATTGAAACGGAGCCCGACGGTATAACTATCTCCTTATCTTTTCATGCTATTTTGATATGTGATACCGCTGGAGAAGTAATACCTCTCTAGCAGCTTATGTTTCAGTAAGGTAGATGTATTGAATATGGATTAACAATATGAAGGCAACGTCTTTGATTAGTACAGTGCTCATTTTATTTTAGAATAAATGGGCTTTACTTTGTGGGGAACGTGGACTTCATGTGGTTTTGAGTTTAATCTGTTGGTCTCAAATAGTTTCTGAATCACTTTTTGAAATATATTCCTTTTAGATTGTGCTTCATATGACAGTTTATGGAATTTTTCTTCTATGCTACGTGCAGAGCTCACCATGATATCTAGTGAAGTCTAGTAAGACTGAACAATCCGACGATGTACCATGAAGCACCTTTTTGCTGTACAAAAAGATGGTCCAAACTGGATGAAAGCCATGCGTTCACTTAAGACTCTAATGTTAATGGTATTGCCGTAATGTTATGCTATTCCTCTCCTAGGCTTTGACTCCAATATAGCAGTATATGGTGTTGATTTGTCATCGCTCTGCTGAAATGGAGAATATATACGCTTCTGTGGCAGTGTAGGCCATAATAATTATTTTGGTGAAACTCTTTTGCATATGTGAATATAATATGGCTGGCCTCTATAAGGCGGTTCAGCTTGGTATCTAATCAAGTGATTTGTGTGCCTGTTGCATGATATCTATGCTGCAAGTCATGTAAGTCTTTTGCCTTAGCCGATATACTATGGATTGGAAGCCAGGATACTAGTAGCTGGTTAAAACCAGCCAATATCCAGGTTCTAAAGAAACACTATTGTCAGGCATGTGCACCATGCTAACAGACAACATACTTTATGATCTACCCAGGTACACAATACATGAAAGAGAAGCTTTGCTACACCTGCACACAATATGTTTTCTGGATTGATGCATACTCCGACTATTTTATACTGCACGGAATAATGCATCACCATCTTTTTCTTACAACTTGCAGGCAATTTGCCCTAAATTTATGGAGCAAAAGATAGCACAATCATGATCACAAGTATGACTGCAATTAACTCGGCATCGGTAGTAGTTAAGGCATTGCACTTCCATCGTCACAGATCACATCAACTGACAATTAGCACTTGTTCAAAGGAAAAATTATTAACAAAAACCCTGATCAATTATCTATTATCGTAATGGCGTCGGTCAATCAAGTATATCTAGTCAGTTGTAACGACCCACGTCGTTAATTAACCCTAATTAGCAAATTAGGACATTAAGTAGGATTAATTACTTAAATGATAATATAAAAATACGAGGGAATTTAAAATTTTCTACGTAATCGTATAAATTGGAATCAATGAGCGATAACGTAATGCGTTGTTTTTTTTTTCCATTTCATTAACGAGGATGAATATCAAACTGTATAGACTGAAATAAGGAACAAAAATTCAATTACTCGACAAATAGAAACTTTCAAGTCAATTAAAATATATATAACAGTCCGTAGTACACCAGTAGTTAATTACAATGGTGTAGGGTAAAATCAATAACATACATTGATCGATAATGAGAACTCATATCAAGTCCAATAAAAATATTACAATTTGCATTACATAATAGCGACAATCCGTATTACAACAAATATACAATTCCATATCTCAACCAAATAACCATCTCAACAATTAAGAGTTTGCAATACAATGGTATTCCGTCAGAAAGTATATTTATACAAACCAGTTCTGAACATAGGAATCCAACCAAGGCAAAGACCAGGTGAGCACAAATCATTCCAGCCAAACCCACAACAGAGAAACCACCTGTCAAAGCCCTCACCATGCAAATATCCACCGCAGTGAACCAGATAGCACCGGGCCAGAGCAGCCACGCCCAGAGGGCATCAACAGCCAACAAAGCCTCACAGGCAAGCCATCCAAACAAATATCCCACATAGCATACCAGTAGTCAAACCGAGAGAATAGAGCACAGAGGGACAAAGCTAGGTAAGGTAACATTCCCCAACTCTTCCAGCCAATCCCCAGACCGCGAAGGAGTCCCAGCCGAGTGGAGCCGAAGGTCCAGGGAGTGAAGCAGCGACAAGCCGAAGGAAGATGGGGACATGACGGCCACGGGAGAACCGCAAGCCAGCAACCATCATCCACCACGCCAGCCAGCATCAAGCATCAATCACAGCCAACCGGCCACCACCCCAACCCCAGACCCTAGCATCCCGCACAAGCACCAGTGCAGGTAAACCCCAAAAGCCCAACATCTATGCAATGCCATTATCCCATTCCATCCAACATAGGTTAGCGAGTAGCAACCATAAGCATTCATCCACAATAGAACACATGAACCATAAGCATATCACCGGAAGTAGCAGAGGAGAGAAGAGGGTTACCGCGAGGGCGGCGGCTGCGGGAGTCACGGCCGAGCCACCGGTTCACCGCCGCCAGTACTCCCCGGCGCATGGCGACGGCTCACCGGCGAGGACGGCCACGGTCACCCGCCTCCCAAAACTAAACCCTAGGCAAACCTCAAAATGTTAGTAAATTACAAAAGTAAATCAAGCTAGAAATGGGGAAAAAAGGGGGGAAAGCATCTGTTTTGGCCAGATCTGGCCGGAGATCCCCAAGCGGCGCCGGCCATCCCGGCGGGAACGGCCGGCCAGAGGAGGCGTCGGCGGGGAGCCGGCGTGAGGGGGAGCAGCACCGAGGCAGAGGCGCCGAGGCGCGGGCGCGAGAGAGAGGCGGCGCATGAGGGGAGCCGGACCGGGCGGCAGCGCTGAGACCCGAAGGCGGAGGAGAGGCGGCGCGGCGTCGGCGTCGGCGTGGAGAGAGAGGCCGAGAGAGAGAGAGAGAGAGAGCCGGCGGAGCGGGCGAGAAAAAAAAGGAGGGGGCGTCGGTGGGGGGAAAAGAAAGAAGGGGCTGAGGCGTCGGCCGAAGGCCAGGGAAAAAGGGGGCCCAGATAGAAGAGAAGAATAGGAAAAGAAAGGAAAAGGGAGAAGAAGAGGAAGAAGAAAAGGAAAAAGAGAGAAAAATAAAAAGGTGAAAGATTAAAATGTGCATTTAGGAATTTTGTATTCGACTATTAATTGTATAAACTTGATAGAGATTCTTTTAGGACTTAAATGAAAGCCTAGAAAGTCGCAAGTATATCTAGCAAGATTAGTTTAACTACTTAAACAATAGCATCTCTTCGACGCCATAGATTAAGTTAGAAGTCTAGGATAATTCTTAAGTTCTTATAATAAATGTAATACTGTCGATGGATTAAAACTGGTACGCAGGTGGATTAAAATTTGTGTATCGTCGTTTAAACTATTTTAAGGTAAATTTAACTATTCGGACAATTTGATTAATAGCATTTAAATTATAGAAATCCACCTTTGGTTATTTAAGGTCATTGGAACAAGTTAACCGGGTCCGATGATTTAAAAAGAAGCGAGTCGATTAAACTCATACGCATACGGATTTAATTAGAGTACTATAGTCTAAGACCATTTTGATTGCAGATTTAAATACCCAGATAAATTGATTAGGTCCATCTAAATAGTAGAAGACCAGTAATCAATATTTACGATGATTAGAATAAATGTATTGCCATCTGTAAAATAAAGTTGTAGCATGTACCAATTTAATTGATGCATTGTTAATTAAATCATTCAAGATTATAGCTAAATACTTAATTAGCCGGGATAGTGTTAAATCATAGAATTTTCCTAGTAAACATTATTGGATCCTAAAAATAAACTAATTGATGCCGTGGCTGAAAATTGCACGCATGCGGAGCAAACGATCATAATATCATTTAGATCATTATATTACGCGTTTAAATGCCCAGCTAAATTTTGTTAGTCGAATATAAACTGTGGAAATCCACTAATAACTATTCTAAATTATTAGAATAAATTAATAGCTGTTAGAAGATTTAGAACTGGTCATGACGACTAGAATAACCTGTACCAAATTAAAATAGTAAGCCAGGATTTAGAAGTTGTGCCGCCAATTAAACTGGTACGTAGTAATTTAAATAGCATAAGCCGTAGCAATTCGCATCTAGCTAAAATAAAACTTGGAGATCGTGCGAAGACGCTTTAGTATAATTTAATTAATAGTACTAGGAATTAATAAAAACGTTGGGCATGCCTACTAGATCAACCATATCTCAGGACGCTAGTGCGATGATGTCGAGTGACGAGTAGTGTACCGAAATTAACCTTGATTACCACGATCGGATTAAATTAATCAAAGTCTTACCTTAGGAGCACAAGCACATCGACACCTCATATGTTATTATATTTTCGTAAATTAAGTCGTAGTCGACGTATTTAATTGCAGGCAACAACCAAGCTACGGGAACGACTTCACCTGATCCTAATTGAATCCGAATATATGGTTAAAGTTCAGGCAAGCATTCCTTTGATCAAAGCTTCTGAGTATATTTCGTAAAATAAGTATTTTGTATTAATCTAGTATCACCCTGCATGAAATAAATAAAAGATTATTTAAATCGAGAATTGGCAAGAGATAAGAGAAAAGAAATGAATGGCAACTGATGGAGCAGTTGGCCATTAAAGTTAAGTAAGAAGGTGGGCAGAGGTTGCCAGGGCAGGTCATGAGTGGGAAGGTGTGGGACCTCTGCATAAGCATAGAATATAAGGAATTACCAACTTCGTCCGTGTGAACAGACCGTATCAAACCGTATCAGCCAACATCCCGTTTTTACGGACAGATTAGTAGCTCTATCAAAGTGTTATATTCTCCACATGGGTAAGTATTTATTAAGCCGTTGGGAGAACCCACACGATCCGGGCCAGCACTTGGGTGCCGGGTGGGGGACCCCGTGGAGGAACCCACAAGATCCGGGCCAGCAACTGGGTGCCGGGTGGGGACCTCCACCACCGCAGGAACCCACACGATCCGGGCCAGAACTGGGGTGCCGGGTGGGGGATGCAAGGCGCATATATTAGCGCGGGTGGAGGTTGGGGTAGGACGAGGTCCGTGGGCGCCGAGCGAGGGTGAGAAACCATCTCGGGCCGCCCCAACCAACAACTATATCGAGGTCGGTGGGCGCCAGGCGAGGGTGAGAAACCACCCTGGGCTGCCGGCTAAGAATAGTTGGGTGGAGATATAATTACTGAGATAGATGCAAACGTACTGTACTCTGGTCTGGGCGCCGCATCTAAGGAATTGCGGAAATCCCTAAGCCACCAGGATCAAGAGTGGTGTTGGGTAAAGTGATACAAGCTTGCGCAATGCTATCCAAATCATGAATTCATGCCTGTCTCCGGGAAAGGAGAATTACGGAAACTTATGGGGGGGTTTTGCTGTTCATGCGTATGTTCAGTAGTTTTCTAATTAATAAATCGGACTGCTTTTAAAACCAACAAACCTTATTTGCTATAAGTCATGGAAATGACAGGGATGATGAAAAAAAAAGAGTGTTAAGAATGAACACGAGACTAAAGAGAGGAATTGAGATTCCTACACGTGTAAATGATGGGCATTTTATGCATTTTGTATTATAACGCTTGCTGAGTACGTCTGTACTCACCGTTGCTATAATCCCCCCTTTGCTTAGGAGCATGTCAGATCAGAGGATGGCTAAGATCAGGAGAAAGCTACCTGGATGGAATACTGGGGACTCGGAGTACAATGGGTATAAGGTGGACATTCCGTGTGATCGTTATTGAATAGGAAGTAGTTAGAATATTTTGTCTAAAGATTGTAATATTTAAGCCCTTGAGGCTTTGTAATAACTTTAGCCCTGCGTGGCGATATTCTTGTAATATCATATTGTGTCTCTAATTATTGTTCTGCTGCAATACTCTGATAGGCTTATTATTCGTTAGAGCGATGTTTTATCGGCTAAAACGAATAATAATCCGTTGACTAGCGTTTTTACCCCATGGTAGAAATGCGGGTCGTCACAGGTGGTATCAGAGCAATGGTTTGAGGGCCACGTAAATAATTAGATATGGTTTTTGACTTAAGGATGTTGTTCTTGCTATATGGCAATATGTATTCTTTAATATTTCTCATCTGTATGTCATTTCTTATTTGGTCAGCTCTAGGCTTCGGAATTGTTACTTTTACACCACCCGATATATCAAAATTGGGAGTGGGTAGCGAAATGGGGAATGATGACAATAATAGTTGTGAAGATCTAAATTAGGGTACTAGTTCTTTCCATCGGTAACTGTGTTAATCTATAAAAAAAAATTTCTAGTAGTAATTAGTCAACCCTATAATTTTAATCATGAGCTTAACATTTAATTTAATTTTGCTGCAATCAGATATTCTGCATTTAAATTATCGCATTTCAGTCAATGTATGATTGCTATCTTGTTGTCTCATCCGTAGCGACATAGGCTCAACTGTAGCGACATAGGACAATTTAGGACAAATATTAGTAGTTACAATGGTTTAGAAGTGAACCAAAACTCTGAGACCCTTATCTTTTCGCTCTTGCAACTAAACGAATGTATCCGCCATCACGAATTTTAATAGAGGCAACCAAAGAAAGGAAAAATTTTAACTATTCCTGATGGCAGATGAACCAAAATAACATTGACTTCTCTCACTTGTGCATATGAGATTTCCCGGACGAGTGGTCCGTGGCGCTCCCGAACGCGTAAGTTTCGGGCGTACTCAGGAACGAAGTCCTGGGCGTACTCAGGGATGAGCCCTGAGCGTGGTTCCAAACGCGAAAGTTTTGGGCGATACTGAGAGCGAGTTCTCAGGCGTGCCTGGGCACGGAGATCCAGGGTAGTGTAGGTTCGCACTCAGAGGCAAGCTCTGAGCGTGGTCCCAAACGCGAAAGATTTGGGCGGTCTCGAGAGCGAGTTCTCGGGCGTAGCTGGGCACGTAGTCCCAGTGTAGTGTAGGAGTTGATTCTTTTTGGCATCTCTATGTTTCTTGGATTTTATTTGCCTAATGTGTATGCTGCAATGAGAAGACCAACCTTAGAGGGGAAGTAATGCTGCTTTCTACTACTTGAACGTAAATAAATTCTCATCTACTTGCATGCTGAACACTTATAAGAAAACCTGGGTCTACAACTTGAATAAAATTTTGTTCGTACCTATTGTAACAATTTGCTGTAGGAAATTTGATAATATCATGATATGCAGGTATTTTCAAAATTATAAATGTATGAATTAATTACAACTTAAAGTAATATGACTAAGTGTATAATGAATCATCGAATTAAAACAAGTGAAAATCTAGCGCCTAGCCGTAGTATAGGAAAAACGCTCAATTCTTTATTATTTTTAAAAGTCGGTTATATAGAATTACCAGGATTACTAGACGTAGACGAGTTGTTACGAGATCGACTGCAGGTGACATATCCACCACCATCCATTTTCTTTTACAGAACACGTAACTTAGAGTGAGACGTCCTTAGAACGTAATTGAAAAAAAAAATGACGCTAACTATTTTGCAACTCAAGACTGGTAGACTGTTTAGCTGTAAAGCCTTTATTTCACCAAATAAATCTGTTCCTAGTAATCTATCCCTAGATACTCCGAGAAACTTGTTACTTGCTTAATTCTTTCCCTCTTGGAGCGTATGGTCAGACCTACAGCGGATATCTATACCTACCTACGTTTCCCGTTATAATTCGGATTGGAAGCATTCCGAAGTTCTAAGCCTACAGCTGCTACGAGATTAATCACCCCATTCTCCGTGAATCGTTTTAAAGCAGCCCCCGAACAATTATTATCCATGTTTGGTGCAATTCCCCACGTTCATGAATATATGATTTCAGGAACTTTTGTCATAGTCTCCGGAGCATCACATTGACCATGAACTTTAAAAAAAAAAAAATCCAAATGGAAACTGTTTCAGCATGACATTAGGAAATAAGTATTTTCACAAAACCTCTTTGCATCATTCTATATAAATATTTCTTGCACCATAGTGTTTAAAGCTTTCGGAAAACTCTTTCATGCATTCCATGAGGACATATATTATGAATAGGGGGAAATGTCCACTCTTTCAATATCATCGATATATCATCCACTGAATCCCAAAACCGTATGGCAATACCTATCCCTGTATGTAGCGAATAAATCTCTAGGCCTGCCTAGTAACCTAGGGAAACCTGTTCAATTCCGAAGAGCTAAACTACGTCTAAAAAGCTAGTATCGTAAACATAGAATTTAAGTCCAAAATTTCAAACACCATAATGCCATCCGAATAGGGAGTAACAATATTAACCAAACAGGAAATACCCAGCCCTTAGATAGCCCAAGTACCAAGTCAGGAAACAAGGATAATGCTGATCTAATATCACATCTTCCTGCCGCAAGACGACATTTCAACCCAGTTGCTTTAAGCAACACTGCTTCTTTGAACCACCCTGCCGAACTATCACCAATAGCACTTCAGTAGACCAGCTAAAGGAATCAAGGGGTAGCTAAAGAATTAAGGAGGGAAGGGGCATTGGTTAGAAAAAGGAAAGTATTAACTGGTGCAATATAGAATAGATTGAACGATTTTCCTACCTTAACATGAATTATAATTCCGATCCTAAGGTTACCAAATCACTAGTAACAATAATTGATAACCTGTAGCTTGATATCAAATTTCAACGTTGGCATGTGAGGAGTCAACAAGCGATATAAGCATAGGAGGTGTATCTACCAAAAGGCGGAATAAATAGGAATATCTAAAAGCACGCTTCGTAAAGGATCAATAAGAGACCTACCACAACCTTCTTCAGCCAGTTTCGATTTCGAGGACGAAATCATTTTTAAGGAGGGAAGTTTGTAACGACCCACGTCGTTAATTAACCCTAATTAGCAAATTAGGACATTAAGTAGGATTAATTACTTAAATGATAATATAAAAATACGAGGGAATTTAAAATTTTCTACGTAATCGTATAAATTGGAATCAATGAGCGATAACGTAATGCGTTGTTTTTTTTTTCCATTTCATTAACGAGGATGAATATCAAACTGTATAGACTGAAATAAGGAACAAAAATTCAATTACTCGACAAATAGAAACTTTCAAGTCAATTAAAATATATATAACAGTCCGTAGTACACCAGTAGTTAATTACAATGGTGTAGGGTAAAATCAATAACATACATTGATCGATAATGAGAACTCATATCAAGTCCAATAAAAATATTACAATTTGCATTACATAATAGCGACAATCCGTATTACAACAAATATACAATTCCATATCTCAACCAAATAACCATCTCAACAATTAAGAGTTTGCAATACAATGGTATTCCGTCAGAAAGTATATTTATACAAACCAGTTCTGAACATAGGAATCCAACCAAGGCAAAGACCAGGTGAGCACAAATCATTCCAGCCAAACCCACAACAGAGAAACCACCTGTCAAAGCCCTCACCATGCAAATATCCACCGCAGTGAACCAGATAGCACCGGGCCAGAGCAGCCACGCCCAGAGGGCATCAACAGCCAACAAAGCCTCACAGGCAAGCCATCCAAACAAATATCCCACATAGCATACCAGTAGTCAAACCGAGAGAATAGAGCACAGAGGGACAAAGCTAGGTAAGGTAACATTCCCCAACTCTTCCAGCCAATCCCCAGACCGCGAAGGAGTCCCAGCCGAGTGGAGCCGAAGGTCCAGGGAGTGAAGCAGCGACAAGCCGAAGGAAGATGGGGACATGACGGCCACGGGAGAACCGCAAGCCAGCAACCATCATCCACCACGCCAGCCAGCATCAAGCATCAATCACAGCCAACCGGCCACCACCCCAACCCCAGACCCTAGCATCCCGCACAAGCACCAGTGCAGGTAAACCCCAAAAGCCCAACATCTATGCAATGCCAT
Source organism: Dendrocalamus latiflorus (assembly GCA_017311315.1). Lineage (NCBI taxonomy): Eukaryota > Viridiplantae > Streptophyta > Magnoliopsida > Poales > Poaceae > Dendrocalamus > Dendrocalamus latiflorus. The sequence goes on along the minus strand of CM029611.1, from coordinate 12,503,648 downwards.
TATCCCATTCCATCCAACATAGGTTAGCGAGTAGCAACCATAAGCATTCATCCACAATAGAACACATGAACCATAAGCATATCACCGGAAGTAGCAGAGGAGAGAAGAGGGTTACCGCGAGGGCGGCGGCTGCGGGAGTCACGGCCGAGCCACCGGTTCACCGCCGCCAGTACTCCCCGGCGCATGGCGACGGCTCACCGGCGAGGACGGCCACGGTCACCCGCCTCCCAAAACTAAACCCTAGGCAAACCTCAAAATGTTAGTAAATTACAAAAGTAAATCAAGCTAGAAATGGGGAAAAAAGGGGGGGAAAGCATCTGTTTTGGCCAGATCTGGCCGGAGATCCCCAAGCGGCGCCGGCCATCCCGGCGGGAACGGCCGGCCAGAGGAGGCGTCGGCGGGGAGCCGGCGTGAGGGGGAGCAGCACCGAGGCAGAGGCGCCGAGGCGCGGGCGCGAGAGAGAGGCGGCGCATGAGGGGAGCCGGACCGGGCGGCAGCGCTGAGACCCGAAGGCGGAGGAGAGGCGGCGCGGCGTCGGCGTCGGCGTGGAGAGAGAGGCCGAGAGAGAGAGAGAGAGAGAGCCGGCGGAGCGGGCGAGAAAAAAAAGGAGGGGGCGTCGGTGGGGGGAAAAGAAAGAAGGGGCTGAGGCGTCGGCCGAAGGCCAGGGAAAAAGGGGGCCCAGATAGAAGAGAAGAATAGGAAAAGAAAGGAAAAGGGAGAAGAAGAGGAAGAAGAAAAGGAAAAAGAGAGAAAAATAAAAAGGTGAAAGATTAAAATGTGCATTTAGGAATTTTGTATTCGACTATTAATTGTATAAACTTGATAGAGATTCTTTTAGGACTTAAATGAAAGCCTAGAAAGTCGCAAGTATATCTAGCAAGATTAGTTTAACTACTTAAACAATAGCATCTCTTCGACGCCATAGATTAAGTTAGAAGTCTAGGATAATTCTTAAGTTCTTATAATAAATGTAATACTGTCGATGGATTAAAACTGGTACGCAGGTGGATTAAAATTTGTGTATCGTCGTTTAAACTATTTTAAGGTAAATTTAACTATTCGGACAATTTGATTAATAGCATTTAAATTATAGAAATCCACCTTTGGTTATTTAAGGTCATTGGAACAAGTTAACCGGGTCCGATGATTTAAAAAGAAGCGAGTCGATTAAACTCATACGCATACGGATTTAATTAGAGTACTATAGTCTAAGACCATTTTGATTGCAGATTTAAATACCCAGATAAATTGATTAGGTCCATCTAAATAGTAGAAGACCAGTAATCAATATTTACGATGATTAGAATAAATGTATTGCCATCTGTAAAATAAAGTTGTAGCATGTACCAATTTAATTGATGCATTGTTAATTAAATCATTCAAGATTATAGCTAAATACTTAATTAGCCGGGATAGTGTTAAATCATAGAATTTTCCTAGTAAACATTATTGGATCCTAAAAATAAACTAATTGATGCCGTGGCTGAAAATTGCACGCATGCGGAGCAAACGATCATAATATCATTTAGATCATTATATTACGCGTTTAAATGCCCAGCTAAATTTTGTTAGTCGAATATAAACTGTGGAAATCCACTAATAACTATTCTAAATTATTAGAATAAATTAATAGCTGTTAGAAGATTTAGAACTGGTCATGACGACTAGAATAACCTGTACCAAATTAAAATAGTAAGCCAGGATTTAGAAGTTGTGCCGCCAATTAAACTGGTACGTAGTAATTTAAATAGCATAAGCCGTAGCAATTCGCATCTAGCTAAAATAAAACTTGGAGATCGTGCGAAGACGCTTTAGTATAATTTAATTAATAGTACTAGGAATTAATAAAAACGTTGGGCATGCCTACTAGATCAACCATATCTCAGGACGCTAGTGCGATGATGTCGAGTGACGAGTAGTGTACCGAAATTAACCTTGATTACCACGATCGGATTAAATTAATCAAAGTCTTACCTTAGGAGCACAAGCACATCGACACCTCATATGTTATTATATTTTCGTAAATTAAGTCGTAGTCGACGTATTTAATTGCAGGCAACAACCAAGCTACGGGAACGACTTCACCTGATCCTAATTGAATCTGAATATATGGTTAAAGTTCAGGCAAGCATTCCTTTGATCAAAGCTTCTGAGTATATTTCGTAAAATAAGTATTTTGTATTAATCTAGTATCACCCTGCATGAAATAAATAAAAGATTATTTAAATCGAGAATTGGCAAGAGATAAGAGAAAAGAAATGAATGGCAACTGATGGAGCAGTTGGCCATTAAAGTTAAGTAAGAAGGTGGGCAGAGGTTGCCAGGGCAGGTCATGAGTGGGAAGGTGTGGGACCTCTGCATAAGCATAGAATATAAGGAATTACCAACTTCGTCCGTGTGAACAGACCGTATCAAACCGTATCAGCCAACATCCCGTTTTTACGGACAGATTAGTAGCTCTATCAAAGTGTTATATTCTCCACATGGGTAAGTATTTATTAAGCCGTTGGGAGAACCCACACGATCCGGGCCAGCACTTGGGTGCCGGGTGGGGGACCCCGTGGAGGAACCCACAAGATCCGGGCCAGCAACTGGGTGCCGGGTGGGGACCTCCACCACCGCAGGAACCCACACGATCCGGGCCAGAACTGGGGTGCCGGGTGGGGGATGCAAGGCGCATATATTAGCGCGGGTGGAGGTTGGGGTAGGACGAGGTCCGTGGGCGCCGAGCGAGGGTGAGAAACCATCTCGGGCCGCCCCAACCAACAACTATATCGAGGTCGGTGGGCGCCAGGCGAGGGTGAGAAACCACCCTGGGCTGCCGGCTAAGAATAGTTGGGTGGAGATATAATTACTGAGATAGATGCAAACGTACTGTACTCTGGTCTGGGCGCCGCATCTAAGGAATTGCGGAAATCCCTAAGCCACCAGGATCAAGAGTGGTGTTGGGTAAAGTGATACAAGCTTGCGCAATGCTATCCAAATCATGAATTCATGCCTGTCTCCGGGAAAGGAGAATTACGGAAACTTATGGGGGGGTTTTGCTGTTCATGCGTATGTTCAGTAGTTTTCTAATTAATAAATCGGACTGCTTTTAAAACCAACAAACCTTATTTGCTATAAGTCATGGAAATGACAGGGATGATGAAAAAAAAAAGAGTGTTAAGAATGAACACGAGACTAAAGAGAGGAATTGAGATTCCTACACGTGTAAATGATGGGCATTTTATGCATTTTGTATTATAACGCTTGCTGAGTACGTCTGTACTCACCGTTGCTATAATCCCCCCTTTGCTTAGGAGCATGTCAGATCAGAGGATGGCTAAGATCAGGAGAAAGCTACCTGGATGGAATACTGGGGACTCGGAGTACAATGGGTATAAGGTGGACATTCCGTGTGATCGTTATTGAATAGGAAGTAGTTAGAATATTTTGTCTAAAGATTGTAATATTTAAGCCCTTGAGGCTTTGTAATAACTTTAGCCCTGCGTGGCGATATTCTTGTAATATCATATTGTGTCTCTAATTATTGTTCTGCTGCAATACTCTGATAGGCTTATTATTCGTTAGAGCGATGTTTTATCGGCTAAAACGAATAATAATCCGTTGACTAGCGTTTTTACCCCATGGTAGAAATGCGGGTCGTCACATCAGTCGATCCAGCAGCGGTCAGGTGGCACTGGCCATGGGCAGCGACGATTTGAAGCATCGCGACAACGAGCCAAGGTGCGGGCTATGGTGAGCCATAGAGTGCGGCGATGGCTCCCAGTGACCCGAATAGATGGCTAGGTACGTGCATTAGATGCAAATTGGAGATAAGTACATGTACTATATTATGTTTTGAATGTGCTGCTACTCACTTCCCTTCGGGAGTGGCTCAGGTGCTGGGGTCCCTGCACATAACCATGTGCAAATGTGTTCATATGGCGACACATGTCTCCTAAAAAAATCAAAAAATACTTTTAAAAAACAAAAAATCCAAAAAATATTTAAAAATATTTTTGATACTTAAAAAGTACTTTAAAAAAATACTTTTATTAAAAAGTATTTTTAAGTGCTTAAAAATTACTTTTTAATAAACGTATTTTTTAAGTACTTAAAAAAATACTTTTTACAATTTTTTGGATTTTTATAGTATCTTTTTGATTTTTGGGGAACACGTATCGCTATGTGGGTATGTGCAGGGGCACAGCACTGAGCCGCTCCCCTTCCCTTCGGAGTAGGGATCACACCACTATAGAATTCGACAAATACATAAGCATCGTGCGGACGAGAGAGATTTGCATGACAGGGGAACTTCTGTGTTGACAGGGGGTACACCTATGTGGAACAAGGTAAGATATTTTGTTGCTTTTATTTCTTCTAGTAGATAATCTTTGTTCCTATATTAAAGTGATGTCTAGCTTGCGTGGATTATTGACGGGTGACGGATGTCATAGGATACATAGGGGCTGTTTGGTTGTCTGCATCGGGGTGGCTCGCACCAGCGTATACAGGGAGATGATGTTTGGTCGCCTGCATCAGGGTGAGAGCCTGCACGAGTGGATGCAAAAAATCAACTGGAGCCAGGCTGAGGAGAAACGCGGCTGAGGACTTTCTCTACTCAGCCTGGCCACGCTCATGCAGCTGCATCAACTCATGCAGACAACCAAACAGGCCCATATAAGCCCGATTATTGACGGATCCAGACTTCAAAGCCATGCAAATTTGAATCAAGTAGGACTCGACCGCAACAGTAAAAGTGTTGAAGAGTAGTTTGTGCCAATGGTGAGTTGAACGATGTACAAGCAAACTTCTTTTTTTTTAAAAAAATAAAACAATGTACAAGCAAATGGTTTGATTTCTTGCCATCGAATCCACCTTGAACAGAGGCCACCAAGGTGATAGAAGCCATGATGTCTTTTGAGGGATGTTTCAAAACTTAGTAATTTTGCAAGAAATAATGTAATTATTACAGATTTTCGCTGAGCTTCTGTGTTCCAAGCGGGACCTTAATAAACTAACATCCATGTTCAAGCTAGAGATTAGGATTGATTTGGCGTATAAGCCTATAAGTGGAAGAGGCATTTATCATTATCATCCAAGACATGTTTTTAGTTAGTTGGGCTAAATTTAACAGCTCTCCGCTCTGTGTCCAAATATTGTTATAGAATTTGTACGATTAAACTTTTTAAACTTTGGCTACCAATATAAACAAAAATTATTTAGGTTGGTCGTACGAATTCAATATTAGCATATTTGTCATTACAACATTAGGGGAAATATATTTTACTATTACATTTATAAGACCTCGATAAGGCATTATGCTCAATAATTTTTTTCAATCAAAGATCGTACTTCAATTTCGTTTCTGAATTTGTAAAACTTTAATCTTCTATTATCGTTTCTAATGTATCTTAAAATGTAAACAGCCAACAAAATATGTAAAAGATATTCTGAACCATTTAAGACTATAAAATTATAGCAAATTTGGCTGCGCAAATACGCTCATCTAAATTAAAGATAGCAGGAGTCCCTCTCTGCGCGCGCGCATGTGTTCAGGTTTTAAACAAGGATCTCCTCTTGTAAGATCATATGGAGGTCACCCCATGGCTGTGATGAGTAATTGACTTTTGTATTATAGTATATGTGGATGTTGAGTTTAGTTTTTGAGGATTTTGGGAAATATCGCTTTTTGTCTGATGACTTTGTAGTTTACGAGTTTGTCTGACTACGAGTACTAAAGTATTCAAAGTTTATGAATTTGTGGTCGGATGGTTCGATCGGCCTTGTATTGATCGGTCCGATTGGTAGGTCTGATCGACAATTGTGCGAGATCGATAGAACAACCATGGAATGTCAAGCATAGTAGATCGACCACGTCAGGACGAGCACGACAGAATGACCACGGATGGTCATAGCTTCACTAGCTGGTCGATGTTCGTAGCTGACTACCTGGTAGGTGATCAGTAGTTGAAAGCCTTTGCGATTGGTAGTCATAAGCCTTGGCGATCGGTAGTCGTAGCCTTTGTGATCGATGGTCGTAGCGATTTATTATGCTGGTCGTTCGCCTCTCGATCGGTACTCATAGGCTTTGAGAACTTCAACTTTTGTTATCTCTAAATGTCTCGAGTATTCGTGTTAGACCAGCCAACGGTCTGACCGGCCTATTCTTAGCGGTCAGACTAGCTTCTCTCGGTGGTCTGAGATTGTTCTCTGAAATTCTTGGAGTTTGGTCATGACTTGACCTAGGTGTTGTTGCCTGTGTGTACATAGGTTTATTGTTTGGTTCAACGATAAGGATCAGTAATTTAGGTGCATACTTTTTGCATTATGTATTGTATGGATTAATTATGCAAATTAATGATATTTGTGTATCGTGCGGTGCTACGTGACGGTTTGTTTGTTGGTGTTTGTTGTAGTACTTTGGAGCTAGGTCACAGTGATGCGTAGGAGAACTAGGACTAGGTACAGGGTGGTGCTGAGGTCCAAAACGGTCAGGAAGACGCCGAAGATGACTGAGGCTTGCGGAGTGGTTGTAAGCTGGAATGACGAGAAACCAGAGCAAGATCTACCGGTGGTGGACATGACATGCAATGTCAAGGTGGACTGGGACTAGGCTTAGGGAGGAGTTAAGGTCTAGACGATCAAGAAAGCAGGTGCTATTATGCACGAGGAGAAGCGTGTGATGCGCCAAGTGACTTGGGTTGTTTGCAAGCGAGGATGGTTTGGTGGGATTCAGACGCGTGAGAGGCTTGGCAGCAAGTTATTGGGGCCACATGGAAGATGGCGAAGCATGGGCGATACTTCGTGACAAATGAAGCGAGAAGCTTCGAGCAAGGCAGTAGAAGGGCATTTTGGTAAATTGCCTAATATGGAAAAGTGGCGTTGTGTGAAACCGCATTGTTGGTCTAAGTGGTTCAGGTCTTGTGTGTGCTAAAAATGTGAAGTGGATCAAGTATCAATTCACTAATAGGTTAATGGTTGTGAGCAGCTTTGAGAAGCGTGTATAAGAGAGTAAAACACGGTGTTAGATAGGGTTAACGGTTTATCCCTGGTTTAGCCTAATGGATAGATCCATTAAATTTTGGTTTAGGTTGTGAGCCTATATAAGGGGAGGAGAGGCAAGAGCTAACGTTGAGAAGGATGGCCAAGCCTTTTGGTTGCTAGCGCCTCCTCCCTCCCATAGGACATAGGTTAGAGAGTGGGTTATGTGCTCTAGGCTTAGAGCTCTATCCTCCTGAGTGGAGAGACTATAAAACCAATCATCTCGAGTAAGCAATGCATCAACCTTCGATCTACATTTTTGTGTATCTTTTTGTTTGATTGATTTTGCTCTAGTTTAAGTTGGTTTTTCTTTTCTCAACCCCTTTCTAATCTTGTTCTGTTGTTCTTGTTTCAATTGGGTTAATCTCTCTTCTGTCCCTCTCTTGATCTTGCTGTGCCAAGGACTTGGACGAGATAGTGATAATCTCTTGAGATCGACCTCCAATCATTTAGGCACTTCAATAGCAAGTTTATCAAGAAATCATGTGATTACTTGATTTTGGCCCCGTCAGGTGATTTCTTGATCTGGAGGTTTTTGGCTTGATTTCATTGATTCTCTGACTCCCTGTGACATGTGGGAATATAATCAAAGCCATCTTGGCTATCTTTGACCTACGAGCAAGTTCTAATCACCAATTTTGGTTTTAGATCTTAGTTCATGCGTGGTTACTCAAATTGCCAAAAGGTCTCATGTTAGTCATGGATTTTTTGATTCAAGATTGGAATAGCCTCCTGAGACATTAAGCACTATGCATCCAAAGTTTCATGGTTTTTGAATCTTTCAATCAAAAGTTATGTGGATTTGCATATTTGCGGTCGTGCTGAAACTTCTGTTCATCTAGTAGCAACGGTAGTACCGTAGGCTGAGTAGCAGTAGTACCATAGCTCATGGTCTCAGACCACTTTGGTTTTTGACCATTCATTGGTCATCGACCTCACTGGTCAAAGTTTGGCCTACTTCGACCACATTGGTTTTGATCACTCAATGGTCGTAGACCACTCTGGTCATATTCTGAACTGTTATGACCACACACAGGTCTTCAACCACATGTATTTTCTGACCGCACTCTGGACATTGACTATGGAGGTGTCAACCATTCATTGGTATTCGACCACGTAGGTTATGATTACATCGGTCTTTGACCACGTTGGTTTTCCACTACTCATTGGTTCTCGACCACGCTGATCTTTTGACCGCACGCTGGTCATCGACCACGTTGGTCTTCGACAACGTTGGCCTTCGACAACTTTGATTTAAACCATGTTGATTTTCAATCAGGTTGCGCTCAGCTTTGTGGACCTCCGACCACGTAGTCGAAGTTCAACCACATTGTTTTCTGACTAGTTGTCAAATTTCGACCACATTGAACTTCCAACTGGTAGTCAATTTTTTACCACGTTGTCAGATTCCGACCACGTTGAACTTCTAACTGGTAGTCAATTTTCGACCACGTTGTCAGATTTTGACTACATTGTTTTCCCTGCTAACTGGTTGTGTTTAGCTCTGTTCTCTGTCTTTTCAAGTTGTACACGGCTCTGTTTCTTTGGCTTTCAAGTGTGATTCCTACCCTAATCTTTGTAGCTATCAGAGAAAAGGATAAGTGAATACTTAGGAGAAAAATTTAAAGGTGCCATTCACCCCCCTTTGTTACCTATTTGGTACTACAATTGGTATTAGAGCCATGTTTGCTCTTTGTTTGATCTTAATCGATCTTGAGCATGTCAACTAGTTGGGAAACTTGTGAGCTCTTCTTTGCATCTTGTCGGGGTATTTTTTCCAATGATGTCATTTGTGACAAAAGGCTTGAAATCAATTAGAGAGTGATTTTATTTGCAAGAAACCACAAGTGTGAGCTTTGTGGTACATTCTTTACCTTTGGTTGTTAAAGTTTCAGGGAGAAAAAGATTTTGAAGTCCATAGATGATGATGATGATGATGATATTGACAAGGAGAACGAGCTTCGACTCATCATGAGCAAAGTAAAACCTCATGTGATCTTGGTTTTGTCCAAGATGAATATGCTTGCTCTTAGGGATAATATGAGATGCCTAGATAATATGAATACTAAATTGCTTGATGATGATTTTACTGGGTTGGAATCTCATTTATTATGTGAGATTATGAGTCTTTACTTGTGGATGCTGAAATTTTGAATACATATCTTGCATGCTTAAAATCTAAAAATGAGAAATTAAAATTGACTCACCGCACATTTATAGAGGAGCTTGAGATTGCTAGGATGGAAATTAGTGAGTCAAGTGCTTCTGTTCATAATTATTGTATAGCCTTAAGTGTTTCACCTACTGTTAGCCTAGCTTCTCTTGATTTTTGTACTAGCTATGTTCCTCTTGTTGATCCAATTTATTGGTTGCTTTCTGTTTTTCCATCTCTGGCATATATTGTCCTTCTTTGAGAGATGGTGTAAATACTTTGAGGAGAGAGCGTGTTGATATAAGAGATGGATCTTATGACTTAGTCACCTCCTTGCATTTGTATTTGGATCCTTCTAGTAGTGAGCATGGTTCTCTCGATGTTGGCACTTGTGTCATAGCTTTAAATGCTTCTACTTTGGCTAATGCGACTCTTGTTGGATCTTCTAGTGTTGTTCAAAAGATTTTTAGAAATGACGGTGGTTCTACTTCTTTTGGTACTGCTTCATGCAAAAATTAAGTACCATTGCACCCAATGCAAGAAAGATGGACACAAGTTGAATTTTGCTCTCATCGTGCCAAGCACGAATGTCGAGTGCACCATCAAGATTATGCTTCTAAGTCTCTTGGTGTTCATAGTCTTGCCCATGACATGAACAACCAAGTGCAGAGCATGAAACCTCGATTTTGGAAGCTAAAGCAAAGTGAAAACCTTGCTGTTTTTGGGTCTGGACCTAGGGGAGCAGTCATACCGCTATTACCCCTACAGTCAGACTGCAAGGCGGTCAGATCGGCCGACCAATGGCGGTGTGATCGTCCCTGAGGTGACTTGTCCCTCTTTTCTTTGTTTCAGTAGGATTCTGGATATGTGTCATGTGGTTCTTATGCCTTTGTTTTTGGTCCACATATTGTCCAAAGGAAGATTTTTCATCGTTTCTCAAATGGTGGACCTCGTTCTCCCCATCGAGGTGCGCACCTACGGCAAGGAGGAGTTGTGAGTTCTTTTGGGCTTTTGTTGGTTCTCATCTTGGTGCTTTCAAGTAAGGTACTCTCCACTTTTTTAGAGATGGCACTCGTTTTACTTATCAAGTTGTCCACTTGTGGCGTGCCTTTAAGATTGGATTTTCTTACATGAACCATATTTTGCATCATGTTAACTCGCATACTTCTAGTGTTTGGGTGTCTAAGTTTTGGGTTCTCAAGTACTTGATTACTAACTCTTCAGGATCCAAGACTCGGGCACTTCGTTCTTCTCATATGTAGGCACCGAGGCACAGGATGGAGAATATGTAATTGATTGGGCTCTAGTCTTTTACTTCATCATGTGATTGGAACATTTGTTAGTTCTCCACTCTCTTTGATGGCCTCTAAGAGGCATATGCTTTCACATTTGGAATTTCCACCTACTTTGTGAGTGACCCTACACCTTCATGCCCTCGTATTCATATTTGATCATAATTGGCATGTTATGTTTGTCCATGTGCTCACTTGTACCATTTTGGCATGTACTACTCATGTTATTTTCTTGTCATGCTTTTATGTGTATTTTTCTTAGGTATTCATATGTCATGTTATATGCATTACTTTATTGGATGCTTAAGCTTTGACTTGACTTCATAAGCATAAGTTACTTGTTGAATATGTGTATTAGAAATCAAGTATCATCATAACTTTGTGATTCGTTGTATCTATCCTATTTTATTTCTTACATCTTGCTTCTTATGTCTATTCACTATTATTTATACATGTTAGCATACTTTTCATGATTTTTGTTTGTCATGACATATGTCTACATGATGTGTGTTTGATTATGGATATTTTGAGTTTGTTTATATCTTAGATAGTTTTCTATGTCATGATTATATGTTTATTCATGCCTTCTTATCTTTTTGGTTCATGTGTATATGCTTATACTTGTATTCATGCTAGCATATACTTTTATGACTTTTCCTTATCACCTACTATGTGTGTATGATTGTGATTCATTGAGATGTATGTATGTCTTGAACTTATTCATTTCTGTCCTGGCATGAAAGTAGTCTGTATGACATCTTAGTAGTTTTATATTGTGCTTATGCCTAGATATCATAAAAACTTGATTAGTCCACAAGCTTCTTCCAGATTTAGTTTGCACTAGGCTTTGTTATTCTAGATGCTCTGATGAGGGCTAGATTGAGCTTATGTGAGGGTGTGTTCTCATGTATTCTTTGTTATTAGTACTTGTGATGCTACTTTTGTTGTCATGTGTCTTAGTACTGGATCCATGCTTGTATATCACTTACCCTAGTAATAGGACAACAATTATTCCTATGTTTAAGTCACAGGTTGTAGATGTGAGGGAGAGACCATATGGCTTGTGTGGATGTTTTGGGTCTCTCATCTTCTTTGAGCTTCTTGTGGAGGTTTCTATTGATTTCACAATGCAGCTTTGGTTAGCTTCCACCACATCAACTACACCACATCGACTACACCACATCGGAGGTTTGCTCCCTTATGACTTTCAGTTTCTTGCTTATCACTACTTGATTTCACATAGCATTCCTGTTCTAGTGGTAGGAAGGGTCTGTCTGGATAGATAGGAACTAACTTTACATAATTTTGTCTCAGTCACACCTCTTATTCAAATGGTTATGTATGATTATTTACTGCCTAGTTTGAGCTTTCTTCTTGGCCACTAGTGTCTTGTGTTATAATAGCTAGTGTTACTTTTTGCTCCATGGTATGAGGTTATAGGCTAGAGACCATAAGGGAAGGGTGTGTCTGGGAGTCATCTCGTTGAGTTTGAACCCTCATGTTCTGGATTTTACGCCTAAATTCTTGGTTCTTCTCAATTTGCCTTCTTTAGGGGGAATTGGAGCTTTCTTCTTTTCAGGCTGCTTTTCAGGGGGAGCTTACTCTTATGCATTCATTTGTATTATATTGTATTTTAATTTCAGCATGCATTGTATATACATGAATGCTTGCACAAATAATAGAGCTTTGACTATTATTCTTGTGTGACATGATATCTTCTTTACATCTTGCCATGTCTTGTACTAGCTTGTTAGATTTATCATGTCTTTCTATGTGTAGCTTAGTTTTTGCCATGCTAGCTTTATTAAATGTGAATAACTTGAATTAAATCATGTTTTGTTGGATCATGTGATTAGTATGGCTCTAGTGATCCTTTTATGATTCATGCCATGTCAAATAACCTAAGTTGAGTCTTGAATCTACATTAAGCTTTAGATTAAGCTATGCTAGTCCATTAGTGAAGAATGTGTTAGTATTAACTCTCTATTCTTGAACTAAGTCAAGAAAATACAAAAAGATCTCTTTTGTGCGAAAAACTGATCTCATCGATTCTTTCTCATGAGACGGCTTATCATTGTACTAAGCATGAAGTCAGAGGGAGTTTTGGATGACCAAGATCGCTTCCTTAAACTTTTTTGCTTGGAGTGATCATATAAAGCTTGAGATCTAGCACATGGCTAAGAAAACAAAATCTTGTGAAAAATGGTTGAAGCCAAACATAAATTTCTAAAAATGCCAAATGTGCTGAATTGCTCAATTACAAGTGATATCTAGTGCTTGAACACAATGTCTCAATCTTGAATTTGTAGCACTCTTGGTTTCACTTAGAATATTGACATGGCTTGACTCATTTTTGGATATCTTTAGCTAGACTATGATCTCGAGTGACTTGATATGTTAAACAATCCATTTAATTTTAGATTATGGCTTATTTGGCTTTATTTTGACTATACATAGTGAGAGACCATGTGGAGGTATCCCCATGTTTGTGATGAGTAATTGACAGTTGTGTTAGTGAGTTTGAGTTTGTTTTGGGTATTCTAGGGTTGAGTATCTTTCATTTATGGTATTGTTGATATGATGTTTCGTGCGGTGCTATGTGACGGTTTGTTTGTCTGTGTGACTGCAGGACTTCGGAGCTAGATCATGGTGAGGCGAGGAGGACCGGGACTAGGCACAGGAGGTGTTGAGGTCCAGACGGTCGGTGATGCCGAAGATGATCGAGGCTGCTGAGGTGGTTGCGAGTCGGAAGACGAGGAACCGGAGTTGGAGCTACCGGTGACGGACACGACGGGCGACGACGAGAGAATCGGGACTAGGCTCAGGGAGGAGTCGGAGGTCCAGACGGTTGGAGGTCGGTTGCGGTCGTGCGCGACGGAACAGACCAGGACTAGACTCAGGTGGAGTCGGAGGTCTCGGTCGGTGTCGGGTGGACACGACGGGTAGCGGCGAGTGGATCGGGACTAGGCTCAGGGAGGAGCCGGAGGTCCAGACAGTCAGAATGCCGGGTGCGGTCGTGTACAGCGAGGTGGACCAGGACTAGGCTCAGGGAGGAGTCAGAGGTCCAGACAATCAGGATGCCAGGTGCGGTCGTGTGCAACGGAGCGGACCGGGACTAGACTCAGGGAGGAGTCGAGGTCCAGACGGTCAAGGTACCGAACGCGAGAAGCTTCCGGGAAGGCGCTTGAGGGGCAAATTGGAGATTTAACTCAAGCCATAAGTTGGAGGCTGTTTTTTCCCTCCAAAAGATTGTGTTGACTTTCTTGCCTCATATGTGTGAGAGGTGAGGGAGTGGATGTAGTATGACACTTCTTGTTTTGCTTATTTGGTGTGAGCCTTTGCCTTCAAAATGTGGTGAGGGAGGCCGCAGGTTGAAACTTATTCGTGTAAGCAAAAGAGATGTGAGCAGAGAGTGAGCTGGGAGTGCTCTGTGTGTATGAGTGTGTTCCTTTCTCAAGCATGTAGTGAGAAGGTAGCATTTCCTTTACTCAACTGCGTATGGGGACGTAGTGAGTGGTTGTAAACCTCATGTAATCATTCATTGCAATGAATCCTTTTGAACTCTCATGTGTTTCAGTTCGCTTCAGTTTCTCTGCAGCTCTCTGTTGACTCTTTTGATTTTGAGTGAATCTTGTTTGGAGAGATGGTTTTTGGGAGTGCTTTGTGATGGGAATATGCCTCAAGACCATTTGGTCAGATAAACTCCCAAGAGCCCAATGGAAGAATCAAAGATTCTCTTTTCACTTGTTCTCTGAATTTCCTCTGTTTATGCAAAATTAGGGTTTGTTGTCAGGGGCATCTTGGCTCTATTGATTTCGCCTTGGGAGATGGCTTAAGATTTGTGCATGTGTACCCTGAAGTCATTCCCAGGATATTTCAAAGTTTCATGTGCAAAGGATGGAAGAATCACGAGAAATCTGAAAATTGGACTCTCCCTCATTTCATTTTTCAGATTTTGCTCAAATCTTGATTCCCTGCCCTTTTTGGTTGAATCCTATGTTTCCTAAGGCCCTATTGCTATTTAGATTAAAGTCTCCTTGAGCTAGTCTAAAAAGAACCGAAGAATTCCATCAATTTCTCTGCTTTTTGAAGTTGTGTAAAAATCAGCCCTGCTTTCAGCTGAGAAACCCGAGTTCTAGGGTTTGGGCCGGTCTGACCGGTCCATGTATGGCGGTCAGACCGGCCACCTAACGGCGGTCAGACCGCCCAAAGCACTGCGGTCTGACCGCTCTGGCCTGGTTCCTCTGATGTGCCTTTAGGTTCTATTTGTTGATTTGTCTGCCGATGTTCTCTAGTTGCCAGTGAGCTTGGGCATGCCTTCTTCGTAGCTCTGTAGCTATCGTAGAAGAGTGTCCTTTTAGTGGCTACTTGAGGGGCGATTTTTAAAGGGCACCATTCACCCCCCTCTGTTGCCACATCCGATCCTACAATTGGTATCAGAGCCGGTTAGCTCTTCTCGATAGATCTTAACCGGTCTTTGAGCCATGGCAACAGACAAGTATTCCACCAAGCCCCCGATCTTCGATGGGATCGACTATCCCTTTTGGTAGTGTCGAATAGAGACCTACATACAGGCTTAGGGCTATGTGATTTGGCGAAAGGTCAAAATTCGCTTTGTTGTTCCTGCCGATGAGAACATCAATGTGGCAAACATGCCCAATGTTGAGGCAAATGCTAAGGCAAGGAACATCATCATCCAAGGTTTGAGCCGAAACGAGTTTGATCGCATTTCTCATCTTACGTCGGCCTTTGATATTTGGGTGACCCTCGATGCTTACCATGAGGGCACCACCCAAATAAAGACGGTACGACAGGACCAGTTCAAGCGAGATTAAAACAAGTTTGAAATGCTCGCTGGATAGTCCTTTGATGAGTGCTTTGCGAGGTTCACAAGATTTTGAGTAACCTCCGAGCGGTCGGTCTCACATACCCCGACTCGGACAACACTCGTCTCACATATCCCTGTTGTAATCATTCATCTCTCTTCCTCAGTATCAATCTAAGATGGTTTTATTTGAGATGGACTGATTTCTTGTGCTCTCTGTATTTTACCTGTATCGCTTGGCCATTTTCAGTTCTTGTGTTTGAGAGATGAAATCTTGATTAATTTCTTGCCAAGTGGTTTGCTCTGTGATGGGAATATGCCTCAAGACCATTTGGTCAGATAGATTCCCAAGAGCCTAATGGAAGAATCAAAGAATCACTCTTTTCAGCTCATACCCAATTTCCTCTGTTTTTGCAAAATTAGGGTTTGATGTCAGGGGCATCTTGGTTTGTGTGGTTTCCTTTCAAAAGATGGCCTAAGACTTATGCCCTGTTGTTGTGAAGACACCTCCAGTTGAGATTCACAAGTACATGAGCAAAAGACTTGAGAGTGAGGAGAAATTTGAAAATCACTCTGTTCTTTGTCAAAGTTTCAGATTCTTGGCTAAAATCTTGATTCCTAGCTCATGTGATGTAATTTCTTGTTTCCTAGAGTCTCCAAGCTATTTAGATCAAGTTCTTGACCTTTTGGCTCGAGAAGAAAAGAAGAAAAATCACAAAATCCTTGATTTGAGCAAGTCTCTGAATTTTTAGAGCTGCTGACTGCTCAGTTCACGAGAGACCGGTCAGACCACAAACCCTAGCGGTCTGACCGGCCAAAGGTTGGCGGTCTGACTCGAGTAGGGCGGGCGATCAGACCGGCTCCATACCGGCAGTCTGACCGGCCCCATAGCAGCAGTCTGACCGGCCCTGGGAGTGCAGTCTGACCGCCCGATGCATTACATTCAGACCGCCCTGGCTGTTTCACACTGGTTTGAATTTTTTTCTTTGGCTCTTCTTATTTGCCTCGTGTGTTAGAGTTTCCAGTGAGCATGAATGCTTATCCTTCATAGCTTTTGTAGCTATCGGAGATAAGTGTCTTTTTGTGGATACTTGATGGGCGATTTTTAAAAAGACACCATTCACCCCCCCTCTGTTGCCATTTTCGATCCTACACGGCTGTGCGTGCACATGCCTTCCGTTCTTCTGCTATTGGTTCTTCTTCTACTCCCTTACCTTCTGCCTGTCTCTTCTTCCCCTGCTCTTCTTGCACCTCTCTCTTTCGGGAGTGTCAGTATCTTATGCACACGCTCAAGAGATTTGTAGGAGGCAAGAAAAAACTAAATCTTATTTTAGACCAATCCAAGATTTGCAAATTCAATCAAGGTCTAGGATACGATTTTTCTGAGGATGTTAGAAGCAGGTGTGATCGAGGTCGAGCCCAGAACTAAGAAAGTTCAATTCAAATCAACGGGTTTTGTCCAAGGGATCTCTGACAGTAAGGTGGTTTCACCTGTTGTTTCGACCTCTCAGAAGGCGAAGCCTTATCATGATACTTCTACCTCTCAGAAGGTGAAGTACCATTGTACCTTCTGTCAGAAGGATGGACACTCGGTCGAGCGATGTTTCAGGCGTGCCAAGATCGCGCGTAGAGACCGTATTGAGGCTCTTAGGCGTATTCAGGGTCAGCCCCAGACCTTGAGTGCACCTAAGACCAACACGAGGTCTAGAGTTGCTTCAGCTGATGGGTTTGGGCAGCATCGATGACTTGGGTTTTCTGAGTTTTTTGGTTTTCGTCCTCGATATGCCTCTGGTCATGACTTCCGTCGTTCTGAGGATAGATCTCATTTCCCCCGTCGAGATGGCTACCCACGGCGTGATCAGTGTGTTGTTGATGCTCTGACTCGCTCTCCCATAGCAGTCGGACCCAGTAACAGCTTCAGGTCTGCACATAGACCTTCTGTCTCTTTGAGCGACAGAGAGCGTAGGGTAGCTAGAGGTCAGTCGTGTGTGGATACTTCTTCTGCTTGACGTGTGACTCAGTATTGGGTTCCAAAATCTCTTTTGATTTATCCCAGTACTGAGCCTTTACTCTCTGTTTGACTCAGGTTCGCCGGGCTGGGAAGGGAGAGGTTTGGCTCGTGGACTCCGGTTGTTCTCGTCATATGACCGGAGATTCTCGTTGGTTCTCTTCCCTAGACTGTGCTCCAGGTGATGAGACTATCACCTTTGGAGACGCTTCGTCTGGGCGCATCATCGCTAAAGGTACTGTGCGCGTTAATGACTCTTTTATTTTAAAAGATGTTGCCTTAGTGAGTAAGCTGCAGTACAATTTGCTTTCTGTTTCTCAGTTTACTGATCACGGTTTGGAGGTGAGCTTTATGAAAAACGCTTGCAAAATTCTTGATTCTTCGGGTAGTCTGGTTTGCGGGATTTCTAGATATGGGAGGATCTTTCGTGCTGATTTTGTTGAGTCTTCTGGTGATCCTCTCAGGTGTTTAGTTGCTTTTGAGTCCCGTGACCTTACTTTCTGGCATAGGAGACTTGGTCATATTGGATTTGACCACTTGACTCGAGTTAGCGGCCACGATCTCATTCGTGGTATGCTGAAACTCAAGATGGTCAAAGATCTAGTTTGTGCTCCTTGCTGGCACGGCAAGATGGTTGCCGCTTCTCACCCTCCGGTCACAGTGACTATGACCGATGCACAAAGATAGCTGCTCCACATGGACACAGTTGGGCCAGCTCAAGTGCAGTCAACAGGAGAGAAGTGGTATGTTCTTGTCGTGGTCGATGACTTATCGAGATATTCTTGGGTGTTTTTCTTAGCCTCGAAGGATGAGACATATACCCATTTTCGGGGTTTGTTTAGTAGGCTTTCTGTTGAGCTCCCGGGTGCTTTATGAGCAATCTGCAGTGACAATGGCACGGAGTTCAAGAATTCCTACTTTGAGAGGTTTTGCGGTGAGACAGGTGTAGAGCACCAGTTCTCTTCTCCGTACGTCTCTCAGCAGAATGGCGTTGTGGAGAGGAAGAACCGTACCTTGGTCGAGATGGCCAGGACGATGCTTGATGAGTACTCTACACCGAGGAAGTTTTGAGCTGAGGCTATAGCCACCGCGTGCCATGTTGCGAACAGAGTTTTTCTCAGGGCACACTTTCATCGCACCTCTTATGAGTTGAGATATGGGCGAAAGCCCAGTGTATCTCATTTTCGCGTGTTTGGTTGCAAGTGTTTCATTCTGAAGTCTGGGAATCTAGATAAGTTCGAGTCATGTTCTTGTGATGGTATCTTTCTGGGTTACTTGACTTCTTCGCGGGCTTATATAGGGTCTGGAACTGTAAGTCTAGCAAAATGGTAGAGACCTGTGAGGTGACCTTCGATGAGGCCAGTCCGGGGACTAGGCCCGATATCTCAAGTTCTTTAGAGCAGTCCGAGACCATCTTTGCAGATGATGAGGACGATGGAGATGAGGGTTGTCTACCTGATCCAGTTCCTCATCCTCCCCTTGAGGTGGCTGCTTCCACCACTGCACCTCGGGGAGATCAGCCCATGCCTTCTGCTTCTTCTGGAGCTAGTGGCTCTGTTCCTACCTCATCAGCTTATGAGGTAGAGGCCACTTCTTCATCTCACCCATGTCCTCCCCGAAACATCCAAATAGACCATCCTTCTGAGCAGATAATTGGAGACCTCTTTGAGCGAGTCACTCGCTCAAAGTCTGGCATGTCGCATTTCTGTATCCATTCTGCCTTTGTTGCCACCTTTGAGCCCAAGGATATTTGTCATGCACTTTCTGATGAGTCTTGGGTCAATGCCATGCATGAGGAGTTGGAAAACTTTGAGAGAAACAAGGTCTGATCGCTTGTTGAGCCCCCTAGAGGTCACAATGTCATTGGTACCAAGTGGGTGTTCAAAAACAAGCAGAGTGAGGATGGGGTAGTCATTCGAAACAAGGCTAGACTGGTAGCTCAGGGCTTCTCCCAGGTTGAGGGTCTAGATTTTGAGGGGACCTTTGCCCCTGTAGCTAGGCTTGAGGCCATTAGAATCCTGCTTGTTTTCATAGCTTCTAAGGGTTTCAAGCTCTATCGGATGGATGTCAAGAGTGCCTTTGTTGGACCGAAATGGCGACAGAGGGGGGTGAATGTCGACTCTAAAAACTTGCCCCCCCCCAAAAAGTACTTACTTGCGACCCTCCTCTTTAATAGCTACAAGAAACAATGAAGAGAAAGACTTTAAGCTCTCTGGGACTTCAAGAAACCAAAGTAGAGAAAAGAGATTGAGATCCAAGAGAAAAACCAGGAGACAACACAAAATACAGAAGGGTCGGACTTGACCTGAAAGCACTGGGCAGTCTGACCGCTGGCATCTGGCCGGTCAGACCGGCCTAGTTCCGCCGGTCAGACCGCTCTAATGAGGCCGGTCTGACCGCTGTTGTCGGGCCGGTCTGACCGGCGGTCAGATCCTGGTCTGACCGGTCCCCTGGTACCAGGCCACCCGAGAGCAGACTGAAAATTCAGGAATATGGACAGTTTTCCAGATCTTCCAAAACCGAGGAATTTAGAGTTTTGCTCCCAAGATTTTTACTCCAGAGAAACACAGCACTAACCTAAATAGCAAGGGAGGTTTGGGAAGCGAGGGAAACCAACTCAAAACCTATAATTTTAGATTTTGGCCAAAATCTGAAAATTACAGGCAGCAGCAACGAAAACTCATATTCCCATTTCATCTTTGGTCCTTTGGCCCTGAGATTTTGAGGATAGCAAGTAAATAACCTCTGGACTCTAGGAACCAAGTCTCATGCCATCTCAAAGAGGGAAACAAGGTTTATATCAAACCCTAGAAAAGCTTGGAAAACTTCAGAGAGGGAAGCAAAAACCCAAAAATACTCAAGATTCACGAGTCCTTTGCACATGCGATTTTGCAATCAAGTTAGCAATATTCTCAGGATATGCCAGCAAGAATCTCAGGCCATTTCCTCAAGGGAAACAAGAAATTCATCAAAACCCTCAAAAAGGAAAGGATGAACAGAGGAGGCTGATGGAGAGAATCTGAGATTAAAAGTGATTAGCTCTTGGGAAAGTCTATCAAATGATCTTGGGGCATCATCCCAACATAGAGCAACCCATTTTGGGCCTTCTCGACGAGAAACAACAAGAAAACACAGAAACGCAAAAATCACCAAAAAGGAAAACGAAGAACAGACATGAGCACAAGAGAAAAACTCAGAGATTTCATTCCAACCAATCAAGGATTACAGATAAGTCCCCATACGCATGGACATTAGAACAAGAGGAATGATTACGTGGATTCTCAACTCATCCTCTCCCTCTCCCAAACTCAAGAACCACACACCCTACATGTTTCTTGGAAGAACACATACAGAGAGACACTTCCTGCTGCCCTCAACCACTAAAGCCTCAAAGCAAACAACCTCTCCAAAGCTTCTTTTGACTAAAGCAAACCCTAACTCTCTCCCAAAGCCATGAGGGGGCATGAAGCCACTCCCTCCTATTTATAACTTTTGGCTAACGGGTCTCCACCCCGTTACGCCCGCTAAACCCGAACGGAACCCGCTCCCGCTTGTGCAGCCTTGCGAAATTACCATTTCGCCCCTCCTGCACCTTCTGGGAAGCTTCCGCGCTCCTTGTCGTCCAAGCCTCGCAACCACCTCGAGTCTCCGCCGTCTTCGACACATCTCAACCGTTCTGACCTCGACACCGCCCGTGTCTAGTCCGATCCCTTCGTGTCTCGCCACGACTCCGCCTCGACGTCATGCAGCTATCACAGACAAGAAACACATCAAACAGCACCGCTCGACATATGAAAGTATAAATAGCATAATACTTACCCATGAAGAAGTCCAAACCTGTCGAATCAAAGAATAGACATCCTAATCCTATACGACCAAGTTTGACCAAGTCCGACCGAGCCCTATTGCACCACGCAACGTCAAGGTCTGAACCAACCAAATCAAACTCGACTTACCTAAACCGATGTCAATTACTCATCACACACATGGGATGACCTCCACATGGTCTCTCAGCCTTCCTCAATGGTTTTATTGAGGAAGAGGTCTATGTGAGATAGCCCCCAGGTTTCAAGAACCCCAAATACCCAACCATGTCTACAAGCTTTCCAAAGCTTTGTATGGACTTAAGCAGGCCCCTAGAGCTTGGTATGAGAGGCTTAAGTCCTACCTGTTGAGTCATGGGTTTGAGATGGGTAAGGTAGACAAGACCTGATTCATTCGTAGGCATGGCAATGACCTTCTGCTCGTCCAGATTTATGTGGATGACATCATCTTTGGCGGCTCTTCCCATGCTCTTGTTTCACAGTTCTCGGATGTCATGAGCACCAAGTTTGAGATGAGCATAATGGGCGAGTTGACTTTTTCCTTGGCTTCCAGATCAAGCAGACTCGGGAGGGGTACTTTCTTGCATCAGGGCAAGTACACTCGTGACCTCCAGAGACGCTTTGATACGAGTGATGGTAAGCTGGCGTCAACTCCCATGGCATCCACAGCTTCACTTGACCCAGATGAGGACGGCGAGCCAGTTGACCAAAAAGAGTATAGAAGCATGATTGGCTCCCTCTTGTACCTCACTGCCTCGAGACTGGACATACACTTCTCTGTGTATCTTTGTGCTCGGTTTCAGGCTTCTCCTCGCGTATCTCACCGTTAGGCGGTGAAGCGCATTCTTCGGTACCTTCGAGCTACCATTGACTATGATATCTGGTACTCTTTCTCATCCTGTCTTTTCCTTAAGGCCTATTCAGACGCAGACTTTGCTGGCTGTAGGATAGATAGGAAGAGCACTTCTGGCACCTGCCAATTCATTGGCACTTCTCTTGTCTCTTGGTCTTCTAGGAAGCAGTCCAGTGTTGCACAGTCCACCGCAGAGGCTGAGTACGTTGCTGCTGCCAGTTGCTGCAGCCAGGTACTTTGGATGGCTTCGACCCTGCGGGACTTTGGGTTGGTTATAAACAGTGTTTCACTCTTTTGTGATAACACTTCTACTATTAACATTGCTAAGAACCCAGTGCAGCACTCTCGGACCAAGCATATGGATATTCGATATCACTTCCTTAGAGACCATGTGGAGAAGGGTGATATAGTGCTCCAGTTTGTGGAGAGTGACCACCAGTTGGCTGATATCTTTACCAAGCATTTGGATAGCTCTAGGTTTTCAGCCTTGCGGGGAGAGCTTGGGGTGGTTTGTCCTTATGGACTGTAGTGAGGGGGAGCTTTGTGCTTTACTGCTTTATCTTGTATATTATGCTCCTGTTCTTATTTTGTTGCATTGCATTGGGTGCATTGGGTTAGTCCTCCTAGCATAGATTAGAGTGTTTCTCTCATCTAGCTGGTTAGACTTCTTCCTCTCATCTTGTGTCTAGGATGCTGCTTATTAGCTGTCTCTCTTCTCACTAGGTTGAGCTCACTCACTTCTTATAGGTTCTAACAAGGGTTGGACCACCCTTGGGTAGACAGGGAACATGTTTGCTCCTTAGTGTGTTAGACGAGCAGTTGATAGTCCTAGTGTCATATGGGGTAGATGAGAGTCAGTCTGAGTAATAGTATCCTCTATATCTTATCTATGCTTCCAGGACTGCCTTTTCTAATTTCTTTGCTAGCTTCTCAATTTTTAGCTTTGGTTCAGGGGGAGTTCATTTGGGAGCTTCTGGAGCTTAATATTGACATAACTCAACTTGAACTAAAAGTACATCATATGTTGAGGGGGAGTTGGATTTCCTGTATTTCATTTCAGCATTCTGCATTGTAATATAATTACATGGAGCCTTGATTATTATCCTTAGTTGACATGTTTACAATGCTTTACATCTTGCCATGATTTATACTTAATTGCTAGATTTATCATAACTTTATATGTGTCGTCAAGCCTTTGCCATTGATAAATTAATTAAAATTGCACAACTTGAATTAAGACATGTCATGTTAGCTCTTGAGATTAGTCTGTCTCTAGTTATCCTTTTATGATTCATGCCATGTCAAATAGGTTGAGTTGAGTCTTGAATCTTTGTTGAGCTTTAGTTTGAGCTATGATAGTTTCTTGATGAACCATGAGTTAATACAACTATTTAAGAAAGCAAAAAGATCTCTTTTATGTGTGAAAGAACTGATCTCACCAATTCTTTCTCATGAGACTGCTTGCCATTGCACTAGGCATGAACTCAGGGGGAGTTTTGGATGACCAAGATCATCTCCTTAAGCTTCTTGCTTGGAATGGTCGCATAAGGCTTGAGATCTAGCACATGACTAAAATTTTGGTTGGAAATGACCATGAGTTTTAAAGAAAAATATGTCCATTGTGCTAAATTTGCTTAGCTTCAAAAGAATCAAGTACTTGAATAAATGATTCATTCTTAAACTTGTAAGACTCTAAATTGACTCAATTCTAGCTTCTTGGTTCCACTTAGATTATTGACATGGCTTGCATCATCTTTGGATACCTTTTGCTAGACTATAATCTTGAATGGCTTGACATGCTAACAAATTCATCTAATTTTCAGATTGTTACTTATGTGGCTTGGTTTGATTATGCATTTTTTGTTATGATCTTGATAGCATTCATTTCAGTTATGGCTTGGTGTAATACTAAATGGTCATTTTGGATAATGTTCAAGGCTCTCATTGCTTAGATTGAATAAAATTCAGCCACTTCATCCAACATCATGCTATATTGTCTCTTTAGCGTCTTGATGATTTTATTGCCAAAAGGGGGAGAATATTGGAGAAAAAGCCACTTTTTGGGAGCTTTGGAGCCTTTGAGGAAAACTTGCTCTTTCTTTTGCTCATTTTGTCAACATGGTCATTAGCATCATTTTCTTTCTCTTGGACTATGTATGACTCTCAAACAAACTCAACTTTATGCGTTTTTTCTATGTTTGTCAATATACTCATCAAGGGGGAGATTGAGAGACCATGTGGAGGCATTCCCATGTTTGTGATGAGTAATTGACAGTTATGTTAGTGAGTTTGAGTTTGTTTTGGGTATTCTAGGGTTGAGTACCTTTCATTTATGCTATTGTTGATATGCTGTTTCGTGCGGTGCTATATGACGGTTTGCTTGTCTGTGTGACTGCAGGACTTCGGAGCTTGATCATGGTGAGGCAAGGAGGACTGGGACTAGGCACAGGAGGTGTTGAGGTCCAGACGGTCGGTGATGCCGAAGATGATCGAGGCTGCTGAGGTAGTTGTGAGTCGGGAGACGAGGAACCGGAGCTGGAGCTACCGGTGACGGACACGACGGGTGACGACGATAGAACCGGGACTAGGCTCAGGGAGGAGTCGGAGGTCCAGATGGTTGGAGGTTGGTTGTGCGACGGAACAAACCAGGACTAGACTCAAGTGGAGTCGGAGGTTTCGGTCGGTGTCGGGTGGACACGACGGGCAGCGGCGAGTGGATCAAGACTAGGCTCAGGGAGGAGCCGGAGGTCCAGACGGTCAGGATGCCGGGTGCGGTCGTGTGCAGCGGAGTAGACCGGGACTAGACTCAGGGAGGAGTCGAGGTCCAGACGGTCAAGGTACCGAATGCGGAAGCTTCCGAGAAGGTGCTTGAGGGCAATTTGGTAAATTGACTCAAGCAAATGAGTGGAGTGGGTGGATTTCTCCCAAATTTGGTTTGACCTCCTTTTGCCTCATATGGTGTGTAAGATGAGGGAGTGAAGGTTGTGTGACACTTCTTGATTTTCTCCTTTGGTGTGTGAGCCTTGGTGTTAAAAGGGGAGGTCAAGGGAGTAGTCTGTATGCATTCCAATAGAGAGTAAGCAATAGAGAGGAGCTCAGTGCAGTCTGTAGGTGTTGGGTCTCTCGTGTGAGTTCACCTCTGTTATGAAGCATGTAGTAAGGTGATGGAACTCCTGTGTAATCATTCCTCTTGTAATCATTCATGGTTATGATTCAATTTGAGGAGTTCTTTGCTTGGGCCATTTTGATTTCCCTGCATTACTTTGCTTGAGCCATTTTGATTTCCCTGCATTCTCTGTGTTCTAGCTTCTAGAGCATCCTCTTTGCCTTCTTGATATTGTTTTGATTTCTGGTTGAGGAGTTGCGAAATGGGTTGCTCTGTGATGGGAGAATACTCAAGACCATTTGGCCATTCCATTCCCAAGAGCAAATGAAGGACTCAATAGTTTTTGTCATTTCTGATTCTTGCGCTCATTTGCTCTGTTCTCAGGAAATTAGGATTTGATGTCAGGGGAGGTTTGGTACTTGTGATTTCTCACTGGGAATTTGCTCCTAGGTTGTTCTTTCTTGTCTTGAGGTTGTCTTCTGCTGTATTTCGGAGTTTCTTTGGGAGATGGCAAGAGGATCATGAGGAATCTTCACTTTTGCCTCTTTTGCTGTCAAGTTCAGCTAAAACTGAATTTGCTCATGAGATGGTGGATTTGTATGCAATTTCTTCTCCCTGAGGTCTCCAAGTTGTTTGATTTGTAGTTCTAGTAGTTTGATTGAAGAAGAGTAGCTCACTTTTGTGAAATTCCCGTTTTTCGGTTGATTGCTGTATCTTCTATTCAGTTTTTTCGGGCTGCGCTTTTGTCTGCAGGTGTTGCTCTCTCGATGGAAAGGTGACCGGTCAGACCGGTTCTAAAATGGCGGTCAGATCGGAGAGTTGCCGGCGGTCAGACCGCTAACCCTAGCGGTATGACCGGCTAGGGCACAGCGGTCAGACCGGGCGCTTTTAGGCGGTCAGACCGGAGTATCCGGGGCGGTCAGACTGGACCAGCAAGGGCGGTCAGACCGGCCTTGAGCCGGTGGTCTGACCGGCCCATATGTGGCGGTCTGACCGCCCCCCTGCAGACTGAGTTGTTCTCAATATTCTATGCTGTTGATTTTCTTGTTTCGGTTTTGCTCCTTCTCGCTTCTTTCTCGTATGTGTTTAGCATGAAGTTCCAGAGAGTTTGAGCCTTCCTCTTCGTAGCTTTTCATAGCTATCGGAGAGGAGACTCGCATGTGGATACTTGGGGGCATATTTTAAAGAGGCACCATTCACCCCCCCTTTGTTGCCATATCCAATCCTACACATAGTTTGTCATGATCTAAATAGCGCTTTCACTTTTTATGACTTGGTGTAATATTTGGAAAGTCACTTTGGATAATTTTCATAGCTCCTAAATGCTCAAAATGAATAAAATACAATTACTCCATTTCATTCATGTTTTATCTTCTTCCATGCATCTTGATGACTCTCTTGCCAAAAGGGGGAGAATGATTGAGAAAAAGGCATTAAGGGGTGCAAAAAGCATTAGGGGGGAGAATGCGTGGGATGAGTTGCAAAACTTGCTAACTGGAATCTAAAAATACCAAATGAGATATTTGAGTGAGGGGGAGCTTCATTGCATAGCATTTGCTCTTTTGCATTTTTGACTCATTATCTTGCTATGAAAATGGTCATGGTGAGCAATTGCTCTTTTTTTGGACCATGAGCAAGATTGGGATTTTGTGAGGTTTAGGTGTGATTTGGTGTTTTTGTAGAAAACTTGTTCTTTTTTGTTGTTTACTCCATTTCACACTTTGTCAACATGATCATGAGTTCGTTCTCTTCTTCTATTGGACCATGTGTGGTTTTTACAACTTATTGCTTTTCCTTTCAAAAATAAACTCATCTTCATGCCTTTTCGGTGTTTGTCAATACACTCATCAAGGAGGAGATTATGAGATCATGTGGAGGTCACCTCATAGTTGTGATGAATAATTGACTTTTGGATTAGAGTATTTGCAGAGGTTGAGTTTGGTTTTTAACAATTTTGAGAAAGATCATTTTTTGTCTAACGACTTTGTGGTTTACGAGTTCTTCTGACTATGAGTACTGGAGTATTCGAAGTTTACGACTTCGTGGTCAGACGGTTTGATTGGCCTTGTGTTGATCGGTCCGATCGGTAGGTCTGATCGACAATTGTGCGAGATCGGTAGAACGACCACGGTATGTCAAGTATAGCAGATCGACCATGGTAGGACGAGCATGGCAGAATGATCACGGATGGTCGTAGCTTCACTGGTTGGTCGATGTTCGTAGCTGGCTGCCTGGTCGGCAATCAGTAGCTAAAAGCCTTTGCGATCGGTAGTTGTAAGCCTTAGCGATCAATAGTCATAGCCTTTGTGATCAATGGTCGTAGCGATTTGTTGTGCTGGCCGTTGGCCTCTTAGTCGGTACTCATAGGCTTCGAGTACTTCAAGTTTGTGATCTCTAAGTGTCTCGAGTATTCATGTTAGACCAGTCAACGGTCTGACCGGCCTGTTCTTGGCCGTTAGATTGGCTTCTCTCGGTAGTCTGAGGTTGTTCTCTGGAATTCTTGAAGTTTGGTCATGGGTTGCCTGGGTGTTGTTGCCTGTGTGCACATGGGTTTATTATTAGTTCTAGGATAAGGATCAGTAATTTAGGTGCATACTTTTTGCATTGTGCATTGTATAGATTAATTGTGCAAATTGATGATCTTTGTGTATCATGCGGTGCTACGTGATGGTTTACTTGTTATTGGTTGTAATACTTCGGAGCTAGGTTATGGTGACGCGTAGGAGGACCGGGACTAGGCATAGGGTGGTACTGAGGTCCAGAACGGTCAGGGAGATACCGAAGATGATTAAGGCTTGCGGGGTGGTTGCAAGCCAGGACGACGAGAAACCAGAGCGGGAGCTACCGGTGGTGGACATGACGTGCAATGGCAATGTGGACCAGGACTAGGCTGTAACATCCCAAAAATTTTCTTTCTGAAAAATTTAAATTCAAATTAATTATTTTAAAGTATTTGAGTTTTATTTGGATTTGCCCTGAATTTTTTGTTTTTGAAAAAGCTGGATTTGAAAAGTATTTTAAGTAAAACCTAAAAATATTGTTAAATAAAAAGATATTTTGAATTTCTATAAAAATCCTAATTAATTATTTGGAGTTATTTGGCTTCCTGGATTTTCTGGAGTTTAAAACCTATTTTTGAAAATAAAAAGTATTTCAAGTATGAAAATTAAATACCAACATTAGTCGGAAGTATTTTTATTAAGTCCAAAACTTATCCAGGAACTTCTGTGAATTTTTCTGGAATTGTTGGAATTTATTTCATATTTTTTTTAGCTTTATTGAATTTTCTAGCCTTTTCTGAAAATCTGAAATCAAATTCAGAAAATGAAAATCCCTCCCTTCCCTCCGGCCGCCACGTGGACGGCTGGATACCGCCCACGTCGCCGCCATCTCCGCCGTTCACCACCCCGCCTTCCCCTCCTCCCGGGCCGACGCGTGGTCGGGCCCGATCCGCTCGACGCCGCCTCCCCCGGCCCACCTGTCGGCGCGCCTCCCCACCGCCCGATCCGTCCCCTGGCCGCATGGCAACAGCTCCGCCGCCCGCTCCTTCCCCCTCTCAACCCCGCTGACAGGCCGGGCCCGCCTGTCAGGGCTCTCTTCCCCGCGCGCCGTCTCCTTCCTTCCGCTCGGCCGGGCCTTCACCGCCGCCATTTCCGCCGCCTCCTCGGTCGCCCGGATCCCCTTCCCTTCTCCCCCTCTCTTCTCCCCCGACCCGACCCCGCCATCCCCGCGGCTGAATCCCCCTTCCCCCGCGCCGCTTTCCCCTTTTCTCCCCTCAATCGCCGCCACCTCTCCGCCATCTCCGGCGAGGGATCCCGCCCTCCTCCCTCTCCCATGACCCTATAAAAGGAGCTCCCGGGCATCTCCTCGCTCTGCACAATCTCCCTCCACCCACCGCCTCCCTTCCCGAGGGCCCGAGGGTCGCCGCACCGTGTGCCTCCGCCTCCGCCGTTGCCTTCAACTCCGGCGAGGAATTGCCGGAGCCTCGGGTCGCGTCGCGCCTCGCCGACCCCACCACCTCCTTCGCCGCACCCTCGCGCACCTCGGGGACCCTTCGGCCGCGCCTCCTCGTCGACGGAGCACCGCCGCGCCGTTGAGCCCGAGCCGCCGCCGCCTCTCCTCGCCGCCGACACCACCCCGGCTGCCTCCGGTGAGCCCGCACCCCTCCCCCGCATTCCCCTCCGCGCCCTCTCGCTCCTCCACCCCTCGCCGTCGGCCGCCGGTCGCCGGAGCTCCGTCGCCGCCGTGTCCGAGCGTCGCCCCGGCCGGCGTTGCCCCGGGCGCCAACGTGGCTGCCACCTGGTGCCCCGTCAGTGCCACGGCTTGGCCACCTCGGCACCTCCCTGCCCCGTCAGCGCCTCACCCCCACCGCGCCACCTCACCATTTCCCCTCCTCCGTGGGCTCGGTCCATGGACCGAGGCCCACCTGTCAGTGGGCTAACCCCGGCGCTGATGTCATAATCCGCATTTTCCCGTGGGAAAAATAATCCAGCTGAAATTAAATTCAGTGCTGACGCAATAATTTCAATTTCCTTTAGAAAAATAATTCCAGAAAATCAATCTTTTTCATTTTCTCTGAATTTAAACTTCCCGAAGCCTGTTCTCCTTCATTTTAACTCCGTTTGAGCCCATTCAAATTTCTAAATTCATCAAAAATTCCAAACTATCCATTTATTCCATCCTTTCAAATATTTGAAATTTATTTGATATTTCAAAATTTAAATTTCGAATTCCAATGCCTAGTTTAGTTTCAAAGCCTCAGTTCCATTCCAAATTTCATGTACACTTTCAAAATTCAAATTCAAATCTTGCAAAATCTCCATAAAATCCATTCTATCTTTCTTGGTCCAACTATTGTCTCAGTAATTTCTTTTCCCAACCGATCTTCCAGATATTCGTTCTCCCTCGTGTGAACCCCAAATCCGCTGAACCTTTCTCCTAAATTCGTCTAAAATCATAATCTATCCAAATATGGCCTCTATTTGAATTTTTGAGTTTATTTGATTTTTGTTGGTATTTATTTGTTTTGTTGCTTCGTCTTTTCCCGCGTAGATTCCAACGTTGTCGACGATCTCTCCACTTCGCAGTAGGAAGACCCAGAGATCCTACAAGAAGGCAAGTCTCCTTTGATCATCTTGAACCTATGATTTTGAAATGTTTTAATTATTTTAAATTATGTGCATTGCTATTTACATACAAGATTAGTTCAAATCTTAAGGTATTAGTTACCCCAATTTTGTTATGCCCTCAGTTGAAATTGAATGCCATGTACCCTTGTCTCCCTAGGATTTCCTTTGGCTCTTTAGTGAGAGTATTATAATCAATTGTGAATAATAGAATGGTAGTATAATGCTTAGTCATGCTATGTAATACCCTTGAAATCTTGAAAATGGGAAATTATGATTTGTTGTAATAACTCGTGTTTCTAAAAGTTTAGTGGTAATTGGAGTTGCCACTGTTCTTTTAAAATAAAATGAAATGTGGAAATTGGTTTAGATTAGGGTGGATGGTTGGTTTGGATTGGTGCAGGAAGCATGAGATCTTGTAAAGTGTATGTTCCACCCTAGTCAACTGAGGACCGACGCTTGTGTTTGTCCAGACTGAGCACTACCGTACAACCACAAGTCTATATGGGTACGACCTAGCTGACTAACTTATGATAGTCTAGTTTAGGTGCCACCAGTGGAAAGTGGGTGCCAGGGATGGACTGGTTATTCACAGTCAGGGACAGGGATTTACTGTACTCATATGGCACAAGAGGGGGCTTCGGTTCGGGCAGTTAGCCTACCTGCGGTGAAACCTCAGCGGGTGGCATCTAGCTAGATTAGAGTAAGGTAAAGGCTTTGTGATATTTTATCTGGGTCTCATGCCAAAGGAAGTGTGTTGACTTTTAGGATAATTTATCTCTTGTGGGTAAAGTTGTACAACCTCTGCAGAGTGTAAAACTATTTGAATAGCCGTGCCCACGGTCAAGGGCGGGCAAGGAATGCATTCACATGGTAGATTTCTGGTTTTGGTTTTAAAATCAAAGTTTTTGTATTCCGAGAGTGGAGGGAACTCTCGGAAGGGTATCCTGGCGGTTGGAGCCAGAGAGGGTGGATAGAACCCGCAGTTTTAAACTTGACCAATTGTAATTGGTTGGCTAGTGTTGGTAGATGGAACCTTCACTAGAAAGTTAATGTTAGTTCTGTTAAAACAATTACTTTATTAAAATGATGCCTTTGAAAGTAATTAGTACTAATTGAAATTAAAACATTGCTTTGTGCAAAAGAACCATATAGCCTTCCTTTGTTAAAGCCTTGCATCTATTGCATTTTTCCCAAGACTTGCGGAGTACTTTATGTACTCACATGCTACACTCAAAAATAATAACCAGAGGAATACGAAGCTCAAGAAGGTGACTTCGACTACTTCGCTGGTGGATTTGATGAAGGATTCTCGGAGTTCTAGGTCGCGTTTCCCCAGTCAATTGCCTGTGGCTTGTTGATGGGTCTTTATCGAGTTTATCTTTTGCTTCCGCTGTGTTTCGTGTGTGCGAGGTCTTGAAACCTCAATTGTAATAATGAGACCTTTCGGTCTGTACTCTTTAATATTGGAATAAAGCGTTGTTGGTTATGTATTCATTTCTGTTTAACTGTGTGCACTAGATTTGATCTGGGACTAGTGCAGTAATACACAGAGGGTCCGGGTTCGGAAATCCGGGGTCCCGACATAGGCTCAGGGAGGAGTCAAGGTCCAGACGGTTGAGGAAGCCGGGGTGCTGTTATGCGCGAGGAGA
Source organism: Dendrocalamus latiflorus (assembly GCA_017311315.1). Lineage (NCBI taxonomy): Eukaryota > Viridiplantae > Streptophyta > Magnoliopsida > Poales > Poaceae > Dendrocalamus > Dendrocalamus latiflorus. The sequence continues at coordinate 12,471,784 of CM029611.1, read as the reverse complement.
AGCATGTGGTGTGCCAAGTGACTTGGGTCATTTGCAAGCGAGAACGGTTCGTTGGGATCCAGACACATGAGAGGCTTGGCGAAAAGTTATTGGAGCCATATGGAAGATGGCGAAGCATGGGCGATACGTCATGGCAAAGGAAGTAGGAAGCTTCAAGGAAGGTGGTAGTGGGGCATTTTGGTAAATTGCTCAATACCGAAAAAGTGGACGTGTGTGAAACTACGGTGTTGGCCTAAGTGGTTTAGGTCTTGTGTGTGCTAAAAATGTGAAGTGGAGTAAGTATTGATTCACTAATGGGTTATTGGTTGTGAGCCGCTTTGCGAAGCGTGCATGAGAGAGAGTAAAACTTGGTGTTAGGTGGGGTTAATGGGTTATCCCCGGTTTGGCCTAATGGATGGATCCATTAAGTTTTGGTTTAGGTTGTGAGCCTATATATGGGGAGGAGAGGTGTTGGACCCATGAGTAACAACTTCTGGATTCTCTATGTAAATCGCGCTAGTTCAGGATCAGCTAGTGCACATAGTAGACAACAAAGATAAATATCAACCATAATGACATTTATTAACTAAATATGGGCAAGATTGCCACAGTTTACATCCACGGCACATAAGCCAATTTAAACATAAACAACGAAAGAAAAACACCGAAGCAAAAGAAGCCCAACAAGCCTGTCCATAGGTAAATGACAGTAAGCCGCGGCCTACTCATCCAAGTCTTCACCATAGTCAAAGTAGTCTTCCTCTGTGTGGAGATAGCAAGGTGAGTATAAACTTGTACTCTGCAAGTCACATGGAATATGCAACATAATGATAAAGGCAACAAAGAAATACATATAGGGTTATTTGAGTATGAAACAACATTTAAAGAAATACTGTAAATAGATTGAAAATGCTCAATTTAATACAGTAAGTAAAAGCAGTAATTGTAAATAAAATTAATACTGTTAGTGCAGGCTCCGACCAAACACTAACCTAACCACGAGCATCCCACCCGGACCATCTTTTTCAAAAGGTCTCATATGGATTCCATCTATCCATACGCTTTCGATCTCTCATGAATTCCATCCATCTACAAGCTTTTCATAAACCATTTTGAGAACAAAGTCAAATCCACAAAAAACTTTTACTCAGCATGCCCATGACCATGGGCACGGCTATCCAGGATAGATTATACACTCTGGAGAGGTTGTACATCTTTACCTACAAGACATGATCATCTCATATTGCCATGCGACTAACACACTTGGTTAGGTGTGTGGCGGAGAGATCATGACAACGCCTTCACAATGCAAAGACTTCAACTTGGCAAAGCCAACTCTAAGGTTTCACTCCAGTAAGAAATCCACCAGACCGGAACCCCCTCTTGAGCCGAGTGAGACTTCTCATGGCCCACGCCATGCTCACTTCCAACCTACGACGAGGCTTAGGTTGAGACCCGCAAATTAATCAGCCAAGACTGTCCCATACCAGCCTTGTGGTAGTACGATAGGGCTTTGCAACAGTAGCTCACAGACCGGTCCTTAATTTGACTTAGGCTCAAACCACATACCCCTTATGCCCAACAATGAACATTGTGTCACCGAACAATAGTGCATGCCTGCACCCACCACCTAACCATTAGCCTAAGTTTAAACCAGATTTTATATTTTATTCCAAAATATTTCATAATCCTTCGTGACTCACCGAAGTCAAGAGTACATTTGAAAAGCTTATCATTTTATGTGAAAAGGTATCCCAAAACAAATATTATGTCTAAGTAGGTCTAAAAATTTGATATAAAACTCTCTAGCCAATACTAGTGTACTAACTAGAGTTTGTTTCTAGGGTGACATGGTATCGAGGAATTCAATGTCAATGGAGGAATTAACAAATAGACAATAAGTAAATTTAAAACTAAATCGAAATACGTTGAATAAAATTAAGCATGCAATATAATTTAAAACAACATAATTTTATTTTACAAACTAAGATCAACATGATCAAGGAGTGTGGCTTGCCTTACTCTTCAGTTGGATGCAAATCGTCGTCGAAGAATTCTTCTGAATCGTCGCAGTCTACATGTGAAAATATGCAAACAAACTCAAATAAAATCCAAATAAATTAAAATAACTCCAAATAATTAAAAGGATGATAGAAATGGATATATTGGAATTTTTGATGAATTTAGGAATTTGAACAGGCTTAATCGGAGTTAGGACGAAGAGAACGAGCTCCTGGAAGTTTGAAAAGAGAGAAAAAGAATAAATTAGATTTTTGGAATTATTTTTCTATTGGAAATTGGAATTATGACATCAGCCCAGGGATTTTCTTTTTGGCCGAATTATTTTTCTATTGGAAAATCAGGTTGATGACTTCAGCATGGCGTCAGCCCTTATTGATTTTTCGGACCAGAGGTTGATAGTGGGCCCGGTCTATCGTGGACTGAGTCCATGGACCGACGAAGGGCTGAGATGACAGTGAGGACAATGTGGCAGTGACATGGCGGCTGACAGGGTTGTTTTCGCTGATGTGGCAGCTAGGTGGCGCTGACGTGTCCGCCACGTGGCTCGGGAGGTCTCGGATGCTGATGTGTCGGTACACGTGGCTGTCACGTGGGCTTGAATGCTGATGTGGCAGCCAAGTGTGTGCCACATGTGCACCACATGGATAGCAAGCTGACGCGGCTGCTGACTGAGCGGGCGGGTGCTGGCGTGGCGCTGACCAGCTGAGGTGGCGTGCCACCGGGTGCCACACGGCTACCACCTGGGCTAGCCGACTGACATGTCTCGTCGGTCGGTGGCCACGCTCAGGGACCGATGGTCACCGGCGAATGGCAGCATGGCGGCGGCCGGCGAGGGGTAGAGGAGGGAGAGGAGGCGAAGGGGAACTCGGGGGTGGGCGTGGCTTTACCTAAGATGGCCAGAGGTGGGCTGGCAGTGGCGCTTAGGTGTTGGTGGTAAGGGCTCTCCGGCAGTGACCGGGCTCGGCCGAGGGGCAGAGGAGGTGTACACGGGCCCAACGAAGGCGAAGACGGTGGCAGTGTGGCACGAGGCAAACCGAGGTGGCTGGAATTCCTCGCCAGAGTTCGGGGCGGCGGCGAACACAGAGGAGAGCAGTGCAGGGGCGGTGGAGCGCTCGGGAGGGAGAGAAGAGTGGAGGGGGAGGTGGTGTGAAGGGAGGGGACGCCGATGGGGGGTTTATATAGGGGAGAGGCGGCCGAGCGACGAGCTAACCGCCGTGCGGAAATGGCGGTAGCGGTGGTAGTTGCGGAGAGGAGGTGCAGGAATAGGGAAGTGGGGAGGTAGGCGTGGAGATGGCGGGGTTGGCGCAGGTCGCTCGGGAAGAAGGGAGAAAGAGGGGGGAAGGAATCCCGGAGGGCAAAGTTGCAGCGGTGACTTCGGCGGCCGGCATGGGAGGAAGGAGACAGGGAGGAAGAAGGAGGCGTGGGCTGATAAGCGGGGCCCGCTGATCAGAGAGAGAAGAGAGGGAGGGAGCGGGTGGCGGAGATGGAGACGCATGGCGAGAAAGAAGATCGGGTGGCCGAAAGAGAAAAGAGGCGCGGACTAGGGAGATGGATCGGGTGGCGGCCTAGCACAATCCGGGCCGAACACACGTCGCACGGAGAGAGAGGGAAGGCGGGATGTTAGGCAGCGACGTGGGCGCATCCTAGCCGTCCACGCGTCAGCCGGAGGGAGGGGCGGGAAGATTTAAATTTTAATTTGGATTTTCAAAAAACCCGAGAAAAGCAAATAAAGTTCAGAAAAATACCAAATAAATTCTAAAAATTCCAGAAAAATTCACAGAAATTCCTGGAGATGTTTTGGACTTATTAAAAATGTTTCCAACTTAAGTTGGCATTATATTTTTATACTTAAAATACTTTTTAATTTCAAAATAGATTTTAAACTCTAGAAAAGCCAGATAAAAGCCAAATAAATCAAAATAATTAATTTGAATTAGTATTTTTTTTATAGAAAATCAAAATATCATTTTATTTAGTAATATTTTTATGTTTTTACTTAAATTACTTCTCAAATCCAGCCTTTTTTTAAACAGAAAATCATGGCAATTCAAAATTAAAACTTTGGAAACCAAAACATTTATTTTTATTTTAAACCAAATTAATTTAACAATAATTGTTTTTCACTCAAAAAGTGAAATAAGCAGTTGGGCTATTACAAGAGGTAAGAGCTAGGGTTAAGAAGGTTGGCCAAGCCTTTTGGTGGCTAGCGCCTCCTCCCTCCCATGGGAGATAGGTTAGAGTGTGGGTCTGTGCTCTAGGCTTAGAGTTCTGTTCTCCTGAGTGGAGATGCTGTAAAACCAATCATTTCGAGTGAGCAATATATCAATCTTTGATCTACTTTTTTGTGTATCTTTTTGTCTAATTGATTTTGCTCTCGGTGTAAGTTGGTTTTTCTTCTCTCAACCCCTTCTGATCTCATTCTGTTGTTCTTGCTTCGGTTGGGTTGATCTCTCTTCTGCCCCTCTCTTAATCTTGTTATGCCTAGGACGTGGACGAGATAGAGATAATATCTTGAGATTGACCTCCAATCATTTAGGCACTCAATAGCAAGTTTATCAAGAAATCCTGTGTTTACTTAATTTTGGCCCCGTCAGGTGATTTCTTGATATGGAGGTTTTTGGCTTGATTTTGATGATGCTCTGACTCGCTGTGACATGTGGGAATGTAATCAAAGCCATCTTGGCTATCTTTGACCCACGAGCAAATTCTGATCAGTGATTTTGGTTTTAGATCTCAGTTCACATGCGCTTACTCAAATCACCAAAAGGTCTCATGTTAGTCATGGATTTTTTGATTCAATATTGGAATAGCCTCCTGAGACCTTAAGCACTATATGTACAAAGTTTCATGGTTTTTGAATTTTCCAATCAAAATTTATGTGGATTTGCATCTTTGCGGTCATGCTGAAAACTTTGTTCATCTGGTAGCAACGGTAGTACCGCAGGCTAAGTAGCAGTAGTACCACAGCTCCTGGTTTCCGACCACTTTGGTTTTCATCCCTTCATCGGTCGTTGACCTCACTTGTCGAAGTTCAGCTTGGTTCGACCACATTGGTTTCGATCACTCAATGGTCCTAGAGCACTCTGGTCATATTTCGAACTGTTATGACCACACACGGGTCTTCGACCACATGTGTTTTCTAACCGCACTCTAGACATCGACTATGGAGGTGTTGACCATTCATTGATCTTCGACCATATAGGTTACGATCACATCAGTCTTTGGCCACGTTGGTTTTCGACCACTCATTGGCTCTCGACTACGCTAGTCTTTCGATCGCACGCTGATTATCAACTACATTGGTCTTCGACAACGTTGACTTTCGACAACATTGGTTTCGACCACGTTGATTTCTAATCAGGTTGCGCTCAACTTTGTGGACCTCCGACCATGTAGTCGAAGTTCAATCACATTGTTTTCTGACTGATTGTCGAATTGCAACCACGTTGAACTTCCGACTGGTAGTTGATTTTCAACCATGTTGTCAGATTCCGACCACGTTGAACTTCCGACTGGTGGTCGATTTTTGACCACGTTGTCAAATTTCGACCATGTTGTTTTCCCTGCTAACTGGTTGTGTTCAACTCTGTTTTCTGTCTTTTCAAGTCGTACACGGTCTTGTTTTTTTGGCTTTCAAGTGAGATTTTTACCTTAATCTTTATAGTTTTATAGCTATCGGAGAAAATGATAAGTAAATACTTAAAAGAAAAATTTAAAGACACTGTTCACCCGTTACCCGTTATATATGCGGTTCTACACCTCTCCTCTCCATTACCCTCTCCACCGGGAGAAGTGGAAGTAGGAAGAGAAAAAAAGTAGGCACAAGAAGGACAGTTCTTCCCATTTCCCCCAGGGAAAAAGGATTGGAAAAACTCCACAGCTTCCCACTTGTATAAATATACGAACCCATCACCCAGGAACCGCAAATCGTCTCCTTTCTGGGGGTTTTCGATCCCGGAGGCGTGTTCTTCTGGGCGGTTTCCGGAGAAATTTTGAGCCTTTTTTGGTCGAGTTTTTTTGGGTAGTTTTCTTGTCTTTTTCTTGGTTCTCGTTGTCTACCTTGCCATTCCTTGATCAGAACCTGTCACCGATCGGTTTCCTGAGTGAGTTCTTGCTTCGCTGGGAGGAAGAGAAAGTAAAAAAAAGAACAAATTAAATTGTGATTCTTGATCAAATCTAAACTGAGGTATAATGTGTTGGAAGCAGCAGCAGCAGCCATTGTAGTCCCGGTTTGATCCGCCAAAGAACGCTGCTTTCTGGTGAGCTTTTGGCCTCTGCGCTGTCTCTGTTTATTCTTTAAAGCTACACAACAAAAGCTTTTGCAGAGGTTGCCATCTTTTTCATGATTAGTAATGGCCTGCCTGCACAGGGATTCCGAGGCGGCCGATGCTGCGCAACAGATCGAGAAGAGCAGTTGGTGCCAAGCAAGGAGGAGGAGGAGGAGGAGGCTTCATGCCTCAGCCTGAGCCTGAGCCCCGCGCCACTGCCACTGCCCAATCTCCGAGGCAGAGGAACCCGTCTTCTTCTTCTTCCACTACAGCTGCTCCTGCGTTCCCTTCCCCGAGGCCGTTCATGGCACTCCCTCAGGCCGGGTTCTTGGACGGTACCGAGGGCCCCTCCTCCTCCATGAGCCCCACCTCCATTCTTGACACCAAGCAGTTCTGCTGCTCCGCCTTGCCCCCGTTCTTGTCTGAGAGGAGCCTCAGGAAGGCTCATATGGAGCTAGCTGCTCTGGAGCCGGCCAGTGTCGGCCTCGCCGATGTTCTCCGGGAGCACAGGGACGCCAAGGTTGGCTGCGGCAAGGTGGTGTTCGGGTCGCACCTCAGAATCCAGGTCCCTTCGGGCAGGGCGGTGGAGCTGGTGTCCTCCCCGATAGAGTTCGGCGTCAAGAACCGGGACGCGCAGTTGGCGGTCCTGTCGCCAGCCAGGAGGTTCTTGCCGGAGGTGGTGAGCTCGCCGTCCGCGCGGGTTTTCGCCGGCGGCGTGTCCCCCGGGGAAATGGCGATGTCGGAGGACTACACGTGCGTCATCTCTCGCGGCCCGAACCCGAGGACCAGGCACATCTTTGACGACTGCATAGTTGAGAGCTGCGGGGATGTGCTCGTGGAGAAGACGGACAAGGGGGCGGGCGCCGTCGATGACAGCGACGCGGTGCTAGCAACGAACGGCTTCTTGAGTTCTTGCCATGCATGCCACAAGCAACTTGGGCATGGCGATGACATCTACATCTATCGGTGAGTATATGCTTATGGCGTCCCGGTGGTTTCCTTTCTTTTAGTTTGTAATAACGCTTCCTGTATGCAATTCTCCTTTAAGTTTTCTCGTCAGTTTAGAAAATAGATGCTATTTTGGGCCACAGCGTATAACTGAAAGGAAGTGCATATGTTTTGGTGATTGATGTGGTTGTCTCGGCTCCTTGCTTATATGGTTATATGCATGTATGATTTGTTCATACTAAAGATAAGATGATCTAAAGTTAGGAAATTAATTTTGACAACATGATCGGCTGGATGTGAACTGCGCAACAACACTCCGGATATATTGAAATGCCTAGCATTTAGGGATACTTCTACATTTGTGTTAAGATTTTAAGACTTGAGAGCATGAGGCAGCGATAAATTAGTACTCTATACTAAAATTGACATCATCCCATGTTCTCACAATACTTCTTTTCCCATTAGCGATGTAGGAAATTATAGCGGATAGGATTCCTGAACTGTTGGTTAGATGATAACGAATATACAACTGACGCAGAGTAGCTAGAAGGCACGAGTTCTCAGTTCTTGTGTACTGTTAGTTGACATGGAGATGGCTTCCATCATTGCAAGTTTTATGTCATTGCCAATTCACAAATTGATATGAATTGACGTGTACATGGTTCACAAATTGATGTGTACATGGTTCACATGCCTGGGACCTTCATGAGCAGGTCTGAATTTCTGATGTTTGAAGCATTTATAGTTTTCTGATTTAGGCATGGATTATACAATAAAGCTGCAGTATGTTTCATCAAGATTATGCCAGTTATTATATAGGCAATCTTGGAATACTGATGGGTTTGGTTATCCTTTTATTTTTTTTATTTTTTGTAAGCTCTTAGTAGGGCTTTTACTGGGAACAAGTTAATCGAGATTTTGATATTTTGATTCTCTGTTGCTTTCTAAGGGAGGCTTGCCCCTTGTTTTAGCTTGTAAGTTCACATTACAGTGCTATTAGGAATCAAGTGCTCCCTGTGTTTACTTGGAGTAGCTGCTTAGTATTTCTAATTCTAGGATTGTGATGTTTTGATTCCACATTACTTTCACATAGAAAACTATGCAATGGAGCTCATTATCCTAATGCAGGGGATTTTGTTAACTATTTCCTAGGGACTAAATTATTTGGTACCCATTGATGTTGCTAAATGAGGTCCATGTCCCGAGCCGTGCTGGTCTTGGTGCTCCTACTCCCGACCATGACCAGGACCATCTATCATCACCAAAAACAAAAGCTTTCGCATTGTAGTTGCTAGTTTGACAGCCTTGATGCTAAAAGATATACTGAGTTTGCTTGGGTAGGACAGGGAAAAGGATTCGTGCCATGTCTTTTTATTAGTTTTCTTGCTCGCTGCATGATCCATGGAAGTGCTAAACTCTCTAGCTTAGAGATGTGCTCCAAAACTTTTAGCTTCACGTCTTCTGATGCTATCCTCTCGAGCACAGCAGTTTTATTTGTGTTTGTGCTTTGCACAAAGATGTAACATGAACAGCAAATGTCCCGAAAATCTCTCTGCTTTTTATAATTCAGCAGTTAGGTCATTACTATTCTTCTGTGATATAATTGGTCCTTTTCTTTCTTCAGAGGTGATAAAGCATTCTGCAGCAGTGAGTGCCGGTACCAGGAGATGCTTTTCGACGAAGCAGTGGACAATTTGCGCTAGCTAAGGATGAATGGGCCATTTCATATGGGAGTTTCTGTGGAAAAGACATAATACTAAATAATTGAGATGAGATTTCGTTTTTCTTTTAGTTTTCCTCTACTTTGCAAGATTGGGCTGTTTTTTGGTCATGGAGAAGGGAATGATTTATTCTTTTGCGGATTAAAGTCCTTCGCCCACTTTTGTAAGAGGTTGAAGATTGATGATGGCTTGGGCTGCTTCTTTGTGTAACTTTCCAGTTAATTCCAATTTGATGCTCGTGTTTCTACCATGTCATGCAAGTTATGTTTGGCTAGATATGATGTGAAGCTATATCTCAGCATAAACTCAGAATGAAGTTTATTTGATCAAAAGTTTTTTCGTGTGTGAATCATCATATTCTGTGTATTATCACCATCAAAATCACAGCATATTGTTTACTTGTCAAAAAAGAAGATGGGCAGAAGAAACACACCTTTTTCAGTTGATTCAGGGGACAAAAGAAGAGCTAGGATCAGTAGCCATCTTGAAAAGGTTCGTAGGATTGGGTGGAGTGTGTTGTAGCAGCTTGCCATGGGGGGCCAATCACTTGTACTAAAATGCAACAGTCCCCACAAGTATAATGAGGGCTCAACAACTCTTAATCATCATAGTGTTTTCTGTAATCAGTGAGTACTGGACCAATATGATTATGATTGTCATGTCATTATTTATGAGTTCTGCATCCTTTGTTCTGCGCAGTGGATGATTCCTTCTTTCCTCCTGTTCTCTTTTCTTTTGCTTTTGGTTGCTGTTACTGCATTATTGAATTGGTACTACACATAAATTAAACACTTTTTGTACTTCAGGAGCGAAACCATGGGCAAGGACATTTTAGGCTTTAAGCTTTGACCCCCTGAACTGTTCTGGGAGACATTAGGATGGAAGGTTGTGACCATTTTGAGTTTTTGACCGACTGACATGTTCATCGCCCCCCCCCCCCCCCCCCCCCCTCATGCAGTTAAACTTTACTCGATCTGAGTTTCATGGTAGTGTGTGTCTCTTTCGAAACGAAGGCTTTACTCTTCTTTTTGGCGAGGAAAAGAAGGCTTGTGCCGCATTCCCTTTTATATATTTCAATGCAGTTTATTTAAGATGGATTATTGACTTTGGACAATTAATATTTGCTGCATCTATAATGTGACTCGAATAGTTTTGTGGAAGTACCATAATATCGGACTCTAGTCCTAGCAAAATTATTTGAACTAGTCAGCAACCCGCGTATTCGCACGAGATAGTTTCTTAGATGAAGTATTTAGCCTTCGTCCCAAAGGATAAAATAATTAAATAAAACATTTTAGATTATGAAAATAGTACTAATAAAGTATATTGAGAGTAGATTAAAGTACAATAGAATTTTGATTTTAACTTTAATCACCAATTATTGAGAACATGTCTAAGTTCTACAAAGAACAGAACGGTTCCCTAATTGAACTGATATGCACTAGTCAATAACACTTGCATTGATGCGATAGGGAAGAAACCAATACATCAATGAGAGAGATGGCACAAAAACTAGCTACTTTGCTTGCATGACTAGTTAAGAAAGAAAAAGTTGGTGGCTTAATGCGGCATATAAGCATACAAATAGACATAGTAATTTTTAAACCTAATTTAATTCCTCCACATATTCCTAATTACCATACCTATGGCTAGATGTTTCCCTTTTCTCCTAACTAACAAAAAAAATTAGTTTAGGCTGTATCAACTGACTTTATCTGACCTTCATACACAAAGTATTAAAAGAGCAAAAACAAAATATGAGGTAAAGAAGCCCCAAACAAATTTCTCTAGCATTTACATATTTTACATATTTTTGGAATTGCACTTCCTAATTTATATGTATAGAAATCAAATTCCTAAATTTTATTTAATTTGATTTATGATTTTTGTGAACCCGAATTTATAATTTTTGTTTTGTTCTTATCACGAATTTTAATATTTTTGGAATTGTAGTCTGGAATTCATACACAAATCAAATTGCCTTCACATGGAGTATTCTTTTCTTGAAATTTAAGTTTGGATCTCACAAAAAAATGAAACTGTAAATTTCATTTAGATTTTATTCATATTACTAGGTATTTAGGGATTTTACTTTAGAATTAATAAAAAATCAACTTGCAAGTTTTCTTTTACTTTTAGTTATGAATTTCATATTGTGCTTGGCATAGAGTCTTTCTTTTAATTAAAATTCAGCTAATTTTCATATATTTGTTATTCTTAATTTTAGGTTGTACTTACATAGATCTTTCATGTTTACAAATCAAATTCATAATCTTATCTCAATTTTTATTCCAAATTTGCATATTTGTGGGATTCTAAACCTAAAAAAATCTAATTTTCATTTAGTCCTTATTGGAAAATTTAATATTTTTTATCATTTACTTGGGAATTTTGGGAATTCTTGTACATATCAAATCTCTTCTTATCCATCTATTTTTATTTTGGAATTGCACATTTTTGGATTGTACTTGACATAGTGGTTTTTAGTTTGGGTTGGAATTCATATGCAAATCTAAATGCTAATTTTCATTTCTCATTTTTAGTGATTGATGGGCTTTACTTTGGGATTCGGATGGAAATCAAATTGCTAGTTTTCTTTTACTTTTTTATTTTGAAATTTCGTTAATTTGGATTGTACTTGATATCGATTCTTTTTTTAATCTAATCTGCTATAACTTGGGTCCGCTGGATGGACGCTAGATCTTTTCCTTTTTTCAATTAATGTGGAAATTGCTTCATAGTTTATAAATAGTACATGTATAGTTCTTATTATGAGTTTTAATATTTTGAAATTTAGGTTTCAAATTTGCATATAAATCAAATCTCTAATTATCATTTAATTTTTATTCTGAATTTGCATGTTCTTTGGATCATAGTTGCATGGATTTTTTGAATTTTTTTGTGAATAATCTATTTTTATTCGAAATAACAGAAATGTACTCGGTTGAAAGTTTTTACAAAAATAGGCTCCAGTCGCCTAACTGTCGGGCGACTGGAGCCTATCGCCCAACGGCCACGTGACAAGCAAGCAATCCGTTGGCCTTTGGGCGAATTGATTGCAGTCATTGAACGGTCGGGTGACTGCTTTCAGTCGTCCATCGGTTAGGCGACTGCGCTTCCAGTCGCCGAATGGTTGGGTGATTGGAAACATAGATAAAAGGACCGCACGGCCGAGCGGGTTCACCCGCTCGACCGTGCCGTGAACAGACGCGACAGAAAAGAAAAGGAGAGGAGAGGGGAGACAAGGAGAGGGTGGAGGAGAGGAAAGGGAGAGGAAGGAGTGGAGAGAAAAGAGTGGAGAGAAGAGGAGAGGGAGGAGGAGAGGAGAGGTTGAGGAAGGAGGGAGAGAGAGGGAGGAGAGATTTTGCAGCTCTTGTGAAGTAATTTTTTGTATTTGAAATTTTGTATATGAAGTAGATATTTTATTTAGTTTTAGTATGAGTAGAAAATTGTAGATGTAGAAAAAAATAGTACATCTTTGGTATAGAAAATTTAGTCAACGTAGTTTTAGAAAATTAGCAACCGTAGTAGCCTGTAGTTATGTAAAATTTAGTGAATATAGTTGTAAAAAATTAGCATCGTTAGCAAATTAGCATGCGTACAAAATTGTAGTTGTAGAAAATTCAGTCAACATTATGTAGAAATTAATCAATCGTAGAAATTTGTAGTTATTCAAAATTCAGTCAATATTTTGGTAAGAATTCAATAATTTGCTTTGTATAAAAAATAATACATAATATTTATGATTAATTACGAATGAATGTAATGGCGTTAGTATGTTGGAAAAATACATGTACCATTGTAACTGGTAATGTAATGTCATTAGTACGTTGGAAAAATATATGTACTATTGTAACTGATATATAGGCATTTAAATCGATATGCCATGTAAATTGTTGAGACCATTAGGAATTATTTGTAGTAGAGGACAGCTCGAGTAGTGAGAAAAGAGCGATGTCGGTGTGCGGTCTGCTGATAGGAAGTTAATGCTATGAGGTTAGTGTAGTTGGTTACGGCAGGCGAACGGTCGTTGAAATGTAAATTACAGTACATTAGTACTTCCATAATGTGAGATGCGATTTGACTAGTTACAAAATTGAAAATATATGTAGGCAGACATCAGTAATGTAGATACCCACTACATTGAAAATGCATTACAGTGTTGGAACCGTTCGTCAAGGTCCAAATGGTGTGGATTTGAGTAGTTTTACGCAAGCCACTCTGGTAACCCGGATGATGAGAATGCTCAAATCGCAGGTGTGATACATTGGCTTACCCGTAGTTTTTCCTTGGACCCCGAGGTGTGCAGCATCATCATACAAGGGCTTTGGAGCCAGTCTCCCATGGACATCAGATGGGAGTTGAGAACATTGATGCACACTATTGCGTGGAAGGGATTTGTACAAGGGTGCCGGCACCTTGGATACGAGTGCGTGATGCTTGTGCAACCATACCCAGTAGAAGCTGTGCAAGGTCGTGTGGATGGCCATCATCCGAGAGGTGCGAGTAGCTCGGGCGGCCCGCATGTTGGTGAAGAGAAGGAAGTTGCTCATGAGGAGACTGATACGATACATGGAGGAGAGGGAGAATGGTCATGCTGTAGTGCGGGTATATGACAAGCCGGTGAAGGGGAGCATATGGAGTATATAGTGCATCAGATGGAGTACGATGACCGGACGGCTTGGGCTGAAGAGGAAGCTGTACAAGAGGATGACGAGGACAATTCGAATGAAGACGAAGCTCCCGTCTCGTAGGAATGGAACTAGTTTGATGCTGAGGGTGTTACCGCACATGACAAGCGTGAATCACCCTAGGAGTATCGTGGGATAGAGGTTCAGTTGCATTCAATGTTTACTGACAAGGCATCACTGCAGGATGCCATCAAGCTATGGGCCCTATCTATGCAACAAACTTTTTGAGTTATGAAATCTAGCCAGGAGCAGTACACCGTGAAGTGTGAGTAGGCCGATTGTCCTTGGAGGGTGCACGCACGTAGACCCAAGTATGAGACTCACTGGATTGTGTCGAAGGTTGTCAGACCCGGATTTTTCAATCCGAATCTTACTGTGTTTCACTGCACTAATCCCTGGATCAGTAGTTAGTGCACACAGGTACATTGCTGAATCATTTCATACATCGCATAGTCATCCAATATATTACACACACTGAAATACACCACGTCGGGTGATAGTTTACAAAAGGGTCCGACTAGGCCAAGGTCTTTATTACAACAACGCAGCGGAAATTATAGCAAAAACAGACCCAAATCCACAGGCAAGCGGCCAGTAGGGTAATGTGCACAATATATGCCACCAGGGTCCCGGCAATATAAATGTACACAACGCCTAGGGTCTACTTGTCTATGCCTAACTACCGAGGCCTACGCCTTAATTAGCGCCTTTGCTTCCGTCGATGTTGGCGGGGGCCTCCTTGTAGGCGTAGTGTTCTTGAACTCCGGTTTCTGAATTGTATCGCAAGAGCGAGAATGAGCACTCCGACCCCGTGCTCAGCAAGCCAACACACAGAATGCAATAATTATACATGCATGGCTATCAAAGGATGGCTGGGGCTCATTTTATTTTGCGGAGAGTGCTTTTGAATACAATTATAGGAAATTCCCTGAGACCTAGCAATTTTGAACTCAAAACTTTTGTTTATAAGGTAAGTTGATCTCATAGTTGACACAGATTCCATCCACCATTCCATGGCATCTGCGCCATATAGCATCTTTCAGCGTTATAGCCGCTTAACGTACCACTGGGACGACACCCAGGACAATTCCAAACCAGAGCAGTCCTTCGCCCTTCCAGTTTCCATTCCCAGTTTCCCACGTTTTTAAAACAGAACTATATCCAGTTAAGTTCCCATGTCTGCCCATGACCGCGGGCACGGCTATTCGAATAGTTTTGACTCTGCAGAGTTTGTACACTTTCACCACAAGAGATAATCAACTCGTTGCCCCACACGTTTCCTTAGACATGTGGTTGAGCAGACCATCACAGTGACTTTTCAAAGTATCTAGTCCTATCTCCCATCTCACCTTATGGGTAACCTCCCATTTGCGATGGGCCCCATCTGTTTGCACGGGATGTTTCTCACTACTACTAGCGTACGGGCTTCCCTCCCATCTGCGCTAGCACGACTGAGAAACTTCACCCCTCACTGGTGTCCCTTCAGGCCCCCTCACCATAGCATAACCCCATCAATCCACTACCAGTGAGATGAGTCCGGGATTTCGATAAATTTACTTAGCCAAGTTGTATTTTACAGACTTGTGGTTGTACTGTTTTACACGGGCTGACATGACAAGATTCAGGCCTTAGAGCTACCTGGATGGTTCTACCACATTTCACATTTCTTTGTGCATTCCTTCGCACCACATTCCAGCCACCAAACCATTCCATCCAGGTATTTAAGCAGTTTGGGATTTTTCAGAGGTAGAAAATAATATGTCCACCTACTACAGTCATTCCACCCATGACTGTTTCCCAAACAATATCATATTTTTGCAAGTGTTGCTTTTGGGGCAGCAAGGTACCCCCGTTCTTATCTAGCAATACTAAGCCGCGGAATAATTATTTGGACTTACTGTAAAGCATATGATAATATGGATTTTTCTAGGGCGACAAGGTTCACATGACCAAGCATGGCAATGGATCTTTATTAACAAGCATTAAAGTAGGTATCTAACTACCACTTTCTTAAAATGAACATATTTCATCACATAAAATAACAGCATGCATGTTCATAATTTAAAGGAAATTAACTTTGCAAAACATAGGTTCAGAAATGGTCAAGGTGTTAACTCGCCTTGGTCACAGGGGTCGGTTTCTTGGTGGTCTGGTGCTTCTTGTGCTGCTGCCTCGATATCTTCCTCTTGAGCCTCGTAGGCTATTTAATCGTACGGAATACCCAATTAAAAGAAAAACGACCAATCAATAAAATATCACCAGAAATTCAAATGAACTCAAAAAAATATGGTTCTGGTTCCATTAGATGGATCTTGAATTTAAACGAATTTAGAAATTTGTTTCATTCAATTCGGAGCTAAAATGAAGAAGTTATAAGCAGTCAAAGTTTTCGGTCCCAGTCAAATCCAAAAATTACCAAATTTTGACATGTGGGGCCCACGGTCAGCCCCGATTCTTTTTAATTTCCATTTTTATTTACTTTTCGGTTTTTCTGTGCTACTGACATGTGGGTCCGGTTACTGTTCATGGGGTCCACATGTCAGTACGGTTCGTTCTTGGATGTATCACTGACCGGTGGGGTCCAGCGGTCAGCGGTGACTCGGGAATGCAGTGGCTGACAGGTGGGGCCCACCTGTCAGACCGAAATAAAATGGAGAAAACTCAACCCGGCGCTGCGGAGCCGGAGGCTCGAACGCGCGCGGCCGGGGAGCTGGGAGGGAGAGGAGAGTTAACGCTGATAGCCAAGAGAGCAGGGGAGACTTTGCCTACCTCTATAGGGCAATTTATTCCCTTGAGGTGGGTCGGCAGCGGGGTCGGGCAGTGAAGTCGGGGGCGACGGTGGCCGGCGGCGAGGGGCTGTCGGGGAGGTTCGGGGAAGCGGTGAAATGTGTTCCTCGTCGTGCGGGGAAGACGATGGTGCAGTTGCCCGGGGCCGAGGAGGTCCGGAGATGGGTCGGCGGCGTGCGGTGGCGGCGATCCGGAGTGGTTCTCGGTGACGGTGATGTACGGGCTACGGGAAGCTCGGGCGAGGCCGGGGACGACTTCGCGGTGCTTCGGAGATGATGTGGGCAAAAGGAACTGGCTTTTGGTGGCTCGGGTCGAGAGATTGCGCGGGTGGCCGGAGTTGGGGACGATGAGGGCTCGCCGGCGTTTGAGTGGATGTGGGCTCGATTACCTGCTGCAGGACGAAGATGGCGATGTGTGGAGCTCAACGGGGGTCTACGCCCTTTTATACCTGCGCGGAGGAGAGCTGGCAACGGGCGGCGCCCGTGCGGTTGCGTCGGAGCTGGTGGCGGAGGCAGGTAGGGCTGCAGGCGGTGTTAATGCAGGTCCTGTCCGTGAAGACCCACTGCACGCCTACGCCCCCGGGGTGGTTGCCTCTGCGCAGCTGCTTCCCTCCTTTTGCCCGCGTGAAACGGCAGCGGATCGGCCGGGTGAAGCGACGCAGCGGGGAAAAGCCTGGGGCGGTGGCGCCAAGTCAAGGGCGACGGGAAGGGCGCAGGCTTTCCACCTGGGCAACGGGGTGACGCAGCGGGGCGAGGCTGTGCATGCGCGCCACGGGGAGCAAAAGCTCTGCCCGTGGTGCCAGCGCGCCCGCGCGGGAGAGAAACGGGAGCGGGACGACGAAGCTGACAGGGCGGGCCCATCGGTCAGCGGGAGAGGGGAGAGGAAAGCGCGATGGCGCGGATGAAGCCGCGTGGCGGAGAGGGTCGATCGGGCGGCCGGTGCGGTTTAAGTGAGGGGAACGGAGGAGATCGGCCGAGGCGATCGGGCGGCTGAGAGCGATGCCAGAGGCGGACGGGCCGGATGGGCCGAGGCGCGCGAAAGGGGAAATCGCGGCTGTCCACGCGGCGAGCGGGGGTAAGGGGAAGGCGGGATCCGCCTGGCGACGTGGCTCAATCCCACCCGTCCAGGTGTCGGACGGAGGGCGGTGGATTTTCTGATTTCTTTTTGGATTTTAGGTTTTGCTTTTAGAAATTACCAGAAAATCCCAATAAGTCCGGAAAAATATGAAAATGCTTCCAAAAATTCTAGGAAAATTCTCAGAGGTTCCTGGTAATATTCTGGACTTAATAAAAATATTTCCAACTAAAGTGGGTATTTATTTTACTTACTTCCCTTATTTTCCATGCCATTGTTTTTCCAGAAATAATATTCTATGCCCTAAATCCAATTTCTCTATTTACTTTTATGGATCATCTTTTCAGATTCTTGTTTACAATTGTTTGTCTTTCTCTTTTATAAATTCTTTAATTTCTGGAACCTTAACCAAATTCAGAAAAGCATCGAAAAATCCAAATCCAAATGGAATACATTGCAAAAGTAATTCAAAATCCCCTCATTTTTCTAATCCCAGTTTTTGGGATGTTACAAACCTACCCCCCTTACAAAAATCTCGACCCCGAGATTTGATTTAACTAGTGAACAAGTCGGGGTAATCTCTTCGTAGCTGGTCTTCACGCTCCCAGGTAGCTTCTTTCTTGGAGTGATGGCTCCATTGTACCCGGCACATGCGAATGATTTGAGTTCGTGTTTTCTTTTCCACGGTATCCAGGATCTTGATCGGGCGCTCCTTGTAGGTTAGGTCTTCCTCAATCTCGATTGCCTCCAATGGAGCTTGATCCTCAGGTACTCGTAGACACTTCTTCAGTTGGGACACATGGAAGACGTCGTGTATGTCTGATAGATTCGGAGGTAGTGCAAGCTGGTAGGCAACTTCCCCCTTTTTAGACACAATTGGGAACGGTCCAACATACCGCGGGGTAAGCTTGCCTTTGACCTTGAATCGTCTAACTCCTCGCAAGGGTGATACCTTCAGATAAACATGATCTCCCACTTCAAAACTTAATGGCCCTCTTCTCTTGTCTGCATAACTTTTCTGCCTGGACTGAGCTGCTTGCAGTCGATCTCTAATTAGGCGAACCTTTTCTTCAGCCTGTCTTAAAGTATCTGGTCCGAAAATGTAGTTTTCCCCTACTTCTGACCAATGTAAAGGGGTTCGACATGGTCGACCATACAGGGCTTCGAAGGGTGACATCTGGAGACTGGCCTGATAGCTGTTGTTATAAGCAAACTCAGCATAGGGTAGGCATCGGTCCCAATCCTTAGAAAAATCTAGAGCACATGCCCGAAGCATATCTTCCAATATCTGATTCACTCTCTCCGTTTGACCATCTGTCTGGGGGTGGTATGCGGTGCTAAAATCCAAGTAAGTACCGAGAGCTTCATGTAGGCTAGCCCAAAAATGTGAGGTGAACTGGGAACCTCGATCCGAGACTATCCGTTTTGGTACGCCGTGTAAACATACTATGCGTGACATATATAGCTCGGCTAACTTATCTCCCTTGTACGTGGTTTTGACGGGGATGAAATGTGCAACCTTAGTCAGCCTATCAACCACGACCCATACGGAGTCATAACCAGATTTGGTTTGTGGAAGTCCCGTGATAAAGTCCATCCCGACTTCTTCCCACTTCCACTGGGGTATTTTCAATGGTTGTAGTAGTCCTGCTGGCCTTTGATGTTCCGCTTTCACTCTCTGACACACATCACAACAGGCTACATGTTCAGCTATGTCTCTCTTCATACGGGGCCACCAGCAGAATTGCTTCATTCCCTGGTACATCTTGGTGCTCCCGGGGTGCAGGGAGTACGGAGAGCTATGAGCTTCCCTCAATATCAGATCCTTGAGATTCCTCTGATGAGGTACAACTATACGCTTTCCGTACCACAGAGTACCGTCCTGATCAATCTTCATGTTAGGGGCCTTCCCTGCTTCTACCAGCCCTTTCCATTTTATTATAGCTGGATCTTCCTGCTGAGCAACCATAATCTGCTCCTCTAAACTTGGTTGAATTTCCATGGTAGCTAGAGTGCCTTTCTCTACTATCTCCAAGTTCAAGGCTTGCAGTTCTTTACATAGCTCGGGTTGGTGTTCCTGGACCATGAGATTATTGCAATAGGCCTTCCGGCTTAGAGCATCCGCTACAACATTAGCCTTCCCTGGGTGGTAATGGACGCTCAGGTCATAGTCCTTAATCAACTCCAACCATCTCCTCTGCCTCAAGTTGAGGTGCGACTGGGTGAAGAAATATTTAAGGCTCTGGTGGTCCGTGTATATGTCACAGTGATTACCTATCAGATAATGCCTCCAAATTTTTAATGCATGCACTACTGAGGCCAATTCCAGGTCATGAGTAGGGTAGTTGGCTTCGTGAGGACGGAGCTGCCGAGATGCATATGCCACTACCTTGCCTTCATGCATTAGTACACATCCAAACCCTTGATGTGATGCATCACAGTATACCTCAAAGTCTTTGCGCACATCGGGCAGGGTTAACACAGGCGTGGTAGTCAATCTCTCTTTCAACTTTTGGAAGCTCTCTTCACATGCCTTGGTCCATTCAAACTTCTTCTCCTTCTTGAGTAGTTGAGTCATTGGCCTGGCAATCCGAGAAAATCCTTCTATGAATCTCCGGTAGTATCCAGCCAATCCAAGGAAGCTCCTCACTTCAGTGACGGAAGCTGGCTGCTGCCACTCCATGACTGCTGCTATTTTGGCGGGATCAACAGATATTCCTCCTGCTGACACTATGTGTCCTAAGAAACTAATGTCATGCAGCCAGAATTCACACTTGCTAAACTTTGCATATAATTGATGCTCCTTTAGCCTTTCCAATACCAGGCGCAGATGTTCCGCATGCTCTTCAGCATTCTTGGAGTATATAAGGATGTCGTCAATAAAGACCACGACAAACTTGTCCAAATACTCCATGAATACCTTGTTCATCAGGTTCATGAAGTAGGCTGGGGCATTGGTTAACCCAAAAGACATGACTGTAAACTCATACAGCCCATATCTAGTGGTGAAAGCCGTCTTAGGTATATCTTCAGCTCTAATCTTCAGTTGATGATAGCCCGATCTTAGGTCTATTTTGGAGAATACCGTGGCTCCACCAAGTTGATCGAATAAATCATCAATCCTGGGGAGTGGGTATTTGTTCTTGATGGTTACTTCATTTAGGGCCCTGTAATCCACACACATCCGCGTGGTGCCATCTTTCTTCTTCACAAATAATACTGGAGATCCCCAAGGCGAGGAACTCGGCCTAATGAACCCCTTATCCTGCAACTCATATAGTTGCTTCTTTAATTCTTCTAACTCATCCACCGTCATCCGGTATGGTCTCTTGGAGACGGGTGCAGCACCGGGCTTTAGGTTGATGACAAATTCCAAATCTCTGTCTGGTGGCATGCCTGGTAATTCCTCGGGAAATACTTCAGGGTAGTCTTGTACCACAATCATTCCTTCTAATGGCACATCTTCACAATAATAGATTGCCCGGCCCCAGCGGTACGGGCGATCCACCTTCACTTCTATTGTTAACCCAGGACACTTGGTCAAATTGACTTTCCTAGTGGCACAGCTTATGACCCCTTGATACTTTGCGAGCCAATCCATTCCCAATATAATATCCAGAGTTTGGGAGGGTAAAACTATTAGATCAGCTAAGAAGTCCCACCCTTCCATAGTAATTGCTACCCCAGGGCACACTAGGGTGGTAGTAATTGGTCCAGCTGGTGAATTAAGAATTACTGGCTTCTTTAGAGTATATACTGGTAATCCCAACTTGTTGGCATACCCCTTAGATATAAATGAATGGGAAGCTCCTGAATCAAACAATACTTGTGCTGGTATGGTTTTAACAGAGAACGTACCCATAAGGACTCCAGCGGCTTCTTGAGCTTCTTCAGCCGTGATGTGGTTGACTCGGCCGCGGTTTGAGGCTGGTGCACTTTTACTGCCTTGTGAACTCTGATGCCCTTTGCTGGGTGCTGAAGCTTGACTACGCACGGGGGCGTTTTGCTTTTGTGGGCAATTACTGACATAGTGTCCTTTTTCTCCACAACCAAAACATTTAATGTTGGCCACTGGGTTGGTGCCATTGTACTGCCCACCTGTGCGAGGAGCTTGATATGGAGTTCCCCCCGGTCGAGGAGCAAATGCTGACGCACTGGATTGAGTAGTCCTTGGGGTTGAGGAATTACCCAAGAGCTTCTAAATGAACCTTCCTTGGGGGTGCTGAGCCGATAGCTTTCGCTTGCGGCTGGCCTCCAGGTTCTTCCTCTCATTTTCCAGAATCAGTGCCTTATTCACCAGTTGATGAAAGCTGGTGAAGTCTTGAGTGATCAGCTGAACTCGTAGCTCCTCGTTCATCCCTTCAAAGAATCTGTCAATCTTTTCTTCTTCGTCCTCCACATCCTTTGGGGCATATCGGGCCAATTGTGTGAATTTGGTAAGGTACTCATTTATTGACCTATTTCCCTGCTTGAGTGTGCGAAACTCATTCTTCTTCATTCGCATTACTCCGGTTGGAACGAAGTTAGCCTTGAAAGCGGTCTTGAATTCCTCCCAAGGAACTGCTTCTGTGCTTGTTTCTGTGGTGGCATCCTCCTGGCCCCTGGCGGCCAAGTAATTCTCCCACCAAGCTGCTGCGGCGCCCTGCAGCTGGTGTGCAGCGAACATGACTTTGTCTTCCTCTGCGCATTTAATTAGGCGCAGCTTTCTCTCAATATCTCGAAGCCAGTCCTCGGCTTCCAGTGGTTCTTCTGCCGATGTAAATGTGATCGGCCTTGTCCTCTGGAAATCTCCCAAGTCAGCTCTATGCCCTCCTGAGCTTCCTTGCTGTCCCGCATATATGGCTTGCAAAATCTGAGTTTGTTGTGTCATAACTTGGGCCATTGTAGGGTGTTCCGGAGGGTTTGGAAGGTTGTCATTTCCCTGGTCTTGAGCTCTACCTTGGTCTTCAGGCAGAACCCCGCGATTTGAGTCTACCTCGGCTGGGTTTGTATTAGTCTGAGCCCTGGTAGTTCTTCGGCTAGCCATCTGCAGTGGTGGCTTTATACTCAATGCTAGTTCTATATGTAGGAGAAACAAGGGGTGCCAACCCATACAAGAGAAAGCAGTAAAACCAGGACGAGGCAATTTCCAACATAAGGCCGATATCCAGCCAACCACATAAATATGTCAACAATTACATAGCCAGCTTTTATGCTGGGCTTACAATTACATCATAATAATTAAAGTTCATAGGTTCGCAACTACGAAATGGAAAGGACGGATACATCAACTAAGATACATGAAGTTAGTACTTGCATCACACACTGCAAGTACATCGCGATCCCATCTACTCCTCCAGATACCCGTAGCCAGATGGGCTGTAGTGCGGGGACCTGGAACGGGAGCGGCTCCCACTGAACTCCGACGGATCGGAGTCCTCGGCGTCCGAGGGCGCGCGTGGGGGGCTACGGCTCTGGGGAGGCTCTCCCCCCCGAAGTGCAGCCCGGGGACCCGGAGGCCGCGTGCTCTTACGCGCGGTCATCCGAGTGCGGGGTCCGGATCCTGGTGGTGGCGGTGCTGGAGCTGCTGCAGGGGTGGAGGCCCGTCGGAGCTGAGCTTGGAGGGCGGCCACCTCTGCCTGGGCCTGCGCCAAGGCCTGCTCGCTCTTGGCGAGCTGCTCCCGTAGCGCCACCCTGGAGCCGTGCCCAGCGGTAAGGCGCTGTCGGAGAAGGGTGATCTCCTCCAAGGCTGCGGTGTGGGCTGCGCCCATAGCCCTGGTGAGAGCGACCTGGTGTGTTAGCGCAGGGTCGTCTTCGTCAACCGGCAGGTTCGTCTCATTGTACCGCGCACCATCCTGGCGCGACGGGTAGAAACGATAGGGCGTGCGGCGAATGGCAGTCTCATATATGTCACACAGCCGTGCCGCGGCGAGGCGCGCGGCGTCCTGGATCGCGTCTGCCCTGGTACCCCTCCGATGCTCCGTGGTAAAGACATGAGGCTGATCTTGTTCGCTTTTTGGGTAGATGTAGACCTGCATGGTCCAAGATTCATCTTCTCCTATGGTAGCCTTCAGTCCACGGTAGATAGGTTGCTCGTCGTAGCCCATGTAATGTAGAAGCTTGCGCAAGATGCTTGCGAATTCATTTTCATAGACACCGTGGCCCAAATAATCCCAGTCCCCTTCATATCCCGTTCCTGCCATCTGTAAATGTTATGGTTCCAGTGTTAGTACTTTTCCAAAATGTAATGAAAAATAGAGTAGAGCAGATTCTAGGAAGGATACGAGTAAGAACATTATACTATGATTTTGGAAATTATTTTCTTGCTTTCATAAGTATTGTATTCCTAGGCCATCCTAATTTTTCCATCCTAAGGCTTTACCCTACGGTCGTATGCTCTGATACCAGCGCTGTCAGACCCGGATTTTTCAATCCGAATCTTACTGTGTTTCACTGCACTAATCCCTGGATCAGTAGTTAGTGCACACAGGTACATTGCTGAATCATTTCATACATCGCATAGTCATCCAATATATTACACACACTGAAATACACCACGTCGGGTGATAGTTTACAAAAGGGGCCGACTAGGCCAAGGTCTTTATTACAACAACGCAGCGGAAATTATAGCAAAAACAGACCCAAATCCACAGGCAAGCGGCCAGTAGGGTAATGTGCACAATATATGCCACCAGGGTCCCGGCAATATAAATGTACACAACGCCTAGGGTCTACTTGTCTATGCCTAACTACCGAGGCCTACGCCTTAATTAGCGCCTTTGCTTCCGTCGATGTTGGCGGGGGCCTCCTTGTAGGCGTAGTGTTCTTGAACTCCGGTTTCTGAATTGTATCGCAAGAGCGAGAATGAGCACTCCGACCCCGTGCTCAGCAAGCCAACACACAGAATACAATAATTATACATGCATGGCTATCAAAGGATGGCTGGGGCTCATTTTATTTTGCGGAGAGTGCTTTTGAATACAATTATAGGAAATTCCCTGAGACCTAGCAATTTTGAACTCAAAACTTTTGTTTATAAGGTAAGTTGATCTCATAGTTGACACAGATTCCATCCACCATTCCATGGCATCTGCGCCATATAGCATCTTTCAGCGTTATAGCCGCTTAACGTACCACTGGGACGACACCCAGGACAATTCCAAACCAGAGCAGTCCTTCGCCCTTCCAGTTTCCATTCCCAGTTTCCCACGTTTTTAAAACAGAACTATATCCAGTTAAGTTCCCATGTCTGCCCATGACCGCGGGCACGGCTATTCGAATAGTTTTGACTCTGCAGAGTTTGTACACTTTCACCACAAGAGATAATCAACTCGTTGCCCCACACGTTTCCTTAGACATGTGGTTGAGCAGACCATCACAGTGACTTTTCAAAGTATCTAGTCCTATCTCCCATCTCACCTTATGGGTAACCTCCCATTTGCGATGGGCCCCATCTGTTTGCACGGGATGTTTCTCACTACTACTAGCGTACGGGCTTCCCTCCCCTCTGCGCTAGCACGACTGAGAAACTTCACCCCTCACTGGTGTCCCTTCAGGCCCCCTCGCCATAGCATAACCCCATCAATCCACTACCAGTGAGATGAGTCCGGGATTTCGATAAATTTACTTAGCCAAGTTGTATTTTACAGACTTGTGGTTGTACTGTTTTACACGGGCTGACATGACAAGATTCAGGCCTTAGAGCTACCTGGATGGTTCTACCACATTTCACATTTCTTTGTGCATTCCTTCGCACCACATTCCAGCCACCAAACCATTCCATCCAGGTATTTAAGCAGTTTGGGATTTTTCAGAGGTAGAAAATAATATGTCCACCTACTACAGTCATTCCACCCATGACTGTTTCCCAAACAATATCATATTTTTGCAAGTGTTGCTTTTGGGGCAGCAAGGTACCCCCGTTCTTATCTAGCAATACTAAGCCGCGGAATAATTATTTGGACTTACTGTAAAGCATATGATAATATGAATTTTTCTAGGGCGACAAGGTTCACATGACCAAGCATGGCAATGGATCTTTATTAACAAGCATTAAAGTAGGTATCTAACTACCACTTTCTTAAAATGAACATATTTCATCACATAAAATAACAGCATGCATGTTCATAATTTAAAGGAAATTAACTTTGCAAAACATAGGTTCAGAAATGGTCAAGGTGTTAACTCGCCTTGGTCACAGGGGTCGGTTTCTTGGTGGTCTGGTGCTTCTTGTGCTGCTGCCTCGATATCTTCCTCTTGAGCCTCGTAGGCTATTTAATCGTACGGAATACCCAATTAAAAGAAAAACGACCAATCAATAAAATATCACCAGAAATTCAAATGAACTCAAAAAAATATGGTTCTGGTTCCATTAGATGGATCTTGAATTTAAACGAATTTAGAAATTTGTTTCATTCAATTCGGAGCTAAAATGAAGAAGTTATAAGCAGTCAAAGTTTTCGGTCCCAGTCAAATCCAAAAATTACCAAATTTTGACATGTGGGGCCCACGGTCAGCCCCGATTCTTTTTAATTTCCATTTTTATTTACTTTTCGGTTTTTCTGTGCTACTGACATGTGGGTCCGGTTACTGTTCATGGGGTCCACATGTCAGTACGGTTCGTTCTTGGATGTATCACTGACCGGTGGGGTCCAGCGGTCAGCGGTGACTCGGGAATGCAGTGGCTGACAGGTGGGGCCCACCTGTCAGACCGAAATAAAATGGAGAAAACTCAACCCGGCGCTGCGGAGCCGGAGGCTCGAACGCGCGCGGCCGGGGAGCTGGGAGGGAGAGGAGAGTTAACGCTGATAGCCAAGAGAGCAGGGGAGGCTTTGCCTACCTCTATAGGGCAATTTATTCCCTTGAGGTGGGTCGGCAGCGGGGTCGGGCAGTGAAGTCGGGGGCGACGGTGGCCGGCGGCGAGGGGCTGTCGGGGAGGTTCGGGGAAGCGGTGAAATGCGTTCCTCGTCGTGCGGGGAAGACGATGGTGCAGTTGCCCGGGGCCGAGGAGGTCCGGAGATGGGTCGGCGGCGTGCGGTGGCGGCGATCCGGAGTGGTTCTCGGTGACGGTGATGTACGGGCTACGGGAAGCTCGGGCGAGGCCGGGGACGACTTCGCGGTGCTTCGGAGATGATGTGGGCAAAAGGAACTGGCTTTTGGTGGCTCGGGTCGAGAGATTGCGCGGGTGGCCGGAGTTGGGGACGATGAGGGCTCGCCGGCGTTTGAGTGGATGTGGGCTCGATTACCTGCTGCAGGACGAAGATGGCGATGTGTGGAGCTCAACGGGGGTCTACGCCCTTTTATACCTGCGCGGAGGAGAGCTGGCAACGGGCGGCGCCCGTGCGGTCGCGTCGGAGCTGGTGGCGGAGGCAGGTAGGGCTGCAGGCGGTGTTAATGCAGGTCCTGTCCGTGAAGACCCACTGCACGCCTACGCCCCCGGGGTGGTTGCCTCTGCGCAGCTGCTTCCCTCCTCCTTTTGCCCGCGTGAAACGGCAGCGGATCGGCCGGGTGAAGCGACGCAGCGGGGAAAAGCCTGGGGCGGTGGCGCCAAGTCAAGGGCGACGGGAAGGGCGCAGGCTTTCCACCTGGGCAACGGGGTGACGCAGCGGGGCGAGGCTGTGCATGCGCGCCACGGGGAGCAAAAGCTCTGCCCGTGGTGCCAGCGCGCCCGCGCGGGAGAGAAACGGGAGCGGGACGACGAAGCTGACAGGGCGGGCCCATCGGTCAGCGGGAGAGGGGAGAGGAAAGCGCGATGGCGCGGATGAAGCCGCGTGGCGGAGAGGGTCGATCGGGCGGCCGGTGCGGTTTAAGTGAGGGGAACGGAGGAGATCGGCCGAGGCGATCGGGCGGCTGAGAGCGATGCCAGAGGCAGACGGGCCGGATGGGCCGAGGCGCGCGAAAGGGGAAATCGCGGCTGTCCACGCGGCGAGCGGGGGTAAGGGGAAGGCGGGATCCGCCTGGCGACGTGGCTCAATCCCACCCGTCCAGGTGTCGGACGGAGGGCGGTGGATTTTCTGATTTCTTTTTGGATTTTAGGTTTTGCTTTTAGAAATTACCAGAAAATCCCAATAAGTCCGGAAAAATATGAAAATGCTTCCAAAAATTCTAGGAAAATTCTCAGAGGTTCCTGGTAATATTCTGGACTTAATAAAAATATTTCCAACTAAAGTGGGTATTTATTTTACTTACTTCCCTTATTTTCCATGCCATTGTTTTTCCAGAAATAATATTCTATGCCCTAAATCCAATTTCTCTATTTACTTTTATGGATCATCTTTTCAGATTCTTGTTTACAATTGTTTGTCTTTCTCTTTTATAAATTCTTTAATTTCTGGAACCTTAACCAAATTCAGAAAAGCATCGAAAAATCCAAATCCAAATGGAATACATTGCAAAAGTAATTCAAAATCCCCTCATTTTTCTAATCCCAGTTTTTGGGATGTTACAAAGGTGGAGCCGCACTCTTGCATTCTCAGTAGTGTTTTGGTGAGGCATCGTAACCTAACATTCGCCTTTATAGCCAATCTAATGTATGGAGACATAGTGAAGTGACATGTATTATTTTTACATATATTTATTTGTTTCGTATTTTGAGACCATTTATCATCATTTACATATTTTTCCTATAATTAATCGCTCAATTTGGATTATTTTACATTTTTGTAATTTTCCACAGGCTGGCGTGATCAAGGCACCTAAAGAACAAACCTAGACTTCTGAGACTACTCTGTATAGATATACACGTCACTACGGACGCGTAGGATCAAATCGTGAAGAAATCGGAGTTTTGAAAGGCCAAAACAGAAGAAATCATAAGCAGGAAGGACCTGATTGTAAACCCTAGATACTGGGAGGACTAAATTGAAAAGTGTCAAAAATCCCCAAACCCTTCTTAAGCCAGCCGTCTCTTGTGGAGTAATGGAGCCCAGTTCATCCATCTCCCCTTGCCCCCTTTGCTTCTCCTCTCATCTCCCCTTCACTACCACTAGCACTAGCGAGGGTTGACCTTGTCGGATGCCACCACATCACGGGTGCTACTCTCCTCTGTGCACCCCAGCTGCTCCTCCACCGTGCCTTCTCACCTCTCCATCCTTCGATCTGCGTCCTCTCCTTGCCTACTACCTCCACGCCGCCCCAAAATCCTCTATTCCACCGGTCACCGCCACACCCCCTTCTTCGCTGGCGCACCACTCCCTCTCTTCTACTTCTTCCTTGGCCTCAGATTTCTTCTTCCCTAATCCCCATTGCTTCCTCTCCTCTCCCCTTTTCCAACTCCTGTTCCGGTGAGCCACTACCACACTTTGCCCCTCTCCTCCTTCCTCCCAAATAACTCCACGCCAAGAGCAGTCACCCATCTTCTTCCACCACGGCAGCCACCTGCAGCTCTTCCACCAGCCAAACCATGTACAGTTCCCTCCACCGTGCGCCATAGCGCCGCCGCCTCTGCTCTTCATGGCCGCCCTGCATCGAGCCTTCTTCAACCTCTTCACTGCCAGTGGCCTCAACTTCATCAACTCAGGCGACTTCTTCCTCTGGCTCCACTTCACCTCAGCCTCCTCTACTACATCTTCTTCTTTGGTTATCTCTAATTCCTCTCCCATTGTCTAATTGCTTTTCTCAAGTATTGTTCAACTAAATTGGTACTAATTCTCTGTTAATTGAAGCTTCATGAGCTACTAATTTTTCTGTGGATGTGAATTGTTCTTTACTGTGACTCGTTATTGCACTGTGGATTATGATCTGTGATCTATGTGACGGTGAATTGTGGTTGATGTATGCATGTGGTTGGTGGATGTGTAGTTGTAATCTATTATTTTGTTCTAGGATTACTTTTTTTCATGTTGTCAGTAGTTCAATTCTAGAATTGTGCCCTATTCGATTTCCTATGTTTCAGCGATGTTCATTTGTTTGTCTAGTGCAGTAATTAGGGTTAGTTGATTGTGCGTTATTGTTTGTGTATGAGTGTCGTCAAGTTAGCTAGCCAGCGACTGTCCCTTCCCCTTGCTGTCTCGACCCCTCCTTGCTTCTAGATTCCCTCATTTCTCCTTTTTACGTCCGTCAATAGTTAGGTCGTGCGTGCATTCATTGTAGTTTTGTGTTGGTGTTATCCTTTCGCCATCGTCTAGTTAGCCATCGACCGTCTTCCCCCTCTTTCTCTCTCGACTCCCTCCGTTCTTCTAGACTCCCCTAGTGCTTCTTGACTTCCTCCTTCTGTCTCGCGGTTGGTAGTTAGTTTGGTCATCGGATGGTAGTCATGTTCATTCATGTAGTCGTCAGTGTCGTTCGTGCATCATTTGTGTAGTTAGTCATCGTGTAGTTCGTTCGGTCATATGACGTCCACTCATGCGGTCGTTTGTCCCATCGTCCTTTGATTGTTTAGTTAGTTTGTCATTTCGTCCATGTGAATTAGAGTTCGTTCAATAGTTAGTTTGTTCGGTCGATTCAGTAGTTGTTTTAGGTTTAGTTTTCTCCCCCTATTTCTATTGACCTAGCTTTAGCTGAGCACCGGTAGCCTCAATCTAATTCCTGTGGAGAACACGACACTCGCCGCTATTTCAGTGGCAACCCGTGCACTTGCGGGTGTGCTATTTTTGCATGATCATGGAGAAGAAATACATAGAGACCACGTACATTGTGGTAGCTATCGAGAAGATATTCAAGTACAAGATTAGCTACGCAAAGGCATGGCGTGCAAAACAGAAGGTGTTGGAAAAATGGTTTGGGTCTTTTGAGGTGACGTATGGCAATCTTTCATCGTATGCTTCAGGTGTTGAAGGATAAGAACCCGGGCACGTATATCACTATGAAGGACAAATCTCCTACAAGGCCGCCAGGTTTTGCGGTGTTACAGAGGGCCTTCTTAGCATTCGGTACATGCATCGAGGCATTTAGGCACATGCTGCCCATGATCTCAGTTGATGGGACCTTTTTGACCAACAAATACAAGGGCCAGATCCTAACGGGCATTGACGTTGATGGCAGCAATCAAATTATGCCGATGGCCATCGCATTCATGAAAAGTGAGAATTACGATAGCTGGTTGTGATTCCTTAGACATGTGAGGGTTGGCGTTGTCGCACGCTCATCCTGGTGTGTGCGTAATCCATGATTGCCACGTCAGGATTATGAAGCCCATAAGAAAACTGTAGTAAGACCCCGAGGAGCCCTTCCCTTGGCTGAATATAAGGAACAGATGGTGCATTCGTCACCTAGGGATGAACTTCTTTAAGTAGTTTCCGAAACAATTGTTGATGAAGCTGTTCAAGAGGCTGTCTATGCATAATCAACAGAGAAAATTTGATACTTTGTGGGCGTTGTTGGACGAGCATAGCAGGAAGCACATCGACGAAAGGAACAAGAGGCCGTTCATGACTGGGGTGGCACAACCGGAATGCCTGGCAGCACTCGATGAGCCTAACACAGCTGGTTTGAGGAAGAGCTCATGGAATATCAAGTGTTTCTCGCAGTGGATCTAGAGAGAACCATTGGAGAAGTGGTCGCTATTGCATGACACAGAAGACGCAAGGTACGGCATAATAATGACTAACCTTGTGGAGTTGTACAATTGGATTCTCAGGGGCCTTCATTCTCAGCCCCTCGTCATCATCGTGGAAGGTGTTCTGTACAGCACAATTAACTACTTCAGGAAGAGGCATGCAAATGCCGCACTTCATGTGGCCAACTCACGAACATCATACTCGTTGAAAATTATGGTATACATAGAGATGAAGGCATATAAGGGCCAATTGCACATGGTGCACATCATGGGCAATAGGGAGCATCATTTTGATGTGGTACTCCAGGATAGAGCCGGATTTGGGATGGCTTGTGTCTTTGTTACCCACGAGGTATGCCTTAGAGATTATGTAAATGAACCTACCTGCTCATGCAACAAGCCAAAGCTGTTACACAAGCCATGCTCTCATGTCCTCGCTGCATGCAGGACTGTGGGCATGGATCCTTCGAACTTCATGTCGGAGTACTTCTTCAAGGAGAGGTGATGCATGTGTGGTGTGGCAAGTTCAGGGGGTTCAGGGTTGTGGGGAACTTTGTCACCTTGGATATTGCAGGGAGGACCTGGATTCCGGATGTTGACATGCTAAAGGGTGGGAAGGGTCGGCGATAGAGCCGGCGTATTTGTGAGACCATGTGGAGGTCACCCCATGGTTGTGATGAGTAATTGACTCTTGATCTAGGAAGATTGAGTTTGGTTTTTGAGGTTTGAGCTGACTCTGCAAAGTCGTAAGCCTTAAGAATGGTCGGCAGACTGCTTACGACCACGTTGTCC
Source organism: Dendrocalamus latiflorus (assembly GCA_017311315.1). Classification (NCBI taxonomy): domain Eukaryota; kingdom Viridiplantae; phylum Streptophyta; class Magnoliopsida; order Poales; family Poaceae; genus Dendrocalamus; species Dendrocalamus latiflorus. The sequence continues at coordinate 12,440,028 of CM029611.1, read as the reverse complement.
ATGGTCGGAACCTAGTAGATGCGTTTTCAAGTGGTCAGAAGGCTTTACGACCACATTGGTCGTGGTCGAAAGCTGTGCGCACTGTTTACGACCACGTTGTGGCGTTTACGACCACTCTAGCCATGGTCGAAGGCCACCAGGAAAGTTTACGACCACTCTGTCTCTAGTCGGAAGCCATCTAGACCATTTACGACCACGGTGCTGGGAGTCGGAAGCTCTTATGACCACTTTGGCTGTGGTCGAACTCTGCTACAACCATGTTGGCCGTGGTCGGTAGTCGTAAGTCGAAGCCACGACCACTGCGATCGGAAGTAGTCGGAAGGGCTTCGACCACATTGGAACTTGCTGCGAAGGGCATAGCGCTTGTTAAACCGATCGTATGGTCTTCGGTAGCAGTCGTAACCCCTGGTAATCGGTCGTATGGACTGCTGGCGCAGTCGTAACGACCTGGGATGAGGTCATAGACTCTGGGCGTTGCTTGTCGTGTGATCCCGACCGGTCGTAAGTTGGTACGACCCGGTTGGGTAAGTCGTAGCTCGTGCTGCTTGGTCGTAGCAAGCTACGTGGTGGTCGTAGCGATGTTGTGTGCGATCGTAGGCTGCAGGAAGGCTCTGGTGAGCTCGAATGTTTCTCTGTTTGGTGCAACAGAGCGGTCGTATGGGGTCTAGACTTTGTGCGATAAAGTCGTAGCAAGCTAGCGATGGTCGTAGCAGTTTGTTAGCTGGTCATAGCTTATGTCTTGATGGTCGTAGTAGCCTAGCGTGTGGTCGTAGGCTGCTGGCACTTCATGTCTTATGCTTTCGGGTGGTCGTAGGCAGTTTACGACCAAGTGTTGTGCTGTGATACTTGTGCTGATTGATGCTCTGCTTGTTTCGTGCGGTGCTATGTGATGATTTGCATGTCTATGTGGCTGCAGGACTTCAGATCTATTTCATGGTGAGGCGTGGGAGGACCGAGACTAGGCACAGGAGATGTTGAGGTCTAGACGGTTGGAGACGCCGAAGATGATTGAGGCTGGTGAGGTGGTTGCAAGCTGGGAGACGAGGAACTGGAGCTGGAGCTACTGGAGGTGGACACAACGGGCAACGGCAAGGTGGACCGGGACTAGGCTCAGGGAGGAGCTGAGGTCCAGATGGTCAGGAGGCCAGGTGAGGTTGTGCGCAGCGGAATGGACCAGGACTAGGCTTTGGAGGAGTCGGAGGTCCGATCGGTCGGAGGCAGGCGCAGTCGTGCGCAGCAAAACGGACCGAGACTAGGCGCTGGAGGTGTCGGAGGTCCGATCAGTCGGAGGCAGGCGCGGACGTGCGGATAACAGGAAGCTTCCGGGAAGGTGCTTGAGCGGCAATTCGGGGAATTGACTCAAGGCCTGCAAAGAGGAGTTGGTCTATTAAAGCAGCATTGTCTGATCGGCTTAACGGGTTGTCGCAAGCGTGCGCAGGTGTAAAACCCGGTGTTAGGTGGGGTTTACGGGTTATCCCAGTGTGGACTAATGGATGGATCCATTAGGTCAAGGTTCGCGTGTGAGCCTATAAAAGGGAGAAGGGAGGCAAGTGTTAGACTTGAGTTGGCCGGCTGAGCCTTGGAGGTAGCCGCCTCTCCCTCCCATGGGAGTCTATCTGTGTGAGTGTAGCTCTAGGGTTAGAGCATGTCCTCCTGAGGGGAGTGGCTGTTGGGAGTGTGTGTGAATCTTTCATGTATGCAATCATTCATCTCTCTGCCTCAATTTGAGTTGTGTTGTCTGCTTATGGTTTGAATGATTTGTTGTGCTTTTTGAAATCGCAGTGACATGTGGGTTGTACTCCAAGCCATCTTGGCTACTCTAGTCCCACAAGCGGTTTTATTCAACAACTCTGGTTCTTCCTGCTTTGAGTTGTGTTCTTGGTTTGAGTAGGCCTGGTTTTGATTTGCTCAGAACAGGGAATCTGTCTCAAGGCTATTTGGCCAGTTCATTCCTGAGAGCAAGAGTTGAATCGGAGAAGTGTTTGCGTCTCACGGTCGTGCGCCTCAAGTTCCTCTGTTTCTTGTTCGACCGTGATTCTCGATTCGATCGTCGTGAAGAGTTCTTATTTTCTTGGTAAATTCACTTTTAGAGATCATGCTCTTGCTAGGATTCAAGTTTCATGAGCTTAGGATCTTTGTGCCGAAAGTTCTCTAAAGTCTTAGTCCAGCGATTGTGCGCCTCACCTTTACTCTGTTCTGAGTTCGACTAAGCTGTTCTTTTCAGCCGCTTCTCTTTTCGACCGATCAAGACTTAGATCGCTTGCTTTCTTTTGCGCTGGTTTCCGAGTGCTTGATGGTCGTAGATCTCATGGTCGTATGCCCCCACGGTCTCATGAGGTGTCTGCGATCGCAATCGGCTAGAGGCGCTAGTTGGTCTTCGACCACGACCATGCTATTGGCTTACGATTACGTCGGTTCCGACCACACTCATCTTTCGATCTCGTCGGTCTTGATTTGGTGGTTATCAACTACAATGATTTCTGTTTGATCTCTCGATTTCCAGTGATCATTCATCTTCTTGCTTCATAGCTCCTGTAGCTATCGGAGAAGAAAATTATGTGAATTCTTGGAGAGGTTTGAAGGCACCGTTCACCCCCTCTGTTGCCTTTTTGGTCCTACAATATTACAAATGATATGGACGAAGCGTAAGCCGGAGCACCTGGTGCATGCTACAGGCGATGCGGTCAGGAGGGGCACACAAGTAGATGATGCAAGGTATGTGCTAATCACTAGGCAGAGTGGCAAGGTTTCTACAACTAGTTGTTGGAGACTACAAATAAATGTCTGTTGTAAACTGTACTTTGTTAGTTGGCAGTTTTGACATGCGTACTATCGTACTAATTGTATCGTACATTGCATGTACCATTTGTATAATTGTTATGTTACTTCCCCATTTTCAGTAATGTAGTTGGTATTGTGTTGGTAGCATCGTATTGTTTCCTTTGTTTATTTACAAGTTATATTTACTGTTGCTTTACATGCAATGTTTTTTGTTCCGCGTAAATGCTAACTTGAATTCATTTTGTAGGTATGGCTCGTGATCTTCACAGATTGGACTGGCCTTATGGCCTATTGGATGAGCACGTCGACCGGTTGCATCGCGCTTCCCATAGTGTCTTGCCTCCAGGGAATGTAGAGGAGCCAGCTGACTTGGGACACACACACCTCGAGTCACCTAGAGACTAGACCCCCGCTGGACAGCCAGGTGTGCACTTTGGCAGCATTGTACTGTTGCCATAAGTAGGTTACGTGCTGACCTTTACTTGCTTCATAGGCTGCGGGATGCCGGGCTACTCCCTATCGCCTGGATGGTGCAGGCCATCGATGAGGATGGACCAGCCTTGTCCGTGGGTGGGGATGACAGCGCGAAGCGATTGCGATGCTTTCTATTTGACCGCTCTCTGCTGATAGCTTTGGTGGACCGCTGGCTGCCGTAGACACCTTTCCACCTCCCATTAAAGGAGATGGCGCCTACTCTATAGGACATGTCCCTGCTGCTCTGCCTTCCCATCGCGGAAGTTGTTGCCTTCCTACCGGAGGCCCCGACCGGCTGGCGCGCGGACCTGCTCGGAGGAGTACTACGTCTTCCTGTCGTCTCAGACACATGGGCATCATTTAGGTGGCTCTCATAGTTCCGGGTATGTGCCTGACACCCTTTCTATTCAATCCTATATTCTCTCATGTTCGCTGTTCTGTACTAATAACTTTTTTGGTTGCATTTAAGTGGAGCGGATGGATCCAGAGGCAAACGAGTAGTAGGTCTCACGGCACTTGGAGACATACTTGTTGTGGCTGTTTGGTTGGAAGCTCTTCACCACCAACCATGGCAACACCGTTGACGCACGCCTCATCGCTCACGCTAGGGCCATCGTTGATGGCGAGGCCCCCCAGATCAGCTGGCGTTCAGCTGCACTTGCCGCGGCTTTTGCGACATGTGCACCAGGACCAAGGCGAACTCGGTCCTCGCGGGGTGTCCGCTACTACTGCAGCTATGGTCGTTCAAGAGCTTTTGCCTCAGACGGCCCATGCTCGAGGACATGACTTCGTACAGGGCGGAGATGTACCTCGTGGGCCACATCGACCGGTCTGTGATGGATTCTCTCTGTTGTCGTCAACAGGTAAGTAGTCTAACAACCAATTATTTCCTTCGTATTAACGATGGTCGTACGTAATAGCTATTGTTCCTTGTAGGTACAGTTCATGCACGTCCAGGTCATGCGAGCATATCTGCCCTTTGTGGAGCAGTTCGACCATAGCTGGCAATGTGCGCTAGGAGCCGTACTCACCTGCGGTACTGCAGAGCCGCGCTCCTAATGGGTTGTCCTCACTTTGCAGGCATGACCGGGCTTTTTGGCTGACGCGTTGGAAGCTTCTGTATGGTGTCTTCATTGAGGACTACACGGTGCATTGTGTGATGCGCTAGTTTGGCCTACATCGGGTTGTTCTAGTACTAGTCAGGCAATCGGTGCCGCAAAGTGTCCACGTGTGAGTGACAACCTCTTAGTAATCTCCTTGTACTGCTTATTCGTTTGACGACTACTAATGAAATGGTGCGATAAGCAGGCACTCTAGGAAGGGAGAAAAACGCGGCATGGACTGGATGGCGGAGATGGAGGGGTGGACAGCGCAGTAGGAGGGCATGCTTGATGACTGAGTGGGGGAGGCCACCCCTTACGTCAATAATGCATACGCGGAGTACCTACGCTGGTACCAGCCTCGGACACATACCAGGTTGGTACATGTCATTGACCAGCCCACAGCACATGTCGCCGCATCGACAGACACCTACCCCGCGCACCTTGTGTACCTTGTGTAGGACACTCATGTCACGATACGTTACATCAAATTTGTAAATATTCCCTAATGGCAATGTCTCTGAGATGGTTGACAATTTCGTGTTTTTCCTGCAGGCTGACATCGGTGCTGCGATTTGGAGGGAATCTCGCACCATGGCAGATGGGATAACTAGTGGTGCGGAGGTGACACAGGAGGAGGTGGTGCACGCTTGGCATCATGTGCAGGCCTTGGGCGCACGTGTAGTCGCCCTGTTGTCTTGCACGAGGTTATTAAGAATCCAACAAATTATCTACTAGTCATAATCTACAGAAATCACAAATGGATTAACCACACTGCATCTTGTTTGCATTCGCTGCACAGCCGAGCAACTGCAATTGCAGTCGCCTAGCCACTGGGCAACAAGCTCCAGTCGCCCAAGCGTTGGGCGACTGGAGCTTGTCACCCAACAGCTTATGGACAGCTTTCTTGTCGCGCAACCGTTGGGCAATAGGCTCTAGTCACCCAACGATTAGGCAACTGGAGCCTATTTCTGTAAAACTATTCGTGCGGGTATATTTCTGTTATTTCAAATAAAAAATAGAATATTCATAAAAAAGTTTTAGGTTCAAATTTGTGTAAAAATGTAATTTATATTTTTTATTTAATTATTATTCCGAATTTGAGCTTTTTTTAGGGATTTTACTTTGGAATTCATATGAAAATCAAGTCGCTATTTTTTGTTCAAAATTTTAGTTATTTTAGAATGTACTTGAATGGACCCTTTCTTTTGACTTTCTATTTTTCATTTAATTACTATTTCAAATTTTAGTTATTTATGGATGTAACTTTAGAAGTTGTATGGAAATCAAATTGCTAATTTTTAATTATTTTTATTCTAAATTTTAGTTAATTTAGATTGTACTTAATATGGACTATTTCTTTTAATCTGAAACCGTTATAACTTAGGTTCATCAGATAGGTTAGATCTTTCTAGTTAATGTGATAGCTTTCTCGGAGTGCCTGATTAATAGAGGTTTAGTCAGATAGATTGGTCAAATAATTCCACATTATCTTGGGTCATTTAATATGAAGTTTCATACTCAAAAGTCATAGTATTCCTACTTAATACTAAATATTTTTAAAGAATTGTTGACATGGTCATGTATTGCAATTTCCAACCAATATTATCCACTGGAGTGAGGCTTAATTTTTTCTTTTTTCCTTGTTGAGGTCTGGAATGACTATAATCTGTGGCATTTCTCAGCTATAAATTTTTATAGAGCATGTAACTTCTCTGGGGTTGCCTGCTGTGCGTATGCCTCTCTTCTCTCTAAATAACAACATTTTTCTAGGAATTGGGTGATTGGATCACTCCAAGATTTTTTTTCTCCAACATTCATGTTAACCATATCAGTTCACGAATCAAGAGACTGGCTTGGTAAACCCATTGGAATGCAGGAATATTTTAAATGAATTTTGAAGTATCGGACATGTTCCTATCAAATTCATGTATTCCAAACAAGCCCTGGCCCAGTGAATATAGCAAAAGATGCCAAATAAAATGCTATATTTGAGGCAAGCTAGCAATGTTTCAATTTGAGGAATGTGATCAAGCTTAATCATCACGGTTTCACACTTTGACTCAAACCAATGGGAATCTACAACCACAATTATCATACATACCTGAAGAATCAACCAGGGAAATCATTTTCTGTCGAAATTCGATTTTCTCGGCTCACTTCGAAAAAAGCCTAATTCGGATAAAAAATTCAGCCTGTTTTGAAGTTTTTCGGTCCATCAACCCTCCAGCCCATCCAATCTTCATTACTGGCTCATCCCAACTTCCCATCGGCCTGTCTTGCGCCATCTCTCTCTCTTGATCCCGATCTCTCTCTCTCTCTTGATCCCGGCAAGGGAGGTGGGGAGGTGGCAACGGCAAGGGAAGGAGAGAGCAGAAGCAGCATCAGCAAGGGACAGGGGGAGGTGACGGCACCGGCAAGGGGCAAGGAGAGGGTGCGCTGGCAGTGGACCAGGGGGGTAGCGTGCAACCTCAAGGTAAAGGGGAGGTGGTGCTGATGTGGCCTCTATAGCCGGCAAGGTCTGGTAATCTTGAAATTTAATTGAATTTCTTGTATTCAAACCACATTTTGAATTTTTTGACTGAAATTTTTAAAATTTCTGAATTTTGGATTTCTCAAAGGGATCTGAAAAATTTTCTTAATCGAAAATGTTTTGCGTGGAACCAACACGCAAACTCTAGCCTTACCAAGCTAGCAATACGAAAACTCGAAATAAGCCTAATGTGTAGATCATGGTGTCCTTGGCCTCACCTGTAAGAATAAGCTTTAATATTGCGGAACTTTGCAGCACTTATATGATTCAACAAAACATCATTTTTTCTATCAAAATACAAAAACTGACCTTGCTCGGTATTCAAAATCTGCATGATGTCTTTCTTCTTCTCTCTACCTTTCTTCTCTGTATTCTCTTGATGGATAGAGACTAATTGATGTGTGTTTCCTGTTGTGTTACCTCTACTAAAACATATGACAGAGTAGTCCATTTATAGCATAAAAAACAGTGCCATGAATAGACACATTCTTTGATGTTTGCTGCGAACAACCGTATTGCCATTCGTTCCCTGCGAACTGCTTGTAAGGGCCCAGATATTACCATCCGGAGTCCTCTGTGATTCCACCGCACTATTCCCTGGATCAGTAGATAGTGCTCACAGATTACAGTTCTGAATATCAAAGTACATATCATGCGAAAGCGTAAATATAATAGTAAACTTACTCATGGGCCGATTTGGCCGAAATCATTAAATTGCAGCAGCGGAAAGAACGAGCACACAGGTGGGACCTTCAGGACATGCCCACAGGCAGCCAACTGGAGGTTCGCGACCTAGCCCTTAACATCTTCATCTTCTTCGCCATCATGACCAAACGTATTGCTGAAGCGTAGTGATCTGATTTCTGATTCTGGATTTGTTATGAGAGCGAGTGTGAGCACAAACCACCGTGCTCCGCGAGCCAATACACAGGATGCAAGTACATAATATGCATGGCTTAGCAAGGAAAGGCTCGGGTTATTTTATTTGCCATAAATTGCTTTTGAAATATGATACATAGAAATTTCCTGAGACCTAGCAGTTTGAACTAAAAACATAATGTGTGAAAGAGTGCAATAGTAATAGTGATCCAGATTCTATCCACCGTTACATGGCCTCTACACCATATGCTTAATCCTTCCGCGATATAACCGCTTAACTTATCACTGGGACGACACCCAGGGCAACACAAATCATGGCCTTTCTCTGCCCTTCACTTTACCAATTCCACCCACAAAGTTTTTGAAATAGAACTATATCTAGTTAAGTTCCCATGTCCGCCCTTGACCGTGGGCACGGCTATTCGAATAGTTTTTGACTCTGCAGAGTTTGCACACTTTACCCACAAGAGATAAATCCACTCGTTGCCCCACATGATTCCTTAGCCATGCGGTTGATTAGACTATCACAGGACCTTTACAATGCATTTTTCCTAGCAGAGTTACGTCCGCTAAGGTTTCCACTTCCTTCGGGGTACGACCACCCTTCCAGAAGCTCCCTCTTGCGCCGTCACGTCGGAGGATGTGGCCATCCTCTACCCGCCCGTGGTCACACCAGCGCAACTCTTACTAAGTCGATGCAAATTAGGTAGCCCTGCCTACACTTTGCCAGCTTGTGGTTGTACTTGTTGTACACTGGGAGGTCATCACAAGATTCGGTCCTTAGGGCTATCTGGGCGGTTCTACCACTACCCCCTTTGTGCTTCCACTGCACCACACTCACACCCTCGAACCAATCCGCCCAGATAATTAAGCAAGTTGGAGGTTTTTGGGGAGCATAAAATAATCATATCCAACATACACCAGTCATTACCACCATGACTGCCCAACCAAATTTTCTCATGATTAAAAGTGATGCTTGGGGCATTTCAGCGCCCCCGTGTATCTATGCAGTACTAAGCATGGCGTACAATTATGGACTTATTTTTGAAATGATACTATTATAATTTTTACTAGGGCGACAAGGTTCACATACACAAATATTCCAAAGGAGATGTAATATTAATCAAGTCAATAATGGGCATATAACTAGAATTCTGAATTAAACATGTATTTGCATATAAAATAACAGCATGCAATTTGATAATTTAAACCGAAGTAATTTGCAGAAATTGTAGGTTCAACATGATCAAAGTATTGACTCGCCTTGCGCGGTTTACCGCGGTCTTGAGCTCACTCGACGCTGTCTCATGCAATGGTCCTTTAGTCTCCGGTCTTCATCCTCACTTTGATCTTGCTCTCGATTAGCTCTTAGAATCTTCAGAACTCCAGCTTCTAAATACGCGCTAACGACTGAACACAAGCAAAAGCGAATAACTCAAAAGACCCAAATAAATCCAATCACTTTAAATACCCGATTTAATTTAAATTATGCATTTATTATGATTTGAGAATAGAAGGATGATTCAGGTTAGTGTGTTGCAAGCACAGCGGTAGCTGGGTTTGAGCAGGAGGAGGAGTTGTCTGAATGCTTTATCGTGAGGGAAAATTTTAGAAATACGAGGGATCAAAAGTGAAGATGTACCTACAGGGATTATCTGCTTTTGGGAAAAGAAGGTGATCGAACATGGCTGATTGGGGAAAAGCGAGGCTTGACCTTTTGCTTAATGACTTTCTTTTAATTGACTTACATTTATCAAGGAAGTTCTATGATCTAGGTTAGACCTATAATTCGGTGTACGAGTTTTAGCTGAGCTTTGTTTTTGTCAAGCGTTAATTTTCAGGGCATATGTTATATGTAGAGATGCATATAATTTTTATAGTACCAATAAATATTAGAGTTTGGTTTTATAGCATTTTATAGCTCAACATTTTATGTATCCTCAGTTATTACTAGGCTTAGATTAATTTGAATTAGGATCTATTTATACGGGTCGTAGCTTGTTATACTCAATCGTGCTTGACATTATAATTTACTAAATCTAACGTTGAGATTTAATTGGTGGCACCATTATCATCTTGTCTACACCTTTGTTATTATAATTAGACTTAGCTTTATTTATTGATGGTACGCTAGTGATAACTACTATTTACATTAGGTAACTACATTAGGTAGCTTACTTTTAATCACCCGATGACCTAAGGGGCTACTTTATTATAATTGCCACACACACACACACACACACACACACACACACACACACACACACACACACACACATATATATATATATATATATATATATATATATATATATATATATATATATATATATATATATATATATTCCTAACATGACATTTCTACTTAAAGACACCCTTTTGATCAAAGGTTGTTATCAATTTATGTATCTTCTATACAAATCATGTACCTATAATTTGGATAGTAACCGCCTAACACCTCAATTTAGTTAATGGTTATTTGTGAAAGTATTCTCATGACCTTTTTAAAGGTATAGGACGGCAGTCTTACTTTAGATGGTTATATTGTGTAGCACTTAATTATTTGATGCTTCTGTTGTGCAAATAGTTTATACAATATATTATAGAATCATTTTATGTGAGAGGCTAATCTAATCACCAACTGTCATTACTAACTAAATCTAGCGTTTGAGATGCATTATTTTATGTGGTTCTAGCATCACCGTGTTCATTGAAATGTGATTTAGCAAGGTTACTTTAATGACTAATGATCTAAAGGGTTTGAATAGATATGCCAACATAATTTGCAGCTAAAGGTGCCCATGACTTAACCCTCATCATTATTCTATGTATCTTTAGTTATTATTCAGGGCGATCTAATTCTAGGGACAAATTTATTTAAGTAGGATCTGGCTAGTTGTATCAAATTATGATATTTAGCTAAATTAACTGCTAAGATTTATTTATCAACGGTATGCTAATGTTATCTTTAATTAAAGTTTGAGTCGGACAAAAATATTAACGGCTGGTGGATTGTACACCTATATATAGACTTATTTTATGTCCTATTAAATTTTTATTAGCTTCCACAATCTATTTCTTAATTTTCCTTAGTTTTTCCCCCAGTTGATGTGATTAACAAAACAAAATAAAAAGGAAAGAAAGAAATGCGCCAGATGGGAATTGAACTCGTGACCTCTCAGTTGGGGAGCGCAGGGCCGAGTGCTGGTGGCCAACTGAGCCGTGGTCTCTTGTTGATATGGGGTGGGATTTAAATTACAAGAGGTTAGTAGCTGCTGTGGCCAAGCAGAGGAAGAACAGAGGGGGGCTCGGGCGGAGCTTGGCCGACGGCGTCGCCGGCGGGTGGCAGCCGGGGTGGTGCTGGGGACGGCTAAAATGGGTTGTGGGGAGGTGCAGGAGCCCAGGGAAGGTGGCGCGCTGGTCGGGGCGGCAACGAGGTGGGCCGACGGCGGTTTGAAGTGGGCGGCGGCGAGATGACATGGGGAGGCGGCGACCGGAGGAGGGAAGGAAGGAAATGGGGTGCGCAGAAGCTACACGGGGTCGAGGGGAGTCTCACCATGCCATTTGCCGAGGCGGGGATCGCCCACAGCGGGCCGGCGACGTGCACGGCGGCGGCGTGGAGGAGGTCGCCGTGGCGGGAGGAGCCCAGGCGAGGTGGAGCTTGGCCGGCGGTTGGGGGAGGTTCGTGTCTTTGTGAAGATGCTCCAAGGGCGTGGAATCGACCAGAGAAGCTTCGAGGGAGCAATGGCGGTCGTGGAGGCGGCGGCGGCCGGTTTTGGGGAAGATGGCTGGCGCGGCGAGCGTGGCGCTTCTTGGGGCAATTCCTCGTAGTGGAAGGATGAGGGGGGTAGAGGCGCGAAGTAGCACGGCCGGATTGGCCTGAGATTTGCCAGATGGCTGGGACGCCGCGGAGGCATAGGCGGCGGCGGCTTGCGGGCGAAACCGGCCTGAGGGTGGAGAAGGGGAGGACAAGGGGGAAAAGGAAGGAGGCGGCTCGGTTCTTATTGGCGAACACGTGCGCGGGAGGGGCGGAGTCGGGGCGTGGGCAGCATCGTGGCCGGACGGCGTGATGTGAGGGCGCAGAGACGGCGAAGGGATGGCGGGGCAGGCGCACGCGCAGGGCATGGGTGGGGGCGCGACGCTGACAGGGTGCAGGGCGCGGTGACGCTCGCACAGGAGTCGGGAGGGGAACGGGAGCAGGTGGCGTTGACAGGGGCGTGTGAGGCGCAGGGAGCAGGTGCCGCTGAGGCAAGGAGGACGACGGCGTACACTCGGTCAGAAAAGCAGGAGGGGAGGAGAAAAAAAGAAGGGAGTGGGCGCAGGAGCCGGGGAAAGAGGGCCCGCGGGCAGAGGAAGTAAAGGGGATGGAAGAGAAGAGAGATGCCGAGGGGGACCAACAGCAAAAGAGAGAGGGGAGGGGCAGTCCGGGCCCGGGCGCAGGGAAAAGAGAGGAGAGAGAGAAGGGGTGGGGCCCACCTGTCATAAAGGAAGGAAAGTGAGAGACCATGTGGTCGTGACTCCATGTGAATGATGAGTAATTGACAAAGGTTTAGGATAGTCGAGTTTGGATTGTGTGGTCGGACCATGTCGTTGTGTGGTGCAACGGGCTTGGTCGGACTTGGTCAAACTTGGTCGTATGGGATTAGATTGCATATTCCGATGATTCGACAGGTTTGGAGTTCGTCATGAGTAAGTATGATGTGCTTATGCTATTTACGCTTTCATGTATCGAGCGGTGCTATGTGACGTGTTTCTTGTCTGTGTGACTGCAGGACGGCGAGGCGGAGTCGTGGTGAGACACGAGGTGACCGGACTAGACACAGGGAGGTGTCGAGGTCAGAATGGTCGGATGTGTCGAAGACGGCGGAGATTCGATGTGGTTGCGAGTCGTGGACGACAAGCAGCGCGGAAGCTTCCCGGAAGGTGCACGAGGGGCGAATCGGTAAATTCGCAAGGCTGCACAAGCGGGAGCGGGCTCCGTTGGATTTAGCGGGCGTAACGGGGTGGAGACCCGTTAACCAAGCGCTATAAATAGGTGGAGGGGGCTGCATGCCTCCCCATGGCTTTGGGAGAGAGTTAGGGTTTGCTAGAGTCAAAAGAGGCTTTGAGAGTTTGTTTTGGCTTTAGGGCTTTAGTTGTTGAGAGTTGGTAGGAGAGGCAGAGAAGGCTCTGTGCTTGTGTCCCCCTTCGTAGCTTCTCTGTGTGTTCCTCCCAAGAAGCATGTGAAGCTCTTGTTGATCTTGAGGATGGAGAGGGAGAGTGTGGAGATGGATTGAGAGTCTTGTAATCATTCCTCTTGTTCTAATGTCCATGCGTATCGGGACTCCTCTGTAATCCTTTTGCTTCAATGAATGGAAATCTGAAGTTTTCTCCCGTGCTCTCTGTTCTTCCTTCGTTCTCCTTTTTGGCTTGATCTTGAGTTTCGTGATTTCTTGTTGTTTGTTGTTGGGGAGTGCCAAAATGGGTTGCTATGACATGGGGGATGCTCAAAAGTCATTTGGCTATTTAATCCCAAGAGCAAACCGAGTTTGATTCCAGATTTAGTTCTTGAGCCCTCTCTGTTCTTCATTTCCTCCTTCTAGGGTTTAATGCAAATCTTGATTCCCTTCGCGAGATGGCTTGAAATTTGGCATGGAGAGTCCAGAGGCTATTGAGTAGCTATTCTCAAAGTTTCATGGACAAAGGATCAAAGCTTGGGGAGTAATTTGATTTTTGGTGCAGACATGCATTTTCTAGGTTTTGAGACAGAGGAATCCTTGTTCTTTTGATTTTCCAGTGGATTCTCGAAATTGGCTCTTGGATTATTCTTCTGGGAGTGTTCCCTAGCTATCCTCAAAGTTTCCCAAGCCAAGAATCCAAGAATCCTTGCGAATTTCTCAGATATCAGAAAATCCTGTTTGCTGATTTCCTTGAGAGGTACTACCGCTCGGCTCAGCGGTACTACCGCTCGTATCAGCGGTACTACCACTTGCAGTCAGTCCTGTTCTGAATTTATTTTTCTTGACTGTCTCTTTCTGGATCTGGTTTATCCCTGTTGCTGTGACTTCCAGTTGTGCCTATCTTCTTTCTTCATAGCTTCCATAGCTATTGGAGAAGAAGCATAAGTGTGGATTCTTGAGGGGCGAATTTAATTTTAGAAAGCGACATTCACCCACTCTGTTGCCATTTCGGTCAAACAGAAAGGAAAATTTGAGAATTAAATTCTTAATTTACATTTTACATTTTATATTTAAGCTTTACTGATTTAACTCTTTGTGTGGCATTCAAGTCTAAATTTCCATTTAAGTTTTTGTATCTAACTTTTGGATTTTTGGTTTGCTAATTGAATTGAAAGAATGGATTTTTTTTGGCGTAATTATTTAGGGAGATATTCTAATATCCCTTTTGGGTTGCCCTTTTTGATTCAACTCCTTTCTCTTTAATTAATCCTTGTTTTGATTTAATAGATAAATTTTAAATTAAGCTCTCAGAGGTTGAAGCCCATTTAAATTATTTTGTTTTATTATTATTATTACTATTTTTGCCATGATTGCTATTTAGTGTTTGAAAATTATTTCCTGTTATAATTTGCTTGGCACAAAACTCAGAAAAACCCAAATAAGATTTTGACCTAAAATTTTCAAATGCTAGTAAGATGCAAATAAAAAGTTTTAATTTACTCAAAATTTCAAACATCCAGAATTTAGGATGTTACAAACCTACCCCCCCCCCCTTAAATGAATCTCGACCCCGAGATTCCGGTAGAGCGGAAAGAAGGGAGGTGGGGTTATTTTGGCTAGCAACGGGTTTCTGGGTGTTACTCGACGTATAGTTCCTTGGCTTCACAGAGAGACGAAGAATCTGCACATCAGGGGTCAGCACTTGGAAAAGTCAAAAAGGAAAGAGAAAAACCTTGCTCTCCTGGATAGGTCGTAGACTTCCAGATACTTGCTCCTTTGACATTATTGTTTTCACGTCATCGTAGAATGGAGTAGTTGCATCATCTATTGGGCATATGATAGGTGTTGAATTCATATTGATGGGTGGGCAGTATTGGCCTTTTCCATAGGGGGTAGACAGTCCGAGGGATGCCGATACTAGGATAGATACATTCATATGGTGGTCTTTTGTCTTTATCACTATAAGACTTCCGATCTTGCAACTGCCTTGTATTGGTCTTGATTAGTTCTGAGTCCAGGTTGTTGCACCTCCAACATATACACCATAGTAGTTCTTCGACATTTTGTCTCCTAGTGCTACCCCCCTTAAATGGGTATCACTAGTCATTATTTATGTCTTCTAACTCCAGGTATGATGGGTCCTCCGAGTAAGTAAAGAGGGAATGTTAGCAAGACAGCATCTCGAGTCTTGATCCTTGGCGATCTGTCACTTGCTTTGGTAGACTTGATTGGGTTTGCAGCAAATAGGGTGAGAGGGAATAGCATGAGATAAGGATTGAGTCGCGGGGATAAGGGGATCTAATCCATGCAAAATTTTAAAAGAGTGCTCCCAAGGAGCTAGGGTGGGGGCAAATTCACACAAACTTTCAAAAACAGGCTTTTCCCATGACTGCGAAATAGGACGCCCGAGGGCAACAAGGCAGTGCATAGGGTCCAATAAGATCTTGCGACAATATAATGTCTACTCGGGACACACATAAAAGAGCTCAGGGTCCATACACCATCCATTTAAAACGAGACCACTTATCTTCATGACCATCTTCGACGTTCCTAGCATTAATTTTTTTTGAAGTAAGGATACGAGAGGAGGAACAAAATTTTCCTTTTCGAAGTCAATAGGAAGAAGAGGGTAGTATTTGGGGGTAATTTGATTGATATGAGCACTCAATTGGGGTTATGATTTTGAATTCGGGGTAAGGGAGCTTTAGACATAAAAATGGCTAAGGCACCATATAGACGAGAGGGAATCATCTGAGAGAGATAAGAATGAGCGGTACAACTTATATTTGTGAAAATAGGTATTCAAGAAATAATTCTAGTCATGAATCTAACGGCCAGGCTAACTAGGTCATGACCTGCAGTCGATATGCTCTGATACCATCGCTGTAAGGGCCCAGATATTACCATCCGGAGTCCTCTGTGATTCCACCGCACTATTCCCTGGATCAGTAGATAGTGCTCACAGATTACAGTTCTGAATATCAAAGTACATATCATGCGGAAGCGTAAATATAATAGTAGACTTACTCATGGGCCGATTTTGCCAAAATCATTAAATTGCAGCAGCGGAAGAACGAGCACACAGGTGGGACCTTCAGGACATGCCCACAGGCAGCCAACTGGAGGTTCGCGACCTAGCCCTTAACATCTTCATCTTCTTCGCCATCATGACCAAAAGTATTGCTGAAGCGTAGTGATCTGATTCGAAATTCCTGATTCAAATATTTCAAAGGAGATGTAATATTAATCAAGTCAATAATGGGCATACAACTAGAATTCTGAATTAAACATGTATTTGCATATAAAATAACAGCATGCAATTTGATAATTTAAACCGAAGTAATTTGCAGAAATTGTAGGTTCAACATGATCAAAGTATTGACTCGCCTTGCGCGGTTTACCGCGGTCTTGAGCTCACTCGACGCTGTCTCATGCAATGGTCCTTTAGTCTCTGGTCTTCGTCCTTACTTTGATCTTGCTCTCGATTAGCTCTTAGAATCTTCAGAACTCCAGTTTCTAATTACGCGCTAACGACTGAACACAAGCAAAAGCGAATAACTCAAAAGACCCAAATAAATCCAATCACTTTAAATACCTGATTTAATTTAAATTATGCATTTATTATGATTTGAGAATAGAAGGATGATCCAGGTTAGTGTGTTGCAAGCACAGCGGTAGCTGGGTTTGAGCAGCAGGAGGAGTTGTCTGAATGCTTTACCGTGAGGGAAAATTTTAGAAATACGAGGGATCAAAAGTGAAGATGTACCTACAGGGATTATCTGCTTTTGGGAAAAGAAGGTGATCGAACATGGCTGATTGGGGAAAAGCGAGGCTTGACCTTTTGCTTAATGACTTTCTTTTAATTGACTTACATTTATCAAGGAAGTTCTATGAGCTAGGTTAGACCTATAATTCGGTGTACGAGTTTTAGCTGAGCTTTGTTTTTGTCAAGCGTTAATTTTCAGGGCATATGTTATATGTAGAGATGCATATAATTTTTACAGTACCAATAAATATTAGAGTTCGGTTTTATAGCATTTTATGGCTCAACATTTTATGTATCCTCAGTTATTACTAGGCTTAGTTTAATTTGAATTAGGATCTATTTATACGGGTCGTAGCTTGTTATACTCAATCGTGCTTGACATTATTATTTACTAAATCTAACGTTGAGATTTAATTGGTGGCACCATTATCATCTTGTCTACACCTTTCTTATTATTATTAGACTTAGCTTTATTTATTGATGGTACGCTAGTGATAACTACTATTTACATTAGGTAGCTTACTTTAAATCACCCGATGACCTAAGGGGCTACTTTATTATAATTGCCACACACACACACACACACACACATACACACACACACACACACACACACACACACACACACACACACACACACACACACACACACACACACACACACACACACACACACACACACACACACACACACACACACACATATATATATATATATATATATATATATATATATATATATATATATATATTCCTAACATGACATTTCTACTTAAAGACGCCCTTTGATCAAAGGTTGTTATCAATTTATGTATCTTCTATACAAATCATGTACCTATAATTTGGATAGTAACCGCCTAACACCTCAATTTAGTTAATGGTTATTTGTGAAAGTATTCTCATGACCTTTTTAAAGGTATAGGACGACAGTCTTACTTTAGATGGTTATATTGTGTAGCACTTAATTATTTGATGCTTCTGTTGTGCAAATAGTTTATACAATATATTATAGAATCATTTTATGTGAGAGGCTAATCTAATCACCAATTGTCATTACTAACTAAATCTAGCGTTTGAGATGCATTATTTTATGTGGTTCTAGCATCACCGTGGTCATTGAAATGTGATTTAGCAAGGTTACTTTAATGACTAATGATCTAAAGGGTTTGAATAGATATGCCAACATAATTTGCAGCTAAAGGTGCCCATGACTTAACCCTCATCATTATTCTATGTATCTTTAGTTATTATTCAGGGCGATCTAATTCTAGGGACAAATTTATTTAAGTAGGATCTGGCTAGTTGTATCAAATTATGATATTTAGCTAAATTAACCGCTAAGATTTATTTATCAATGGTATGCTAATGTTATCTTTAATTAAAGTTTGAGTCGGACAAAAATATTAACGGCTGGTGGATTGTACACCTATATATAGACTTATTTTATGTCCTATTAAATTTTTATTAGCTTCCACAATCTATTTCTTAATTTTCCTTAGTTTTTCCCCCAGTTGATGTGATTAACAAAACAAAATAAAAAGGAAAGAAAGAAATGCGCCAGATGGGAATTGAACTCGTGACCTCTCAGTAGGGGAGCGCAGGGCCGAGTGCTGGTGGCCAACTGAGCCGTGGTCTCTTGTTGATATAGGGCGGGGCATGCGCACGCGCAGGGCAAGGGTGGGGGCACGACGCTGACAGGGTGCAGGGCGCGGTGACGCTCGCACAGGAGTCGGGAGGGGAACGGGAGCAGGTGGCGTTGACGGGGGCGTGTGAGGCGCAGGGAGCAGGTGCCGCTGAGGCAAGGAGGACGACGGTGTACACTCGGTCAGAAAAGCAGGAGGGGAGGAGAAAAAAAGAAGGGAGTGGGCGCAGGAGCCGGGGAAAGAGGGCCCGCGGGAAGAGGAAGTAAAGGGGGATGGAAGGGAAGAGAGATGCTGAGGGGGACCAACAGCAAAAGAGAGAGGGGAGGGGCAGTCCGGGCCTGGGCGCAGGGAAAAGAGAGGAGAGAGAGAAGGGGTGGGGCCCACCTGGCATAAAGGAAGGAAAGGAAAATTTGAGAACTTGGATTTTAAATTCTTAATTTACATTTTACATTTTATATTTAAGCTTTACTGATTTAACTCTTTGTATGGCATTCAAGTCTAAATTTCCATTTAAGTTTTTGTATCTAACTTTTGGATTTTTGGTTTGCTAATTGAATTGAAAGAATGGATTTTTTTTGGCGTAATTATTTAGGGAGATATTCTAATATCCCTTTTGGGTTGCCCTTTTTGATTCGACTCCTTTCTCTTTAATTAATCCATGTTTTGATTTAATAGATAAATTTTAAATTAAGCTCTTAGAGTTTGAAGCCCATTTAAATTATTTTGTTTTATTATTATTGTTACTATTTTTGCCATGATTGCTATTTAGTGTTTGAAAATTATTTCCAGTTATAATTTGCTTGGCACAAAACTCAGAAAAACCCAAATAAGATTTTGACCTAAAATTTTCAAATGCTAGTAAGATGCAAATAAAAGTTTTAATTTACTCAAAATTTCAAACATCCAGAATTTAGGATGTTACACTGCTGCATGCAGACGCGCTACTGTCCTGCCGTTGCATGCAAAAAGTAATGCTTTTGGCTATTTAGCATGAGCCATGCAAACTGCTGTATGCAGTTGCGCTACTGCCATGCAGTTTCATGGAAAAAGTACTGGAAAAACTAGCAGACCAAACAACTACTAGCTCTCTTATGTATGCATGCACCATTCAATAAACACACGTATATACACTATAACATTTACTTAACAAAGGGAGAGAAGAGGGATTAAAAACCTTGATTCTAATCTTTAAATTTAGTAACCATCATACTAGATCTTTTAATACTAGAATCAATCTAACAAATTACATAGGCCATAAAAGATTAAATTAATCTTACAATCTCCCACTTGGCCTATGTAATGGTTTGATAATTTACTAATAAACTTAAGTGCACACTATACAGTAAATTTATCCAGCCATCCTTTTCATTAATTTAAATTGAGAGGATCATGGCAGTCTCAAGTCTATATTGACAAGATTCCTTCCATGTATCACAAACAACTTAAATCAATATATATCTGTAATTAAGGAAACCATAATCCTTATATTTTTATTTCACTAAACAATAATGTATACATCATCATGTGAATAAAAGAAGCACAAAATGCAATCTTTATTAAATTCAAAATGTCAGAATAAGCAACAATTATACATACACACATATATATCAAGCTAACAAGGACTTATCTATGATGCCCATTTGATTGACATGACCATAAAAAATCTTTGGTGGCAAACCTTTTGTCAATGGATCCGCTATCATTAATTTAGTACCTATGTGTTCAATTGTCACCCTTTGTTTTTGCACTTCTTCTTCGACAGACAAGAACTTCAAATCCATGTGTTTTGCGCCCTTCAAATACTTGTCATTCTTTGAGAAGAAAACAGCTGCGGAGTTGTCACAATAAATTTTCAAGGGCTTTGATATTGTGTCAATAAGGCTGCATCTTGAAACAAAATTCCACAGCCATAATGCTTGAATTGTGGCCTCAAAACATGCCACAAATTTAGCCTCCATAGTGGAAGTAGCAATGACAGACTGCTTCACACTTTTCCATGAAACTGCTCCTCCAGCTAACAAAAATATAAAGCCAAACGTAGATTTTCTTGAGTCAATACATCCGGCACAGTCCGAATCAGAATAGCCTAACACTTCAAGACGATTCAATCTTCTGTATGTGAGCATGAAATCTTTGGTGCCTTGTAAATACCGAAGAATTTTCTTTGCAGCTTCCCAATGATCCATACCAGGATTACTTTGATATCGGCCAAGCATTCCTACAGCAAAACTGATATCTGGTCGTGTGCATGTTGATGCATACATTAAACTCCCAATAACCGATGCGTATGGAATTAATTCCATCGCCTTTCGTTCCATGTCATTTTTGGGACACTGCAATTCACTAAATTTATCCCCTTTCTGAATTGGAACCAATCCTGCAGAGCACTTGTCCATTCAAAATCTCTCCAAAACTTTATTAATATATCCTTGCTGAGACAATCCTAATATACCCTGCTTTCTATCACGGAATATTTCGATCCCAATCACATAGGATGCCTCTCCCATATCTTTCATTTCGAAATTTTTAGAGAGATATTTCTTAACATCATATAACAGAGATTTATCATTAGCAGAAAGAAGAATATCATCGACATATAAAACTAATATAATAAACTTGCTCCCACTGTTTTTCATGTATATACACCGATCAACAGTGTTTTCTACAAAACCATAAGATGTAATGGTATCATTGAACTTAATATACCATTGTCGGGAAGTTTGTTTCAAACCATATATCGATTTCTTTAACTTACACACTAAATTCTCTTTTCCCGGAGTTATGAAACCTTCCGGTTGGTCCATATAAACTTCCTCCTCTAAATCACCATTTAAAAAGGCAGTCTTTACATCCATTTGATAAAGCTCTAAGTCAAAATGTGCCACCATTGCCAACATAATTCTTAGAGAATCCTCCTTAGAAACAGGAAAGAAGGTCTCTTTATAGTCAATGCCATTTTTTTGAGTGTAACCCTTAGCAACAAGTCTGGATTTAAATCTTTCAATATTGCCTTTTGAGTCGCGCTTGGTCTTAAAGACCCATTTACACCCAACTTGTCTTGCATTTTTAGGCAATTCGACCAATGCCCAAACTCTATTGTCATCCATCGATTTCATTTCTTCCTTCATTGCATTAAACCACTTTTCAGAATCATCAGATTCCATAGCTTGCCTAAATGAGACTGGATCTTTATTAATACTCAAGTCACATTCATGTTCAACTGAGTATACCACATAGTCATCTGAAATGGTAGATCTTTTCTGTCGTGTTGATTTACGTAATATGGTTTCTTCTTGTTGAACTTCTTTATTTCCAAGTTGAATATTACTATCCGATTCTTGAAATGGAACAATATCAGGGGATATATTAGTTTCTAAAATATCCTCCCGAATTTCTTTAATATCCACATTTCGTGGTTTATCACTCCCACTAAATTGACCATTTTCAATGAACCGAGCATTACTAGATTCTACAATTCTCGTACTATGGTTTGGACAATAAAATTTGTATCCTTTAGACCTATCAGAATAGCCAATGAAATTACCACTAATGGTTCTTGTATCAAGCTTCTTTTCATGTGGATTGTATATCCTTACTTCTGCTGGGCAACCCCAAACATGAAGATGTCTTAAACTGGTTTCTTTCCTGTCCACAGTTCATAAGGAGTCTTAGGAACTGACTTACTAGGAACCCTGTTAAGTAAATATGTTGTAGTCTTTAATGAATGCATCCACAAGGATAAAGGTAAAGAACTGTAACTTAGCATACTCCTAACCATTTCCATAAGAGTACGATTTCGTCTCTCAGCCACACCATTTTGTTGAGGTGTACCTGGCATTGTGTATTGTGCACAAATGCCTTTACTTTCAAGGTACTTTGCAAATGGACCTAGACATTGTCCATTTTCATTAAATTTTCCATAATATTCACCACCCCTATCGGATCTCACAGCTTTAACTTTCTTATCATGTTGCCTTTCTACCTCATTAATGAATATCTCTAAGACATTTACTGATTGAGATTTTTCATGCAACAAGTATATATAACAATATCGTGAGAAATCATCAATAAAAGTGATAAAATACTTTTTCTCCACTCCATGATGGAACATCCAAAGGACCACATATATCAGTGTGTATTAGCTGTAAAGGTTCATTGCTTCTTGTGGCTGGATATTTTGATATATGTGAGGTTTGTTTACCTTTAATACAATCCACACATACATCCCAATCATCAAAATCCAACTTAGGCAAAATTTCATTTTTAATTAGCCTCATTATTATTTCCTTAGAGATGTGACCAAGTCTTTGATGCCATAAGAAAGCAGAACGTTCATTATGCACACTACGTTTATTACCTACAATTTGTTCCACAGAAAATATAAATCCAGCAAACATAACATCAAGATTAAAGCGGTACAAGCCTTCTATTAATGTACCAGATCCATAACAGTACTTATTCTTACATAAGGAAAACACACCACTTCCAATCTCAAACTTAAAACCTAATTTATCCAACATACTAACAGAAACTAGATTTCTAGCACATTGAGGAACATATAGACACTTTTCTAAATCCAAGTGGTAGCTTGTATCCAGGATTAAGCGATATGTCCCAATTCCTTCAATTTGTGTCTTCATTCTGTTCCCCATATACAAGAATCTTTCATTTGCGCTTATGGGTTGGATCAAAAAGAATCCCTGAGTAATATGTGAAACATGAGTAGTAGCGCCAGAATCTAACCACCATGTATTATTTGGAACTTCCATAATATTAGATTCGTGACATACAGAAATATAATACATACCTTTCTTTTCGAACCAAGTTTTTCTTTTCAGGCAATGTTTCTTGAAATGACCAGTCTTCTTGCAGAAGTGGCACTTCAAGTCTTTGCGGATTTGGCCTTCTTTGACCTTTGTTGGCACCTTATCCTTCTTCTTACCCTTCCATGGTTTACCCTTGCTGCTGCTAGTTCCATTATGATCCATGAAATAAACAGAGTGTTCTTTCATTTTCTTTAACCTTCCTTCCTCTTGAATCAACATAGCCTTAATCTCCTGAAGATTCCACTTGTCTTTAATGGTGTTATAGTTCACCTGGAATTGGCCAAACTCAAGAGAAAGTGAGTTCATAATAAACTGCACGACAAAAGAATCACTCACATCCATTCCCATTGATTTTAACTTTGCTGCAAGGTTAGCCATGCTAGTTACATGATCATGAATGGGGCATGACCAGTTAAACTTCTTGGTCGTGAGCTCACTCATAAGACTTCCTACATTGGACTTATCTGCAATGTCCGATTGAGAGTACTCTTTGATCTTCAACATAAACTCCTTTGCATTTTCAGTCTTGGGCATTGATGACTTGACATTTTCAGCGATCATCATTCGCATTAAGTTCAAGCTCAATCTATTAGACCTTTCCCAAGCTTCATACATAGTTTTTTCTTCATCAGTACTTTTATCAGTAAGTGTTGTGGGCTGCTGATCCATAACTATCGCCAAGTCTAAGTTCATAACACCCAGTTGGAACTGGATCTGTTCGGCCCATTCGGCATAGTTTAACCCATTGAACTTAACAAAGCCGCTGTTCTGAGCGTACAACTTAATAGTGGCTGCAAACATTAAATATGCTCATTTGTTAATAAGCAAGAAGAATTGATTTGAACAATAAAATTTTAATTGCATATTTAAGAATATCTTTGGATGATACTTAAACATGTCATTTATACAATAATGATACGTATGTAATTTTATGGATGATTAAACATACTCAAGATAATAGAGATGTCATCTTTGGATAAACAAATATATCTCTTAAGCATGTCATCATTCCCTTTTATTGTACTAAATTATTTGTAGTGGCCTACCTTTGGGTGACCTTATAACAAAATAATTTGTGATCCATAATGTCATTTTATTACAGCATCAAAACAAACATACATAATTAAATATTTAAACTATTATAAGCTAGGCCACTTTGGTGACAAACAAGCTTTGTCATTCAATAAATATTTAACCGGCAATATTATAGTATAATTAGACCAATGTGCATATCCACCGTAATATTAAATGCCATTACTGGACATGCATGCAACTTGCGATCTAATAAATTAAGAAACCAGAAAGAAATCCAAATAATATTTCTTTAATGCAAACCATACATGCAACACCAAGATATTAATACAGTCATTCTTGTGTCCATTAAAATATTTGAATGGAAATAATGACAAAACAAAGACAAGATGTTGCCGTAAAATATGTCCCATGAAATATATATAATGGGTCATGGAACCCTTCTGTTATCGGGCATGAATCCCTTCTGTATAAAACAACCGCGCATATATGTACGAATAATGAGTGCATCAACCCTATTGCCAACCAACAACATTATATTCAGGGGTCATAAACAAACAGCAACAAGTCTGTTAAGAAAAAACATTCAAAAGAAAGAATCCAACTATAATGTGAATCATAAATACTGCTATAACCTTGCTCTGATACCAATTGTAAGAATAAGCTTTAATATTGCGGAACTTTGCAGCACTTATATGATTCAACAAAACATCATTTTTTCTATCAAAATACATAAACTGACCTTGCTCGGTATTCGAAATCTGCATGATGTCTTTCTTCTTCTCTCTACCTTTCTTCTCTGTATTCTTTTGATAGATAGAGACTAAGGCCTGTTCGGCTGGCCTCCAGCCGGCCGGCTTTTCGCAGCCGCTACAGTACCTAACTTTTAAACGGAGTATTTTCTCAAGACGGGGTCTATAAATTAAACGTAGTACACGTTAAAAGCCCAACATATGTACCAACCAAAATTGCAAGTGAGTATCGATCTCTCCGTAATCTGTACCGTAAACAGCCAAAATTCAAAAATTTCAGCCAAAAGCCATAAGCCACAGCCAAAAAGAACATACCCTAATTGATGTGTGTTTCCTGCTGTGTGTTATCTCTGCTAAAATATATGACAGAGTAGTCCATTTATAGCATACAAAACAGTGCCATGAACAAACACGTTCTTTGATGTTTGCTGCGAACAACCGTGTTGCCATTGGTTTGCTGCGAACTGCTGCATGCAGACGCGCTGCTGTCCTGCCGTTGCATGCAAAAAGTAATGCTTTTGGCTATTAAGCATGAGCCATGCAAACTGCTGCATGCAGTTGCGCTGCTGCCATGTAGTTTCATGCAAAAAGTACTGGAAAAACTAGCTGACCAAACAACTACTAGCTCTCTCATGTATGCATGCACCATTCAATAAACACACGTATATACACCATAACATTTACTTAACAAAAGGAGAGAAGAGGGATTAAAAACCTTGATTCTAATCTTTAAATTTAGTAACCATCATAATAGATCTTTTAATACTAGAATCAATATAATAAATTACATAGGCCATAAAAGATTAAATTAATCTTACATCGCCGCCGCGGCGAACGATGTACCTGCGCTGCACCCCCCCCCCCCCCCCCCCCCCCCCCCCCTCCCTTTGGAACCCGGCCTTCTCCAGCACCCTCTGCGACCGCACGTTCTCCACGTCCGTCACCGCCTCCAGCCGCGGCCGTTCGTCGAACACCCTCTCCACCACCTGCAAGCGTGCACGATGACGCCATGTCCAAGAACGCGAATCAAGCTAGGAGGGCTAGCTCCTCCATGTGACATCTTGCGTGGTTACCATCTTGATGGCGGCGGCGGCGATGCCTGGGCCCCAGTGGTCGTGCGCCAGCGCGTAGCCGAGGTTGGCCCTGTGGCTGCCCTCGTCGGCGTACGGCCACACGGAGACCTGGACCACGGGGCGCCCGGCGACGCAGATGGCGCGGAACGACGGGTGGCCGAGGACGGTGCCCCTGATCTGCTCGACGGCCTGCTCCCTGGTCGCGCAGAGGGGCCGCTTCAGGTGGCGCATCACGCGGTCGTCCGAGGCCCACGCCATGAAGGCATCGGCGTCGACCAGGCCGAGCGGCCTGAGCGACACCGCGGGCGCTGCCCCGGAGTCCTCTTGTCGCTGCTGCTGCACGCCTGCACGTCGACGTCCGGCTCCATCGATCGCTGGCTTGCCTTCGCCTTGAAGCCGTGCGCGTCGGTGCAATCACGTACTCCCAGTTGATTGATTAGGATGATGTCTAGTGATTAGAGTCCAATAAGTCACGGTCGTGGATAAGAACATGATGCTAGAACTAATTAATAACAACACGCACTATCCAATAGCCGTATCTTGCCTTGCATACGTTTGCTTTTCAATTCCTATGGCTCTTCCGACGATGTCATACTGTCAACGTGGTAGATAGAACTACTCGCACTACCGGGAGCTCGTATTGACTACTGCTAATAGCTTTTTAACTTCAGCAATTGATTTTTAGTTCAAAATAAATAGTAATAACTGAAATAAATCACTTTGACATGAGCCGTTGGGAAAGTGAAGAAGAGATACGTGTGCAAGATGAGAATGAGAGGAGTGGTATGTGTGATGTGTTAGTGATATACCATAGAGGCAACTATGGAGATGATTGTATCACTTCTATATTTATGATCTTTTGAATAATATGTTATTTTATCCCTTGAATAAATGTCCTTCGTATTGATCAATAAGTATGTAACTTGTTCGTAGAACTTTTTATTCATATTTTGATGTTATTCTAAATTGTCCCTAATCTTATATCATTATATGATATAATTATGATTTACAGATCAGCACATGTATTGATTGATGATCAAGTTTTATGGGTCATTGATATAGGATATCAAATCAATAATGTAGACACATGTTAGATAACATGATGTTGGATTGACCCACCATGAGACACTTCGGGAATTGTTATATTCTTAAGTATCATCAGTTTGTTTCATATATAGTATATATAAGATCCTTAGAAATGAGATCATCATTATTTCCTACATGTGTAATAGTTTACTTAGAGGTTATCAAACACTACTCCGTGATTGGGTGGTCATAAAAATAGCTTTCAGGTTTACTATGAAATATGCGGAGGAATATGAGCAATGAAGATGTAATTTGCCCCTCCTATATAATAGAAGAGATATCTTTGAGCCCCTCGATGTGGTTGGATTAAGTAAGTGTATGGTCGTGCCGAATGTGGTTGAGGAGTCAATCACAATTGAGTAATCCACTACAGGTTCGAGTGAAGGATCAAGTTATCATAGGGTGACATGCTTCTCGCCTTGAATTCGATCTGGTATCATGAGGCGAAGGGATAAGTACATAAGCACTATATAGGTTCGTCCGATATGATATTTATATATGTTTAGGAGTCGTTATGTCCTGCTAGGGACCGCTACCGACCTATGAACCGGAAAGGAGTTTTCGGCCTATGGCCAAATATAAATGAACTTACAAGGTCACACACTTAATGGGCTGGAACGATAAGGGTTCGGATGATAGTCTCTGAGTGGGATACGATCTCTACTTGTATCGGATAAAAATTTGATTGGAGGCTATATAAGGAGAGGAGCAGGGGCTGAGGGAGGCATCCGAAACACACCGGTCGAAACCCTGGCCGCCACCTCTCATAATCCCTGCCATGTGCACTGGTGCTAGCACGCTGACGCATGGTGTTCCATCCTTGGATGTGTAGATCTCAGTAAAGGCGTTATTGTGGCTACGGCGCTGATCGGGACGATCGCAAGGAGGACACAGTTGGCCGAAGGACAATCGACTACTACCACTACACCGACACGCTTTTTGTTGAATCAGTTGCTTCAACTCTACTTCCGCTATACTACGCGTCTAGTGGTAACGATCCATGATCTCTTACTCGCATGGCTTCCTAGTTTACGTGGTAGAAAATTTTAATCTGCGCTAGTGTAGCCTACCTGTATCCCAACAGTGGTTTCAGAGCCATCATATGTAGATTTTGATCTGAATTGGTCGCACATAGTTGATTTGTGGTGGTAGATTGGACCTATTGCTGATCTGATATGATAGTTTAGATTGGTTCATGTTATTAGATTGGTTTAGGCACTGATTAATAAGATCAATTGGTTTTGACAGTAGTCGATGGGTTCGGAGCAGGTATGAATTGATAGCACCTAGTTGCTGTTCTTTCTAGAAACCTTTCGTGCCGATCAATATGATTGATCAATGGAAAATAGAGCCAATTAGATTAGTTCGGAATTGGGTTAATGTGATTAATCCGATGAAATTTCCAAGGGTGCTACCCCTTAGATCCATGCCCGCTAACTAGCTAGCGGGACCGCTGTGCTAGGTAATTATACCACGCATTATAGGTATTTTGTGTTCATATTGCGTGATTGAATTGGTTTCTACACATAACTCATTTTTGCAGGGTTGTGCGAATAGTATGGCCCATTGTGTATGTGATGCATGTATGAGTTTTTCATAGCCTGTGTATCATGTTGATTTACAGCCATAGGCTACATATTATTGTATAACGGCCTGTGTGTCGACTTGTGATGCTTGATTTTCATATGTAATTCATTGTTAGTGGTTAGGAGTGATAACTAAGTATATGGATGTGGTGAACTCAAGCATTGATGGCTCGATGGACAGGAAGCGTGGTGATGGAGATTGTTGTGCTAAGGGCCATACTATCTCAGAGTTTAATATGATTTAATTGTAAATGTTTTTATGTTTCTGTTATACTATTATTTATATTATTATTATCTTGGGTGATTTTAATATGATAGAATAGTATCCCTCTTGAAAAATTAAGTAAACTTGATGCCCTTTCAATAGTTGCACCTATCAAGATTTTGGTCATTAACTAATAGGTCTACCAAAGTAGTGTCATTATCTCAATAAGATAGGATAAAATGTTGGACACTTCATGCATAAT
This sequence comes from Dendrocalamus latiflorus, assembly GCA_017311315.1. NCBI lineage: Eukaryota > Viridiplantae > Streptophyta > Magnoliopsida > Poales > Poaceae > Dendrocalamus > Dendrocalamus latiflorus. The sequence continues at coordinate 12,410,871 of CM029611.1, read as the reverse complement.
ATTGGTTTAGTTTGACTAGGCATCAAGATGGCTTTACGTCTAGGGGCATAGTGTTGAGGCAGGGACATATGGATGTCACTTAATAAACAAGAGTTATATATTATGTAATTAGCAAGGGTTGCTTACCTACGTCACTAGATTTCTAGCAGTGATGCCAAAGTGCACTAAGGACTTAGTGAAATATGGATCTTGACTCACTTTATGTTATTATAGGGTATTTGATTTTTAAACATATAGTGGGATCGGTGTATCTTTTATTAAAATGTTTAATGGGAGATTTCACATAAACATAATGTTAAATTTTTGCATATACTTTTTATGTTGTAAACAATGCTACCAACTACTTCCTCCACACCCAATTTTAACTTGCAATCTATGCTTGAGAAAGAAAAACTAAATGGAACAAACTTTATTGACTGCTATCGCAACTTGAGAATTGTTCTCAAGCAAGAAAAGAAGGAATATGTTTTAGAGATTCCATATTCAAATGAACCAGCTAAATATGCTACTCATGCTCAAAAGAATGAGTATAAGAAACATTGCAACAACTCACTTGATGTTAGCTGTCTCATGCTTCCCACCATGAACTCTGAGCTTCAGAAGCAATATAAGAATACAAATGCCTACAATATGATTGTGGGTCTTAAAAGCATATTTGACAACCAGGCAAAGGCTGAAAGGTACTACCTCTAAGTCATTGTTTACGTGCAAGTTAGCTGAAGAAAGCTCTATCAGTCCTCATGTGATCAAGATGATTGGATACACTAAGAATTTGGAAAAGCTTGGTTTTCCTATTAGCCAAGAGTTGGCTACTGATATGATTTTTCAGTCGCTCCCTCCAAGCTTTGAGCCAATCATTTTGAACTTTCATATGAATGGCATGGAGAAGTCAATGACTGAGTTGCATGGGATGCTTAAGTCAGGAGAGAAGAGTATTAAGAAAAGCTCTAATCATGTGATGATGGTTCAAAAGACTACCAACTTCAAAAAAGAAGTCTAAGTCATTGAGCAAAAGATGGGGCAGGGCAAAACTCAAGATGAGATCTCGAGTATCAAACCTAATCTTTAAAAGCTCAAAATTGGTGCAGCATCTGATGCCATTTGCTACCATTGCCAAGGGACTGGACATTGGAAGAGGAACTGCAAAAAAGTACTTGGCAGAACTGGAAAAGAAGAAGGAAAGTAAGATTTCTACTTCAGATATAAATATTATAAAAATAAATCTTCCTACTTCTCATATTTGTTCTTGGGTATTTGATACCAGATCGGTTGCTTATATTTGCAATTTGATGCATGGGCTGATAAGGAGTAGGAGTTTGGCAAGAGGCGAGGTCGATCTTCGCATAGGCAATGGAGTAAGAGTTGCTGCATTGGCAGTTGGCACTTTACCATTATCTTTACTCTCAGTATTAGTTTTGGAATTGAATAATTGTTATTATGTTTCCGCCTTAAGAAAAAACATTATTTCTGCTTCATGTTTGGGAGCAGAAGTTTATGAGTTCAGAATAAATAACAATTGTCGTTCGATTTATTTAACTGATATGTTTTATGGTCATGCTCCATTGATAAATGGATTATATATTTTTAAATATTGAGGATGTGCCTATCTATAACATTAATGCTAAGAGGTTTCGGCCTAATGATTTGAATTCCACTTATATTTGGCATTATCATTTGGGTAACATAAATGAGAAGTGCATGGTGAAGCTCCATAAATATGGTCTTCTACACTCATTTGATTTTGAATCATTTGAAATATGCAAATCTTGTTTACTTAGCAAAATGACTAAGACACCTTTCACTTGTATAGGTGAGAGGGCAAATGACTTGCTGGCCTTAGTACATTTGGATGTATGTGGACCAATGAGCTCAACAGCCAGAAGTTGTTTTCAGTACTTCATAACTTTTACCGATGACTTTAGTAGATATGAATACATATACCTAATGAGACTTTAGTAGATATGAATACATATACCTAATGAGAAATAAGTCCAAATCATTGGAAAAGTTTAAGGAATTTCAGAATGAGGTACAAAATCAACTTGGCAAGACAATTAAAGTCCTACGATCAGATTGTGGAGGTGAATATTTGAGTCATGAGTTTAGTGATCATCTAAAACAATGTGGAATTGTTCCACAGCTAACTCCGCCAGGAACACCTCAATAAATGGGGTGTCTAAATGATGGAATCGAACCTTGTTAGACATCGTTTGGTTGATAATGAGCTAATTTAATCTGCTATTGTATTTTTGGGGGTATGCTCTAAAAATAGTTGTGTTCACATTAAATTGGGTTCCATCAAAAGCCGTAGAGAAGACACCATATGAGATATGGACTGAGAAGCTTCTCGGGTTATCTTTTCTCAAAATATGGGGATGTGAAGTATATGTAAAACGTTTGACGTCTGAGAAGCTCGCACCTAAATCTGATAAATACTTCTTGGTGGGGTATTATAAAGAAACTAAAGGATATTAATTTTATAAAAGGGGTGACAACAAAGTATTTGTTGCTCGAAATGATGTCTTTTTGGAGAAAGAGTTTCTCTCAAAAGGAGTTAGTGGGAGCACGGTGAGACTCAAAGAAATTCGAGAGATATCAAAAAATGTTTCAACTTCTACTGAATCTCTATAGAGTGTACAAGATGTTGTGGAACCTGTGGTGGAGGCACCAGCCCCACGTAGGTCTGAAAGTCCACATCAATTGTCGATAAGGTATCGGCATGATATTTTACTGTTAGACAATAATGAGCTTAAGACTCATGAGGAAGCGATGATGGGTCCGTACTCAAAGAAATGGCTTGGAGCCAAGAAATGGTTTGGAACTTGGTTGCTCCACCCAATGGTGTAAAATCCATTGAGTGCAAATGAGTTTTTATGAAAAAGATAGACATTGATGGAAATGTTCATATTCATAAGGCACGATTGGTGGCAAAGGGTTTCAAATAAATTCAAAGTGTTGACTATGATGAAACCTTCTCACCTGTCGCTATGCTTAAGTATATCCGAATCATTCTAGCTATTGCTGCATATTTCAATTATGAGATATGACAGATGGATGTCAAAACGGCTTTCCTGAATGGAAACCTAAGTGAGGTACATGACACAATCTCAGGGTTTTGTCAATCCCCAAATTGCTAGAAAGATACAAGCTTCATGAATCTATCTATAGACTGAAACAAGCATCTCGGAGTTGGAACATTTGTTTTGATGAGGTAGTCAAAAGATTTGACTTTATTAAGAATGAAGAAGAGCCTTGTATTTCCAAAAAGGCTAGTGAGAGCGCACTTATCTTTCTGATCCTATATGTTGATGACATATTATTGATCGGAAATGATATTTCTATACTTGAATATGTTAAGTCTTCATTAAGAAATAGTTTTTCTATGAAAGACTTAGGAGAGGCAGTATATATTTTGGGCATAAAGATATATAGAGATAAAACTAAAAGGCTAATTGGATTAAGCTAAGATACGTACATTGATAAAGTGTTGAAGTGGTTCAACATGTAAGATTCCAAAAAATGTTTTTTTGCCTATATCACATGGTATTAGTCTTAGCAAAACTCAGTGTCTTTCGATATCAAACGTGTGAGACCGGATGAGTAAGATTCCATATAATTGCGCCATTGGATCTATCATGTATGCAATGCTTTGTACATGCCCAGATGTGTCATAGGCTCTAAGTGTTATGAGTAGATATCAATCAGATTTAGGTGAAGGTCACTGGATAGCTATAAAGAATATCCTGAAATATTTGAGAAGGACTAGGGATGCGTTCCTTGTTTATGGAGATGAGGAAGAGCTAGTTGTAAATGATTACACTGATGTTAGCTTCCAAACCAATAAAGATGATTTTCGATCATAGTCTTGGTTTGTGTTTAGTCTTAGTGAAAGAGTAGTGAGCTAAAAAAGTTCCAAGCAAGCGACAGTTGCTGATTCTACAATGGAGACTGAGTATATTGCTGCTTCTGAAGCTACAAAGGAGGTTGTTTGGATAAAAAAAGTTAATCTCTGAGCTGGTTGTGGTCTCTAGTGCTTTTAGTCTAATGAATCTCTATTGTGATAATAGTGGAGCCATTGCGCAAGCCAAGTAGCCTAGATCGCATCACAAATCTAAGCACATACTTCGGTGTTTTCACCTCATTCGTGAGATTATTGATAGAGGTGATGTTAAGATATGCAAAGTGCACATGGATTTAAATATTGCTGATCCGTTGACAAAGCCTCTTCCGCAGCCAAAGCATGAGGCGCACACAAGAGCTATGGGTATTATATACTTGTATGATTGACTCTAGTGCAATCATGGATATGATTGTATCACTTCTATGCTTATGATCATTTGAATAATATGTTATTTTGTCCCTTGAATAAATATCTTTTGTATTGATCAACAAGTATGTGACTTATTCGTGGAACTCTTTAATCATGTTTTGATGTTATTCTAAATTATTCCTGATCTTATATAATTATGTGGAACAATTATGATTTATAGATCTGCACATGTATTGATTGATGATTATGTTTCACGGATCATGGATATGAAATATCAAATCAATAATATGGACACATGTTAGAGAACATGATGTTGAATTGACCCACCATGAAACACTGCCCGAATTGTTATATTCTTGAGTATTATCAGTTGGTCTCATACATAGTATGTGTGTAGGATTCTTGGACCTGAGATCGTCATTATTTCCTACATGTGTAACAATTTACTTAGAGATTACCAAACACTACTCCATGATTGTGTGGTCATAAAGGTAGTTTTCGGGTTTACTATGAAACATGCAAAAGAATATGAGCAATCAAGATAAAATTTGCCCCTCCTATATAACAGGAGAGATATCTCTGGGCCTCTCAATGTGGTTAGATTATGGAATTGCATGGCCATGCCGAATGTGGTTGAGGAGTCAATCATAACTGAGTAATCCACTACAAGTTTAAGTGAAGGATCGAGCTATCATAAGATGGCACGCTTCTTGTCTTGAGTTCAATCTGGTATCATGAGGCAAAGGGAAAAGTATATAATCACTATATAGCTTCATCTGATATGATTTTTATGTATGTTTGAGAGTCGTTATGTCCTACTAGGGACCGCTATCGACTTATAGACTAGAGAGTAGTTTTTGGCCTATGGCCAAATATATATGAACCTACAGGGTCATACACTTAATGGGCTGAAACAATAAGGGTTCAGATAATAGTCTCCGAGTGGGATACGATCTCTACTTATATTGGAGAAAGATTCGATTGGAGGTTATATAAAGAAAGGAGCGGAGGCTGAGGGAGGCATCCGAAACACACCTATCAAAATCCTAGCCACCACCTCTCATAACTCGTACTGTGCACGCTGGTGCTAGCACGCCGATGTACGGTGTTCCATCCAGTGGCGGATCCAGGATTTTACCAAAGGGTATGCCGCACCAAAATTTTCATATGCAATTCGGTAAAACCATTTGCCAATTCGGTAAATAATTGTAAAATTTACACTGTAATTCGGTATATAGGCACTAAATAATATGATAAATCTTAAATTCAAGGATTAAGTTGAAAACTTACACAAATTACAATATAAATATAAACCTTAGAGCATACTGATGTGTAATTTCTTGTGCTGACAGGCATAGTGAATCCTGTTTTCCTAGATTGGCGTCTTAATTGAGTTAAATTGGCTCGACCCTTCTTTAGTTCTATGACCAAAAAAAATGGCAGAAGAATGCATCTCAATAAACTCCTTACCGCATATAGGAAAGATTCCAAGAGTCACGCCAAGAGCAGTAGAGAAGGCCAGTTCCTTTGGTTCTGCTCCCCTGCGCAACATTACAACAGAAGCTTGTCAACAACCTCCAGAATGACTGCTACAAGCACCAAATGGACGAATATAGAATGGACAAGACACACATGCAGGGGGATAATAAGAAGAACTAACAATGCTACACGCGATTCCATCTAAATCTAGGATTTAACAGTGACAACATCATTAAACTAAAGCTGAATGAATGCTAAGCAGCAGTTGGACACACAAAATAGATGCAAGAACAGGCATTATAGCTGTTCCATCCACAATAACTAGTAACTAAAACAAATGGTCAACCATTTTGCAAAGAAGTGGAACAGATCTCGCATGCAGAACTGTAATGGCCAATGTAAAGGGATCAAGTACCTTTTGATTACTTGCACCAGGGGATCTACAACCTTGTTGTGGAGCCATGGCAAAACACCAATCCTCGTCAGAAATGACATTTTCTTTCCGCGGATGGATTATTATTTCACCTCCTGTCTACAATCCCGGACCAAGAAATCCCCTGCAACTTTCTAGGATCAAATCAGGCGGAACCTAGAAATCTTTCACCGATTCCTCGCCTTCTCCACGACTTGTAGCATCAAATCTTGGAGAAGCCAAGAAATAGGTAGGATCCAATCCAAGCTTATATTGAAGGGGAACGTGAGATTGAATTGGAAAGGGAAGACAAACAGAATGGCTTTAATCTGAAGAAAGGTGCAACCTTTTGGATTGCTTCCTCCAGTCTGTCAGCTTCTCCGGCGCTAAGGACGGGGGCGGCTACACTGTCGTCGGGTTCGAGGTCGTGCCATGCAGCGTGCATTACGACGCGGCGGCGATCAAGGACATGAAGATGTACGACGAGCTCCCGTCGAAGGCGGCCGCCGGGTGCGACCCGTCGGTGGTCGGTATGCGCGTGCAGGCGAACCGGCCGCTGGCCTTCTCCTATGAGGTCGCCTTCATGGAGAAGCAGCATCGAGTGGCCGTCTCGGTGGGACGCGTACTTGGAGGTCCTGGAGACGGGCGGGGCCAGGGTATGCCGTGGCCCACCCGGCATACCCTGTGGCTCCGCCCCTGGTTCCATCCCTGGATGTGTGGACCTTGGTAGAGGCGCTGCTGCGACTGCGGCACTGATCGGAACGATCGCGAGGAGGAGACGGTTGGCCGGAGGACGATCGACTACTACCACTACACTGACGCGCTCTTCATTAAATCGGCTGCTTCAACTCTACTTTTGCTCCACTGTGTGTCTAGTGGTAATGATCAATGATCTCTTACTCGCATGACTTCCTGATTTATGTGGTAGAAAATTTTAATCTATGTTAGTGTAGTCTATCCATATCCCAACATGATGTGCCCATAATCCCTATCTTATCTTCGAAGCAAGACGAGAACGAAAGAAATGTGAAAACTGTTTTAAAAAACCAGATATTTATGTTAGTTTCTGACTTATCCAAACAGAAAACACAAAAGCTTATACGAATGTTCTACCAGTTTCTCCATCTGTCTGTCAGTTGTACACTCCACATGCTCATAGTCCCGATTACTAAATTTGTCTTGTTATTGTTCTGAGAAATGGTGCAGGGGATCAAATCCCGAAATAATTCCACAAACAATTTCATGGACAGCATAATTACAAGACTGTCTAAACCGTGGCATATAGCCACATCGGTTGGAGTAGCCACTGGTCCGCGGGAGGAGTCCATAATACATGACATATCCAGTTCGACAAAAATCTTCCGGTGTGTAACACATTATTCTGGACCAACACTAGTATAGGTAAACGCCCAAAACCCTCCAAAAGCTGAACCACACGGAAGAACTAGTGACATATCAAGGCCTTGCTTTTTTGAGTTACGACTTATAACTTTTAATTTTACTATAAATATTCAGTGAATGAATTAAAAGTCGATAAACAGTTTCTAAAAATCCGTTCCGCTAAACTATTTCAAAACAGTGATAAAAATTGTTTTAATTTTTTATACAAAAGAAGCCATTGAAAATAAGTTGAAAAGAACATATCCAAAAGCCTAAAACAACACTCCCATCTACCGCCCATTGACCTCTACGGGCTGCTGCTCCTCGCGGTCCGCGTCGATGAAGCTGAACATGACCATGTCCCTGGGCCTCCCCTTGAGCATCACATACCTCCGCAGCACGCCCTCCCTGGAGAACCCGGCCTTCTCCAGCACCCGCTGCGACGCCGGGTTCTCGACGTCGGCCACGGCCTCCAGCCGCAGCAGCCACGGCAACTCCGCGAACGCCGCCTCCGCCGCCGCCCTAACCGCGCACGTCGCGATGCCGCGGCCCCAGTAGTCGTGCGCGATGCGGTAGCCCAGGGAGGCCCTGAACAGCCGGCCCTCGTCGGCTGGGCCCGGCTTGACGGAGATGGAGCCCACGGGGCGAGCGGCGCCGGCGATGCAGATGGCGCGGTACCACGGGTGCGGCAGGACGTGGTCGCGGATGTAGCGGCGGGCCTCGTCGACGTGGGAGTAGGCGTCGCGGCGTTGGAAGCGGACGACGCGCGGGTCGGACGCCCACGAGAAGAGCGCCTCCGCGTCGGCCTCGGTGAACTCGCGGAGGGTGACCTCCATCCCCGGCGTCGGGTCTCGTCGCTGGCGCGCTCCTTTGCTCGCGTCGAGAGACGATGCCCACCTCGACCCTTCCCTGCTATCTGTATGAAGTCAGTGTAGTCATTGCTTCATTGGACGCCAGCGAGATTGACCACTGCGTGCCGTGTTGAGTCGGGACTCACTCGGGAGACCATGGGCCTAATAATTTATTTGGTCGAACGGCTTGGTCGGCAAGGCAAGCGGTGTACGCCTGAAAGATTCCATTTGCCTTCTGTTACTATTTCTCTAACCGGCAACTTCCCTCTGCTGTACCGAGTATGGAACTGTCACTAACTAGCTTGTAAATAACACCGAAAAGTAAAATAAATGTCCTAAAAACTTGTAAATAACTTTTTCTCTGTCGCTATTTTTTTAACCAAAAATTACATAAGCTGTTACCAACTCAGGGAAAGAGTTTTATGGGAACCTGATCACGCAAGGTGTGTTCTCGTTTGAAGTCCTCCTGGGCGGCGGGCTCCGGCGACGGCGGGGAACAGTTGAGATCCAAATCCATGACCGCGGCCATGATCTCTCTGCCGTACCCAAATAACCAACAAGAAAGCTAAAGCTAATTCAGATCAAACAAATCAATCGGCAAATAAAAGAAACTCACAGACAATTAAACACAAACAAACAGTAAGAAACACAAATACAATTCAATTTTGCGAGGGTAGAAAGGTCTTTTCCAGCCCCTAAAATTAGAAAAAAAATATTAAATGGGTTAAATGGCTCAAATGGCATGGTAATCAAGAGGTAAATGTACTGCATGGCATTTTTGCGAAGCCAATTTTGAAAGTGGCAATTTTGCGAAGCCCACTCTTCAAAGTGGCAAATGATCAATTTTCTCCTTGTTTGATAGGTGTCTGTTATAAAACGCCATGAATAGAAAAATCCAGAGAACGGGAGACGAGAATTGACCTGCAAAACTTTTACCAAAAAAATCACAAATATATAAACACAGAATTTATTATATAAAAAGATATTTACAATTAAACTCCTGTATTCCCTATGATTGATATTATATATATATATATTATATATATATATATATATATATATATATATATATATATATATATATATATATATATATATATATATATATATATATATATATATATATATATATATATATATATATATATAGTGATAGCAAATAGGACTTTAGGTAGGAATAGAAACTGAAACAATCCGAATAGAATTCAGAGACAAAAAAAAACTCAACAGTCTCCACCTTAAACTAAGTTTACTCCTGTAGCCAAAACAAATCAAATATCCTAAAATTGTAATTCACCATTAATGATCCTTATGTGTTCAAAGTTCATAAGACTAATCAATGAGTAAGATTGAATCAGTTTTCTCCATATGCTTCTCATGTGACACTAGATAACTATAGGGGTTTTGTTAAACATCATTCGGATGTTTTCTTCCTGACTATCATCCAGATTTAGGACTGTTAGATTAGAGATCCAACGGCTATGAATTATCCCCCCTCCCCCTTGAATTCTACCCCCTACCTTCAAAAAAATCTCCTCCCTTCAAAAGCAAGAGACCCTTAAATCTCTAATCTAAGGGTCACAAATTTAGATGATAGTTAGAAAGAAAACATCCGGATGATGTCTAGACACTCCCTAACTATAGTAAAGAACTCACCTTATGGACTTTTTACATACTCTATGGAGCACATAACTTGACAAACAATGCCTATATGAAGAGCTACTTGTATGTGTGATCATCATGTGCATCAAACTACCGACTGTAAAAGTAACTGAATTCTATGACATGATTGAAAACTGCTCATGTAGAAGAACATCCGGATGAAAGTCACTCCTGTGCTGTTAATAGAGTAGAAACAATATCTATAATAAACCCCTTATATTGAGTAGTGACAACTAAAATGTATTGCACCCGCAAAACCAAACGTTGTAGTATCAATACAGAAAATTAACCCCTTCTTGCACTTTAAATACTTCATCTCGAACTCATATTTAGAGCATAACCTTCAGTAATAAATAAGAAACTTCGAAGAGTATCATGCTAGCTATTATCAAGATGCTATTAAACTTTTGAAATTAAATATTGCTAAAGCCTCTATAATGGTTGCGCAAGTGATCCAAAATTGCAACATATTAAAATGGTGAATAAAACACCTAAGTCAGTTATCCCCATAATTAACATTGATTTTTTAAAGTCTCTTCAATCAAGTGTAGCCCAAATTAACGCTATAGCTCCTAGCCCGGGTCCTAGGTCTGCCCCTAGCGTTGCAGCCGGGCAGCTCATGTGAGTCCGCAACCCTCTCCACCCAGGTCTCACGCTTCTATGTGCCTGACATGCCCACCGTGTAGTGCTGCAAGCTGGTGGTGGCCTCCATTGACCTTGGCTGAGGCATGCCCTACCTCTACCACATGGCTGTCGAGTCGTAGCTCCTCATCACCGGGCTCAACCCCACCCACCTCCTCGCACTCTACACCGCCTGCGGAGGTCTCCGCCCCAACGGCGCACACCTCGCCGTAGCCTGTGAAGGTAGGCAATGCTTGCTCTCTCCATCCCTCCTCTCTCCCCCTTGCTTGAGGGTTTGGATCCAGAGCTTGCTTTGTGTTTTCCTCTTGCATTTATTTGGTTTTCGCCTTCCACAAGATCTCGACATTCTACATTTCGGTTTGGTTTGGTTTTCTTGCGTTATCTTGGTATGGTGTGTGTTGAGTTCTTGTCATTTCTCGTGGCGAGCTACTCATATACCTTAGTGCTTGTTTTGTTGGACACTTGTGGCTTGGTCTCTTTTCTACTGGATTTTGGTTCTTCTTTTGAGCAGTTCATCGGGCACTACTAATCAAACATATTTGGATGAGATCTAGTATTGACTTGCACAACTTCGTATAGTTTCTTCATTCTCTTTTGGTTTGGGGGTTTGATATTGTCTACTTCTTCTCAGATCTAGTACAAAAACCCCTTCTCAGGTTTATGCTTAATTGCTTATGTGAGAACTCATCACCCTTCCTGTCGTAGGGGTGGCCCCCACCTAAACCCAGCAGGCCTGATAGGAGATTATAAGGCCCAGAATAGGCCATGTGTAATGACATAACTGCCCCCAGAGGGGATAACCAGATGTAAGGGTATAGCTGTAAAAGCACTCCTCATGTGTGTATATATATGTGAGTAAGCCATGGGGAGGACCCAGGCCATTACATTCATCTTCATCACTCTCCACTACCATCTCTCTCTCTGTTTGGTCTGTAGCCACAACAGTTGGCGCCGTCCGTGGGGAGGACGAGGACAAGCCTGAAGACCGAAGAAGAAGGATGGCACCGAAAAAAGCTTCGTCAGCGGCGGCGAAGGGAAAGAAGGCCGCCGGGCCAGAGCGTCATATGAGTACCAGGGCTTCGGCATCGGCAGCGGCGGGCGCGGGTAGCGACGCAGGCACGGTGGCCGAAGACGTCGACGTCCGCACGAGGACGACCAACCCCGTCACCGGCACCACGACGACCAACCCCGTCACCGACACCGCGACGACCGACCCCGTCACCGGCACCGCGTCGACCCACCCCGTCACCGGCGTCGCGGGAACGGAGCCCGCGGTCGACGCTGGTGCGACGACAGCCGACCCCGCCGACGCAACGGCAGCCGACCTCGCCGCCCCCGCCGCAACCCTCGCCGGCAGCTCGGGACCTCGCGACGCGGTCGTACCCGTGCCGATCCGCCCGTTGGGAGTACCGACGACCCCGCCGGCACAGGTGGCAGAAAGCGCCCTGCTGGCGGCCCTCAACGCATTCCAGCGGGAGCTAGGGGACCTTCGCGGAGCCGTCCGAGATATGCAAGAGGCTCGAAGCCAGCAGGCCGCGCCAATAATCGCGCCCGAGCCCACGCCGGAGAGGGCGGACAGTCGCGAAGCCCCCACCTCTAGCCGCGTGCCGCTGCGGCGCGTAGATCCGGAGTCCCCGCTTTCAGCGGGGCTGCAGCAAACGGCATGGCCCGAAGACTTCAAGTTTCCTAGCGCCATCGACTCGTACAAAGGCGACACGGACCCCCGCGAGTTCGTGCGCATGTACGAAACCGCGATCGAAGCCGCGGGCGGAGACGACACCACGAAGGCGAAGGGACTTCCCCTCGCGCTGCAAGGCGTGGCGCTCTCTTGGTTCTTCACCATAGAGCCGGGCTCCATCTACGCATGGGAGCAGCTACGCGTCCGCCTCCACAACAACTTCCAAGGAAACTATGTCGACCGAGTCGACGCGGACCAACTCTTTGCTGTCAAGCAAAGACCCTCGGAGAAGCTCCGGGACTACTTCAAGCGCTTCGCCAAGATTCGATGCCAAGTGAAAGACGTTAACGAAACCACCATCGTTAATGCAGCCATACAGGGCCTTCGTCCGGGCCCGATGGCCGAGTACAACGCGCGAAAGCCAATCAAGACGGTGGCGAAGCTCTTCGACAAAATGGAGGAATACGCCAGGGCGGAAGAAGACGCGCGGTGAAGGCAAGGGGATGACTCCGACTCCAACCAGGCGGGAGCCTCGGCAAAAGCCGAAGATCCCCCGAAGAATGGCTCTTCAAAGGGAAAACGTAAGCAGGAGTCATCCAGGGACGCGCCCGATCGTAGGGACGCCTCGCGTAAGGAGTCGGCCGATCAGCCCAAGCGCGGCCAGCAGAGGTCGAGGCGAAACCGGTACGTCCTCAACATTGAAGGCGGTTCCGACGAGGGCGCTCTTACGGGCCGAGGCGGTCGGGGGCGTCGTGGCCGGGGGCGCGGCCGCGGCCGGGGCCGCGACCGCGACGATAAAGGCCATGGAGATTACGACGACCAGCACCAGGGACTGTGGTGTGTGGTCCACGGCCGCGGAAATCATGACACCCGCACCTGCACCCCCATCGCGGCGCTCCGCGATAGCGTCGCTAGGGACAGGAACCCGGAGACGCGTCCGCCCGCGGTGGCCCACGTCCAATTCCCGTACGAGGCCCCCATGCAGGTACAGGCGCACGGGATGCAACCCCAGGAAGGCCCCTTGCGGATCCAAGCTCACGTACAGCAGCCTCGGGGGGGCCTCCTGTCGCTGCAGGCCCCGGAGGCAACCAACCGCAGGGTCATTAACGTCATATCCGGAGGGTCTGCGCTGGAATTCGCCTCAGCACGGCAGCAGAAGGCCTATGCGCGACGACTACATCACGTGGCGGCATATTCAGCGCAGGCACCCCCGGACTAGGCGCAGCACGAAGTTACATTCACACCCGACGACGCCCAAGGCGTGGACTTCCCTCATCAGGATCCCCTGGTCATCTGGGTCACTATCGCGGGATGCGACGTGGGGCGCGCCCTGGTGGACGGCGGTAGCTCCGCGAACGTCTTGTTCGCGGCGGCCTTCGATCAGATGGGAATCCCTCGAAGCCGCCTAGGGCCCTCGGGAATCCCACTGCAAGGCTTCGAGGGACAGCCCCTGCGGGCCCTGGGCCAAATAGGTCTTCAAGTTTCCTTTGGCCAAAATGACAATGTGCGGGCCGAAGATGCCACCTTCGACGTGGTCGACCTTCCGTACCCCTACAATGCCATATTAGGGCGCCCAATCCTCAATTCCTTCGGCGCGGTACCACATCACGGCTATCTATGCATGAAGATCCCGGGTCCCCGGGCCATCATCACCATCCGAGGCGACCAGGATATGGCCCGGCGCATCGAGCCCGGTACCAGGTGCCCGCGTCGCGAAGCCCAACGGCGCTCCTAGAGCTGGCGTCACAGCGCGGAGGTCCGCGGGGCCATTCAGAGGTGCCATGGCGGACCCGGAAGATGTCTAGCGACTAGAGGCTTCGGCCTCACCAAGGAAGGTAATGAAGATCGCCGTTTGTCATTAATCTTTCTTCATCACACGCAAGTACGCGGCGAAGGCGCGCGCAGGCTCAGCCAACGCGCGCGCATTCCCGCAGTATAAACCAAAGACGCACGTTCGCGTGTGCACTCGCCGTAGCCAGGGGTGCGGGACTGAGTATAAATCAAAGACGCACATTCGCGTGTGCACTCTCCGCAGCCAGGGGTGCGGGTATGAGTATAAACCAAAGACGCACGTTCGCGTGTGCACTCGCCGTAGCCAGGGGTGCGGGACTGAGTATAAATCAAAGACGCACGTTCGCGTGTGCACTCTCCGCAGCCAGGGGTGCGGGTATGAGTATAAACCAAAGACGCACGTCCGCGTGTGCACTCGCCGCAACCAGGGGGCGGGTCTGAGTATAAACCAAAGACGCACGTCCGCGTGTGCACTCGCCGCAGCCAGGGGGTGGGTCTGAGTATAAACCAAAGACGCACGTCCGCGTGTGCACTCTCCGCAGCCAGGGGGGCGGGTATGAGTATAAACCGAAGACGCACGTTCGCGTGTGCACTCTCCATCAAAGACACGGGTATGAGTATAAACAAAAGACGTGTGGGGGGACGCCTCCGCACGCACTCCACGGAGTATAAAGGAAGACGTAGCGTCGAGGTACGCCTCCGCACGCACCAGTCTACGGACTCTAAAAAAGACGTAGCGTCGAGGTACGCCTCCGCACGCACCAGTCTACGGACTATAAATAAGACGTAGCGTCGAGCCTAGCTCCGCACGCATCAGTCTACGGACTATAAATAAGACGTAGCATTGAGCTCAGCTTCCGCACGCGCGAGTCTACGGACTATAAATAAGACGTAGCGTTGAGCCTCGCTCCGCACGCGACAGTCTACGGACTTTAAATAAGATGTAGCGTCGAGGTCTGCCTCCGCACGCGCGAGTCTCCGGACTATAAAGGAAGACGTAGCGTCGACGTGCGCCTCCGCACGCACCAGTCTACGGACTTTAAATAAGACGTAGCGTCGAGGTCTGCCTCCGCACGCGCGAGTCTCCGGACTATAAAGGAAGACGTAGCGTCGAGGTCCGCCTCCGCACGCACCAGTCTACGGACTTTAAATAAGACGTAGCGTCGAGGTCTGCCTCCGCACGCGCGAGTCTCCGGACTATAAAGGAAGGCGTAGCGTCGAGGTTCGCCTCCGCACGCACCAGTCTACGGACTTTAAATAGGACGTAGCGTCGAGGTCTGCCTCCGCACGTGCGAGTCTCCGGACTATAAAGGAAGACGTAGCGTCGAGGTTCGCCTCCGCACGCACCAGTCTACGGACTTTAAATAAGACGTAGCGTCGAGGTCTGCCTCCGCACGCGCGAGTCTCCGGACTATAAAGGAAGTCGTAGCGTCGAGGTCTGCCTCCGCACACGCCAGTCTACGGGCTGTCAAAAGGCGAGGTGCCAAGGACTGCCCCCGTAAGCGCCGTTCTGGGGAACCCTTGCGCAGCTACTTCGCCAACGGTGCGCGTCAAGCGCGAAGATCCCGTCCCCGCGCAGCATGCGGCGTCCCGGTGAATCCAAAGTGGCACCAACACAGGGCATATCCTAAAAATGCCAGCAACTCCGCACACTGGAAAACCCACAAGTACAATGGTCCGGCAACATCCTCGCCGCTCTAAGCCGCTATCCCGCGGGTTCATCCTTAACACGTGCTAGAGCTGGGGCCCCGCTCGAAGAAGGTCGGCTCGCCCAAAAGTCCAGCGACTCTTCGGCCCTTCGCCAGCGTCGAAGGCGTCGCCGGGTTGGAAGGTCGGCCGCAAGAAGCCGACCCCAGCAAGGAAGCTGCCCGGGATATAGGCGAAGGTCAGAATAAATGCAGCAAGTGTGTACTTCATTCGCAAAGAGAGGGAGCAGTACAACACACGCCTACACCTAGACACCGCGGTGTCAGACCTGCGGGTTCCCGGCGCCTTCGGAGGGCCCAGCATCGCCCTCGCCGAGTCGAGGGACCCCGTCCAGAAATTGGCCGAGGCTCCCCGTCCCGTAGAGCGATTTCCGGAGCTCGATCCGTGCAGCTTCCGGACCGACGACACCCCAGACCCGGTCGAAGAAGGGCCCGAGGGCACGGCGAGCGGAGCGGACGGCGCCGGACATAACTCCGGCCCCGCCAGGCATCTCCAGCTGGGGGTCATCCAGCCCAGCGACGTGCGTACAGCCGCGGTGCTGGAGGAGTGCACACACCAAGCAGGCCGAAGTGTACGCGCAGTGGGTGCCAAAGGACGTCGCGGCGCCGCGCGCGACGTTGGCGGCATCCCCGACCCAGCGGAGGGTCCGAGACAACTCCTCCGGGCCGAAGGCGAGGTCCGGCACTTCAGTTACCAGCCCTTGAAGATGGCTCTCCAGTGCTTGCATGGCGTCCCACACAACCACCGAGGCGTCGCCAAGCATCTGGTTACGCTCCGCTAGAGTCAAGGTAAGCTCGCCTTTTTCCTTCTCTAGCGAGGCGACCTGCGCCAGGAGCCCGTCCCGCTCCGCCGCAAACTTTTCTTCAGCAGCCGCCGCGGCCAACTCCTGCGCCGACGCAGCAAGTCCCTCGGCGTGTGCCCTCGCTTCGGCGCATTCCGCTTCCAGCTGGCGGATGCGGGCGTCCTGGGCAGAGCGGGCGCCAGAGGCTTCGCGCAGCTCCTCCTCGGCGGCCCGTAGCCTATCCTCGAGCGCTGCTTGGCTACGAGCATAGGCCATTTGCAGGGCCTGCCCCAGCACAAGGGTCTGTAGAGGGGAAAAGACTTAGCAAACTCAGCTAAGCTCAGGCGTGGTCGCATGAGTACTTACCCTCACCCCAGACACCTCGAAAGCGTCCTCGAGGCGCCCCGCACCGTAGGCCTGCAGCACTTGCGGGTCGACGCTCGTGGCCGCGTCATTCACAATTCCGCGCCACGCCCTCAGCGTCTCCGGAGGCGGCACGAAGTCCGCGGGGCTCACGTGCTCGGAGGCCCCGTGTTCCGCCGAGTGCTCCCCCTCCGGAATGAGCAACGCTGTAAATAGGGATACGGGTGAGCACCCCAAGGCATAAAAGCATACACCAGAGTAAGCTAAGCCACCCTACCTTCGGTAGCAGAGGGAATGGTCCCGCCGCGAGTAGAGGCCTCCGCGTTCGGGGAGGACGGCGGCTGTCCCTGCGCGGCGGGCGGCGTGGCCAGAGGGGCAGAAGGCGCATAGGCCGCAGGGCCCCCGGTGCTTGCGCTGGAGTCCCACAGGCTTCTAATGCCCGTGGCCACGACGAATCCCCGCGGTGTCCGGTGGAGCTCCGGCCGCACACACGGCCGTTTGGCCGGGGCAGCCAGCTGCGACACCGCCCCCGCAGCCGCGGTTGAGGAAGACCCCGCGGCTGCCGTGCCCGGGGGCGAAGGTTCCACGGTGGCAGTTGTCGCAGGGGGCACCTCGGTTTCCGCTGCTGTTGGTAAAGACAGCACGGCTACGTGCGCCCCCGCGGAGGGCTCCTCCGGCACCACAGCGGTCGCGGTCGAGGGCTCCACCTCGGCATCGCCGGTCCGCACGGGGTCCGCCTCGGCGACTTCGGCGGGCGGTGAAACTTCCCCTCTCCGGCTGCCCGCGTCACACCCGCCGTCCGGGACGCTCACCGAAGACACCTCGCCTTCGGCGCCTGCGCCACCCAAGCCCGAGTCGACGTACCTCGCCGAGTCCGACTCCGCGTCCGCCGCGCCCTCGGAAAAACTAGCAGCAGGCGCGGCAGACGCCCCGCTGCGGCCCCTCTTCCGAGACGGGGCCTTCTTCTTCTTCGCTCCACCATCGTCTGGAGCGACACGGTCCGGCACGGCAAGGCCCAGGTTCTCGCACACGCGGTTTATTCGCCCCAGCCCCGCCTTGGCAATAGCAGACGCGCGCTGCTCGTGCTCCCTGGCGGTGTACAGCCCCAGGAATACGCGCGCGGCTTGCTCCGCCTCCTCCAAGGAAATCCCTGAAGCAAAGGGGAATAGCATCAGCATACAACGCATTTCGCGTCAACAAAGGAGGGACGCGATTGAGGCTTACGAGGACCGGGCGGCGCCGGCAGCGAGCAAACCCATGGCGAAACATTGTCATCTCGACGCCTCTCGGCGGCAAGACGCCAGTCATAGGCAAGCGGCGCCACGCCGTACATCACATACTCTTCGGCGAGGTCGCGCATGTTGAGGCGGGCGCCCACGCCTACGAGCCGCTTGACCCTCCGCTTGTCCTCATCATCGAGCGTTCGGCCGGGCGAGGGCTTGAACGCGATTGGTCGGCCTGTGCACTCAAGGCCGCTCCCGCTCTCCACACGGTGGTAGAACCACCGCTTCATCCAGTAGGACTCCCATTTCCCGCGAGTTGAGTTCGCAGGGAAGAGCTTCTTGCACGACGGGCGAAGAATAAAGGTGACGCTACCGAAGCTCGATAGCGTCCCGTTCTTCCGGCCCTTCGGCTGGCATCGTGCCTCGTGGAGATAGGCGAACAGCGACGTGCTGGGCCAACATGCCCCCGAGCGCAAGGCCCAGCTGTACACCGCGAGCCGGGCCACGGCGTTCGGAGTCAGTTGAGCCAGCTCCAGCCCGAAGGTCCACAGCACGTCGCCCACCACCGCCGCCGCTGGGATCCGGAGCCCCGCGTCGAAAAAGGCAACAAAGACGACCGCCTCCGACCTTTCGGGATGCGGTTTCGTCTCGTCGGCGGCGGGCAATCGTACGTCTTGGCGCCCGGACAACTTCCCCGCGCGCAGGAGCCCTTGGATCATCTTCTCGGTCATGAGCGAGGGGCCTAGCTCGCCGGAGAACGTGCCTTCCTCCTCCGCCACCAGCCGCTCCTGGTCCGCCGCCGCCGGGTCGCGCTCGTGGAGCGCGTATTTCACCGTCAACGGCGAGGACCGCCGGCGAACGTCAGGGCCACCAACCGCCTGTCCGCGCTCGCTGCTGGAGGCCATCGCTTCCCACGGAAAGACTGCAGTGGTGAAGATATCGTGAAAGTATCGAGGGCGGAGCAGGCAGGGAAAAGGGCGTAAAGGTGCGGGGGCGCTGTTGCAGGGGGGGTTATTTCAAGCCACCTCGCCCGTACCGCCGCTATCAAAACGTCGCAACGATCCGCGTGCCGGATGCAACCGCAGCGGTGTAAAGGCCCGCCCCACACGATCCCCTATAACGGAAGGCGAAGCGTCGCGAAGGTCCGCGTCGGGGCGCGACCGCAGTCGTACAAGCGCCCGTCCAGCGCAATGCCCCATACCCAAAGCTGGAAGGCCACGACCACAAACGCCAAGGGCCGTCACAGCGCGACGCTACCTAGCCGCAGTTAAAGGCGCGTTAATGGGCCAGGGGATCACAACCGCTCCGACGCCATGCCATTTACTGCCCGCCCAGTGTCCCCCATGCCTAGGGAAGAGGCGAGTGGCCGCGCACACGCAACCGCCCACATCACCGCTGCCCGCCAGTCGTAGGCCGCCACGTGCCCCGGGCGCGCCGGGTCGCACGGTACGAAAACCTAACCCTGGCAGGCCGGGGACCGGCGTGATTCCAGGAACCTCTGCAGCGCAAGACCACATCACAAGATCCCGAGTCGCCGTACGCGTGGCGATGTTCGCGAGGCGAAGGCGCCAGCTTCGCCGCCACCCGTTCGAAGGGTAGGGGACGGAGCGCGCGCGTCTACTTCGACTTAGGCGCCAGCTCCGCTGCCACCCGTTCGAAGGGTAGGGAATGGAGCGCGCGCGTCTACTTCGACTGGGCGCCAGCTTCGCTGCCACCCGTTCGAAGGGTAGGGGACGGAGCGCGCGCGTCTACTTCGACTTAGGCGCCAGCTCCGCTGCCACCCGTTCGAAGGGTAGGGCACGGAGCGCGCGCGTCTACTTCGACTAGGCGCCAGCTTCGCTGCCATCCGTTCGAAGGGTAGGGCACGGAGCGCGCGCGTCTACTTCGACTAGGCGTCAGCTTCGCGGCCACCCGTTCGAAGGGTAGGGGACGGAGCGCGCGCGTCTACTTCGACTAGGCGCCAGCTTCGCCCCCACCCGTTCGAAGGGTAGGGGACGGAGCGAGCGCGCCTACTTCAATTAGGCGCCAGCTTCGCTGCCACCCGATCGAAGGGTAGCGGACGGAGCGCGCGCGTCTACTTCGATTAGGCGCCAGCTTCGCTGCCACCCGTTCGAAGGGTAGGGGACGGAGCGCGCGCGCCTACTTCAACTAGGTGCCAGCCTCGCCGCCACCCGATCGAAGGATAGCGGACGGAGCGCGCGCGCCTACTTCGATTAGGCGCCAGCTTCGCTGCCACCCGTTCGAAGGGTAGGGGACGGAGCGCGCGCGTCTACTTCGACTAGGCGCCAGCTTCGCTGCCACCCGTTCGAAGGGTAGGGAACGGAGCGCGCGCGTCTACTTCGACTAGGCGCCAGCTTCGCTGCCACCCGTTCGAAGGGTAGGGGACGGAGCGAGCGCACCTACTTCCATTAGGCGCCAGCTTCGCTGCCACCCGTTCGAAGGGTAGGGAACGGAGCGCGCGCGTCTACTTCGACTAGGCGTCAGCTTCGCGGCCACCCGTTCGAAGGGTAGGGGACGGAGCGCGCGCGTCTACTTCGACTAGGCGCCAGCTTCGCCCCCACACGTTCGAAGGGTAGGGGACGGAGCGAGCGCGCCTACTTCAATTAGGCGCCAGCTTCGCTGCCACCCGTTCGAAGGGTAGGGGACGGAGCGCGCGCGCCTACTTCGACTTAGGCGCCAGCTTCGCTGCCACCCGTTCGAAGGGTAGCGGACGGAGCGCGCGCGTCTACTTCGATTAGGCGCCAGCTTCGCTGCCACCCGTTCGAAGGGTAGCGGACGGAGCGCGCGCGCGTCTACTTCGATTAGGCGCCAGCTGCGCTGCCACCCGTTCGAACCGTAGGGGACGGAGCGAGCGCGCCTACTTCAATTAGGCGCCAGCTCCGCTGCCACCCGTTCGAAGGGTAGGGCACGGAGCGCGCGCGTCTACTTCGACTAGGCGCCAGCTTCGCTGCCACCCGTTCGAAGGGTAGGGGACGGAGCGCACGCGTCTACTTCGACTTAGGCGCCAGCTCCGCTGCCACCTGTTCGAAGGGTAGGGGACGGAACGCGCGCGTCTACTTCGACTAGGCGCCAGCTTCGCTGCCACCCGTTTGAAGGGTAGGGCATGGAGCGCGCGCGTCTACTTCGACTAGGCGCCAGCTTCGCTGCCACCCGTTCGAAGGGTAGGGAACGCAGCGCGCGCGTCTACTTCGACTAGGCGTCAGCTTCACGGCCACCCGTTCCAAGGGTAGGGGACGGAGCGAGCGCACCTACTTCCATTAGGCGCCAGCTTCGCTGCCACCCGTTCGAAGGGTAGGGAACGGAGCGCGCGCGTCTACTTCGACTAGGCGTCAGCTTCGCTGCCACCCGTTCGAAGGGTAGGGGACGGAGCGCGCGCGTCTACTTCGACTAGGCCCCAGCTTCGCCACCACCCGTTCGAAGGGTAGGGGACGGAGCGAGCGCGCCTACTTCAATTATGCGCCAGCTTCGCTGCCACCCGTTCGAAGGGTAGGGGACGGAGCGCGCGCGCCTACTTCGACTTAGGCGCCAGCTTCGCTGCCACCCGTTCGAAGGGTAGCGGACGGAGCGCGCGCGTCTACTTCGATTAGGCGCCAGCTTCGCTGCCACCCGTTCGAAGGGTAGCGGACGGAGCGCGCGCGCGTCTACTTCGATTAGGCGCCAGCTGCGCTGCCACCCGTTCGAAGGGTAGGGGACAGAGCGAGCGCGCCTACTTCCATTAGGCGCCAGCTCCGCTGCCACCCGTTCGAAGGGTAGGGAACGGAGCGCGCGCGTCTACTTTGACTAGGCGCCAGCTTCGCTGCCACCCGTTCGAAGGGTAGGGGACGGAGCGCACGCTTCTACTTCGACTTAGGCGCCTGCTCCGCTGCCACCCGTTCGAAGGGTAGGGGACAGAACGCGCGCGTCTACTTCGACTAGGCGCCAGCTTCGCTGCCACACGTTCGAAGGGTAGGGCACGGAGCGCGCGCGTCTACTTCGACTAGGCGCCAGCTTCGCTGCCACCCGTTCGAAGGGTATGGAACGGAGCGCGCGCGTCTACTTCGACTAGGCGTCAGCTTCACGGCCACCCGTTCCAAGGGTAGGGGACGGAGCGCGCGCGTCTACTTCGACTAGGCGCCAGTTTCGCCACCACCCGTTCGAAGGCTAGGGGACGGAGCGAGCGCGCCTACTTCAATTAGGCGCCAGCTTCGCTGCCACCCGTTCGAAGGGTAGGGGACGGAGCGCGCGCGCCTACTTCGGCTTAGGCGCCAGCTTCGCTGCCACCCGTTCGAAGGGTAGCGGATGGAGCGCGCGCGTCTACTTCGATTAGGCGCCAGCTTCGCTACCACCCGTTCGAAGGGTAGCGGACGGAGCGCGCGCGTCTACTTCAATTAGGCGCCAGCTTCGCTGCCACCCGTTCGAAGGGTAGGGGACGGAGTGCGCGTCCACCCCGACTGGGCGCCTCCAGCTTCGCCGATGTCGGCACCTTGATACCGGCGGGTCCTCGCTCTAGCTAAGGTACTTGGCCGCCTGTCTCGGCCCCACGCCGGGGAGCGACGGCAAGCCACAAAGTCTGCCTCGTTCTCCTTAACAGGTCACCTACAGTGCATCAGCATTTTTTCAAAGCGATGCAGGCGGGCTCCATAAGGAACGCCGGCTGTAGGTAGGTCTGCTAAGGAGAACAGGGCAGACCTTGCCATCATTCACACGAGAGCACGGCGCGCGCGCAGAAAGCCATCTTCTCGATCGCCGCAACAGCTTGGTCGCGGCTTCCGCCGGGACCCGGCCTTCGAGAAACGGACCCGCGCACGTAAGAGGCAAAACCGAGGGTCACATCCCGCAAAGTCTGCCTCGTTCTCCTTAATAGACCACCTGCAGTGCATCACCATTTTTTCAGAGTGATGCGGGCAGGTTCCATAAGGAACACCGGCTGTAGGTGGGTCTGCTAAGGAGAACAAGGCAAACCTTGCCATCGCGTGCGGAAACGCAGCGCGAAGGCAACACGCGCGACTGGCCGCCGATCGCTGACGCTGACCAAGCTCCCAAGAAAAATGGACCACCATCTGTACATCAACATTCCCCAAGCCACTCAGCGGCGCTAGGGAATGCTGATGCACGAAAGGTGCCCATTTTAGGGGAGCAATTTCTACCCAAATATATATGCAGGAACAACGCCACACCAGCGCCGTATATATACCCCAGCAGCGGGCAAGCCAACCGGCGGAAGTTCAACCGGCAGAAGTCCAAATGCCGGGAGCCCGCCGTCACATTAATGGTCACGACGCCTCGAGGCCCGCACCGCGCCAAGCATGCTTCACCACATGGACGACCGGAAGAGCGAGCGTTGCAGCACGTCCCTTATCGCTTAAGGCTCACGCGGACCCGCCACGCTCGCGCGTCCACTTCGCCTCGGCGCCCGCTCCGCCGCCATCCGTTCGAAGGGTGAGGCCTGAAGCGAACGCGTCTGCTTCGGCTACAGCGCAGCCCCGGGTCAAGTTTGGAAAAGTTCACAGGCCACGGGGACGGAGGGGGCCAAAGGACTCGGCGGCATGGCTTCGGCCCTGTGAAGCCTTTCACCATGAGAGGCTCCTGTCGTAGGGGTGGCCCCCACCTAAACCCAGCAAGCCTGATAGGAGATTATAAGGCCCAGAATAGGCCATGTGTAATGACATAACTGCCCCCAGAGGGGATAACCAGATGTAAGGGTATAGCTGTAAAAGCACTCCTCATGTGTATATATATATGTGAGTAAGCCATGGGGAGGACCCAGGCCATTACATTCATCTTCATCACTCTCTACTACCATCTCTCTCTCTGTTTGGTCTGTAGCCACAACACTTCCAGACTTAGTTTATGCTACGTGTGCTTTTCCCTATAGTTTTCTACAATTTTCACTTTGTTCTTAGGACATGCAGCTTCGATTTGCTCGAGTTCTACCACAAGATTGCTTCTGGTTCCAGTGGTGGACCAAAAATGAAGCAGGGGCTAACTTATAATAGAATAGAAACTTGGATAGATAAGTACCAAACCAAGAAAACCGATACCTTCAACGAAAAATTTGATGTCCTAATAAGAGATTTACTAATGATGACACGACTGATAGGGTTGTTAGTTGATTTGAGGATGCTATCTGGAACCTTTTCATATTAGGGACTACCATATGAATTAGAGTTAACAACATATTCTAATAGCAACATCCCCATATCAAAGATGGTTGAGCTACTGTAATTCATATTGTACACAAAGCCACCACTATCAGCACAAAAACTAAAGTGTACCACTTGCCTCTTCCAATCAAACAAATGCATATTTCTTTTCTGAGGCAACACGAGTGAGATACCTTAGCAAAATACTTCACTGGATTCTCAGCACATCTGAGGATATTTATCAAAGCAAGTTCAAAGTTTCTAGATGTTTCACTTTTCACAGCCTATAGGTAAATAAAGGAAATGAGCATGATATTATGGAACATAAACCATGCATTTATATAAATCGTAAATTAGAATGGCATGATATGAATGGTAAATTAGAAAATACAAAACATACCACTAAGTTCTACCAATAGATAGTTTGTTCCAACGTGTCTTCATACTTTGAAAACATCGTAGCATGCTATCATCTCTAATAGTTGCAAACATGTCTTACTCAATATGGCATACCATGCTATCATTCATCTATTCACCATTCATTTTATTTCTGAACCCAGTCTTACTAATATTCATAGCAGAGAATGCTCGTTCAACTATTACTGTTGCCATAGGCAAAATCAAGGCAAGTTCAATGACGATACACCAATGGGTAATATGTGTGTCTATCACTATGAATCATCTTCACAGCAAGACCTCCAAGGTCATTACAAGTGGAGAACTCATAATCATCTCACGCATCAACAATGAATATGTCAAGTTGGTCCCTTAGGACTGCACAATTATATTTAGAGTAGTCAGCAATATATATCTTAGCAAGTTGGATCGGTTTATCCACATCAAAGTTGGCAAAAGAATTCTTCGGGTCAAGACAAACAATACATCCCGACAATTGAGTTGATCTTTCAGGAAAAATGATTGTTTAACTCAACAAGAATATGATCAATCACCACATTGAAAATTCCATGATGAAAATGATGGTAGTAACTCACCAATTTGATGCCATGACACCTTGAACAACCCCTAACTGGTATTGTATCTCGCCTTGAACAACCCCTAACTGGTATTGTATCTCCCATGTTTAGCACAATTATGTTCCTTTTGAAACAAAAGCTCTTTACCTCTTCAAAAAGATCATCCCAACCATTTGTCCTCATGCGATTCATATTCTTCAACACATACCCAATCAATCCTACAACACGAACAATATTATGATTTTATCTTTGCAAGAATTGTGATAATTCTTGGGTCTTCCCAACACACTGATCATAAGATGCAATATAAGTATAAATTTAAAGCTCTCCATTTTTCTATTAAACCTAATGCTTAAGTTTTCTTCTCTGCATTCTCTACATCTTCACTAATATTCTCCAATACCTCCAATACAGATGTCCACATTAGTTGAATATGAGCTAAAGTTTTATGATGTGTGCCCCACCGAGTATCACCAGGCCTTGCAAGATTAGTTTCTTGGTTTTTTCCTCTTCCTAGAAAAATATCACCTCTCTCTAATTATCCCACTAATTTGTCATGGTGATTTAGGAGAATTTGATCTCTTCTCTTGCAAGAAACATTAACAGTTTTAACAATCAAAGTGGTGTAGTTAAATAAATCTAAGACGGAACTACAACACTTGGCAACAGAAATTGCCACTAACTGCAATTGATGGGCGAAAAAATGAATGTAAAAAGCATATAGTTTTTCGTTCAATATGTGTCTTTGCAACCCATAAAATTGCCCTCTCATATTTGATGCCCCATCATATCTTTGCCCTCACAATGTAGAAATAGATAAACCATGTTTTACAAACATAGCATCCAAAGCTATCTTAAGTGAAGATGATATAGTATCGATAACATGCTTAACCTCAAGGAACCTCTCAATTACACGCCCTTGGTCATTGACATACCTACATGATAACAAAAATAGTTATTGATAATTGATCACAAAATTAATCTAAAATATGGACAAATTAAATATAGCTACAAACCTCAAAATCACAGTCATTTGCTCCTTTATTGATGAATCACGAGACTCATCAACAAGCACAGCGAAATGATGATTTCCTATCTCGGAAATAATAGCATTCCTTGTCTCCTCTGCACAAGCCCTCACTAAATCCTTTTGTATCTTTGGGCAAGTCATTTGATTATTCCCAGGACCATTGTCACCAATCACACCTGTAGCTTTGGAATCCTTCTTTATGTACCATTGTAGCATCTCCAGAAAGTTCCCCCTATTGCTTGAGCTAGAGGACTCATTATGTCTACGAAACATGAGAGCTTGAAAAAGGAGAAATCTTACAACACCTAAAACAATAGTCAAGCGAGCTTTGTATTGCTCCTTCTTCTCTGCACTTTTCTCAGAATACACATAAGGCACACTTTGTCTTTGATTTTTGAAATATGCAGCATGTTTCCTTCCTTTGTTGTGAATACTATTAACTCCTCCAACATACTCATTGAAAGATTCCAATCCCCTCTTCCAATTACTACACCCTATTTTGGTGAATACGTCATTACCAAAGTTGTCGGTCCTTGGTGGCTTAAAGAGTTAACAACAAAAAGTTACATCTTTATGCACACTGTACTCTAGCCAATCAAATTTGTTTAACCATAAATTTACAAATGCCCTTGTCTGCGACCCGTTGTCTTTGCCTGAAAAATCATGGCCAATTGGTTTACATAGACCTATAGCCATAAATGCTCTCCTAGCATCATCTCTAATGTCAGGATCAAACTCTTCAATTGGCTTTCGAAACCCCAGATTAGCCACAATGTCATCCATATTAAGCTCAATATGTGGTCTTTTTTGCCCAACACCGCTACCCTCAATTACTAAACTTTTCTTAAAGATATCTTTCGAATAATATCTCTTAATCTAGCAACAATCCTATGAAATGGCAACATACAATTCTAATTAGTTGTATTAAACTATTAATCACACTCACATGCACATGTATGGACTATGGACTGACTGACAAAATGCAATCAATAGTAGACAACTAAATTTGATAAAATGACTACAAGTTCAAAGATGTGATAATTTATGTTCGAAATGCAATCAAAGAAATTGCTTCAAGACATTTAGACATTCTCATCTCATCTCACATTCAGACATTCACATTCTCATAGTCATCTCACATTCGCATAATATCGACTAGCAGAAGGAAATCAAGGATTAACAAGGAATAATACCAGTAAGGAAATCCTCGAGCTGCAAGATCTCATACTCTATTTTTGTCACTCGCTCAACGGCTCAAGCACCTCTGCAGTACTCACAAAGCTCACAAATCTATAGAGAACTAACATAAAAATGACCCAACTGCAATTGGCAATACCACAAGAAATTGTACAAATTTCAGACACCAACCTCCACAGTTAGCAAGCCAGAGGATATCTTTTCCTTCTGGCCATTCACTATTAGAACCAAATCAAACCTAGAAAAAAAAGAGTAAAAGTACAATTCCCATTAGACATCTTGGATGGTGAATTGGTGACTTGGTTACTTGACTAGTACTACTACCACAAGCACTACCAATTACCAAACATGAAAGCAGTTCTGCGGCTGGACAACGGAGGCCAGGGTGTTGCTGGAGCAGGGCTACAGGGGGTGGAGCACCTGAGGCGGAGGGGTGGGCGCCAGGCGGAGGGCATCGCCTACTGGAGCAACCGAGCAGGAAGCGAAGGCTGGAGCCAGAGGCCGAAAGCCATGGCTGGAGTTGGCAGCTGGGGGCGGCATGTAGTAGAATCGGGCAGCCGGGCGGGGGCGTCGTGAGCTAGCACTACTACAAAAAGGGTCATCACAGATGGTTCGGAACTGTCATCACAGACGATTTTTTGAACTGTCTGAATTTATGCATCAGTGATAATCGGAGGTTATTACAAACGGTTTGTAACTAGAATCATCTATGAAAAATACTATCACAGATGACTCGAACCAAAAACCGTCTGTGATACTCACACATCACAGACGGTTCTTAGCTAGATCCATCTGTGAATGAGTATCACAGACGGTTGGTAGATAGAACCGTCTATGATGTGTGAGTAACACAGACGGTTTTTGGTTCGAGCTGTCTGTGATAATCCTTAACAGACTGTTTATATCATAAAACTATTTGTGATAGTTTATTTTATACTTAAATTTTTTCTATTTTTCAGCTAGCCTTAGGAAATGTTAACTATGCCATATGAAAACAAGAAAATACAGTAACAAACATAACAACATAGTCTATTTCCATTAAGATTATAATCCATTATTACAACATCACAATATAACGAGTAGGTTACCTATAGTACTGCATACATAAGAGGACACTTACAATTTTACAAATATAAGCTTCACGGTTACAAATTTAGAAAGATATTTACACTATAAGAAACTTTAGGCTAATACAAGCTAGACTTACACATCATTCATTAAACTACAATCTAAAACAAGTGGTGTGGGAAAAAGGCAAAAACAGCTTCTATGCCGGCGACTTGGAACATTGCGGATTTGCTATTGCCTTCTTCCTTTCCATCTTGCTTCAAGCGAAATTTCAGTTGCCCTTGCCGAACCCTTCTCACCCTTGCCGTGCACAAATGAGTTGGAGTAGTACTAGTGGTGTTGGTTCTTCGAGTAGGGAGAAGGGGATTAATAAGGGGCGAGAGGTGGAGAGGAGACTGGTGCTTGCTATTCGATGCGGCGAGAATGGACGGGTGAGGTCGCTATCCTGGGGGATATGCTGTGGATCAGTGATGTGACAGGGCATCATAGATAGTTCATAACAAAAACTGTTTATGATAACAGAAGATATCACAGATAGTTTTTATTAAAAACCGTCAGTGATAATGGCCAAATGGTAGATCACAAAGAAAATATATCAGTGCGATATAAATAGCTAGTCTCAAAAGATAAAATAGTAGAGTTCTACATGGCTTATATATACTCGTTTGAAAGTTTCAACGAGATCTACAACTTTGCAGTTGAGGCGAAACCCAAATTCTGAAGGGAAGACTAAGACAAAGGGCAAAAACAGAATCCGAAAAGTTGCAACGCAAATTTAGAGCCAAAGATAGATGATTTTGGGGGTCTTGGAGGGCAACTGGTGCAAGCGGGTTATTTTTTGGATTGGGCTCGTCGTTAGATTTCCAACGAGTATAAGAACGTAAAAAACAGACACCGTATGCAAAAGTTATGCCAATTTTACTAAAAGTGTCTCAGAACGAAATCCTACTCAGACTCAGGTGGGAGATTATAAAATTTTGGGAGATTGCGAGGCGGGAAACATATCACAGACAATTTTTAATATAAACCATATGTGATAACTTTATTATCATAGACGATTTTTAATATATACCGTCTGTGAAGTATCACAGACGGTTTAAAAAGTAGCCGTCTGTGATATCTGCCATTATCACAGATGGTTTTTATCAATAACCGTCTTGAATTATCACAGACGGATATTAGTAAGAACCATCTGTGATGTCTTGCATTATCACAGACGGTTGGTAACTAGAACCGTCTGTGAAAATACCATAGACGGTTATTCGTATGAACCATCTGTGATAATTATAGCACAGACGGTTCCTGAGAACCGTCTGTGATGTAAGCGTCTAATATAGTCTCTTTTGTAGTAGTGTAGCCAGCTAGGGTTGGGAGGACTGAGGAGAATGCAGCTACCTCTATACTCTGTAGGGACCCAGGGAGGAGGCCTGGAGGCGCCAGGGTGGCTAAGCCGAGGGTATTACATGTCTTTGGGCCTTATGAATAGTAAAAGTCTATGGAATTAACTGGATTAGGACCTGAACTATAGCCCCCCTAGCCCAGGCCCTTGTAGGGGTGGCAACGTGGTCGAAGGGGGTCCAGGCGAGGCCCTCACGGCCCCATCCCGATCCTTGCCAACCTGCCCTAGCCCCAGCCCCTAGTCCTCGCGGGGACCGATCCTCATGGGGATCTTTGCGGGAGATTAAAAATATTGTAAAATATTAAAAAAATAATATTATGCTTTTGTTTATTAATTTATAATTATTTACGCATACTTTTTTATTTACAAAATATATCTTTAAAATATATATTCTAACATATAAATTTAAGTTTTAGTCCAAATATACAAGAAAAGAATACAATCTCTCATATAAAAAACTATAATATATTATTTTAATTTTATCAGGTTCCTGTGAGACCTCGCGGAAGAGGACGACCTCGCCCCTACCCCGCTAGCCTAGCGGGGGACCGTTCCGTTCCTTCCGTTGGGAGAGATCACTCTTGCCTCTGATATAGGGATGGCAATTGTGCCCGTTTACCCGTATATCCGTGGGTAAATACCCTAATGGAGCTGGATATGAGATATTTTCTTTACCCACGGGTATGGAAATGGGAGGAACACTCTACCTATCAGGTAAACGGGCACGGGTATGGGTAAGCTCCACCCGTACCCACCCTGCCCGTTTACCCGCGATATAGATTGACCAGTGGCGCAATCATAGCAATATCTCTAATTACTATTGATTGTTATAAACTTTTCCATATCTCTAATTGCTATTGATTGTTACAAATTTTTTGATAGCTATTATATTTCCTAGCAACAGTTGTTGCTTATATGTATATGGCATTAGTTCAACTCTCAAATGGTGACTCTCAGTTTGCGAGTAAACGGGTATACCCACGGGCGACGGGTACCCGCGGGCGACGGGTATGGGTGAGGTTTTTCGCCTGTCATCCTTTGTGGGTATACCCGTGGGTGTAAATTGGGGTCGTGGGTACGGGTATAGACGAGCATTACCCGTACCCGCCGTGCCCGATTGCCATCCCTACTCTGATGGGGAATTCCCCATGATGCTGCCCCGTGGGGATAATTGCCACCCCTAGGGCCTAGGTCCGTTCAGGTTCCCTTTTGATGGCTGTGAGTTGTGACCGCGCTGTTCTTCTGGACGTGTTTTTTGGTTCTGCCTTTCATGTGTTGCAGCTCTTTAATTTCTCTCTTGGATGCTTCTGCTGCACCTCCCACTTTGCATGTGATCTTTTTGCATGGCTCGATCCCTCGCTGTTAATCCTTAGTACTTCTCTTTACGGAAAGAAAAAGAAAAGGAGGGGCCAAATCGCGCTTCCTGTTCATCGAATCTTTCTTTGCAGAGAATTTTCTTTGGCGGTTTTACTTTCTGTTTGAGTCCTGTTCCATATGCATAGGGCTTTGCTTTTTTCTTTTTTTGCGGTAGCTTGATTTTCCCCGTACGTGCTAATTCAAATCATATGCGCTAAGTTGGGATTTAGGGTTTTTAATTTCACTTATGACGTCTTCTTTGTGGAGCAACGGCTCTTTGCGGCCTGCTTTTCTGCCATTTCACTTGCCTGCCACTGTTTCCTTGGGCCGAACGTAATAACGTCACCGTCCCACTACAGTAAGCACTTCTAAAAAGACGAGTCAGCCTTTCAAAATATTTCGTCTAATTTTCCAATTTTGAAGACGAGTCTGCCTTTCAAAATATTTCGTCTAATTTTCGAATTTTGAATTCCGGCGATTAACTTGATCTGACTCGGTGCGTTGGACCCGTGCAGGTCCCAGTCCCCCGGCTGCCGTCGTCAGCGCGCCGCGCCGCCGCTCCCCTCGGCGCCTCCCCGCAACCCGCCCGCACGTACGAACCTCTGTGCCCCCTCATGTTGGTGTAGGATTGGATGCTTCACATTTTTGTTGGATTGGTTTTGTTTTTTGCAGTGGTGGAGCAAGAATTTTAACGATGGGAGTGTGAATTTAAGATACATCTATTCTGAGACAAGTTTAAATGATATAGTATGAAAGTTTAATGTCTATAAATAAACAATCATTTAAGTATTGTTCACCTATACTATTTTTTAGTTTGTTAGAATTGATCGTAGCTCTTACAACTTCCTTTTGTGTTTTGATTCTGATATCATCCTTTTAAATCCAAAGGCAAAAAAGGAGCAATTTACTTTCTGGTACCACAGACTAATCTATACACTACAATCTATGATTACCTTGAAAATCATCTCATCGAAGTCTTTTCCATCCCCATCCGATCACTAAACCCTGTAACAAGAAAAACCTCCAATAAACCACCCCGTACCACACAAGCTCACAAATTGATATACCGAAACTCAAATTAATACCATAGAACTCTCCAAAGGCGTATCCTATAGCACCATAATATTCTAATCATACCTTAATTTGGACAATTCACAAGGATTTAGCAGTATTATTAGCACCACCGAATAAGCAACTAGTTGACACATGAGCATCAAAAAACGATCTGCCAACATTCAAGATTCAAGAAGCTAATCGACATCGAGGACTCAGATGCATAGAAGAGCTAGGTGGTAAAAAAACAAGGCACAATAAGTCAGGAGTGTAGGGAACCTGGTGACGTGGGTGTAGAAGAGTTGCTTGAAGAGCTCCTAGCACTTCTTGATGGTGGGCAAGTCGACGACACACTGCTTGTTACTCTTCATAAGTGTTTTGTGGTACGCGCACCCATGCTTGGTCGCCAACCTCGTTGCCTCGCACACCTTGGACTGTAGCCGCGCTAGCTTCGATGCCAAAACCCCTATGGATCTACCGCCGTTTAACAGTTAAATTGGAGCAATGCGGATAAGAAAATCAAAACAATATATCTACAACTTGGGAAGCATGAGATCGAGACTTGACTCGATGACTTCTTTGGTTTACCTTTTCCTCTGGTGCCTAGTGGTCACTACCAGTGATGAGAGCTCTGGCCTCCGGGGAGCGCAGCGGCAACGATGAGTTGTGCATGAGCAGAGCCACATGCCTGAGCTTGAGCTCAGCTGCTACGTTAGGATAGAAGTTTGAAGGATTTGGGCGATTAGAGAATCTCTGGCGGGGTTGGCTGAATGATTGAGGCAGTGAAGATTGCATGAGTATATAGGCTAATAGGCTTGACTTGTTGCCTGGGTCTGTTAGATAGAAAACTCCTCGGCTTCCTACATGCATGACGCTGTATCTTTCCAATGTTAACGCGTTCACACGATAGCTGTAATGCGTTCACATGATTGCTGTAATCTATATATATGTAACTCATGAACTCTGATTTTAATCAATCAATAGATAGCGTAACTTTCCTTGCTAACATGATATCAGAGGTGTGTTTATTCCCTGCGACCACATGCTTCTGCCTACCTTAACTCACGCCACCTGCCGCCGTCATGGTTAACGACACCATTGCTCGCCAACGTGCCGAGGCTGCAGCCATCGTTGCCCAATGAGAGCGTGAGGCCGTGCCACCCGCGAATGTGAGGCCGCCGCAGCCCGCGACCGTGAGGAGGCCGTCGCCCGTGACTATGATGAGGCCAACGCCCGCGACCGTGAAGAGGCTGCCACCCATGATGATGAAGTCGCCTGGGCGCTGGTTCTCCACGAAACCGCCGCCATCGCCAATCTTCACGCCCAGGCGGTTGCCGTCCAGAATATTCGCACGCTGGTGCCCGTCGTCCTTGACCTTGGCTCGCCTAACTATAACAAATGGTGCGACCGGTTCCTCATCATGTTGGGCAAGTACTCGTTGACTTCCCACGTCCTCTCCGACATCGTCCGCCGCGCCTCCGCCGACTGGAGTCGCATGGATTGCGTCGTCCTCAAGTGGCTATACAGCACAATCACCCCCAACCTCTGTGAGATTGTCATGGAGAACGGCGTCGCTATGCACGTTATCTAGCAAGCACTCGAGGGGCAATTCATCAGCAACTGGGAAACACACGCGTTGCACCTCGACGCCGAGTTCTGTGCCTTCGTCCAGGGCGACCTCACCATCTCGGACTACTGCCGCTGCCTGAAGAGCATGGCCGACTCTCTAAGCGCCTCGGCAAGCCTGTCCATGACCGCACTCTTGTCCTCGCCGTCTTGCGCGGGTTGAACAAGAAGTTCACGTACATGTCGGTGTTGGATTGGATTGAGAGGGAGAGATACTGCGAATATTGTAGTTGTTGTATTGAGCCTCGGGGGCCGGTATATATAGTGTACAAGGTAGAGGAGATAAGGAAGGACTCGATACAAATCAATTCTATTCTATTTTATCTCTAACTACCATATACTCTAATATCCCCCGCAGTCTAAGCGTGAGCGACGCGGACACTTGGACTGTAGAAGAAACCAACAAGAGGACTCAACACGATGATAGCCCTTTGTGCCCAAGTCGATGTAGCCAAAGCAACGGAAGCGAAGAAGTCGTGGTCGAGGTAGCCGTGGTCGATACAGCTGATGACGAGTAGCCAAGCCGCGAGCACGCAGGAAGGCGTCAGGAAGTGGTCACGGCATGCAGGATGACGCCGTTAAACCGAGTTGCGCGAAGAGAGTGCGCTGTAGACGAAGAAGGTGATGCGATCGAGGCAGTCGTGGAGGAAGATGACGCCGAAGAGACGATGTTGTCGAAGCCGTCGAGGACGAGACGTCACAATGGGTTTGCCAGGCCCAAGGATGAATCGGGACGAAGCGCACAACGGTGTTGCCAATACCGCACGGGCGAGGGAGGGACCACCATGAACCATGCGCCACAGTCGGAGGAGACTAGCAGAGAAGGCCTCCAAGACGGTCGCGGCGCGAGAACGGCGTAGAAGGAGAAGTGCCGGTGCAGCTCGCAGTTGCTGGAGAAGAACGAAATGTAGTCGAGGAAGATACGGCGACACTGGCGATGAGGCATGGTGGACGAGGACGAAGGAGACGTAGAGGGACCAACGGTCTGGAGCGGCTACGTCGGTCGCTGAAGGACGGGCAGCTGGACCACCGGCCGAGAGCGGCAACGGTGACAGCTGGAGGAAGACACGGCGGCAATGCTCGATGTAGGCGAAGAAGATCCCGAGTGGTTGATGTTGACGGCGGTGAAGACGACAAGAGCAGCGACGCTGCGGCCAGACGGGGCGACACAGGTGCAACTCCAAGTCGAAGCAGCGGCAGGGGGTCCATTGGCAATGCGGTTGCGCCGAGGAGGGCGCCTCTCAACGCCGCGGCAGCCAGTGGACGTGGACCACGAGCGACAACACTACGGCCCGAGGAGGCGACGTAGTGGCAGCCCAAAGCTTGATGGCGACGCGAAGATGATCCATCCGAAGTCGTCGCAGCCGTACGCTCGATCGGGTGATCAAGCCGAGGTGAGCGCGGAGCAGGACGACGAAGACGTGGCCGCTGTGACGGAGTCGGAGACGGCGTTGTCGTGGACGACCAGATCGAGACGATGTCGACGAGCGGCGGTGGGCAACGCAAACCCAATCTCTGATCGGGAGAAAAAAATGTACAGCAGCAGGGGACCTTCCATGTGCACCGCACCAGGCAAGAGGCCACATATCCAACCCAACCCCCGCAGCCAGCTAATCTCCAGCCCTTCTTCTCCATAACCAGGTCCACCACCACTCGGCTCACGCGGCGGGCGACGTGGCTCCTCGGGAGGGAATCACCGGTGTGGGGAGGGCGGCGGCGGGGTTCAGCGGGTCACGGCTCGGGGCCGAGCAGCGACGGGGCAGGTGGCCGGTGAGTGCTGGCAGCGGAGGCGGTCGGCCGGCAAGTGGCAGGCGGCGGGCGACGGCGCCAGGCGAGCGCAGATCCGGCAAGCAGCTCCTCCAGTCGGTGGACGGCGGGGCAGAGCCAGCGAGCACAGATCCGGCAGGCGGTGGACGGCGGGCGGAGGCCGTGGTACAGATCCGGCAGGCGGTGGACGGTAGGCGGAGGCCGAGGAGGTGGAGGGGCTGGCGGGCGACAGCGCCAGACGGCGGAGCCGGTCGGGCGCAGAGTTGCGAAGGAGGGAGGCTGCGGCGGGTGGGCGGATCGAGGCGACGGCGGATCTGGTGGCGCGGCGGGAGATCCGGCGGCGGGAGGTGGTCTTCAAGCGGCGGAAGACGACGGCGTCGGAGCTGCGGAGGAGGGAGGCCACGGGGACGGTCAGGGAGCTCCCGGTGGTCGCGGCATGAACACGCACGTCCCAGCTCCGACGAAGTCAGCTGTGGATGTTACGCGGAGAAGGCCTGCCGATGCCGATGCAAGCTGCTGCTACGGACGACTCAAAAAAATGACGATTGGCTGCCCCCGGGAGGATCGGCGTCCACTCCCGTGGGCAACGACGGCGGAAGCGTGAGCGGTGCGCTAGAACGCCCGCTCTGAGAGGGAGATACTGCGAATATTGTAGTTGTTGTATTGAGCCTCGGGGGCCGGTATATATAGTGTACAAGGTAGAGGAGATAAGGAAGGACTCGATACAAATCAATTATATCCTATTTTATCTCTAACTACCATATACTCTAATAGTCGGCTCTCCTCAAGCGGCAGCGACCATTTTTGATGTTCCTCGAGGTTCGTTCCGACCTTCTTCTCGAGGAACTTAAGATGGTGTCGCGCCCTTCCCAGCAGACGACGACTGTCCTCCTCGCCACTGCCCCATCTGGCACAAAGGGGGGGTGCCCAGCACGCTAGCGGCCAGGCTACATCCTCGGGCGGCCGCTCCACATCCCCTCCTACCGTGACACATGGTGCCACTAGCTCCTCCGGTGGGTCAAGCAATGCCAACTGTCGACGAAGCCGCAACAACAGGGACGGCAACCGCAACGGGGGCGGTAAATCTGGCACCACTGGCGCTCCGTCCAGGTGGCCTTCCTTCTATAAACCGTGGATGGGCACCATCCAAATATGGCTCGCACCACAACAAAACGCTAGTGCCCGCCCCCCGGGAGCCAACACGCCGCAGTCGCGTGGCGGTGCACCCATGCCCCACGCCATGGTGGCGTACCCACCACTGCCAATGACAGTGCCTGCCTGCTACTCACTGCCACTGCAAGTTCCTCCGACGGCACCCGCTCCTCCCGCCTAGACTCCCATGTCTGGGCCTGGGACCTGGGACCAGACGTCTCTAGCAAACATGTTCAACACTATGACGCTAACGCCACCGCTTGCATTGGTGCACTGCAGGGGTGGCTTCTCTTATCTGTGCCCAGCCACGCCATGCTAAGGCCTTGTTTTTATCTATAATTGATGGTTTTTAGTTGTATTTGATGTCTTAGGTTTATACTTGATTTTGATATCAAAAAATCACTTGAAAAATCTGTTTTAAAAAAAACTTTTGAAGAAACAAAAATCCAAAATAACAGGGTCTAGGGTGGGCTGGAACTCCATCGGTCTGCTTCGACTCTACGTCAGATCAGATACGGCGAATAAGACCCTGGGCATGAGTGCGGTTAAACCTTTCTTCCTTCCCCTACATGTCACTCTCGCTTCGCCTGCATGTATCTTTTTGTTGGTGGAGGTGCGCACAGCACACATGTGGAACGGTGTTCTTGTACTTCCTGGCCGTATCATCTAGTATTTGATCAACCATTAGTCAAATTCATCCTTGTTAGGATTCTGCACCACCAATCGAGAGTATTAAGTTTGTGCAAGTTGAAGCGTCGCACATACTTGCATGTCATCTCTTTTTTTTAATTTCATATTTACTGATGTGCAGTGTACACGCAGGTGCTTTACCTCCACCCGCTCCTGGTAGCCCTGGCACCCCCACCGTCTCACACAGGCGATGGAGATGCCTGGGTCTACCAAGAAATCGCGGTTTTGATTGTTTTAATACTCCTTTTATGCCTTTTGTACTCACTGCTACAAGGTGGCGAAGCTAATGTCAGACCCCCGTTCAGTTCAACGTTATGGTTATGGAGGGAGAAGACCAAGCCCAACCACAAGTGCGGCCTCAGCTACCACTTTTACGTTAGTTGGTGCCGATTTGCCGTGTCACTCCCGGGAGGCTCAATAGTATGCAGCAACGCCTTCTGGCAGATTCTAGCTGATTGTCGCGTTAAGTGTGTCCTAATTGGTTTTTTTATGTCTGGGTCTGATTGGTTAGCAAATTCTTCGAACCCTGAAGTGAAAATTTTATCATGCAATTGAATGCTGTACTTGCCTGTTGGTAACTGAGATGAAATTGGACTCTGATCGTTAGATGTTTGCGTTTGTTCTGTGAAATTGTAACCTTGTTTCCCTATCTGTGTAGTCAAAAGGAGAAGTGGAAGGCTTTTGATGCTGGTTGATTAGATGTTGGTTCATATGTTTGCTTCAGCTTGGCTTCTCCTTCCTTCCATTCCAGATCGTGGCGGTGACTCCCTCTTGGTGTTGTGCGCAGGTG
Source organism: Dendrocalamus latiflorus (assembly GCA_017311315.1). Lineage (NCBI taxonomy): Eukaryota > Viridiplantae > Streptophyta > Magnoliopsida > Poales > Poaceae > Dendrocalamus > Dendrocalamus latiflorus. The sequence goes on along the minus strand of CM029611.1, from coordinate 12,372,408 downwards.
ATTCGGGCGTACGCGCTCAACAGGCTCTGGATCAGCGGGTTCCTCATGGACGTGTGGGCCGCGCTTATGCTCATCGTGCTCACGCATGCTCCGGTGCGTTGCCTGCTTCTCTGCTCTCTTCCCTTCTCATCTCTGCGTTTTTGCGACACGATAGAAATGGAATACGAACAAACCTTTATTAGGATTCACAATAGTCTTAGGCTAGTATCAATGCATTTGACTGGGTGTGCTGTGTGTTCTCTAACTTCAGGAGTTGGTGTTGGAGGCGAGGAGCAAAAAGTGGAGACTCCATTACAATGGGACATTTCGTTCGTGCAGACTCCGGGTCTCAAGCATGGGAGGGCACTTGGTGTGTCCACATGTACATCAGTGGCATGATTTTCTTTTGTAATCTGTGCAGTGTTTTGTAGAAGATATAGCCGTATGGAGGTCATTTTCTTGGCCGATAGATCTAGTGTGTATCGCTAGGGGTTAAATTTTCTGTTGTCCCAAATGTTGTTCATTACTAACTGCAGGTCTAGCCAACTGGAAGGAGTGCCATAGCATGGCATGCTTAAATTGCATAGGGCCAACTAACTACCCTTGATTGCAAAGGGAGATTGTTGATACATTAATGTGTGAATGCCTCTTAAAGACTCCTTTAAGTGAGAATGTTTTAAGTAAGACTCATTTAAGTGAGAATTTTGTTGAGGACAAACTAGAACATGCTTCAGAACTTATCCCATGTTTGAAGGCAGTCTTTTGGCCAAGTTTTCATATTACAGATGTATCTTGTTGCTCTTGCTTTCCCTTGGTGAGGTTCTAGGCTTCCAGCCCTACTGGAGTCTAGTTGGTGCCAGCTTGCCTCACGAGCCAGCTCGAGCCATGCACCAAGCCTGCTTCCTGGCTTGGTGCCAGTGAGACCAGGTGGTCGTGACCCCATAAGAGTGATGAGTAATTGACAAGGGTTTAGGATAGTCGAGTTTGGTTTGGGTGGTCTGGACCATGTCGTTGCGTGGTGCAACGGGCTCGGTCGGTCTGGTCAAACTTGGTCGTATGGGCTAAGGATGCATATTCTAATATTTCGACAGGTTTGGACTTCATCATGGGTAAGCATGATGTGCTTCTGATATTTACGCTTTCATGTATCGAGCGGTGCTATTTGACGTGTTTCTTGTCTGTGTGACTGCAGGACGTCGAGATGGAGTCGTGGTGAGACACGGAGGACTGGACTAGGCGCAGGTGGCGCTGAGGTCAGAACGGTCAGGAGGTGTCAAGGACGACGTGGACTCGAGGTGGTTGCGAGGCGTGCGAGGCAAGGAGCGCGGAAGCTTCCCGGAAGGTGCAGGAGGGGCGAATCGGGAATTTCGCGAGGCTGCACAAGTGGGAGACGGTTCCGTTCGGGTATAGCAGGCGTAACGGGTTGGAGATCCGTTAGCCAAGGCTATAAATAGGTGGAGGGGCTGCATGCCCTCAATAGGGGGATTGAAGAGAGAGTTAGGGTTTAGTGAGTCAAAAGAGGCTTTGGAGGTGGTTTCTCCTTTGCTCTTTAGTGGTTGAGAGTGGGTGTGTGAGACAGAGGTTGTCTCCTTCGTTACTCTGTGTGTGTGTGTGTGTGTTCCTCCCAAGAACCATGTAGTTCTTGGTGTTCTTGAGGATTGAGAGGGGGAGGTTGGTTTGAGAGTCATGTAATCATTCCTCCGAATGTCCATGCGTATGGGGACGTAGTTCTTTGTACCTTTTGTTTAATTGGAATGAAAATCTGAAGTTTATATCTCCTCCCGTGCTCTCTGTTCTTCGTTCTTCCCTTTTAAACTAATTCTTGATTTTCTGTGTTTTGAGTTCGTGTTTGCTGGGAAGGCCCAAAATGGGTTGCTCTTTGATGGGATAGTGCCTCAAGATCATTTGATCAAGTTTCCCTAGAGCTAACCCCTTTTAATCTCAGATTTGGCATTTTGGGTTGCTCTGTTCTTCTTTTGCCCTTCTAGGGTTTTTGAGCATTTCTTGTTTCCCTTTACAAGTTGGGCTGAGATTTGGCTTGGAGAGTCCTATGGCTGTTGCTAACATTTCTGCAAAATCTCTTGGCCATAGGATCAAAGGTTTGGAAGCAATTTGATTTTTGGCTCGGGTCGTGCAAGAATTCAGATTCTTACTCCATAATCTGAAATTCCTGTTTCTCGGTTTGTTTCTCTTGTTTCTCAGGGTCCCCTTACTATTTGGTACGTTGTAGTAAGGCTTTGGATCAAAGAGATTGAGAGCAATCCCTCATTTTAGCCAAAAATCCGAAGCTCCATTTCTTTCAGTCTGAAACCCTGCTGTCTGTCCCTGTCGTGCGGTACTACCGCTCAAGCTGCAGTACTACCTCCCCAGCGGTACTACCGCTCAAGCCTCTCCGGTACTACCGCATGCAGTTTGATTTCTGTTGCTCAGCGTTTTCTTTTTCCTGCTAGTGCGGTACTACCGTTCAGAACCCCGGTACTACCGCTCAAGCGGTACTACCGCGGACAGCACTCCGGTACTACCGCTTGAGGCCAGCATTTTCCCGAATTAATTTTTTCTCGCTTGCTGGTCTCTGGATTTGTGTTTTTCCTGCTGCTGTGTCTTCTTGTGAACACTGGTCTTCCTCCTTCATAGATCCCATAGCTATTGGAGAAGAAGATACTTGTTGAGGGGGATTTTTAAAAATCGACATTCACCCCCCTCTGTCGCCATTTCGGTCCTACAATTGGTATCAGAGCCGGTTAGCTCTTTTCAATAGATCTTAACTTGTCTCAAGAGCCATGGCGATGGACAAGTACTCGACCAAGCCGCCCATTTTCGATGGCATCAATTACCCCTTCTGGAAGAGCCGAATGGAGACATACATCCAGGCCCAGGGGTATGCCATCTGGCGGAAGGTCAAGGTAAGATTCGTTGTTCCTGCCGATGAGAACATCAATACCGGGAACATGGCTGATGTTGAGGCGAATGCAAAGGCAAGGAACATCATCATCCAGGGTTTGAGTCGTAGCGAGTTTGACCGCATATCTCACCTGTCGTCGGCCTATGACATCTGGGTGACCCTCGACGCATACCATGAGGGCACCACCCAGATCAAGACGGTTCGACAGGACCAGTTCAAGCGTGAATACAACAAATTCGAGATGCTTGCTAGTGAGTCCCTGGACGAGTGCTTTTCGCGATTTCACAAAATCTTGAGCAACCTCCGAGCGGTCGGTCTCACATACCCCGACTCGGACAACGCTCGTCAGATGCTCGCGGCACTCGATCTGCGTGTTTGGGAAATGAAAGTGACCACCATCAAAGACACGACAGACCTCTCGACCCTGACTCTTGACGCGCTGTACTCGCGCCTCAAGACTCACGAGATTGACGTTGTCTCTCGTCGGTCGAAGTCACAGTCGATGGCCTTGGTCACCGATCCCGTTTCTTCTTCCGGGCCTTCTTCTGATTCTTCTTGCGGTTTCTCCCTTGCTGCTCTCTGTGACATAACTGATGATAAGTTAGAGCAGCTTGCGGATGATCAGCTGGCCCTCCTAACCCGAAGGTTTTCCCATGCCTACAAGGGTAGGAGAGACAGAAAGAAAGGAGGACCTGTGATTTGCTTTGAGTGTGGTGGCCCCAACCACATTCGGGCAAACTGCCCCAAACTGGAGAAGGGCAAGAATGACTATGGCGGTTCGAGCAAGAACGACTACACCGACAAGAACCGCAACAAGAAGACTCCAGCTCAGACACCGGGAAAGAAGAAGTTCCGCAACTTTGGCAAAGCCAAGAAGCTCTTCCACCGCGTCCTCACCGCCTTCGACGACCTCGACCTCAGCGAGGTGGAGGGATGGAGCGACGACGACGGGGCGGGTGATCAAGAGCTCAAGGATGGCGGCGACGACTTCTCCGGCATGTGCTTCATGGCCCTCGAGGGCGAACTGAGCGACAGCGAGCTGTACTCCGACTCGGACGAGGTTCGCCGGCAGGGAAGGGAAAGGTTTGGCTCGTAGACTCTGGGTGTTCACGACACATGACCGGAGATTCCTGTTGGTTTTCTTCCCTCGCCCGTGCTCCAGGTGATGAGAAGATCACCTTCGGAGATGCTTCATCTGGGCGCGTCATCGCCAAAGGTACAGTGCGCGTTAATGACTCTTTCATTCTGAAAGATGTTGCCTTGGTTAGTAAGCTGCAGTACAATTTGCTTTCAGTTTCTCAACTTACCGATGACGGTTTCAAGGTGAGCTTTAAGAAAAACAATTGCAAAATTCTTGATTCTTCGGGTAGTCTGGTTTGCGGGATTTCTCGTTATGTGAGGATCTTTTGTGCCGAGTTTTCTGAGTCTTCTGGCGATCCTCTCATGTGTTTAGTGGCTTCTGAGTCCCGCGACCTCTCTTTCTGGCATAGGAGACTTGGTCATATTGGAATTGACCATTTGACCCAAGTTAGCGGCCACGATCTCATTCGTGGTCTGCCGAAACTCAAGATGGTCAAAGATCTTGTTTGCGCTCCATGCCGGCACGGCAAGATGGTTGCCGCTTCTCATCCTCCGGTCACAGTTACTGTGACCGATGCACCAGGACAGCTGCTCCATATGGACACAGTTGGACCATCTCGAGTGCAGTCAGCGGGAGGGAAGTGGTATGTTCTTGTCGTGGTCGATGACTTCTCGAGGTTTTCTTGGGTGTTTTTCTTAGCCTCGAAGGATGAGACGTTTACCCATTTCCAAGGTCTTTTCGGTAGGCTTTCTGTAGAGCTCCCAAGTGCCTTACGAGCGATCCGCAGTGACAATGGCACGGAGTTCAAGAATTCCTACTTTAAGAGTTTCTATGGTGAGTCAGGTGTAGAGCACCAGTTCTCTTCTCCATACGTCCCTCAGCAGAATGGCGTTGTGGAGAGGAAGAACCGTACCCTGGTCGAGATGGCCAGGACGATGCTTGATGAGTACTCTGCACCGAGGAAGTTTTGGGCTGAAGCCATTGCGACCGCGTGCCATGTTTCAAATCGAGTTTTTCTTCGGGTACACCTGCACCGTACTTCTTATGAGCTGAGATACGGGCGAAAGCCCAGCGTCTCTCATTTTCGTGTGTTTGGTTGCAAGTGCTTTATTCTGAAGTCTGGGAACCTAGACAAGTTCGAGTCACATTCCTGTGACGGTATCTTTCTAGGCTACTCAACTTCTTCGCGGGCTTATAGGGTCTGGAACTGCGAGTCTAGCAAGTTGGTAGAGACCTGCGAGGTGACCTTTGACGAGGCCAGTTCGGGGACTAGGCCAGATATCTCAGGTTCTTTAGAGCAGTCCGAGACCATCTTTGTAGATGATGAGGACGATGGAGACGATGGTTATTTACCTGATCCAGCTCCTCATCCTCCCCTTGAGATGCCTTCTTCCACGGCACCTCGAGGTGATCAGCCCTTGCCCACTGCTTCCTCCGGAGCTAGTGGCTCTGTTCCTGCCTCGTCTGCACACGAGGTAGAGGCCACTTCTTCATCTCATCCCGGACCTCCACATCATATCCAGAAAAACCATCCTTCGGAGCAGATGATTGGAGACCTTTTCGAGCGTGTGACCCGCTCAAAATCTGGCTTATCTCAATTCGGTCTCCATTCTGCCTTCATTGCCTCCTTTGAGCCCAAGGACGTTTGTCATGCTCTTTCTGATGAGTCTTGGGTCAATGCCATGCATGAGGAGCTAGAAAATTTCGAGAGGAATAAGGTCTGGTCGCTTGTCGAGCCCCCGCGAGGTCACAATGTTATTGGGACTAAGTGGGTGTTCAAGAACAAGCAGAGCGAGGATGGAGTGGTTATTCGGAACAAGGCTAGACTGGTAGCTTAGGGGTTCTCCCAGGTTGAGGGTCTAGACTTTGAGGAGACCTTTGCCCCTGTAGCTAGACTTGAATCCATTAGAATCCTGCTTGCCTTTGCAGCTTCTAAGAGCTTCAAGCTTTACCAGATGGACGTCAAGAGTGCCTTTCTCAATGGCGTTATTGAGGAAGAGGTCTACGTCCGACAGCCTCCTGGTTTCGAAAACCCCAAATACCCAACCATGTCTTCAAGCTTTCCAAAGCTTGTATGGACTTAAGCAAGCCCCTCGAGCTTGGTATGAGAGGCTTAAGTCCTACTTGCTAAGTCATGGTTTTGAGATGGGTAAAGTAGACAAGACCTTGTTCATCCGCCGGCATGGCTCTGATCTTCTGCTCGTCCAGATTTATGTGGATGACATCATCTTTGGCGGCTCTTCCCATACTTTGGTTTCACAGTTCTCGGATGTCATGAGCACCGAGTTTGAGATGAGTATGATGGGTGAGTTGACCTTCTTCCTTGGCTTCCAGATCAAGCAGACTCGGGAGGGTACATTTCTTCATCAGGGAAAGTACACTCGTGACCTCCTGAGACGCTTCGACATGAGTGATGGTAAGCCAGTGTCAACTCTGATGGCTTCTACAGCCTATCTTGACCCAGATGAGGATGACGAGCCAGTTGATCAGAAAGAGTTCAGAAGTATGATCGGCTCCCTTCTTTACCTCACTGCCTCAAGACCAGACATACACTTCTCTGTGTGTCTATGTGCTCGTTTTCAGGCCTCTCCTCGCGTATCTCACCGCCAGGCGGTGAAGCGCATCTTTCGGTACCTCCGAGCTACTATTGACTATGGTATCTGGTACTCTTCCTCATCCTGTCTTTCCTTGAGAGTCTTCTCGGACGCAGACTTTGCTGGCTGTAGGATAGATAGGAAGAGCACTTCTGGCACCTGCCAATTCATTGGCACTTCTCTCGTTTCCTGGTCTTCGAGGAAGCAGTCCGGAGTTGCACAGTCCACCGCAGAGGCCGAGTACGTTGCTGTAGCCAAGTGCTTTGGATGGCCTCGACTCTGCGGGACTTTGGGTTAGTTATCAACAATGTTCCACTCTTTTGTGATAACACGTCTGCGATTAACATTGCTAAGAACCCAGTGCAACACTCTCGAACCAAGCACATCGATATCCGTTATCACTTCCTTAGAGACCATGTAGAGAAGGGCGATATAGTGCTCCAGTTTGTGGAGAGTGACCATCAGTTGGCTGACATCTTTACCAAGCCTTTGGATAGCTCTAGGTTTTCAGCTCTACGGGGAGAGCTTGGGGTGGTTTGTCCTTATGGACTGTAGTGAGGGGGAGCTTTGGACTTTACTGCTTTACTATATTGATTATACTTCTGTCTCTTTTCTGCTGCATTGCATTCGGGGTACATTTGGGTTTAGTCCTTCCAGCATAGGTTAGAGTGTTTCTCTAGTCCAGCTGATTAGATCTCTCATCTTATGATTCTAGGATGCTGCTTGTTAGCTGTTTCTTATCTCACTAGGTTGAGCTCACTCACTTCTTGTAGGCTCTAGCGAGGGTTGGGCCACCCTCGGGTAGACAGGGTACGTGTTTGCTCCCTAGTGTGTGTTTTACAGTCAGCTGATAGTTCTGGAGTTATATGGGGTAGATGAGGATCAATCTAAGCTATAGCATCTTCTATATCTTATCTATACTTTAAGGACTGTCTATTTGCTGTTTTCTTTGCCAGCTTCTCGATTTTATTGCTTTGGTTCAGGGGGAGTTCATTTGGGAGCTACTGAAGCTTAATTTTGACTTAACTCAACTTGAACTAAAAGTTGCATCTCATGATGAGGGGGAGCTGGATTTTCTTGCATTTGAGCATCTCGCATTGTAATATAACTACATTGAGCCTTGATTATTATCCTGTTATGACATGTTTACAATGCTTTACACCTTGTCATGACTTGTGCTTATATGCTAGATTTATCATGACTTCATATGTGTAGACTAGCTTTTGCCATGATTAGTTAATTAAAATTGCTCAACTTGAATTAAAACTTGTCATGCTAGCATTTGAGTCTAGTCTTTCTTGAGCTATCCTCTTATGATTCATGCCATGTCAAATAGGCTTAGTTGAACGTTAAATCTTTGTTGAGCCTTAGATTAAGCTATTTTCGTCTCTTGATGATGCATAAGTTAGTACAACTTGTTTAAAAAAAAGAAGCAAAAAGATCTCTTTTGTGCGAAAAAACTGATTTCACCAATTCTTTCTCATGAGACGGCTTGCCATTGCACTAGGCATGAACTCAGGGGGAGTTTTGGATGACCTAGACTATCTTCTTAAGCTTCTTGCTTGGAGTAGTCGCATAAGGCTTGAGATCTAGCACATAAAAAAAATTGGGTTGGAAACGACCATGAGCTTTAAATAGACAATGTTTTATGTGTTCAATTTGCTTAAGCTACAAAAAGAACCAAGTACTTAACCAATGTCTCAATCTTGAGCTTATAGCACTCTATTTGGACTCAATATTAGCTTCCTTGTTCCGCTTAGCTTATTGACATGGCCTGCATCATCCTTGGATATCTCTAGTTAGACTTTGCTTATTGATGACTTGACATGTTCACAAAATGCATTACATTTCAGATCGTTATCTATGTGTTCTAGCTAGGATATACATATCTTGTCATGATCTAGATAGCCTTTATTGAGTTATGGCTTGGTGTAATTCGTTCTGATCATTATGGATACTTCTCATGGCTCTAAATGCTAAGAATAATGAATCTTCAGCCATTTCATCCTTATGCATAACTATTCTCTCTTTTGCTCCTTGATATGTTTTATTGCCAAAAAGGGGGAGAATAGAGGAGAAAAAGTCATTTGGGAACATTTTAGAGCTTTGGAGTATAATTTGCTCTTTCTTGGTTGCTCTAGTGTTCTTTCTGTCGACTTGGTCATTAGCTTCATCTTCTTCTTTTGGACCATGTTGGATTTTTTCCAATCAAACTCAACTTCTTGCTTTTTTTGGGTTTGTCAATATACTCATCAAGGGGGACATTGTGAGACCAGGTGGTCGTGACCCCATAAGAGTGATGAGTAATTGACAAGGGTTTAGGATAGTCGAGTTTGGTTTGGGTGGTCTGGACCATGTCGTTGCGTGGTGCAACGGGCTCGGTCGGTCTGGTCAAACTTGGTCGTATGGGCTAAGGATGCATATTCTAATATTTCGATAGGTTTGGACTTCATCATGGGTAAGCATGATGTGCTTATGATATTTACGCTTTCATGTATCGAGCGGTGCTATTTGACGTGTTTCTTGTCTGTGTGACTGCAGGACGTCGAGATGGAGTCGTGGTGAGACACGGAGGACTGGACTAGGCGCAGGTGGCGCTGAGGTCAGAACGGTCAGGAGGTGTCAAGGACGACGTGGACTCGAGGTGGTTGCGAGGCGTGCGAGGCAAGGAGCGCGGAAGCTTCCCGGAAGGTGCAGGAGGGGCGAATCGGGAATTTCGCGAGGCTGCACAAGTGGGAGACGGTTCCGTTCGGGTATAGCAGGCGTAACGGGTTGGAGATCCGTTAGCCAAGGCTATAAATAGGTGGAGGGGCTGCATGCCCTCAATAGGGGGATTGAAGAGAGAGTTAGGGTTTAGTGAGTCAAAAGAGGCTTTGGAGGTGGTTTCTCCTTTGCTCTTTAGTGGTTGAGAGTGGGTGTGTGAGACAGAGGTTGTCTCCTTCGTTACTCTGTGTGTGTGTGTTCCTCCCAAGAACCATGTAGTTCTTGGTGTTCTTGAGGATTGAGAGGGGGAGGTTGGTTTGATAGTGCCTCAAGATCATTTGATCAAGTTTCCCTAGAGCTAACCCCTTTTAATCTCAGATTTGGCATTTTGGGTTGCTCTGTTCTTCTTTTGCCCTTCTAGGGTTTTTGAGCATTTCTTGTTTCCCTTTACAAGTTGGGCTGAGATTTGGCTTGGAGAGTCCTATGGCTGTTGCTAACATTTCTGCAAAATCTCTTGGCCATAGGATCAAAGGTTTGGAAGCAATTTGATTTTTGGCTCGGGTCGTGCAAGAATTCAGATTCTTACTCCATAATCTGAAATTCCTGTTTCTCGGTTTGTTTCTCTTGTTTCTCAGGGTCCCCTTACTATTTGGTACGTTGTAGTAAGGCTTTGGATCAAAGATATTGAGAGCAATCCCTCATTTTAGCCAAAAATCCGAAGCTCCATTTCTTTCAGTCTGAAACCCTGCTGTCTGTCCCTGTCGTGCGGTACTACCGCTCAAGCTGCGGTACTACCTCCCCAGCGGTACTACCGCTCAAGCCTCTCCGGTACTACCGCATGCAGTTTGATTTCTGTTGCTCAGCGTTTTCTTTTTCCTGCTAGTGCGGTACTACCGTTCAGAACCCCGGTACTACCGCTGAAGCGGTACTACCGCGGATAGCACTCCGGTACTACCGCTTGAGGCCAGCATTTTCCCGAATTAATTTTTTCTCGCTTGCTGGTCTCTGGATTTGTGTTTTTCCTGCTGCTGTGTCTTCTTGTGAACACTGGTCTTCCTCCTTCATAGCTCTCATAGATATTGGAGAAGAAGATACTTGTTGAGGGGGATTTTTAAAGATCGACATTCACCCCCCCCCCCCTCTCTGTCGCCATTTCGGTCCTACAGTGCCTTAACAAGTTGAGCCGAGCTGTAGCTCTGGCCGAGCTTGGGCAAGCCTAGCTCGAGCTGGCTCGGCTCAGCTAGTTTGCACCCCTAGCCACAAGGTAGCAGAGACCACAGAACTGTTCACGTATTTGCATTGTTCCCACCTTTTTCAATTTTTGCCCCCTAAACACCTGTTTTTGCAAAAAATGACCATCTCCCCAAGCTTGAAAGGCGCAGCAGGCGACACGTATTACCTGTCACGCCTGGGGAGTTTAGTTGGAGCCAGATGGCATGGCAGGCCGGGCGAGCACGATAGCAAAAGACGGGCAGGTGGGCGGGCCCACAGTGTTGTCGAGCTGCCCCTACTTGGTAAGCACTGCCGAGCTGTGCTGGCTCGGCAACAGGCCAAGCAAGTGGGACGAGCAAGGGGCCGAGGGTAGAAGCAACAAAAAAAACTCGTTAGTGGGGCTCGTTGGCTCGGTTGAAAATTGCTTCAATTATACTTTTTAATTTGTATTTTGCTCTAGCTCAGCTCGGGCTCATTAGCTCACTTCTAAAAATAATTCTAAACTATACGTAAAACGATATTAAATCAAACTATGCCAATTTCAGGAAAAGCTCGATAAGACAAGGACTTAGCGCTCGATATCCACCCCTAGCCAAGGGAGGCTCAGGGTCCGAGGTGCTCAGTTGTAGCACTGGCTTGGCAGCGTAATGTGGTAAATTTAGTTTTTTGTAACTAGGTGAATACGCATGCAAACTAATTAAAACATGTACTTTGATATACATTAAGAAATCCTATTATGTTTTGTTCGTGTGTGCGTAGAACTTTTTAAGAAGGTGCAAAAGGGTTTGGAGGGGTAGATAAACCACCATCACAAACTCTTTGTGTTAAGTAGTAAAGATATGTTATTACAAACAATTATCGTAATGGACCATATGTAAGCCGACAAAGTAATTCGCAATGAATGTGCAAATTACATGGCGCATAAAGTTTGATTAGGTATGTATGTTTGTCTCACTACTCATGCAATACAAGTGACAACATGCGCGGACCATCAACCCCAACTATAGCTAAGATACATATGCGTCTTTTGAAAGTCATGGTTCCACGTAGTCGTCGTACATATTTGGGTCTATTGGTGCCTTTCCTTTCTCTTGTTTGTGGGCTTTAGCCCTCACGACCTGGGCCTAGTACTTGTCTTCCACAACTTGTGTAGGTTTGTTCCAGTCGAAAATAACCTGATGTTCAGCAACGACTTTGGGGACCACTAGCGCATTACCCTTATCCTTTCCGCTGTCATCTGGGTGTAAGGTTTCTAACGTGTGAATTTCTTCAGCCCCACTAGGTCCTTGAGCATGTATTTTTGCTCAATGAATGCCCTATCGTACATATCCCAGTCATCGATCCAATGAAAGAAGTAGCAACGCTTCGTGGTCTACCGGCATAGATGGAGTGGATAGAGATGTATGAAATGAAACATGTAATGTGAAATGGAAAATACATGCTTACAAAAATTTCACTGCACGTGTAGTGCGCTTAGGCAGCAGTTACCAGGTGTGTGGACTAAATGATATATGTTGGATTGCCGCAGTCGCACTGTGACCACGAAAACTCTAGTGGCACAAATACACCATGCAAGAAATATTAATTATTAGGGTATGACCCCTTCTTCTTAGCCACCCATTTTCACTTGTTAAGCATCTCTCCGTAGTTTGACATCCCTACCAATGGCATAGTGATGTCCTATATCTCTCCTCTCTGCTCCCTCTCCTTTTCCCCGAGTATTGAGATTAATTCGATCGGGTCTCGGGTCTAGCCGTGGGGGCTGCCAGATTTTATAGACGATCGATGTGCACTATTCAAGAGTAAAGTTTGTACATGTTTTATTTCACTAGGGAAAGCTGGTACGTATTGTCGAATAGCTGAAAAAGTTGGTACGTGCTGTCCACTCACTGCAAAAAGCTGGTATGTGTTATCAAATCACTAGAAAAACTAGTGCGTGTTGTCTACTGGCTGCGAAAAGTTGGTACGTGTTGTCAAATCACTAGAAAAGTTTTTGTGTACTGTCCACTTGCTACGAAAAGCTGGTACGTATTCTCAAATCACTGGGAAAGCTGGTGCATGTTGTCCACTGGCTATAAAAGCTAGTATGTGTTGTAAAATCATTGGAAAACCTGGTGTGTGCTGTCTACTACCTGCGAAAAGCTGGTACATGTTGATAAATCACTGGGAAACTGATGTGTGCTATCCACTAACTGCGAAAAGCTAGCACATGTTGTCAAATCACTAGAAAAGCTGATGCCTACTATCCACTCACTGTGAAAAGCTGATACGTGTTGTCAAATCATTGAAATAGCTGGTGCATGTTATCCACTTGCTGATATCTGAAGAAAGGTTTCCAATAACCAGTCGAGTAAGACAAATAAAAAATAAACCACAAGGACTAAGATGGTCACATAACATTTATAAGATTTTGGTCAAGTTGCACATTACAGCTAGTATGTGGCACTAGGCCGTGCTTAGTCATGTGGATACAATACATTACGCATTACGCATCTACTGCTTAGTTCATGGGTTGGTGCTTGCAAACAAAAATCTACTCCTAGCAAGCACCACAAGCTGACCTAATTTGTAGGTCGGGCTACTGCTCCATGAGGCTATGGCCACAACAGGTGGTATAGTCACTGGGTGAACTGGAGCGACTGCAGCCTTGGCTGATATCTCCAATGTTGATGACGATCGACGAGCTGGGGCACCGCACACTCATTACGTGCCGTGCTCCTCAACCATAGTCCTCCAATGAGTGGTCGAGTTAGAGTGAGGTTGGTGGGATGATGGCAGGTCTGATGGGTGCTGGAGCATGGACCGTTGCTGCTACTACAGTCCGCTCGAGCGCGAAAACCGCAGTAGCCCTCTCACGCTTCGCTGCAACTAGGATCTTCTCACACTTGGCGAGCTGAGCATGAAGAGTCTAAGCATGGCTTTAGCTAGCAGTGAGGAGTTGGAGGAGGCCCCAGATCTCCAAAGCCTCAGTGTAGGTGGCTCCCATAGCACGAGTGAGCTGGACCTGGTGGGTCAAGAGCGGGTTGTCCTCAGAGGCGATGATGAATGCCTCACCATATCGTCGTCCTTCCTAAAGGGATGGATAGTAACGAAATGGGTAAGTTAGTATGGCGGCTTCGTGGATCTCGCACAGGTGAGCATAAGCTAAGAGGGCAGCACATTGAAGGGCGTTGGTGGAAGTGCTACTTAGCTACTCGGTGCGGGAGGTGTACTCACCTTCCTTGCATACAGGAAGACTTTCATCATCCAGACCTCCCAGTCTCCTTCCTAGGTCTTCCGTCCCCTGAAGATGGGATGGTGATAGTAACCCAGGTACTGCATTAGTTTACGTGGTATGTCGGCAAACTCTCCTTCGCCCTCTCAGTGGATGAAATGTCCCATAGGCCAAAGGCAGCTGATCCAACCATGTACAGTTGAACATAAAGGTATTAGTAACAGTTTAAAAATATAAAGGAGGGAGGAGAGTTAAGAACTAAGAGTGGTAAGTAGAAGTAGTAGTATGCTATATTTTTGGTGAAGCTTTTGCTTTTATTTTTTGAAAATAAGATCAAGTCCTTGGATAATGACCATTCTGTGATCGCATGAGAGTAATAAATATATACGTGCAAACATACATAAAATTATTTTAACAATTTTTTGGCATGTATGTTTGTAGCTATTTACAATAAATAAACATGTCTAATAAAAGAAATACATCCATCAACTAAATATGGCTACCTAACGTATTTCACATTACAAAACCACAATTACTCTAATAAAATGCTAATGATATATTAAGCGTGTTGTTGACATGCGAATGAAGCATACCTTTTTCGAATGTATTCACCCACTCCACAATGCTTTCAACCGCGAAGGATCGTAAATCATAGCTAAACCACCTCGAAATTATATTACAAACTTGTATTTTAACCTCTCTTTCCTTCCCCTCCCTCCCTGTTCTCTAACTTAGCAGAAAATCTCTCTTTCCTTTCCCTCCCTCGCTACGTTCTCGCTGCATAGGAAATCGACCGCAGTTCCCGTTATATACGTGCACGAACAACAGTGCAATTAACACGCGAATAAAATGAGAATCTAACATCACACTGCGTCATCACCCACACGATTCCCTCATGCCAGCCAGCAGCCAAACCACGCACCCCACAGCCCACGATTCCCTCTACCCCTACCCTAGTCTACACACCTGCCCGCCCGCACGCACTTGCATGCCCGTCTGCACAACCTACTACCAAGTTGGCGTAGCTCAACAGTGTCTACCAAGCAAGCGCAGCTCGGCAGCTTCATGGGCCCGCTCCCCTGCCGCGCCTTTGGCTGTAGTGCTCACCCGGCCTACCCAGTCATCCGGCTCCTACCAAGTTACCCAGGCGTGGCAGGTGACATGTATCACCTATGACACCTTCCGAGCTCAAAGAGGGAGCTATATTTGCATAAACAGATGTTTGAGGGTTAAAATTGGAAAAGTAACTACAGTGCCAAATATGTGAACAGTTCGAGGCCATAATGACAACTAAAACAAAATTGAAATTTCAAGTGAAATTTGAATTCTTATTCGATTATGATTTCTTGTGAACCTTGGCCTAATCTAGCTCAAATCTCAGCCATTCCTGCACTAAACTCCCCGTGGCATTGCCCCATCAGGTGTTTTCTTGCACAAGCACTCTTCAACATCTGAAAATATCACTGCTGCCGATCTTTTTCGCCACCGCCTGATCTCTTCCTCCACTCCCGCGCCTTCTCGCGCTTTCCCACCGCTGCCACGCCCTTGCCAACTGGTTAGAGCTCGTACCACCTCGTCTCTCCCGGCTCTGACACCCCTTAATTGCACCAGCAACGTGTTAGCCTAGCCAGCAAAATTCGCCACCACCGTAGCTCTTCCCACACTCTGTTTTCCTCTCAACTAACTGCTTTGCACCGCAAATCACCTTGCCGCCCTGCCAGCCACTGCCATGTTAGTGTACGACAACCCTGACACTTGACACATTTCTTGATGGCTGCAGCTCTCACCTTGTCGAGCGTCATGGCAAATTCACCGCCGCTGTCCAAATTCGCTCTCTCCACCCTCATCCTCTCACTGCTGACCTGACTCACCTCTGACCGCTTTTGATCACCACAAATGCTGTGCTCGAGACAACCCGTACCTCCCCTTTGGCAGTTCAAGCCATCGTACACCTTTCCTTCATTGTCGTAAATCTCACCCCACCGCCTTGCCGACCACCCTGTTCTCTGTCTACTCTCACTTACATACCACCGCTTCGCTGACCTCCCTGCTCTGTCTTTGCTCTCATTCTCTCACAGCCGCCGCCTGACACACCACATCACCTTTTGACTGCCGTAATGCCACGCCCGAGGCAGCCTATACCTCCCCTCTTCTAGCCGCGCCTTTCACCTTCCTGACCTCTGCCACGCGCCGCCACCACCTTACCCCCACCCCTGTGCCGAACCACCATGGGGGTGGCTATAAAAGCCCGAGACCCCCTCTAGACATCGCATAAGCATCCAGTGAGCCACCACCACACCCAAATTGAGCTTTTGACCGGAGCCTCACTGGTGACCACCCGAAGACCTCGAAGTAAGCCAAGTCTTGATTCCATTTATTCAATCGATTACATTCCAATTGCTTTTGCCTGTAGCACTTTTATGCGCTCAGGATCACCACCAAACCACTGCCTTAACCCCTCAAGCCCCTTACCGCCACTCGGCCTTGAGACCTCACCATGGACAGCTCGGCTCGGTTATCCCCGACCACACCCGAACCTAAAAAATAGAATCCTCGTGGCCCTATGAACCCACCCATGGTCGTTGATTATTGTTTCAATTACGGATTCTCCAATCGTCCCACCACCTGAAATCTCTGACCGCTCCCCTATTTGAACTCTCCGACCGCTCCCCTATTAGAACTCTCCGACCGCTCCCCTATTTGAACCCTCCGACTGCTCTATCGCTTGATATTTCCGACCACCCTATAGTTGAGAGAAACTTTGACCACGCCGCTTGGAGTCCTAAGCAACACCACTCAGACGCCGTCTGATGCTTTTAAGCTACTCATACGCCGTTCGATGCCCTTAAGCCACCCAGACGTCATCCAACCCCCGCAACTACTTGGACATCATCCAATATCAGTAGCAACTCGTACACCATCTAATCTCCATCGGCTTCGCCTTCGAAGTTGAACCTCAGCCATGCATCCAACTTCGTAGTCATACCCAAAACTGCTATGACTACTTAGTTGTCATTACGACCACGTTGTGGTTCACGGCCACGCTGTCTTTACGACCACGTTGTGGATTACGACCACATTCTCTTACAACCGCGCTGTGGTTTACGACTACACTGTGGTTTACGACCACAGAGGAATATTCGGTCTCAGTAGTCGTAACCTGATTATGACCACACCTTTCAGCTCCACAAACACTTTCACTTGTGAGCAAGATTTGTACCAACAGAGACCACCCAAGTACTTGTAGAGTCCTCCGAGTATGCAGGAACTACCCGGTGAATAGTAAAACCCGCGATGAACAGTACCAAGCCCGTTACTGTTCATGAAACTCCAAAATGCTTATAAACATCTATTTCGATCGTTTCGAACCCCTCGATCCATTCCTCAGCTCTGTTTTCCCATACCACTCCTATAATCCCCAAACCTATTTTATTTGATTTTTTGGATTTTATTTCTTTCTTCCTAACTCAATCCTTCAAGCATGGGGTTGATTTATTTTTCTTTTGGATTGTGGTAGCACACGACACTGAAGATCAGCTAGTCTAGGAAGGAGAAGCTCAAGTACAATCACAAGACTCGGAAGAATACGAAATCGTAGAATACATTGATCCGCAAGGCAAGTCACATGTCTTTGATCATATTGAACCTATATTTCTTTACTTATTTATTTATCAGTATTTACATTATGTTATTTGCACACTGTTATTTCTTGTACAATAAATGTTTAGAATAACATGATATTAGTTATGTCCTACCACCTGATAAAACTCAGTTCCAATTGATGGCCATATTCACCTTGACAAGACTTAATATTATTATAAATACTATTTAAATAATCATGGTAGACCAGAAACTCAACTGTTTTTACGACTAAGAGACTTGGCACTTTGCCGGTAGAATTTCAAAAATGGTTCTAGGATAAGAAAGTATCACGAGAAGCCATGACATGGTTAGGTCCTATGACTTTATTCTAGGGTGGAGGCTTGGACTTGAAAGGTGGCGGTGCGGATGGGCACCGAAACAGTACGGATGGGCACCAAAATAGTATAGATAGGCACTAAAAATAGTGCAGATAGGCACCAAAACAGTGCGGATGGGTACTGAAACAAGTGTTTGTGGATGGAAGTTACTTCAGTGAAAATATAAAGAATAGAACCTTATGCCAAGTAAAGAACATAGTGATTATTCAACCACAAGCATTGATTCGTCAAACTTGGTTTAGTAGCTATACAAGTTCAATTGAATATCTATAAAGGGTGGAGGGAGACGAGGGAGTTTTTGTGGTATGGGAGGGGGTATAACCATACTTCACAATAGTAGGACCGCTTCAAATCAGGCGAGGCCGCGGGCAAGGTTATCAAGGCGTCGCCTAGGCGACGCCAAGGCGTCCCGACGGCCGGCGGTGGACGCCGTGGTCCATCGCCCAGCTCCTGCACAGTTAGACGAAGCTAGGCGACGCCCAGGCGTCCAAGTGACGCCTAAGTGCACTGTGGCGGCCGCCTGGGCGCGTCGGGGCGAGGTGGGGGGTGGGGTGAGGTCACGAACTTACTCGGCCAGGTGGGGGCGCGTCAAGCCAGTGAGCCAGTCCAACGATTCCTTTAGGGTTTCACCCCAAGAGCTGAACTCCTGCCGCCGGGTCGCCGACGCCAATCTGCAGCACCCTCTCGCCGCTGGCTCCTCCCGCCGCCGATCAGCAGCAGCCTCTGGCTCCTCCCGCAGTCCCGCCGCCGGTTCCCTGCTGTCGCCGCCATCGATCTGTGGCCTTTGCCTCCTTTCCGCCGCCGGTTCCCCTCTCCAACGGTCTAGGCTGCTGTCGCCGCCGCCGATCTGTGGCCTCTGCCTCCTCCCGCCGTCGGCTTCCCGCTCAGGTGATCTCCCGCTCCTGTGCTCTGCTTTCTCCTCTGCTTTATTGATTTCTTCTGCGGCTAGCTCCTCTGCTCGGTTTCCCTCTCCTCTACTTTCTTCTTGGTTTCTTCTCCGGAGACGGCGAGACGCAACACTTGCAGTCTTTTGGGTGAGCGCGCCGCGGCCGGCTTCACCGCCGGGACCTCCGCGAACGCAGGCTTGTCGGGGCGGCGCGAGTTGCGTGACTCGCGTCTCTCCGGCAGTCCGGCTCCACTCGTCTCTCCGGCTCCTCCGCTCGTCTCTCCGCCGCTGGTTTCTCGGTTTCTCCGTGATGTGCACTGTGCACAGTGGAATCTGGAAGACTGGAATGCATCGAATCGGGTCGGGCGGTCGGCCAGGTTATATGCACTGCAGCACTGGCACTGTGCACTATGGAGTGTGGAGTCAGTGATTCAGCATTAGTTATAGCGTGGAGCCGTGGATTGGAATGCATCGTCGGCCATCGGGTTGGAATGTCGGAGCCGTGAATTGGAATGCATCGTCGGATGGATTCCAATAAATATGTTTATTGCTATTCCTGCTATGGAATATGGATCTTGTTATATCAATGCTATTTGCTGTTATGGATCTTGTTATTAAGTGTTTAATTTTATGTCAATTGAGGTATTATTTGTATTTATTACTACCGTCTAACTACTATCGTCTAACTATCGCCATGGCGGGCGCCTAGTCAACTAGGCATCCAGGCGCTCCGGGCTCGCCTCGACTTGCCAGAGCGCCGTGACAACCTTGGCCGCGAGCCACCTGAGTTTATTCAGAAAAAGTCCTTATTGGGTAGAGGCTATATAAAGAATTGTGCAGCGAAAAGCCTTGTTTTCTTAACTCAATCGAGGGGGTTAAGAGATTTTGTGGGTAAAGTTGGGTACCTCTACAGAGTCACAATTTAATGGCATTCGATTACGCCGTGCTTCCGGTAACTGAAGCTGTGTTTAATGGGTGAATCCAACAGCAAAGCATAAGTAGATTTGGAAATTTGTTTAGATTGTTAATCAAGTTGTTAAATACCCAATTTCTTTAAGAATGTTGTGATTTTCTATTTAAAATTGTTTTCAACTAAAATTGCACCCACATAAAGTAATAAAACCACTATACTCTCATCCCTTGGAAGGTCCTGCATGTAATTGAATTGTACTTTCCCATGTGATTTATTGAGTACGGTGGTTTGTACTCATACTTGCTAAAAACATTAACAGAAAATATACGACAAGAAAATGGGAAGTCTAAGAGGATGACATGATAGAGTACTGTGAAGTAGATAATGTTTGAAATTAGGGTTGTTCTCCGCTCAGGCACGTCTATGGTGTTCTTTTGTATTGTAATATATCTAAGAGCCGCACGTCCGGTTGTAAAACTTGGCCGATAAGCTGTTATTTTGTAATAAAGTTGGCTTTTGTATATGAGCATGTGTTGCCAATGATGTACACTCGACTGTAATACCTCACAACTGAACAATCCTGAGCAGTTGCGAGAGATTCACGATACCCCTAGAAATGGTGGCATTACAACAACGGCAAGAACGGGGAAGAAAAATAGGGAAAATCCGCAGGAGGGGAGCGAGGAACACGATGGCTAGGGAGCGAGCGAGGGAGTGAGGGCGTTTCTCGGTTGTCGATGCTGAATCCATGCCAGATCAATGCGGATTTGAGAAGAGGTGGTTGCATGGGGATTCGTTTTTAGGGCAGTTGATGTAGATAGGAGCGAGCGTCGAAGGGGCGCAACCGTGCAAGCCTGAAACGTGCGTGGAAGACTATATATGCTCGGTCCCACCCGTCGGTAGTTATTTTTGTGTTGAGGGAGAGGAAAGGATTAGACCTAGCCAAATGGGTTAGGTCAACCGTGTTAGCTCGAGACATAATACGGTTAGAATGACTCAGATAGGCCACATCATAAACAGTAAATAGGTTGTACCGGTCTGGGCCGATTGGACGTGCCGTGCTTAGGCCAGTATCTCAGCACAGTGTGCCCACTCGAGCTGGTCCGAAACAACATGAATAGTCACTCGTATGGTAGTATAGTAAAATTGCTTATGTTTGGCACTAAAATTACTTTTGTTAGAGTTATACACTCTTTTGAGCACGGATACGTGACTTGGTAGTAAAATTACTTACGACTAGCAGTAAAATTACTTGTGACTAACAGTAAAAATACTTATAACTCAGCGACTGGCAGTAAAATTACTTGCGACTGACAGTAAAATCAACAGGTCATCGGTAGCCCGTCTAGCTAAGTGTGCCTGGATCAGCACGGCTTGAACCCTCCGTGCTGTGCCTAGATCAAATGACAGACACGTGAGCTGACATGACATGGTAGCTTATTCGGATCAGCTGTACCAGACATCGTTGGGCTATGTCTTATCTAGACTCGTGCTATACCAGACGACCCATTTGGCCAAGTTTAGAAAGGACTGACCATTCCTCGCTAATAGATTAGCTCTTTTAAGTATCAGAGCTAAACAGTGGACGTTACTTCACACCAAAATGCTACTCTACCAACATTGAACTGATGCGCTGCATGCAAGACGACAACTATTTTGACACTGACCATCAACAATTAAAAATTATCTACTGAAGCCGTGTCATAGGTCCAAGCACAATAACTACAAGAAATGCCCCAGGTAAGCAAACTACAACAGAGTCGCTGGGCAATATAGTTTCACACTTTCACTGCACCACACATTGTCAACCACCTCCAAACCTTCCTTCCCCACCATTCTGAAAATCAGGCTTGCCAAACAGACTGAAGTACTGATATTACCGTGATAGCTTCGCTTTCCTATAGGCATGTCTACCCTTTCCATCATGCCTTGGTGACGAAGATGCGGAATTTGAGGAAGCTATGGCTGCAACAGCTGCCTTATCTTTGGTGAAGGCCTTCCGCACATCCTCTTTGAGTTCAGAAAAGCGCATCCTCTTGACTCGCTGGTCCTCGGGAGTGCCAGTTTCAAGGAAGAACAAATCAGTGGGTTCTTCATTGAGGAACTTATCAAGAACGTCTGAACAATGCGGGAAGTACCGTCGCCCTAGCTCAACTGGAACATAAGAAGCAGTTCATTTAATAACAAATACATAGCATCAAATGCTTTGGAAGCTTAATCTGTCAAAGAACGTTGACATGTAGTTATCAATAAACAGTATTGGAAAATTGTATAATACATGCATGATTATGTTAAGAATGACCTGTCTTTGTCAAGGCATCAAGGCGTTCACGCAGCCTCTTGTTCTGCATTGTAGGGGACTCATTTAGGTCAACCTCCTCCAGTTTACTGAAATTAGCCGATGCGAGACCAGCAAACTCTTCAGTTGAGTCAGCTTGTGCTATGCGCATGACAAGCTTGGCTTCGGAAGGGAAGAATATTCTTGCAAAGGCAACTGCATAGACACACAAAAATAGATTTCAGCAAAGATTTTCTGATTGCATATTTGTTTCAAGCTGGACAAAGAAAGAAGACAGCAGCACGATCCCACTGATAATGCCTGTAGCATTAGATTTCCTCCTTTTGTGCCACACATCATATGAATTTACTGGAGCATCTTGCTATCACAAAAATGAAATAAGAAAGAAATCATTCGATGATCTTTGATGTAGATAATATTTCAAGAATATAACCAATGGAATTTCTGCCAACAGAGCTTACTGAGAATGTAACAACAAACTAAGCCTGTCAGAACTTATGCTTCTAAATTCAAGAGAAGAAAAAAAGCACCAACTTCTCCAAACCCTCTCTAGCATGTCATCAATAGTAAAACATGAACTAGAATCATTAGGCACTAATATATACCTTACTAAGTTCTTGCAGACAAGGCTAACCATAAAATAATAAAGCAAGCTAAATATATGCAAACCTCTATTTTCCAAGTTTATGAGCCTCATATGAAAATTATCAATCAGCAAAGGCGTGGCAATTGACTCCTCTACAGAGAGCAGATCCTCAAAAGTGAATGGTTTCCTCTTAATCTCTTGCTCCAAGATGTCAATGCACAAGTAAGCTTTGCTTTTCTCCTGACACTTTTCCAACTTCCTGTTGCAGTCTTTCTCTCTTGTTAATCTCTTGCAAATGGTGAGAGCATCACGGTTATCTGGTGTCTTTTCCAGCACGGAGGCTCCCTTCTCTATGAGTGAAACAATGATTTGCGGTTCTCGCCTCATACAAGCCATATGCAGTGGTGTATATCCACTGTCATTCCTCAGATTCATGTTAGCGGAGTTCAGTTTCAGCAATTCTGCTAACACTTTGGGCTCACAGTAGGCTGCAGCATAGTGTATGGCAAATGCATCATCCAAGGTAATTGCAGACTCTTTTAGGAGCATGTCAACAAGGTCAACATCATCAGAATCCAAGGCCTTGTGGATGTTCCTAACCCTCTTATCATGCTCAAGGTCCAGAATGAAATCATCTGATTCGTCACGCAATGAATACCGACAACTCTCCTTGACCTTGGCATAAGTTTCACCTGGAAGCTCCTTCTCGAGGTAACGGCCGTCAAGACTTGAGTTTGCAACCCTTTGGATACAGTGATTGAGCAGGTCCGGAAGCTGGCAGGTGGAAGCAACATGAATAATCCGCACTATATCCTCAACCAGAGCTATGTTAACAAAGTCAGTCAGGCGACGCTGCAACATAAGAATTTCATGTTAGCACTGCAATCTTCATATTTAGGTGTATAACTCAGCAACTCATTTCTACAGAAAGGATGGACTATTTGCAGTATATGCACTCCTAAGTTCTAATATCATTGGACCAATGCAGTGTTACATATGTATTGTGAATTTCTGAAACTGAAGTTGTTACGTACTGGTGTATGATTGCATAGATAAGGCTTGCTACACCTTGCAGTACCCTTGCTCATTACCTGGAAGAGCGAGACGAGCTCGGAGACCTGGAAGCCGAAGGCGGCATACGTGGACTCGACGACGAAGTCTATCGCCGGCCGGCACGCCTCGTGCGGGCACCTGTCGTCCACGCAGACGACCGCCTCTTGCGGCGGCGGCTTGAGGCGCCCAGTGTACAGGTACCCAAGAACGGCCACGAGAGCGTCGCGGCCGATATGGCGCCCGCCGGGGACAAGCTCGGCGAGCACCAGCCGCGGCTTCTCGCCGGCGGCGGCGGGGGCGGGGAGCGAGGAGAAATGGCCGTGGAAGAAGTTGCTCCTGGCGGCGAGGATGCAGCGGTGGACGCCGACGACGTCGCCGCCGGGGTCGCCGCCTCCTGGGGCGAGGACGACCTCGGCGTCCGTGCAGTTGAGGAAGGCGGGGTCGAGAAGGCGCTCGAGGTTGGCGCTGAGGCGGCCGAGGCTGACAGCGTCGAGGTCGGCGGGCGCGGATTGCGGCGGCGAGGGGGACGGGGGCGACGAGGAGGAGAAGCTAATGGTGGACGTCTCCATGGAGTGGGAGGAGGAGGACGACGACTAGAGATTCTAGAAGCTTACGTCTGGTTCACTCATGGTTCTTGGCTAGGTGTGAAAATCCGACCTCAAGGGGACTCCAAAGATCGAGGCTTTCTCACATGCTCCAGAGATTCAAGCCTTTTTACACGAGATTTCTTTCGATGGTTTTGTGGAATCAAATGATTGCAAGATTGGAACTCTCTGAGGAATTCGAGTCTAAAAGGGGTAAACTATCCATAAAAACAAAAGAAAAGCATCAATTAAGCACAAAAGTTTTAGGGTTCAGGAAGGAAGAAAGAAAGGTTTATTAAGGTTTCCTACAAGCCCAAGAAAGAATAGCAAACTCTCCCAACAAAAATCAGGGAACGCTCGAATCAAGCTCCAAAAGGCTGAAATTTAGCAGATTTTCAGGGCAGGGCAAAGCAAAGCAAGCAGAGGAACTAAGCCAAAAGTTGAAACTCGCGCGGATTTTGGAGCAAAAGAGCTGCCGCTACTAGAATCCGCAAAGGAGGAAACGCTGCCACAGCCGCCGCAGCCTCCTCTTTATCGGAGAAATTTCGCACGTTTTTTGCTCCTTTTATCCCCTCTTGGACGTTCCACCGAGAAGGAGACAAGAACCTGCGGGTTTTGAGTGGTGAGGTGAGGTGAAGTAGTGGCCGTGGCCGGCTGCTCGACACGGGGGCGACGTCGTCGGGAGAGTAGCCGTCTGTAAGGAACACTCCGTTGAGCGACGTGCGCTGGACAGGGTGTGAGCGCATGTGCATCTCGGTACGGGCGGCAGTGCGGTCGGATCAACGGGCGACGACCTTGACTAGACTTGGAGCGCTGAGCTGGGCTGGGGAGTGGTAATTGCTGAGTGGAGCGCTAGAGCACACCGGTAGGAATGGGAAACTCATAATCCGTTTTATCTGGAAATATAAATATAGTAAATAAAATTTATATTTTAAAATATTTATATTTAAGAATAGTCGTATCCATATTTAAGAATATTTGTATTCACATTTGTATTCGTATTCATATTCGAGACTATTCAATTCATATTCGACCCGTTTCTGAAACCTAGGAAAAATCCAAACAAATTTTGTGATTCGAAATTTGAATTTGGACGATTTGAAACCGATAAGAATTCCAGTAACTAATCAAAAATTGGTGAAAAACCGTCAAAACCGCTAGGAATTTGTTTTATCGAGATTTATTACAGAAGTTATAAAAGGATATTCATATTTGATCGAATTAGGTATATATTGATTCGAATTTGTATTCATTACGATATTCGATTTGTATTCGAGAATATTCGAATTCATATTTATTTTTAAAATATATATTTATATTCGTATTTAAGACTATTTAATCATATCCGATCTGTTTTTACCCCTACACACTGGTACGTACACACATTTGACAAGGAAAAGAATGCACGAAGAGTGTGGTTTAGTTAATATGGGTTTTGTTCAGTTTGAGCATTGTATATTTTGCTACATTTAAGTGTAACATAACATAATTTATTTTCTGAGATAGTGTCTAACATAACTAACTAGATCGTGTTTAGAGTTCAGTTATAGATGCCACACGCTTTTATGGACGGATAAAGAGAAGCAAATACGATCTATATATGTGGCCAAATTAGGCACAACATGTTGATGTGAAAGATTTTAACAACCTTGCTAGGCACTTATTAGACATGTTTATGGACAACCTGACCTGCCTAGCCTGATTTTCTCAGGCTTGAGCCTTGAATTCCGGCCCGTAGGCCCGGCTCAAGCCCAAAAAAGCATGAGAAATCTAATTAAATAAGTAACACTATTTTTTTATTCCAAAAAGGAATTAAATAGTAATAATTTGTTCGAAAACATGGAATTAGTCTTTTTTTTTTGTTCTTTGCGATAGGCCTTGGGCTTTGCCTATGTCGGACGAGGTCCGGAACCATTCTAGACCAGGATTTTCTACGTCTGGACTGACCCGACGTTTGAACAGGTCTAGCACTATGTGACTCAAAAGAATCGTATTTAAGCATTATTGAGTAAGGTTTAAAGAAAGTTCGGTTATGTTGTATTTATTTTTGGCCCCAAAATGACAATCCGTGTTGTTAGCTCAAACGAATGCCACAGATAGGACTGTTCTTTTTAGAAGTTGCAAAAAACTAGCCAAACCAAACTGTGCTCAAACGAATGCCACAAATGGGACCGTTCTTTTTAGAAGTTGAAAAAAAGCAAGCCAAAGCAAACTCATACCCATACTGTGCCAACCCAAATGGAGACGAATTGGACCACGTGTGCCAACGTTACACACTTCATCTGATAGCTCCTATGTATGTGGCCGACTAATATTAGCCACAACATATTGACGTAGAGGACTTTGCAACCTTGTTAGGCACTATATGGCTAAAAAAGATCACATCAAGCATTACCGAGTAAAGTTTTGAAAAGTTGGCTTCTATCTTCCCTATTTTTGAACTAAAATGATAAATTGTGTTGGAGAGCAACTATCAAACGATATATCGTTGGAAGGACTTTTGACGGTGTAGGGTGTACCTCGTCACGGACCGTCGTTGCCATGCCACCCCGAGCAGCGTTGTGCGCCTCCTCCGCCGCCCCCGCCCCCTCCACCACCACCGCGGCCGGCGGTGCCGTCGCCGCCTCATCGTGCAACCTCCCGACCCCTCCCCACTGTGCCGCCCCGTCCAACCTAACTATTACAGCTGCCGTTGCAACTGTCCTTCTACCCCGCCCATCGTCTCCACCGTCGCCCGCCACCGGGCCGCCACCTCGCCTCGACCTCCTTCTATGCTCGGGGGAGGGTGAGCCTGCAATGGGGGAGGTGGATTTCCCTCCCCCGACACTAGATTCGGTTGCAACGCCCCTCTAGGCCACCGAATCTAGTGCGTGATGGTGCCGATGGTGAAGAAGAGTTTAGGGATGGCGGCAGCGAGGGGGGCGAGGGAACGAGAGGGAGCGGGGGAGAAAGGAGAGGGAGCAGGGGGAGAGAAAGGCTGCGGGGGTGGAGTGATCGAAGAAATATTCTGTCAGAAGTTTTAAGATTCGTACGGTTTTAGATTGAACGGTTGTTGGCTATGCCGTTGGAAGACAAACCAACGGCAGTATTTCTCATTGTGTTACGGTCGCCACATACATGACTACTGCTTTAACGAGTTGCAAAATCCCAGGCATAAACAAACCAAACATGTGCCGACGCTCGGCCAAGCCAGATGGAGATAGTTGCACGAGCTGCCGACTTGGGTGGTCCCGCCGCGCTGCATGTGCCTGCGTGCGCCTTGCATTACATCTAGCTAGCCTGGCCCCACCTGCCGGGAGCAACAAAAGATGACGCGGAAAACTCTCCGGACGAATTGATTGCCCGCCTGGCGACCAGTACTGGTTGCTCTTTCGGTCGAGTGCGGAAGCTTCTCGGGTGCATCCCCCTTCCCTCTCGGCAGCTGCGTGCGCGTGCGTGCTGGTCGGAGTTCTGACGTATAACTTTTAAATTTTACAGAAAGATTATAAAAATAATTATATATAATTTTAACAGGTATAACTGAAATTGATATAGTGCCTATTATAATTAACTTAAATTCGCCTTAAGAAAACATACCATTTAAAAATTAGCTACTATAGTAAAATACAAAAGCCACAAGTAAGGAGCCAATTCGAACGCATCCCTCATTCTTTTCAGCTATGGTTAATGATTTTTTATTGTAATTGGTATGTCTGATAAATAGTATTAATTGATGGTAGTTAAAGCCAGTTAAAAAAGTGAAAAAAGGGGCCTACAGAATTACATGACAGTGAAAAAGTAGAGCACGCCGAAGTGAACGTGCAGCTGCGCTTTGCGTCTTCTTCGCCCTGCCCTGTTCAATTTCGCTGCTCAAGATGCTTATCAGTGAGTTGACTCGGCCGTGATTATTGATGTTTATTTGTAGTTTGGAACAAGTATCATGGGAGTGCACAGGCCCCACGAGCATACATTTGTCCATGAGCACTGATGCGCCGATGAGTACCACCGGCTGCAGTACGTGCGAGTCTGAACAGTTATGCAGCACTACCACTTATTTTTCAAAATGTAGTACTGCCTTTTTTTATTTACAAAATACCTTGTATAACTCGTAGACATTCACACACGTATATCATCGCACATATGCACTTAAGGCTGTAAAAAAAGATTGAAATTCAGTTCATTCTAGGCTCGATTCGAGTTCAGCTCGAACTTTAAACGAGCCGAACTCGAGTTTGATCTCGAGCTCGCGTGCTTCACCAAGCAGAGCTCGAATAGTTTGCGGGCCTCGATTCGATCTTAAATAGTGATACTCATTAACTCTTACCGAGTTTACTCGAGCAGAACTCGAGCTCATGCTTTTCTTATTGTTGAAAATTAGTGTATGTTTGAATTATTTTGACTGTTATCGAGTTTATTAGAGCCGAGTTCGAACTCAAAATTTTCTTATTATCGAAAAATAGTGCATAATAAATTATTTTAATTGTTATCGAGCTTCGTCGAGCCAAGCTCGAGCCTACTCGAGCTTAGGCTGAGCCGAACTCGAGCCCAGGTCCAAGCTCGGACCCAAACTCGAGCTCGGTTTGAGCTCGACTAGAGTTTCTACCAAGCTCAAGCCTGGAAAGCCAAGTTCGCTCGAGCTCAGCTCGTTTACAGCCCTACATACACTCACACACGACACCTATGAAACATTAGAAGAGCGGAGCTTGATAAAGAAATGACGAAGTTACAACGAAGTTACTACCGACACCTTGATTATGACGAGCATATCGTCTTTCATCTACCCTACTCTATAATACACCAAAATTTTCTTTACTAAATCCACCCCCTCAACCACCCCCACAGTCATGCCTAATCTAAGTCCACCCAGGTTTATGTACCAAATTAATCCAACTTCATACGAATGAATGGCCTAGATCTCTCCTTAAACCTTCTTCTCTTACTCATTGAAGATCCTAAGGTCAAAATCATCCGGATCATGCACATCATTTAACCTAGAAAACCCACCACCTCCCGCTACGCAGAAACCGCTCCGTTCTCCGCCTTCCCCGCGCCTCCTCCGCTCCCTCCGCCTCCCCCGCGCCTCCCCTCCCTCCGCCTCCCCCCATCCTCCCCCGCGCCTCCCCTCCCTCCGCCTCCCCCATCCTCCCCCGCGTCTCCCCCCATCCTCCCCCGCGCCTCCCCCCCCTCCGCCTCCCCCGCGCCTCCCCCCATCCTCCACCGTGCCACCCCCCATCCTCCCCCACCTCCGCCTCCCCCGCGCCTCCGCTCCCGCCGCTCCCCCGTTCTCCGCGCCGCCTCCTCCCCTCCCTCGTCCGCCGCTCCGCCCTTCTCCCCGCGATTACCGCTCCTCCCCCCGTTCTCCGCGCCGCCTCCTCCCCTCCCTCCTCCGCTCGCGCCGCCTCCTCCCCTCCCTCCTCCGCTGCTCTGCCCTCGCCTACTCCTCCCCACCCCGCGCCACCGCCGCCTCCTCCTCCTCCCCCCACTCCTCCGCTCCGCCCCGCCTCCTCCCCCGATCCGTGCTTTGTTAGATCCGCCGATCTTGGCGACGGAGATGGATTCCTCGGTCGAGAAGGTGAGCTCCGATCCGTGGGTTTTTCGTGCTCGATCTGTCGCTGGAATGGTGGTTGCGGGTCTAAATCTGCTGGTTTTCTCGCTCGATTTGTTGCAGGGGAGCGGGTCGCTGGATCCGGACGATCGCACGGCCTCCGGCGAGCCCAAGGCCTGCACCGACTGCCACACCACCAAGACGCCGCTCTGGCGCGGTGGCCCCTCCGGCCCCAAGGTGAGATCCGATCTGATATTGGCTTTGGGTTTCCCGATCTGTGCATTTATTTCTTCGCCTGTGGTTTGCGGCGGCTGATCCAACCGATCTGTCTGTTCCTTGATCCAGTCGCTGTGCAACGCGTGCGGGATCCGGTACCAGAAGAAGAGAAGGGAGGCGCTTGGCCTGGACGCCGGCGAGGGCGCCGAGCAGCAGTAGCAGCAGCAGAAGAGCAGCCGCCTGTTGTTCAGCTCATTGATGACACCCAGTCTCCTCAAGAGGTAAGAACCCAAATATCTTGTATCAAATCGAACTATTGATGCTATCTGTCCATTCTTCTTAGCCTCGTTCTTGGTTGCGCTGTTTGGAAGTGATATCAATTAGGCGCCCCTCAAATTTCCTCTTTTCAGTGGTTTGATTGCGTTATGTTCGTATTAACAATTTGGTGTATAAGATTACTTAATCGCGATAAATGAGAAAGTGGATAGATTTAGATGGGAAGCCTGTTGGGTTCATTGGCTTCAATTAGGATTTACTTGAACCATCAACGTAGACAGATGTTCAACAATGTTGAAAGCAGCCATTAGTATGTGATTGGTCCCTATTTAGCTGATAATGCGATAGGAAAAAAAATGTAAACTTGTTTGGAATGGTTTTTGTTTGCCTATATCTCTAGAATTTTAGTATGTAGTAGTAGCCGATATAAGTAGCAGACATCTCTTTTACTCTATTTTGTCAGGAAGTAAGGGAAGCACGCCGGATACCCCTCTTTCATTTGCCATGATTTTATTTTTTGCTCCTAGTGGTACAAGGCTCTTTAATTTCCATTCCACGCAAACACTACATTAGGCCCAGATTTACCTCAAGAATATCATAAATCATTTGTTAATGGATATATATCAATCATGGAAATTGTACCATAACAAACAAGAGTAGTTAATTGCTAGCAGTATGAAAAGTGTTCGAGTTAATCACTATGGAGTGGATATTCGTAGGCAGAAGAAGGCCTCTGCTGCCAAGAAGGATGCTGCAGAGGTATTTTTCTTCCTGATGTATATTTTATTGTGCTTGGTATCATTAAAATAGGCTTGCTATACCTTAAGTTGGATGTACATTAGTTGCTTCATCAATTTAGCTGAACAGAATGTTTTTTTCTTGTTTATCATGTTATCTAATTTCAGGGTTTGTGTATTCATATTAAAGAACTGTGATCTGCCTCAGAGTATCCACTACCTCATTTTGCATATGATATAGTTTATAGTTGGGATAACTATTTTGTTGGCTGCACTCCAGTATGTTTTTTTTTGTATGCCCAGGCTGCTGGTTTGCTGAGGCGCACATATAGAACTAACTAAGGATGTATCTGTTCTGGATTTGCGTTATGTCCCTTTACCTTTGTATATTCTATGCGCAATTACTTGAATTTGGTAAAATGTTGGTCATTTATCTGATTATTTTAGGTTATGATCTATGCTAAAGTGTTCCTAGAAGTATGCCCCCCTTTTAATGGTTGGGCTTCATTTTGCATTTGCGTTTTGCTAAAAGTAAAAATTCATGTGTTAGCCTTTTCCATGTTGAAATGTCTTGTTGTATATGTGTGTTCTTATGTGTTAGCATGGGGTACGCATGGAAGCACTTTTTGGTTTTACTTTTATATGTTGCTAAATTGAGGAAACAACTCTCCAGATTTATGGAACAAAATGGTTTCTCACTTTGTCTGTAACCCTGTATGGAAGTAGGTTCTCAATATGCTCAGGCATAACATTTGACCTTTACTGTTAAATTTTCAGGGACAAGAGGGTGAAGCTGCCGCAGAGGAAACCAAGAAAAGTAACCATGTCCTGAGGAAGCTGGAGAAGCGCCAACAGGGACGCACACTTGACCCACATATCGAAGAACAATTTGGTGGTGGGAGGTTGTTGGCCTGCATCTCTTCCCGCCCTGGGCAGTGTGGATGAGCAGATGGGTAAGAATATTGGACATCTCATATTCTATTGCTTAACAGTTGAACACTTCCTAATCAGAATGAGCATCATAGTAAAGATAAAATATTGGCCTTAATGTGTGTTTAGTTATATGTCAACATGGAGTATTTTGGTTTCAATATTCACCAAAAATTTCTTCTTGGAGGTTGGCTACTGCTGTATTTGTTGGCTTGTTGGATTCCTATTACTTGTTTGAACATCTATTCAGCTAACCATGTCTTGTCAGTAGGATGATGTGCTATATCTAGGGTGCAATGCAATGTGTTGCTAACTTTTGTGGGTAATGGGAGGAAAAGATGATGTTTAAGATAAAGAGATTATGTTTAAGATAAAGAGATTCAACATGGATTAATGTTATGCCTTTTCTATCTACTACCGCATTTGTTGGCTTACTAATGTACTGTTTGAGTATTTCCATTGATGTTCTGCACACAATTTTGGATTCTGTTTTGCAGTGTTTACTTGTACATGGCCACTAGATCTGTTCTTGCATTTTTATGAAGGTTGTAAGATTTTTTTATCCATCGCAACGCACGAGCATGTAACTATTATAACGCTCTGGCGTATGTGCATGCAGTGTGTTCGCATGTGGATCTATTATACCACGTTGGAGACAAGTGCAGAGACAATCCTGTTGGAGGATATGCCTTTTTTCTTTAGGAGATTTTGATCTGCTTATTGGTTGTAGAACTGGATGGTATCCATCAATAAATCTTCTTTTACACATGCTTTTACCTCTTTATTAAATTTTCAGATAAAATAGCAAGACTTTACATATGCTTTTGACTGCGTGGATGTATTTGTGGAAGACTTAGAGAAACTCAGCTCTCTGCAATGAAGCCCATTGGTGCAAAGAAGGTTGGAGGCAAGACTGGAGGGCTTGGTGTGCAAAAGCTCACTACAAAGGTAATGATACAGATCAAAGGAGCTATTCTTATTCCTCAATTGGATGATTATCATTTAGTGTGAAAGAAAACATTGCTATTTTAGTGTTAGTTTTATAGTACCGTTGCAACGCACGGGCACAAAATCTTGGATCTTGGATCTTGGATTGCAACTAAGGGGTATAAAATCTGATTCTACTTTTGATCTTGTATGAAAGGTTGGTTCTCTATTCCATCATATTAGATTTGATACTAATTTTGACAGAGGAATTGTCATAGTTTTTTCCTTTATAGGTACTTCATGTCTATGAAGCTTCCAGTGGCGAATGGATTTTTTATGTTTGGGATGGAACGGATACTCCTGCAACTGAGTTTCAGACACTGTAGGGTTAGACATTGTCATCATTGTTTAACTTTCAATTTCAGCAATATGCAATAGCTAATAAAACCCATTATGAAATCTAGGATGGTGCTATGGTGTAAAACAAAGTTTATATTTATTGTAAATTTTAGAATCATACTGTTATTATATATCATATTGTCAAAGGAATATTTTGTTTTTCTTTCCATTACCAATTTATGACTATGGACTGCTGACCGCGTTGTTATGGATGAGTAGCTGCATATATGAGACGTGAATCTTAATGAATCTGATTGTTCGTTTTATTTTTTACAAATTTTATCTTGTTTTATATTTTACCGTAGCGTTAGCACGGGCACACTAGTAGTTAAAAGAAAAACCTTCTAAATGAGATACACAGAGCCAAACTTAGGGTTTGAATCTTGATGGCCTGAGGCCTGAGGGTACAACTAGCCAAAAGCAAGGAACCAATTCGAACCTACCTCTCGTTCCTTTCGGCTATGGTTAATAATGTTTTGTTGTAATTGGTATGTCGGATAAATAGTATCGACCGATAGAAATTAAAGCAAGTTGAAAAATCGAAAAAAACGAAGCCTAAAGAATTACATGACAGTGAAAAAGTAGAGCACCCCGAAGTGAATGTGTAACTGCGCTTTCCGTCTTCTTCGCCCTGCCTTGTTCAATTTCGCTGCTCAAGATGCTTATCAGTGAGTTGACTCGGCGGTGATTATCGATGTTTATTTGTAGTTTAGAACAAATATCATGCCAGTACACAGGTCCCACGAGCATACATTGGTCTATGAGCACTGATGCGCCGACGAGCACCACCGGCTGCAGTACTGCAAGTCTAAACCAAGGTCATCAGAATTATGATATTAGATATAATCGTTCTTTGTCCGACACAATCGGATCGTAGAATCATGATACTACTAAAATTTTAAAAGTGTATATGTTTTATATAAAAATTGAATTATATTTCTATATATGCAAGTATATAGTAGATTTTTTAATTTTAATTTTATAATTTAAGTACACTTATTCATGTTATATTGAATTAAGCTTGATTTTTAAAACTTATTTAATTATTTTTAATAAATTAATAATATACAAGTGAAATATGTCAAAGATAATACTTTTTTTTTACTTTAGAACAACATGTAAAAAACAAAACAAATTAAATTAGTGCAACTCAAATTTTATATGCTAATATAATTTATTGTCAGGATCATGATCCCATTGCGATCTTACCCGATCCTAATAATTCTACGAGTAGGATCACGATCCTACTGCGATACTATCTGATTCCGATACATATTGCGATCTATATCATCTACCTCTGGTAGGATCGTAAAATCGTAGCATACAACGATACGTGTCATGATACTGACAGCCTTGATAACAGTTAAGTAGCACTACACCTTATTTTCAAAAAGCAGAACTACACATGTAGTATCGCCTTTTTATTTGCGAAATACTCAGTACAACTTATAGACGTTCACACATGCACACCATCACATGCACGCACTCACATACATAATACTTGTAGAAGACTAGAAGAGTAGAGCTTGATGAGGAAATTTTGAAGTCACCATCAACATCTCATTTATGATGGACACATTATCTCTCACTAAAAAAACTTTTAAATAAGACACGTAAGATCAAACTTAGGTTTGAATTCTGATAGATTGAACCAAGCCTTAGGCCCCGCTCGGTTGGGCTGAAAAGCTGTAGCTTATGGCTGAAATTGCACTGTAGCGGCTGAAATTTTACTGTAACTGATGGTGGCTTATTTGGAGTAATTAAATTTTAAAATAGAAAAAATATGCTAGCTCATCATGGACAACACAAATGAATACGGGAAAAAAGAACCGGCAACAAAGCTCAAAAAAAGCCAAAATTTTAGAAAAGACAGAATTTATAAATAGTGAAAAATAAGGCAGAAGCTAAAGTGAAAACAAGCGGAACCTAAAGCTTGGTTCTCGTAGTATGGCCTTTTTGCTTTTTAGGAACAGAAAAACTCGCCTTTTTCGTGGTTTGCATTCGAGGACGCAATCTGGTAGTATGGTTGGTTACTGCTCATGCTGTTATATCTTTTCGTGGACACATTCCAAAGACTAATGTGCATCTTGTTGCATACTGGAGTATATGTCTACGGGTTTGTTTTTTTTCGGTTTATAGTTTTTAGCTATGATTTTTGATTTTGGACTATTTATGAAAGAAAATACAGAGTAATAGAAACTAACGTGTGGGTTTGGCTGGTATAAATGAAGCTGCTACAGTATATACTATAATCAAGCTGTAGATCCCACCTTAAAAAGACACTACGTTTAAATGCTAGTTGATGTAGAAAAGCTAAAATGCAGCTTTTAAAAGCCGAAAAGAAGAGGAACTACACCCAAATGATTACCTGAATAATGACATGATTCCTTCGCAGCTGCACCTTACTGGCCTCAACGTCGTCCTCACCTTTGTCCACATCCTGATCTAGCAGCAATGCGCCATTGTCTACATGCCTGTGCTCGTGACAATGGTCATGAGCATGCATTGAGCTCTCGTGGTCATGGTGCGCGACCGCGGTGCTGCACCAACCACCACCCTTGCTCCAATTGTGGAACGTAAGCATGAGCAAGTCCACCTTGAGCATGAACATAGTTGCGACCATGGCGACGAACGGGGTGAAGGGGAAGTGAGCCCAGGGCTTCCTAGGTAGGCACAATGAGCTAAGGTCATTGAACGAGTCCGGGAGCATGTGCATGTAGCCAGTGCCGAGTATGGCGCCCACCACGAAGGCCTTGACAACGACAATGAAGGAACATATGAGACGATCTAGAATTATGTTGTAACGAACCATTGCAATTTGAGAAGCTTGGAAATTTGAAATTGCATTTTGTTGGATTTTTTAAACTGGTTGCAGAACAACCGAATTGACTAGCAAAGGGAGCGGTCAGACCGACGGCCATTTTCAGTTTGACCGAGGCTTGTCAACGGTCAGACCGCCATGGGCATGCGGTTAGACCGGCTGAGTACGGTTCCTTCAGCTGATTCTTGAATTTAGGGAGGCCAAGTCTTGTGATGATTTTTGTCGACCTAGGTCAGAGCAAATATGTTGCATGAGACATGTAACAGCTAACGTGGGTTAAGTTGTGATGAATTTTCGCTCAGAAATAATTTGTTTCTTTAGATGTGCCGGGTCACTTAGAGTCAAACATGATCAATTGAGAGGATCGGGACTACACTTATAGAGGAGCCAAGACCCTGAACATCGAGGATGCCGGATGAGATGGCTGAGCTCAAGCATGACACGAGAAAGGTAGAAAATGTTGAAGAAAAGTTCGAGCGGCTGGTTACCATGTGGCTTGGTCGGTTCAAGTGAGGCGTGGTAGGGTGGAAACAAAATGGGAGAGGCTTACCAACACGTGGCAAGTCAGTGGTTCACCTATACATGGCAAGCATAGTGATTGCTTGAAATGAAAGATGAAGACTAGGTTAAGAAAGGATATTTTAGAAGTTTGACTAAAATACCGGAAACTATCTTAGATCAAAACCATGACACTTGAGTGACGTTTGGAGAGCAGTTTAGGTCAAAGCGAAGCTGAGAAAATCAGGTTAGATTAAGGCTAAGAACTTAGCGGATATGGGCTTATGAGTTTTGAAAAGCATATATAAGTATAGTGTGTGAGTTAAAACCATATTGTGCAGTGTTAATGGGTTTCCCCATATGTGCTAAGTGGATAATATTCACTAGAGTTAGATAGGGCTAGTTAGCCTATCTATTTAGCGGGTTGGGATAAAGACTTCCTTGTTAACCATCCAACCATCCTCTTATTGAGACCGAGAGTGCTAGGTTAGGGTTGGAGAGAAATTGAGTGTTGTGGCGTGTTTCTTATTTACCAGGTGGAGTGGCTGTAAAACCTTCATCTACAGGTAGCAATATAGCAGGACGGGTGGCACTAGCCAACCAAAGCCGCGCACCACGCCGTCGTGCCGGAGAGGCGGCGGGGACTTATGGCTAGTTCGCTAGGGCTTGAAGGAGAGGGTGCCGATCTGTTGATTGCAGTGTTCAACTAGCCTTCGATTTGTAACGACGGCTCAAGTTTGCCATTTCATTTTGGATGATCTACGCTCGTACATTCATCACTACCGTGTGAACACTACTACAGACAGCCCTATCACAGACGGTTCGGAACCGTCATCACAGACGGTTCCTGAACCGTCAGTGTTTAGGTGTCAGTGATAGTTGGTGGTTATCACAGACGGTTCCCGAGCCGTCCGTGATAACTCACATTACAGACGGTCTTTATTACTAACCGTCTGTGATAGACGAGTATCACAGACGGTTTTTGTAAAAAAACCGTCTGTGATACGAGACTATCACAGACGGTTTTTTATAAACAACCGTCTGTGATACTCGTCTATCACAGACGGTTAGTAATAAAGACTGTCTGTGATATACACAATATCACAGACAGTTTTTATTACTAACCGTCTGTGATATTGTGTATATCACAGACGGTTAGTAGTAAAGGCCGTCTGTGATATCATTCACACCACAGACGGCACTCTTTGAAACCGTCTGTGATATTGTATCACAGACGGTTTTTAACAACGAACCGTCTGTGATACCAAGTGCATCATCTATTTTATTTGCTGTTTTTTGGCTAGCCTCAGGATATGCTAGCCATACCCTCTGAAAGCAAGCAAGCAGATTACAGATAAATGACAGATATAAGTTAATTGCAACTCATAGTAAATTACAACAAAATTTGATACACAGATGAATGTAACAAACGGCCAGCAGTTCACATACATATATAGAATGAAAATCGTTACACAAAATCTGACAAATGAATTCAATTGAAGGAATTGTTTGATTTGTACAATTGAATCCAATGTTTCAACATCTAATTATCACCATTGCCGGCGTGGAACTCTCCCCTCTTATTTATGACCTCTGCTAGCAAGAATTGGGAGATGATTGCACGAATGTCGACGAGATTGTCAAGATCATATGCACTTTCGTCGAAGTCCACCCGCTGTCGCTAGGAGCAATGTTAAGTCATTAATTAGCATGTGTGTGTAATATAAATACATATATATAATCAGAAAATAATAATTATTGGAAGGACCTGACAAACCTCTGGATCATTGATCTTAGTATCCATGATTTCCTTCATATGGCGGCAAACGTAGAATCCACATACGTTGCCCTGTAGCTGCTGGTGGCACTGCAAAAATAGAATTACATACATCGGTATTGTCAATTCTAGAGGCATTATAACAAAGTATGATATAAGATTGTTGTGTTGTAGCGGGTACCGGAAATCGCGTGTTGTGTCGTAGTGTGTCACTGGATTTATCGTGCCTTCCTCCTTGGGCAACATAATCGGCAAACGCCCTACGTGAGTCAAAAAACTTAGCCTCGGCCGTGGCAAACAAAAGAAATATTACAATAGAGTTATGTATGGAGGAAATGAGTTTACCTATTAAGTACTTCTTGCACACGACTGAAGTCGTGGTTACTCCTAAGGAGGGAATCAAGGTATATTACCTTGCTCCACTTTGGTACAATCACAATCAAAATCCAGTGATGCCTAGTCATGTGTGTCACCATAGTGATTAATCCTAAGTTTATGCTGCATGTAAAGTACAAATGAAACATATGTGTGGCAACTAGTGAAGCACTTACCCTTGGTTGAAGGGTACCATGACGTACTCCTTGTCGGTGTGAGCAATCAATCCCCTCGTTATGTAACCTTGCACGAAGGATGCATCTGCGTTATAGATTGCTCGGAGACCAAGTGAGAGTCGAGGAAACCCACCGGTCGTCGCGATCGCCGGACTTCTTGAATCATGTATCTATACATAAAGAAAGAGTAATGATATTTATCTGTATAACGTGAATGTATTCATTGTACAGTACACTTACAGTGTCCAGCATCACAGAAGTGAGGCGTCGAGTTCGTCGAGATTGAATAGTAAGAATAAATCTTCGAATGTCACGACGATGTAGCCCGAGTCGTGGAGGAAATGTGTCTCCTTATATTTCAGAGTGAATGCACTCTGCCGGATTGGCTTCATGTTGGACTTTTCCATGTACCAGGCATGCAATGTATTGCAAATCAAACCAAGCTGGGATAATTGTGACTCGGGCACCAACGACACTCCTAGAGTAAACTTCCATGACACGGGACGCGGCTTAATTTTCTTCGCATGAGCCTTGGAGGCCTTGGAGCCTCGCTTATGATATGTTCTCGGTGGCGTCTGCAACAGACTTTACTGGATTTGGAGGTGGAGGTAGAGCCACCAGAGCTGATGTGCCAGGTCCAGGGCGACGTCCCTCTTGGGCCACTGGATGTGAAGATTGTGGCACGGACATGTCGAGGATGATGTTCCTCTTGGGCCACTGAATGAATGTGTGGACGGCATCCCCTAATGTCTTAATCTCTTCGTTTGGGGGCTTCTCAAGAGGAACGGTATTAAAAATATCATTAATCATGTCCACCTGGACCTTTATGAAACCGGTGTCTACTTGTACACCGTGCACCAGCGTCCCTGGCAGCAATGGATACACCATGCCACGCCCAGCGTCAACGGGAATAGAGCCAACAAGCCTGACTTTGAGGCTGCAAGGCATGGGCTCCTATATAACGATACAAAATGAGTTAAGGCGTCCACCAGAGAGATCTATGTACCATTCTAAAGAGGTATTTTACCTGAATATCATCAATAGGTAAGTAGGCGTCACTATGTTCAGAAATTGGTGTGGACGCGCAGCTACTGCGACGTTGAGGGGGACTGGGTACCGCAGTAGTAGGAGTGGGTTGCGATTGGTTGCGGACTTGTCTCAGTTCTTCCCGTAACGAATCTATCTCTCCTCGAAGTGAGGCAGTCTGCTCTTGAAGTGAGGCAGATAGTTGTTCCTCAAGTTAAGCACGAAGCTCCTGTTTTATTTGTTCGCTGTGGTACGCCTTGGATCTCTTCCTACTCCTATATGTCTCGGAGTAATATAGAAATCCGTGCCTCTAAGGTACATAAACCCCCATGCCTCGTGTGCGACCTGGGTGCTCCTTGTTTCCCAAGGCCTGTGATAGTAAATCTATCTCCCTATATTCTTCAAAGGAGCCACGAGGGGAACCTATGTCAGACCCGGATTTTTCAATCCGAATCTACTGTGTTTTACTGCACTAATCCCTGGATCAGTAGTTAGTGCACACAGGTACATAGCTGGATCATATCATACATCGCATAGTAATATTACAGAAATTGAAATACACCACATCGGGTGACAGTTTACAAAAGGCCGCTTTGGCCAAATATCATCTTTACAGTCATACAGCGGAAACAGTAGCAAAAGTAAGCCCAAATCCACAGGCAAGCGACTGGAAGGGTAATGTGTGCAATATATATTACCGGGATTCCGGAATATACATGCACACAAAGCCATATGGTCTACTTGTCCATGGCTAGCAAAACGAAGCCTACGTCCTAGTCTCCTTCGTTGGATCTTCCTTCAGTGGCAGGGGTGTCTTCGTAAGCATAGTGATCCTGCGATCCTGTTTCTGTATTGTGTCGCAAAAGCGAGCATGAGCACTCCGACCCCGTGCTCCGCGAGTCAACACACAGCATGCAATAGATAGTATGCAAGTCTTAACAAGGGAAGGTTCAGGTTATTTGGTTTTGCCAAAACTGCATTGAAATATTATAATAAAAATCCTATGACCTGGCAGATTTTTAAATGACTTAGTATGATGCCTAGAGCTAAATTTAATATTGACACAAATTCCATCCACCGTTACATGGAATCTGCACCATATAACATTCTTCAGTGTTATAGCCACTTACCGTACCACTGGGACGACACCCAGGAAAACTCAAATTGGGGCGATCCTTTGCCCTACCAGTTCCCATTCCCATTTTCAAACATTTTTAAACAGAACTATATCTAGTTAAGCTCCCATGACCGCCCTTGACCGCGGGCACGGCTATTCGAATAGTTTTGACTCTGCAGAGTTTGTACACTTTCACCACAAGAGACAATCAACTCAGTGCCCCACACGATTCCATAGAAGTGTGGTTGAGCAGACCATCACAGTGACTTTTCAAAGTATCTAGTCCCTTTTCTCATCTCACTTTATGGGCTTCTCCCACTTGCGGTGGGTCCCATCTATGCGCGGGATGTTCCCCACAGCCACTAACGCAGCCGGGCTCCCCTCCCCGCAACGTTAGGACAGCTGGGCAAACTTCACCCTCCACTGGTGTCCCTTCAGGCCCCCTTGCCATAGCTTAACACTTCTATCCTCTACCGGTGAGATGAGTCCGGGGTTTCGATAAGTCTACTTAGCCAAGTTGTATTTTACAGACTTGTGGTTGTACTGTTTTACATGGGTTGACAAGACAAGATTCGGTCCTTAGTGGTATCTGGGCGGTTCTACCACAAACCACACTCTCGTGCACACCTGCACCATACCCCCGAACCATCCGCCCAGATAATTAAGCAATTCGAGGTTTTTGGGAATATAAAATAACTATATCCAACATACACCAGTCATTACCACCATGACTGCCCAACTAATTTTTCTCAGGATTAAAAGTGATGCTTGGGCGCTTTCGCGCCCATGAGACTCTAAACAATGCTAAGCATGGCATATAATTACAGACTTACTTTCGAAAGGTTACTAATATAAATTTTTGCTAGGGCGACAAGGTTCACACATTCAATATTCCAAATGAAGGATAATATTATTCAATGTAAACAGTAGGCATATAACTAGGAGATTAAACTAAACATGTATTTGCATATAAAGTAACAGCATGCAGTTTGATAATTTAAACCAAAGTAATTTGCAGAAAATGTAGGTTCGAAATGATCAAAGTATTGACTCGCCTTGGTCACAGGGGGTGTTTTCTGGATCGTCTGAAGCTTCTAGTGCTGTGGCCTCTGCCTCCTCCTCTTGAGCCTCGTAAGCTATTTTTAACGTGCGCGAAAATTTGGATAAAAAGGAAAAAGGCAATCAACAAACCAGCAAACATTTACCAAAAGACCCAAATAACTTCAATACCAAATTCTAGTTTCATTTGTTTTGGTGCTATAGTAATCTCATTTTGAATAGCTAAGTTTGATCATAATTATTTTAATATGCTGCATTTGTAATTAGATTTGGATGTCATGACCTATATTATTGATAATATCTTACAGCCTATCTTGTTAATGTTTGATTTCTATACCCTTCAATTTATGGGGCATTATTTCATGTGACATTCTCCTCTAGTCACACTATTACTAAATCCTCTCTTTTGACAAGAAGCTTGAATAACTACTCATGTTAAATATATATCCAAGTGCTATCTTCTAACATATGATATATACATCTACACTCTGGAGTCCCAAATAACCTTAATTGTAATTGCAGGGATTAATACACAAGGTTAATATACAAAATGCTTGCTATTACATGTGCCATTTAAATTTCATTCAATCATTCATTTTATTTGCTAAAGGTTTTAAACAAACTTATTTATTGCACAAGCTCATATGTGTACACAGGGACACTCACAGTCGGCTGGTTTCATTGCTACACAGTAATAATACCAAAAAAAATTAAACCCAAAAACCCACACCCGGCGCGGCGGTGAGGGATCGAACGCACGCTGCCAGGGTGTGTCTTAGCGCCGACGCCGCTAGCCAGGAGAGCATCTCCATCGTTGCTTACATGTATAGAGGGTTATTACCTTTTGAGGTATGTGCTAGCAGAGGCCGGGACGGAGGAGTTCGGGACCGAGGGTGGGCGGCGGTGCGGTCGACGGCGGGTTGCCGGAGGGTTGAGGGTGACGGCAGAAATGGGATGTCCTGACGCCGGGGATCCCAATGGTGGAGTCGGCGGCGGGCGGGGATCGCCGGAGTAGGGTCGGCGGCGTGCGGCGGCGGCGGTCCAGGAGGAAGGTCGTTGCCGGCGAGCTACAGGGCCGGAGAGGCTCGGCCAAGGGTGGGATCAGCTTCGGTGGGGTCCCAGGAAGGTGTGGGAGGGAGTAAT
This sequence comes from Dendrocalamus latiflorus, assembly GCA_017311315.1. Lineage (NCBI taxonomy): Eukaryota > Viridiplantae > Streptophyta > Magnoliopsida > Poales > Poaceae > Dendrocalamus > Dendrocalamus latiflorus. The sequence continues at coordinate 12,329,421 of CM029611.1, read as the reverse complement.
TGGACGGGGGTGGCGGGATACGGCGGCGAGCCCGCTCGCCGGAGTTTGGGAAGAAGAGGGGTGCGGCGGCGATTTTGGGGGTGAAATCCCGATTCCTTTCTTCTGGACGAAGCAGGCGAGAAGGGGAGTCCGTAGAGGCCCTCGGTGGCTCTTATAGGCGCGCTAGGAGGGCTGCCCTCGGGAGCTTGCCCGCGCGGCTGCATCGGGGAGCGCCGAGATCGATGATGGCAGGGCAGAGAAGTCTTGCGGGGTGGACTTGGCATCATGCCACTGCACTGCGACTGCTGGTGGCAGGGAGCTCGATCCATCCGCCTGGAGAGACGGCTCAGACAGCGCGGGGAGAAAAAGAGAGCCGGCGGCAGTGCGGTGAAGAAAAAGAGAGCGGCGCGGCTCGGCGAACCAATGGGGAGAGGCGACGTTGCCATCGTTTCCGAGGTGAGGCGGAGGAAAGGAGGTGCGGAGGAAGGGGCAACGTGGAAACTGCTTGGCCGCGCAACGGAAAGAGAAGGGAGGAAGAAGAGAAACAGCGCTGGCGCTCGTTCGGGCAGGATGCGTAGATGGCGGCCGCGCTGAGAGAAAGGGGCGAGCGGGGAGCTGGGCTGGGCTGAGTGGCCTGGTCTGGCTCCCATCCTTTATATATATATATATATATATATATATATATATATATATATATATATATATATATATTCTTGTTTATTTTGCTTTTGCATTTGACTATGTAGGTGTACTTACCTTTATTTATTTTCTGGTTTATATATGTACATATATCAACTTTATTTATTGCTTACATTTACATATATGTCTATTTATTTACTCTTTCACCTAGTTTACATGTATTTATAAATATTGTTATTCATATGTGGACCCATTTCATTTTATTTGCCACCTTGCCACTCATAATCCTATATTTGTGGATGACATTTTATGCTTAATTAAAATTCTCTTCTTATATTTCACGGATCATCTTTTTAGATTCTTAATTTAGATTTTTAAATCTCTATTATTCAACACATATGTTTCTTTTTGGATCCTTTTAACTCTTAAATCCTTTTACCCAATTTTAGGAAAACATTCTAACTCCAAATGCAAATGGAACTACATTGAAAAATTAATTCAAAAGCTTTACATATTCCTGATTTAAATTTCAGGATGTTACAAACCTACCCCCCTTAAAAAGAATCTCGACCCCGAGATTCAGCCTGGCTAGTAAACAGGTCGGGATAATCTTTTCGCAGTTGATCTTCACGTTCCCAGGTGGCTTCCTTCTTGGAGTGATGGCTCCATTGCACTCTGCACATGCGGATGGTTTGAGTTCGCGTTCTCTTTTCTACAGTATCCAAGATCCTGATTGGACGCTCCTTGTAGGTTAGATCTTCCTCAATTTCGATTGCTTCCATTGGAGCTTGATCCTCTGGCACTCGTAGGCACTTCTTGAGTTGGGACACGTGGAAGACATCATGTATGTCAGATAGATTGGGAGGTAGTCCCAGCTGATAGGCAACCTCTCCTTTCTTGGCCACTATTGGAAACGGTCCAACATATCGTGGAGTAAGTTTGCCTTTAACCTTGAAGCGCTTGACTCCTCGCAACGGTGATACCTTCAGATAGACATGATCTCCAACTTCAAAGCTTAGTGGTCTTCTTCTCTTGTCCGCATAGCTCTTTTGCCTGGACTGGGCTGCTAGCAATCTATCTCTGATTATGCGAACCTTTTCTTCAGCCTGTTTTAGCGTATCTGGGCCAAAGATATAGCCTTCTCCTACTTCCGACCAGTGAAGCGGTGTTCGGCACTTTCTTCCATACAATGCTTCAAATGGGGACATTTGAAGACTGGTTTGATAGCTATTATTGTAAGCAAACTCAGCATAGGGCAGGCATCTGTCCCATTCTTTGGAGCAATCCAAAGCGCAAGCTCGGAGCATGTCTTCCAATATTTGATTTACCCTCTCTGTTTGCCCATCTGTCTGAGGGTGGTAGGCAGTGCTGAAATCCAAATGGGTGCCAAGGGCTTCATGTAAGCTAGCCCGGAAGTGCGAGGTAAATTGAGAACCTCGATCTGAGACTATCCGCTTTGGTACTCCGTGTAAACACACGATGCGGGACATGTACAGCTCTGCTAGCTTATCTCCTTTGTATGTGGTCTTGACAGGGATAAAATGCGCAACCTTGGTCAACCTGTCAACTACTACCCATATAGAATCATACCCTGATTTTGTTCGGGGAAATCCAGTAATAAAATCCATTCCGACTTCTTCCCATTTCCATTGGGGTACTTGCAATGGTTGTAACAACCCTGCGGGCCTCTGATGTTCTGCCTTCACTCGCTGACACACATCACAGCGTGCTACATGCTCAGCGATGTCTCTTTTCATGCGAGGCCACCAGCAGAATTGTTTCATGCCGTGGTACATCTTGGTACTTCCAGGGTGGAGAGAGTACGGAGAACTATGAGCTTCTCTCAGTATCAGGTCCTTAAGATCCTTTTGATGGGGCACCACGATGCGTGTCCCATACCGCAGAGCACCTTCATCATCAATTGTCATTTTGGGAGCCTTCCCTGCTTCCATCAGTCTTTTTATTCTCAAAATGGTTGGATCCTCTTGTTGCGCAGTCATAATCATCTCTTCTATGCTTGATTTGATTTCCATGGCCGCCAAAGTGCCTTGATCCAAAATCTCCAAATTGAGCGCCAATATCTCTTTGTACAACTCTGGTTGCTGCTCCATAACCATAAGGTTGTTGCAATATGCCTTACGACTCAAGGCGTCAGCTACCACATTAGCCTTGCCCGGGTGGTAGTGAACACTTAAGTCGTAATCCTTGATTAGCTCCAGCCATCTTCTCTGCCTCAGGTTTAGGTGAGACTGCGTGAAGAAGTACTTGAGGCTCTTGTGATCAGTGTATATGTCACAATGATTTCCGATCAGATAATGTCTCCAAATTTTCAATGCATGTATCACGGAAGCCAGTTCCAAATCATGGGTTGGGTAATTGACTTCATGAGGGCGAAGCTGCCTGGACGCATAAGCTACCACTTTGCCTCCTTGCATAAGCACAGATCCAAGGCCTTGATGTGAAGCATCACAATATATCTCAAAGTCCTTGCGGACATCTGGCAGGACTAACACAGGGGTGGAGGTTAACCTTTTCTGTAGTTCTTGAAAGCTTTTCTCACAAGCCTTGGTCCACTCAAATTTTTGCTCTTTCTTGAGTAGCTGGGTCAAGGGCCTGGCAATTCGAGAGAATCCCTCTATGAATCTTCGGTAGTATCCAGCCAATCCGAGGAAACTGCGCACTTCCGTGACGCTGGTGGGCTGTTGCCATTCCATTACAGCGGCAATCTTAGATGGGTCAACTGATACTCCCTCAGCGGATACTACATGGCCTAGAAAGCTGATATCCGACAACCAAAACTCGCACTTGCTGAACTTGGCATAAAGCTGGTGCTCCTTCAACTTCTCTAATACTAAGCGCAAATGTTCAGCATGCTCTTCTGCGGTCTTGGAGTAGATGAGAATATCGTCAATGAATACCACCACAAACTTATCTAGGTATTCCATGAAGACCTTATTCATAAGATTCATGAAGTAGGCTGGGGCATTTGTCAATCCAAAAGACATGACTGTAAATTCATACAGCCCATATCTAGTGGTGAAAGCAGTCTTTGGAATATCTTCGGGCCTGATCTTCAACTGATGGTAACCTGACCTCAAGTCAATTTTGGAGAATACAGTGGCTCCTCCAAGCTGGTCAAATAGATCATCAATTCTGGGCAGAGGGTACTTGTTTTTTATGGTCACTTCATTTAAGGCCCGATAATCTACACACATGCGGGCTGTACCATCCTTCTTTTTCACAAAGATTACCGGAGATCCCCAAGGTGAGGAACTCGGCCTAATAAATCCCTTGCCTTGCAGCTCATATAGTTGTTTCTTTAACTCTTCTAACTCATCCACAGTCATTCGGTAGGGCCTCTTAGAGATGGGGGCAGCACCGGGCTTTAGGTTGATGACAAATTCCAAATCTCTGTCGGGTGGCATGCCCGGAAGTTCTTCAGGAAATACTTCGGGGTAATCTTGTACCACTATCATTCCTTCCAACGGTACATCTTCACAATAATAGATTGCCCTACCCCATCGGTACGGGCGGTCCACCTTCACTTCTATTGTTAACCTCGGACATTTGGTTAGCTTGACTTTCCTAGTGGCACAACTTATGATCCCTTCATATTTCGCGAGCCAATCCATCCCTAGTATGATGTCTAGGGTCTGGGAAGGCAAAACTATTAAATCTGCTAGGAAGTCCCATCCTTCCATGGTAATCACTACCCCAGGGCAGACTAAGGTAGCAGTAATTGGACCAGCTGGTGAACTAAGCACCAATGGTTTCTTTAAAGGATAGGCAGGTAACCCCAATTTATCAGCATACCCTTTTGATATAAATGAATGAGAAGCCCCTGAATCGAATAGTACTTGTGCAGGTATAGACTTGACAGAGAACGTACCCATGAGGACTCCCACAGCTTGCTGGGCTTCTTCTGCAGTGATGTGGTTGACCCGACCACGGTTTGGTACGGCTGAATTTCTACTGGCCTGAGAGCTCTGTTGTCCTCTGCTAGGGGCTGGTGCTTGACCGCGGGCTGGAACATTCTGCTTGTTGGGGCATTTATTGGCAAAGTGTCCCTTTTCCCCGCAGCTAAAACAATTAAGATTAGCCGCGGGATTGTACTGGCCTCCTGTACGCGGAAATTGGGATACACTCCCGCCCGGCCGGGAAACTGACGCGGAAGCACCGGATGGGTTGAACCTTGAGAAGGAAGGGTTGTTGAAGAACTTCTGGATAAACCTTCCTTGGGGACGCTGTACTGGCAATTTTCGCTTACGGCTGGCCTCCAAGCTCTTCCTTTCATTTTCCAGAACTAGGGCCTTGTTTACCAGCTGATGGAAGCTAGCAAAGTCTTGAACTATCAACTGCACCCTTAGTTCCTTACTCATGCCTTCAAAGAATCTATCAATCTTTTCTTCTTCATCTTCCACGTCCTTTGGAGCATATCGGGCCAACTGGGTGAACTTGGTAAGGTATTCATTTACTGACATACTCCCTTGCTTTAGAGTACGAAACTCATTTTTCTTCATTCTCATCACCCCTGCCGGGATGAAATTTGCCTTAAAAGTGGTCTTGAATTCTGACCAAGGGATAGCTTCGGCATTGCTCTCAGTGGTGGCATCCTCTTGGCCTCTAGCAGCCAAATAATTCTCCCACCAAGCCGCTGCAGCACCCTGCAGCTGGTGTGCAGCGAACAGAACTTTATCCTCCTCTGCACATTTAATTAATTGCAGTTTTCTCTCAATATCCCGAAGCCAGTCTTCAGCTTCAAGTGGTTCTTCTGCTGCTGTAAATGTTATTGGCCTTGTCCTTTGGAAATCTCCTAAGTCAGCTTTGTGCCCTCCTTGGCTTCCTTGCTGCCCCGCATATATGGCTTGTAAAAGCTGGGTTTGCTGTGCCATAACTTGGGCCATTGTAGGGTGTTCCGGAGGATTTGGAAGGTCGTCATTATCGTGATCCTGGTTTCTGCCCTGGTCTTCAGGCAAAACCCCGTGTGCTGAGTCTATCTCGGCTTGGTGAGTATTGGCCTGGGCCCTGGTGGTCCTTCGACTGGCCATCTGCAGTTATAATTCCGTAATTTATTACTAATACTAGGCAACTAAAAGAGGAATACCACTCCATACGAAAAGACCAATAAAAGCAAAATACGAGGTAATTCACAACATAAAACATGCATTAAACATACATTACCACATAGCCAGCATTTTTAAAGTTCTAGACCAAGCTGGACTTACAAATCACACCACATAACACACATAGAGTTCATAATTATACATCACCAGACTAAGAAACTAGCAAAAGTAATACTACCGCAACTGAGGAAACCTGCAACTACCGCTGCTGCCCACACACTACAAGTGTCCTACTCCTCCATAGGTCCAACGCTGGGGCTGGAGGGACTATCGCCCGGCGACTCGGAACGGGAGCGACTGCCACTGAACTCGGAGGGGTCAGTGTCGGAGCGGGAGCGAGAACGGCTACGGCTGCGGCCACGGCGGGCCTCTCCACGGTGCAGTGCGGACTGCGGCCCCGGGGGACGTACGCTCTTACGAGCGGTAAGTCTGGTGCGTAGTCCCCCCGAGCGTGGCGGAGATGGTGCGGGGGCCGTAGCTGGTGTAGGAGTCTGCTGGGCACGTGCAGTAGCCGCCTCTGCCTTGGCCTTCGCCAAGGCCGCCTCGCACGCGGCAAGACGCTCATGTAGGGACTCCGCCTCACTGTGGGTAGCGTGCAGGCGCTCACGCAGTGCCGTGATCTCCTCCTGAGCCCTGACGTGGATCGTCCCCAGAGCCCGGGTGAGGTCCACCTGGTGTGTCAGCCTCGGGTCGTCCTCCATATCGGGAATGAGGATCTCGTCGAAGCGGTCGCCCTCTCGGCGCAGCAGGTAGTAGCAAAAGGGAGTCCTCCGAAGCGCGAGTCCCTGAAGATCGCAGAGGCGGGCCACAGCCAAACGGGCTGCGTCCTGGAGTGCTGCGGCAGTGGTGCCCCTCCTATGGATAGCCGGGAAAACGTGAGGAGGGTCCCTCTCGTCCTTGGCGTCGATGTAGACCTCCATAAGCCAAGACTCGTCTGCTCCAACTCTAGTCCTCTTGCCCCTGTAAATGGGCGGCTTCTTGTAGCCCAGGTAGTGGAGAAGTCTGCGAAGCAGGCTCGCAAACTCTCCCTCCCTCACGCCATGGGCTAAAAAGTCCCAGTGCCCCTCGGCGGCGGCTCCTGCCATCTGCAGGTTACAATACTTACGTTAGTAACTTTTAAAAATAATCAACTGAAAAGTAGACTAGAACAGATCTAAGAATGATACGAACAGCAATAATACTTTATATTTTTGGAAGTTCCTTTTTTTTGTAGAGGTTTAAAAATTAAATCCCTAAGACCCTTCTAACGACCATTCTAAGGCTTTTACCCTACAGTCGTATGCTCTGATACCAGCGCTGTCAGACCCGGATTTTTCAATCCGAATCTACTGTGTTTTACTGCACTAATCCCTGGATCAGTAGTTAGTGCACACAGGTACATAGCTGGATCATATCATACATCGCATAGTAATATTACAGAAATTGAAATACACCACATCGGGTGACAGTTTACAAAAGGCCGCTTTGGCCAAATATCATCTTTACAGTCATACAGCGGAAACAGTAGCAAAAGTAAGCCCAAATCCACAGGCAAGCGACTGGAAGGGTAATGTGTGCAATATATATTACCGGGATTCCGGAATATACATGCACACAAAGCCATATGGTCTACTTGTCCATGGCTAGCAAAACGAAGCCTACGTCCTAGTCTCCTTCGTTGGATCTTCCTTCAGTGGCAGGGGTGTCTTCGTAAGCATAGTGATCCTGCGATCCTGTTTCTGTATTGTGTCGCAAAAGCGAGCATGAGCACTCCAACCCCGTGCTCCGCGAGTCAACACACAGCATGCAATAGATAGTATGCAAGTCTTAACAAGGGAAGGTTCAGGTTATTTGGTTTTGCCAAAACTGCATTGAAATATTATAATAAAAATCCTATGACCTGGCAGATTTTTAAATGACTTAGTATGATGCCTAGAGCTAAATTTAATATTGACACAAATTCCATCCACCGTTACATGGAATCTGCACCATATAACATTCTTCAGTGTTATAGCCACTTACCGTACCACTGGGACGACACCCAGGAAAACTCAAATTGGGGCGATCCTTTGCCCTACCAGTTCCCATTCCCATTTTCAAACATTTTTAAACAGAACTATATCTAGTTAAGCTCCCATGACCGCCCTTGACCGCGGGCACGGCTATTCGAATAGTTTTGACTCTGCAGAGTTTGTACACTTTCACCACAAGAGACAATCAACTCAGTGCCCCACACGATTCCATAGAAGTGTGGTTGAGCAGACCATCACAGTGACTTTTCAAAGTATCTAGTCCCTTTTCTCATCTCACTTTATGGGCTTCTCCCACTTGCGGTGGGTCCCATCTATGCGCGGGATGTTCCCCACAGCCACTAACGCAGCCGGGCTCCCCTCCCCGCAACGTTAGGACAGCTGGGCAAACTTCACCCTCCACTGGTGTCCCTTCAGGCCCCCTTGCCATAGCTTAACACTTCTATCCTCTACCGGTGAGATGAGTCCGGGGTTTCGATAAGTCTACTTAGCCAAGTTGTATTTTACAGACTTGTGGTTGTACTGTTTTACATGGGTTGACAAGACAAGATTCGGTCCTTAGTGGTATCTGGGCGGTTCTACCACAAACCACACTCTCGTGCACACCTGCACCATACCCCCGAACCATCCGCCCAGATAATTAAGCAATTCGAGGTTTTTGGGAATATAAAATAACTATATCCAACATACACCAGTCATTACCACCATGACTGCCCAACTAATTTTTCTCAGGATTAAAAGTGATGCTTGGGCGCTTTCGCGCCCATGAGACTCTAAACAATGCTAAGCATGGCATATAATTACAGACTTACTTTCGAAAGGTTACTAATATAAATTTTTGCTAGGGCGACAAGGTTCACACATTCAATATTCCAAATGAAGGATAATATTATTCAATGTAAACAGTAGGCATATAACTAGGAGATTAAACTAAACATGTATTTGCATATAAAGTAACAGCATGCAGTTTGATAATTTAAACCAAAGTAATTTGCAGAAAATGTAGGTTCGAAATGATCAAAGTATTGACTCGCCTTGGTCACAGGGGGTGTTTTCTGGATCGTCTGAAGCTTCTAGTGCTGTGGCCTCTGCCTCCTCCTCTTGAGCCTCGTAAGCTATTTTTAACGTGCGCGAAAATTTGGATAAAAAGGAAAAAGGCAATCAACAAACCAGCAAACATTTACCAAAAGACCCAAATAACTTCAATACCAAATTCTAGTTTCATTTGTTTTGGTGCTATAGTAATCTCATTTTGAATAGCTAAGTTTGATCATAATCATTTTAATATGCTGCATTTGTAATTAGATTTGGATGTCATGACCTATATTATTGATAATATCTTACAGCCTATCTTGTTAATGTTTGATTTCTATACCCTTCAATTTATGGGGCATTATTTCATGTGACATTCTCCTCTAGTCACACTATTACTAAATCCTCTCTTTTGACAAGAAGCTTGAATAACTACTCATGTTAAATATATATCCAAGTGCTATCTTCTAACATATGATATATACATCTACACTCTGGAGTCCCAAATAACCTTAATTGTAATTGCAGGGATTAATACACAAGGTTAATATACAAAATGCTTGCTATTACATGTGCCATTTAAATTTCATTCAATCATTCATTTTATTTGCTAAAGGTTTTAAACAAACTTATTTATTGCACAAGCTCATATGTGTACACAGGGACACTCACAGTCGGCTGGTTTCATTGCTACACAGTAATAATACCAAAAAAAATTAAACCCAAAAACCCACACCCGGCGCGGCGGTGAGGGATCGAACGCACGCTGCCAGGGTGTGTCTTAGCGCCGACGCCGCTAGCCAGGAGAGCATCTCCATCGTTGCTTACATGTATAGAGGGTTATTACCTTTTGAGGTATGTGCTAGCAGAGGCCGGGACGGAGGAGTTCGGGACCGAGGGTGGGCGGCGGTGCGGTCGACGGCGGGTTGCCGGAGGGTTGAGGGTGACGGCAGAAATGGGATGTCCTGACGCCGGGGATCCCAATGGTGGAGTCGGCGGCGGGCGGGGATCGCCGGAGTAGGGTCGGCGGCGTGCGGCGGCGGCGGTCCAGGAGGAAGGTCGTTGCCGGCGAGCTACAGGGCCGGAGAGGCTCGGCCAAGGGTGGGATCAGCTTCGGTGGGGTCCCAGGAAGGTGTGGGAGGGAGTAATTGGACGGGGGTGGCGGGATACGGCGGCGAGCCCGCTCGCCGGAGTTTGGGAAGAAGAGGGGTGCGGCGGCGATTTTGGGGGTGAAATCCCGATTCCTTTCTTCTGGACGGAGCAGGCGAGAAGGGGAGTCCGTAGAGGCCCTCGGTGGCTCTTATAGGCGCGCTAGGAGGGCTGCCCTCGGGAGCTTGCCCGCGCGGCTGCATCGGGGAGCGCCGAGATCGATGATGGCAGGGCAGAGAAGTCTTGCGGGGTGGACTTGGCATCATGCCACTGCACTGCGACTGCTGGTGGCAGGGAGCTCGATCCATCCGCCTGGAGAGACGGCTCAGACAGCGCGGGGAGAAAAAGAGAGCCGGCGGCAGTGCGGTGAAGAAAAAGAGAGCGGCGCGGCTCGGCGAACCAATGGGGAGAGGCGACGTTGCCATCGTTTCCGAGGTGAGGCGGAGGAAAGGAGGTGCGGAGGAAGGGGTGACGTGGAAACTGCTTGGCCGCGCAACGGAAAGAGAAGGGAGGAAGAAGAGAAACAGCGCTGGCGCTCGTTCGGGCAGGATGCGTAGATGGCGGCCGCGCTGAGAGAAAGGGGCGAGCGGGGAGCTGGGCTGGGCTGAGTGGCCTGGTCTGGCTCCCATCCTTTATATATATATATATATATATATATATATATATATATATATATATATATATATATATATATATATATATATATATATATATATATATATATATATTCTTGTTTATTTTGCTTTTGCATTTGACTATGTAGGTGTACTTACCTTTATTTATTTTCTGGTTTATATATGTACATATATCAACTTTATTTATTGCTTACATTTACATATATGTCTATTTATTTACTCTTTCACCTAGTTTACATGTATTTATAAATATTGTTATTCATATGTGGACCCATTTCATTTTATTTGCCACCTTGCCACTCATAATCCTATTTTTGTGGATGACATTTTATGCTTAATTAAAATTCTCTTCTTATATTTCACGGATCATCTTTTCAGATTCTTAATTTAGATTTTTAAATCTCTATTATTCAACACATATGTTTCTTTTTGGATCCTTTTAACTCTTAAATCCTTTTACCCAATTTTAGGAAAACATTCTAACTCCAAATGCAAATGGAACTACATTGAAAAATTAATTCAAAAGCTTTACATATTCCTGATTTAAATTTCGGGATGTTACAACCTAGCTAGTGGATGAACTCACGCGTGACTAGTACCGGTGGAAAGGTTGATGAGAAGTTATTAATAAGGGCCGAGCCGTGGGAGGAACTGGTGCCAGCCATTCGATGTGGAGAGAATGGACAGGTGAGATCGAAATCCTGGGTATACGCCAATTATTGGTAACATTTGCTTATCACAGACGGTTATTTACACGAACCGTCTGTGATGCATACTATCACAGACGGTTAGTGTTAATAACCGTCTGTGATTGTGCTTATCACAGACGGTTCATTAATAGAACCGTCTGTGATAGACCTTCACAGACGCAAGCACAGCAACACATTCAGATCATCAAATTGATTGTCCTCATCCACAACATTCTCCACTCCGACAATCCTTCTTTTTCCCGCAAAATTCAAGGCAATTTTATTACAAAAGTGCAAAAAAAGACATTTCCAGATTCTTCGGTGAGCAGCCGACATAGCCGACTTCTTCGCTGAGTGACTATCCATCTGCTTCTTCCCACTTCTTTTCTTCATCTCTGGTCTCTGGATCACGTACGCCAATAGCGATGATTCAGCTAACTGAATCATCGTTACTGGCGTACGTGATCCAGAGACCAGAGATGAAGAAAAGAAGTGGGAAGAAGCAGATGGATAGTCGCTCAGCGAAGAAGTCGGCTGCTCACCGAAGAATCTGGGAATGTCTTTTTTTTGCACTTTTGTAATAAAATTGCCTTGAATTTTACAGGAAAAAGAAGGATTGTCGGAGTGGACACCACACTCGGCAGTAGTCGGCATCGTCGAGGAACATGCAAATACAGAGGCAAGCACGACAACACATATAGATCTATTACAGGATAACAAGCTAGTGAACTCTTCATGGAACGACGGTGCGGGTGAACAAGACACACTTACCACACTTACAGTTATATATGCTCACAGTGGATGAACTCACGCGTGACTAGTACCGGTGGAAAGGTAGATTGGGTGTTATTTATAAGGGCCGAGCAGAGGGAGGAACTGCTGCCTGTCATTCGATGTGGAGAGAATGGACGGGTGAGATCGAAATCCTTGGTATACGCCAATTATTGGTGACACGTGATTATCACACGCCAATTATTGGTGATATGTGATTATCACATACGGTTATTAACGCGAACCGTGTGTGATAATAAATATCACAGACGGTTCTTAATACGAGCCGTCTGTGATGTTTCAGTTATCACAGACGGTTCGTATTACTAACCGTCTGTGAAAGTTCAGAGACGGTTATTAATACGAACCGTCTGTGTTGTCCAGATTATCACAGACGGTTCATATTAAGAACTGTCTGTGAAAGTTCACAGACGGTTCTTAATACGAACCGTCTGTGATTTCTTAATTATCACAGACGGTTAGTGTTAATAACCGTCTGTGAAAATATCACAGACGGTTGCGAGTATAAACCGTCTGTAAAAGTTTAATCACAGACGGTTTCGTATAAACCATCTGTCATAAGCTTTATCTCAGAACGCTTCGTGTTTCGATCGTCTAATTAATGTCTCTCGATCGTTATACGAAGCGTCTATATCATTAATGTTTGGGTATACGAATCGTCTGTGCTAAAGGTTAAATATGTGCGCCTAATCCAGGTCTCTTCTACGTACGTACAATATGGCTTCTACTATTCTTGTGATCATCTCCTTCCTCTCATCTGTTCATCAAGAATTGTTCGGCCGGAACCTTACACAGGCGGCCAGCAATTTGCATCTAGAGCAGCTTCTCTGCGCACACCCTGCTCTCCTTCCCCGACTTTCTTGCATCCGTCAGCTCGACCTGATCATCCGCCGTCGACGGAGGCGTCTCACTGCCGCTCAAGAAAGGGAAACAGCTCTTACCTTGGTTCTTCTCCACAATGTGCGCAAAGCGGAAGAAGCTCTACACGCATTGGAGAGACTGATGGATAGCCTTGCCGATCAAGCTGAAACGGCAGATTCTGAGGAATCTTTTCATGCTATCCTCTACGACATTATGGGCTATGCTACTGATTATTTGCCCAGGCTGGAGGAGAAAGTGCTGAGGACAAGCACAATCTTAACGGCGTTCGAGAAGTCAGTGGCTGATCCTCCAAGTCCCAAAGTCGAAGAAGAAGCGTACGAAGCCCAAAAGATTACAATCTGGGAAACTCTTTACCTGTGTGACTTTTGTAATAAATTTGCCTCTAATTGAAATTAATAAATTTGCCTTTAATTTGTGATCTCTTATCTCAATAGTTCTATAGTTAAGTTATTAGAAGCAATGTGTACTTATATATTAACCTCTGATCATGAACAGAATATGACAGACAAAGGGATATCACAGACGGTTCTTGTCAAAAACCGTCTGTGAAGATTCACAGACAGTTCTTAAGAAGAACCGTCTGTGATAGTCTACACAACACAGACGGTTTTTAATAAAAAATCGTCTGTGATAATTCCAGATTATCACAGACGGTTTTTAATAAAAAACCGTCTGTGATACGAAAGTATCACAAACGGTTCATCGGTAAGGACCGTCTGTGATACTCAACCACTAACACAAACGGTGTCCAAATTAAAATCGTCTGTGTTAGTGTCAATCACAGATGGTTTGAACAGACGGTTTTGTCAAACCGTCTGTGATGTAGCCGTCTAGTATAGCCTCTTTTGTAGTAGTGGAAGTTTTCCAGAGAAATATCGTTTGTGCTGCGTTTGCATGCATTTGTATAGTTTGTAAGATACCCACACCTAGAGCTGGGACTTGGGCCGGGCTTTTTTGGGCCAGCCCGAAGCACGGCCGGCATGGCACGGCCCAGGCACGGCCCGGCCCGACACGTGGCGGGCCGTGCCGGCACGGCACGAACGGTGGGCCGGGCCGGGCCTGGAAAACCAGCACGGTGGGCGGCACGGCACGGCACGGCAGATCGTGCCGTGCTTGGGCCGGCACGGCACGGGGCGGCACGGCGGGCACGACGGGCACGGGCGGCACGGCGGGCACGCCGGCGCCAGCGGCCGGGCCGCCTCGGCCTCTACCTCGCCTCCCCCAGTCCCCCCTCCCGTCGACATCAATCACCGTCATCCCAGATTCCCCACAAGGTCATCCCAGATTCCCCACAAGGCCACAACCACAACCCATCACACATCACAAAGCAGAGGGGAAGGAGGTGTACCGGTCACCAGAGCTCGGACAGTCGGACGAATGGACGATGGCCGCAGGAGGAGGAGCGGTGTGGCCGCAGCGGCTCCGGCGCGAAGACGCCCGGCGACGGCGGCTCAGTCGTCGGGCCATCGATGACGAACTCGTCGTCGGCGCTCCAGTCGACGCCCGGCCATCCGCCGCTAGTAGGCTCACTGTCGGAGTAGTCAAGGTCGCGGTCGCCGTCGCTCGGAGAAACTGTAGGCCGGGGGAGGCGGGGGAGGAGGGAGGCGGAGGAGGAGGGGGGCGGCCGGGCGAGGAGGAGCGGCGGGGAGATCTGGGGAGGAGCCGAGGAGGGGAAGGAGGGGGCGGCGGGCGAGGAGGGGGCGGCTGGGAGGCGGCGGTGGGGGAGATCTGGGGAGGAGGGGCGGCGGGGGAGGAGGGGAAGGAGGGGGCGGCGGGGAGGCGGCGGTGGGGGAGATCTGGGGAAGGAGGGGGCGGCGGCGGGGAGCGGGCGGCAGGGCGAGGAGGGGGCAGCCGAGGAGATCTGGGGAGGAGGGGCGGCGGGGTGGAGGAGGCGGTCGGGCGAGGAAGGGGCGGCGGGAGAGATTTGGGGAGGAGGGGCGGCAGGGAGATCGGGGGGAGAAGGGGCCGAGGGAGGCGCCAGAGATTGGGGGAGAAATGAGTTTTGGGCGGCGACGTTGGATTTCAGGGTTAGGGTTTTAGATATGTTTGCGATTTAGTCCTTCAGTTTTTCTGAAATCTACGAATAGCTTTTTATCTATTTCGATTTCTTCTGTTTTAGCCCTTGTAAATTCTAATTTCATCGCGAAAAGATCCTATACATCCGCTGTGACATGTACATCTGTATGGAGCAATCCTTAGAATGCCAAATTTGAAGATTGAGTTAGGTTTTGGAGATGTGAATGTGTGATGTGTATATATACGAGATGAGGAGAAAGATGAAGATTGTTAGATCTTAATATAATGAATGAAAAAAGTGACTGAGATATGCTGTGATTTAGACCAAGTTCATTTTTGCACTAACATATATTATAATTTGACAATATAGCTCACCCCTATTGTGATTTTATTTTATGTAAGTAAATTACTACTACATGCGCTTCTAATTCTAACATAGCTCCCTTCACCAACTATCTTTTTAATTCTAGCATTTGATGAGATAACCACCCCACGTATGTTATAATTAACCATTATGTAAACAGAGATAGACTGTTATTGATGTGTGTATTCCAAGTAGTTACTAAATGTTCTAGAAACTATTTAAAATTGATTTATTAACTATAGTAAGCTGCACTCATGACTCTCCTTGAGCTTTTCTATTTGACTAATTGGACAGCCCTATGCTAGATTGTTGGGCGATGAGCTAGATGTCCACGTACGCCACAGTCCAATTTACACCAAATATGCATACCATTGGACTAGATGACTAAGTTTGGACTTTGGAGATGGAATGGCATGAGACAATAGTATCGAATTTTAAGTAGGTTTTTAATAAGGCGGGTACAAGAGAAAGGAATATGGCGGCCACCGCTATCATTGTCGCCGTCGCTTTCGTTGTGTATAGTTACTTTGGGCTGGGCTTGGGCTGGCACGGCACGAACGCCGGCACGGTGGGCTTTGGGCCGTGCTTGGGCCTGGCCGAAAGCGAGGCGGGCCGGCACGGCACGGCACGACGAGATGACTGGGCCGAGCCGGCACGGCACGAAGCGGCACGAAGCACGGTGGGCCCGGGCCGTGCCGGCACGGCACGGCCCAATTCCCACCTCTACCCACACCAGACACGGCACCAACCTACTCTAGACACGTTAAAATTTAACGGAAATGCTGACATTTGATTGGTGGACGTTGCTGCGGCTTTCCTCCTGTCCTGTGTGGGGAAGTATGTTATAAGTTGTTTTTTTTTGGGTATTGCTATACAACATTTAACTGTTTTTGAGGATAAAAATAGTCAGATTGATCTGGAGCGTTAGATCTCTATCCAACGGATCCATCCATACAAGCTCCCCTCCAAAAAAACTGATCCCCTCCAAAAAAAATGATCTAGGACATTGGATCTCCATCTAACGGCTCAAAATCTGACTCGAATATGGTGTGCATGGTAGCTTGTCGAACCGGATGTACTCGTTTCCTTTTTGGAATGTATCAGGTTTTTGTTGAGAGAAAAACCAGTACATCACTTTTCTGCATACCAGTACTGTATATATAGAGCAGTGTCATACTGTCATGAAGCATTGCTCTAAGAAAAGGACGACAAAACCAGAATAATCGCATTACACAGTCACAGATTACAGTAGCAAGCTTCATTACAAGTCTAGGGCGCACACACGTACACTCGCAGCATACAGAGTGCGGGACGCGCGGATACAGTAGCAAGCTGCATGCGTGCAGATATCCATGTGCAAGGCGTCGATCACGCCCACTTGGCCATGATAGACATGCCGCCGGCGCCGAGGAGGACGGCGAGGAAGGAGACGAGCTGGAGCCTGACGTTGCCCTGCAGCTTGGGCCCCATGAAGTCGGCGGCGAGGAGGTCCACCAGCGCCATGTAGTGCAGCAGCCCCGCCGATGCCGCGTTCAGCAGGCCGACAACGATCAGCGCCGTCGGGCTGTTGTCCTTGTACACCTTGGTCAGCGCCAGCCCCAGCGCGATCCCGAACGGCGTGGTGGTCGAGAAGAAGAACACCAGCACCGACTTCATCTTCATGCCGTACTCGGCCTGGAGGATGCAGCCGCCGAGGCCCATGCCCTCGAAGAGCTGGTGGAAGCAGAGCGCCGCGACGAGCGGCCTGATGGTGCAGACATTCTGCGATGCGCCCATGCCGAGCCCGATCACCACCGAGTGCACCACGATGCCCATCTCAAGAACCTGCACGCAGCCGCGCCCGCTCGCCGGGGAAAGCATGCATAATTAAATCAGAAATTAGATACGCAAACTCATAGTATTTGAAGGAAAAAATACAGGGGGGAGTTTTCTCTCAGCTCCCTGCATGCATGCTGGTTAGCTTGATTGCTTCAGAAAGAAAAGCTCAAAATAACTGTAATTTCAAGACTATTCCAAAAGAAAGCTGCGCAAATTTGATTAATCACTTGGTGACTTTTCTAACATTATTTTTGGAGATCACAGCAGCAATTTCCTATTCGTAATTCACGATTAATTTAGCCGTGTGAAAGCTACGAACTTTGAAGGAAAAAAACCAGTATGAATGATATGTTGAGATTTGAGTCTAAGCTACATGCACGGCAGTTTGGCACATGGTTTTGCTAACTATTTTACGGCATCTTGCCGATATTATTGTTATATGCACAACTATAGCTTGTAGTAGTTAAGTTATGCAGTATAGTGGAATTCCAAGTGCCTTGTAAGACCATTTGTTAGCTATCAGTAAGATACTCATTTTGCTAACTAGTTTACGGCAGTTTGCCGTTATTATTGTTATATGCACAACTATAGCTTGTAGTAGTTAAGTTCTGCAGTATAATGGAATTCCAACTGCCTTGTAAGACCATTTGTTAGCTATCAGTAAGATACTCTATGAAGCCTCAATTAAGAATCAATCAATAAGACAAGTTATTAGCTTGTGACGTCAGTTGTGCTAGCTTTTATTTATTTTGATAAACCAAAGTCAAACATGCAACGCATACCTTATTTGAGTTAATTAAATTTAACCTGGTTGATGTGTTAAACTATTGGACAAATGGGAAACTACAACTCTTTGTTTCAATTGTCACTAGTTGCGACCGAAAATGGCACTAGCTTGCATGGTCACGCACGGTTACTTAAATATAAAATATAACGTTGAAAGGAGTTAATTACACATCTTTTGGAGTAGCTTAGAGATAGAACTTAAGGCATCTGTAGTGTATATAACACAAGGAGTCTTAAGGTGGGTCCCATCTAAACCTTAAGGCTGACTCCATAGTGTATATAACCCAAGGGGCCTTAAGACGGTCCCACTTGGCAGATAAAGAAAAATTATATTTTAATACTTGTGGTCAGGTCTTTAGCTTGAGGACCAGCCTTAAGCTTTTTTTGCTTATAGCCTACTTAAAGTCACCCCTGTAATGTATAAGGTTGACCTTAAGGTGACTTAAAACCCTCTATTTTCATACACTACAAATGCCCTTATAAGTCAAAGAGGCGTGTCCTGCAATTTGGAGTCGGAATCTCCCTTCACCTCCTGAAGATCTCCACTTATTTAAAGAAGTTGTACCAGTTGGCACATCACATATATGAGCAGATATATCTTCCGATCGAACATGATTATTTAAGCAAACTCGGAAGACTTTGCAACACAATGTAGCTATGTAGGAACGTACGGACCCGTACTTGAGATTTGGCAACCATATATTTACGAATCCATGCTTGCTTTGAAAATCATGTTAGAAGTACAAGCTAATTAATTAATGACAGCAAGAAGAAACCAAACGACTTAATTAACTCGGGATCAATTAATTAGCAATCCTAGCTAGTGCGTATTAAGTGCAACACACGATTACCTGAACGACGACGCGGTTCCGGCGCAGCTGCACTTGACTGGCCTCGACGTCGTCGGGCTTGGCCACCGCCGTGCCGTGGCCATGGCAGTGACTATGCCAGTGACCCTGCTCCGGGCTCTCGTGGTCGGCAACCGCCTCGCCGCTGCCGCGAACGCCTCCCTTGCTCCGGTTGTAGAAGGTGAGCATGAGCGAGTCGACCATGAGCGTGAACACGGCGGCGAGCATGGCGACGAAGGTAGTGAAGGGGAAGTCGGCCCACGGCTTCTTGGGCAGGCACGGCGAGCTGAGGTTGTTGAACGAGTCCGGCAGCACATGCATGTACCCCGTGGCGAGGATGACGCCCGACGCGAAGGCCTTGACGACGACGAAGAGATTCCGGTCGGGCTGGAGCGCCGGCACCGACCGTGAGAAGAGCGGCAGGCAAACGCCGATCATGCTGGAGATGAGGATGGTCGGGATGGCGATCAGCTTCAGGCGCAGCGCCTTGGGGACGTTGTGGCAGTCGCCGTCCGCAGCCTGGGCGCCGCATGCGGCCGTGGCCGGGTCAGTCGACGTCGTCTGTGCATAGGCGAGGTGGAGGAAGGAGGAGAGGAGCGCGAACGAGACAAGGGCTAGGGTTTGCGACGACGACATTGCTCGATCTTAATTAGCTTAGCTATGTTGTGTACAGATGCTTAGCTAGTGGCTGTCTCCTTTTGACTTCACTATGGAGCTAGTTGTACGGCATGCACTACTGCTTTCTTCTTTTTGCGATGAAATGTTGTACTACTACTTTCTTTTTTATTAGGAGTGCAGTATGAGCTTGTGTGGTTGATGGTGTTATATAGGGTTTGGAGCTGGTGCAAGAGTGATTCTTTCAGATCGCCGCGAGCCACACTAAGCCAGGCGCGTGCGTTCATGCTGCTCCACACAGGCATGCCCCACACACAGATTGAGAGAGAGAGAGAGGGGTTGACAAACGGCACTGGTTAGCTACGTTGACTTTTATTTCTGACAGGAATCGCTATATATACCGTACCTACTGTTGCTTAGCTCAGCTAACTAGCTAGCGAAAAGTATATGGTTCCAATGGTATAACAAAAGGTTTCATGAAGTTTTAAGAAAACATTTAAATACATTCAGGTTCGGTGACTTTCACATGTTTTTATAAACTTCCAAAAGATTCCACGGAAGTTTCAAGCACAAGTTTTAATGAGTTTTAGATTTTAAAACTCAAGTTTCAACGAGTTTCTCATCCATATAGTTTTAACCAAAAATTGCAAAAAAATTCAACAAGTTTCATAAAAAATCAAACAAAGAGCAAAATCCTAACACTCACATGTGGCTTCGTGACCACTCGCCGTGCCTTCCCACCTTCCACCAAGCTCACCCGCGGCTCCACAGTCATTAAAACATCGAAGTCGCTCGCCTTCCCGCCTGGCAGTGAGCTCACCGTGTCGTCGCTACCACTCACCTTCCCACACGTTGCCACGCTCGCCTCTAGTCACCGCTCCCGCTTGCCCCACTCTGGCTAAGACCGCCCTTGTCGCTAGCCGTCATCTGCCCTTGCCGCTTCGCTGCTCACTGGTGGGCATCACATTGCACTTGCTCATTGTTGGCATGCCCGCTCCCATAGCCATAGAGTTCGGCTCGCTGTGTCCAAGCCTGAATGCACCAGACCTGACCACAGAGGTGCTCGCCCACTGCGCTCGCTCGCCGTAGCACTTGCTCGCATGCAGCCACCACAGTTGCACGCCACCACCACACCAAGGGCCAATTGGCCGATGAAACTGAGGGGAACCTGACCTGGGGGATCTTAGGGGTCATATTATGATCACCGATGGTGCAGTCACTGTTGGCAATGGATTGTCAATTACTACTACAAAAAGGGCCATTGCAGATGGTTCAAAACCTATATCATAGATGGTTTTTGAACCGTCTGAATTTATGTGTCTATGATAACAGGTGGTTATCACGGACGGTTTTCAAACTATCTGTGATAAGATACAATATAGACAGTTTTTCAATAAAATCGTCTTTGATATATCAGATATCATAGACGGTGTTTAAACATAGACATCTATGATATGTCAGATATTATAGACTGTTAATACTAAAAATCGTCTATGATATGATAGATATCACAGATGATTCTTAAACATAGCCATCTGTGATATCTCATATATCACAGATGGCTAATACTAAAAACCGTCATTAATATAACAAATATCACAGACGGTTCTTCAGCATAGCTGGCTAATACTAAAACTGTCTACACTATATCATATATCACAGACAGTTTATTGTTACAAACTGTCTGTGATAGCTATTTTAATAGCTAAATTATTTCCTGTTTTTCGGCTAGCTTCAGGATATACTAGCCATACCCTCTGAAAATATGCAAATAGATCACATATATAGTATGAAAGTGTATCGTGCAAATTGAGGTGTTATTATCGATCGTTGGCTACGGATCCTGCTCGTTTCAACTTGAGCTTATGGCTTATTTTTTACTATTCATAAATTTCGTCTTTTTCTGACCTTTTTGCTTTTTTGAGCTTCTTTGCCGATTCTTTTTTCCCGTATTCGTTTGCTTTGTTCATGATGGACTAACTTTTTTCTATTTTTATTTTTTTTAAATTTAGTTAGGCCAAATAAACCATCATCAGTTATAATGTAATTTTAGCCAACTACAGTAAAATTTTAGCATAAACCACTTTTTCAGCCGAACGAGCGGCCCCACAATCGCAATATATACTCCGTCTGACTTTGAGAGCGCTGCCGTACTCCCCATGTTAGCCTGTTTATTCTGTCACAACTCTCAAGTTGGCTCTTAACATGCCGTACGGAGCCTCATTTCATTGCTCCGATATGATGATCTGTCCCTCTCTCAAAAAACATATGTACATATATTTGCTTCAATGCTTGTTCCATGTAACTAAGCACTTCATTGGTCGGAGCAGTTGGTCCAACTCCCTCGATCGGTCGAATCAACAGGTGGCACGTTCTATGATGAATCCAGTGAGTACCCAACATTGATTTTTCTTGTCTTTTGATTTGCATTTATTGAGCTTCGTGCATCATCAATCAGTTCGACCAAAAAATTTGAACTATTGATAAAAGATGACAATATATTTTTGACAGTACTAATGCCAAATAGCATGCACTTGATACGCGCACCGTCAAGCTCAAAACGATCCATGAAGTGTGCAACACATATAGGCCATTAGATAAGCTTTGAGATGCTTTGTACGTCTGGTTTTGATTTTGATCTAAGGATTAAACACTATAATTTATACTTAAGAAAAAATTCATTTAACTTTATAAGTAGACAGCCTTGAAAAAACTGAGCAGTCAATGAAGCGGATAAGCTTGTTCTAATATAGAGGTGCGATTTGGATAAGCTAACGGGCTTATCTAAAGGGCTTCTGCATTTTTTCACTGTAGCAGCTGAAAATAGATTATAACCACTGTTAACTTTTTCTACATGATTAAATTTAAAAAAGAAAAAATATATTATCATGGACAATGTAAAAGAACACGGAAAAAACAAAAGGAAAAAACAAAAAAAATGAAATTAAGAAGCAAGAAGCAAAATCTCATTAGAGCGGGGTTGAATTGTTCCCAGCACTTTTTATTTTTCTCTTTGGGTTTTGATAATCATCACCCGGACGGAATCAACCCAAAAATCATCTAATTTCTGACCTTTTGATTCACCTCGCGATTCGTGCCCTAGCTTTGGCTTCAGTGTCCTCTCCAGCGAGTTCATCTTCTCCGTGTGAGGTTAGGGCTCAGGCAGCATCTTCTCTGGCGAGGTTTGTTGAGGTTCTTTCTCCTCGCCAGCGAGCCCAAGGGGAGAATCCCGCCCCTATGCCTAGCGTTCACCATTCCCGCCAGGCATAAAGGGAGGCCAGGGGCGGTGGCCTGGCGGTGGGCTGTGGTGTGGGTGATGGGCGGGGTAGGAGGGTGGTGGGCGATGTCAGAGGGCGGCAGCGGCAGAAGGTACTAGCTATTAGGTTGGGTGGGGATGGCATGGCGGGACGGGGTAGGGGCGGCACGGCGAGGTGGCGGCGGTGGAAGGTAGTAGCTATTAAGTTGGACAGGAACGACACGACGGGATGGGGTAGGGCGGTGCGACGAGGCGTCGAGGACACCGCCATTTGTGGGTAGTGGAGGAGAGGGTGGGGGTGCCGAGGGAGGCGCGTGGAGCTACTCTGGCGAGAAAGAAGGAGGTGGCGTGGAGGGGCAGCGCAGAGGGCGGCGAGGAGGGGTGGAGCGAAGAGCGACAAGGAGGCGGTAGGGTCGAGGTGGG
This sequence comes from Dendrocalamus latiflorus, assembly GCA_017311315.1. Classification (NCBI taxonomy): domain Eukaryota; kingdom Viridiplantae; phylum Streptophyta; class Magnoliopsida; order Poales; family Poaceae; genus Dendrocalamus; species Dendrocalamus latiflorus. The sequence continues at coordinate 12,306,366 of CM029611.1, read as the reverse complement.
AGGTGGAAGGTCAGGGTGAAGTTGAGAGAAATAAATGGGGGTGGGGAGATCCAACGGATGTTAATTAGAGCAGACAACTAAAAATCTAGATGTTTTTAACACAAATAACACCCGGGTGATCCCTATACACACTCTTTCTCTTTACTCAACTTCGTTAGTAAGTTGGGCCCGTTAAAATATTATCCTTTATCTATGTATCTACACACAACTGGTAAGATGAAAGGCACCTCACTTGTTTTAAGTGATAAACATTCCCACAATAATCCCTAAGTTAAAAAAGAAAGGCATTTAGAAATCCTCTCATTAATCCATTCAAAAAGAAAAAAATCTCCTACGTTTATTGATGGCCCACCATGATTAGAACGGTGAGCATTCTTTCACAGTAAGGTTCACGGAGATACGGAATAATAAAAAGAAAAAAGGAAATACAATTGTACTTCAAGGAAAACAGTAAAGACACGGTCAGGAACAGTAAATACAAAATTGCCGTATAAACTTTTTTCACACCATCAAGGCACAAATTTTTTCACACGGATATCTCCATGAAATACAATATTTAAATATCTAATAGTCTATATTATGTACTAAGTACATATTCAATATGTTACTTGACTCTGTTTTGTAAAAGACGATTCAACGCTTTTGGTGTGCTAGAAACTCAAATACAATGTTATGAAAATACCACCATTAAAGAGTTATTTAATGTGTCATTATTTTTTCTATTAAGCATAGCCTTGTAGTCAAAAGCAAAAAAAAAGTCACCACGTACGCTCTCAAATGCTAAAAATTTCCATATTAATCAGAGGAAATTGAGAAAGATCTACACTATCGATTTTTTTTGTGGGACTAGGTTATAACATTGCAAATTAATTATGTATGTACAAGAAATACAATTGTATTACTATCATAAGCATTAGAGTTGTACAACAAGATAACTTTGTATTTAATCATGCAATTGTGCAAAAAAAAAATTCGGCAATTATTTTAGAAAAGTAAATAGAAGACATTTTATTTTGGCACGAGGAGATCGATATGCTTGTTCTGTTTCGTATGCCTCCATCGTGCTACGTCTTATGAATTCCCTATTAATCCATACATGGTGGTGGTCAACTGTGCACTGTATTGCTCGGGTTGTCAACGTCATCCTAAGGATGCATATAAAGAAGAATTCAAGAGCTGATTGTGCAAATTTACTTACCATTCAAAACGTGGTAACTGGACCAGTCAAGTCAGTCTAGCGCATTAGGGCATCTTCAATGTTTATGGGTTCGGTGGTCATGAGGTGGTCCAATATGGCTGATGAAAATTGAGGTCTTAAGGTCGACCCCACAATCTAAAAAAAATCCTAGCCCTTTCCTCTTTCCTTTCTTCTGCCTCGACTCATCCATCCATCGTGGCCGCCACACCAAGTGGCATCATCACCACGTCGCTATTTGCCTCCTCTCTTCCCCGCGCAGCTCTCCCCTCCCCCTCATCTCTCACCATGTCACCCTTCCATTTCCTCTCTGATTTCATAGAGCATGACGGCTCCTCATCGTCCTCGTGGGCGGATATAGTGGAAGCGGTTGTCCTGACAACGGGATCCAGTGTGACCGTCATCCCCATCCTCACCATTAAGGTTGTCAAAATCGTGATCCTAAATCGGATCAGAGGTTCCTTGGTAGGATCAATGTAGAATCTAAAATCTTACCTGATTCTACTAAAGAAACATTTTAAAAAATCTACAGTGTATTATAACACTACTGTATTTTTAAAATTATGTCTTTTGAACTTTTCTTTACAAATTATAGAGTAAAAATAAGATCATGTGTTATTTTATGATAATTATAGTGAACATAAAGAGATAAAAGTTAAAATTTTCAATTAAAAGAAAGTATACAAGTAATTATTTATAATAAAATAATATAATTGACATAATCGAGTAGGATCATATGAAAATTTTGATTATGATTCTACAAAAGTTTAGATAGAATTATAAGAACATTAAGATTCTACCATAAAATAGGATCAGTCTAGTCAATTTTAGATCGTAAAATCTTAGAATCGTATGACAAAATCGAGATTCTAACAACCTTACTTACCATCGCCAAATCTGGTAGCGACCACCATCGAGGGCACCGTCCCCCTTCCTCCATGTGGTTGGATCTAGTGGCTATGGCCATCAAGGATGCCTTGCACGACCTCCTCGTGGTCGGATCCGGTGGCAGCATCCTATCTCCATCCTCCCAGTGGCAGCAATGGCAATGGTCTTTGTTGTTGCATGGTGCAACAACAGTAACATCATATTTTTTATGGGTGAATTCCTTATATGCCACTAAAAATTTACCTCATCCCTTATATGCTACTGATTGGCTCATTGACATTTAGGTCACATTTAAGGATTGCCCAAAATTCTAGTGGTATATAAGAAATTAATCCTTGTTTATTCCTTATGGCCGGTCCTCAAGCCTTAAGGTCAGCTAGATGCTTTTTTTTTCTTGTTGCTCGTGGGCCCAACGGTTAAGGTCGACCTGGTAGCTCAGTCTTAGGTCCTATTTCAAAAAACTTTTGGCTTTTTAGATTTTAGATGCTTTTGGATTTTAGAAGCCAGTTTTTGAACGGAGTAGCTTCTCAAGGTGGTTTTTATAAATCGTTTGTAGAAGTCACTGCAAAAACTTCTTTGAAAAGAGTGGCTTCGTAGCGTGAGTGCCCCTTACTCCCTCAATCTTTTTCGTAATGAGCCAAAAATAAAAAACCATAGCTAAAAACCAAAAGTCACATTATTTTTGAACATGACCTTATTGCCCACCTTGTTATTACAATATGGATACGTGCCTATCACTATCTCCTTCCAACCCCATACACCCAAACGGATCGAATATAAATCGAATAGTGCCTTTACTACATAAGTATTCATATTTTGTAAATGAATACAAATACGAATTTGAATATTATCGAATATAAATATGAATCTAATATTGCAACGAATGTGAAATCGAATCGAATATCAACTCAATTTGGTTGAATCTAGATATCCTCATAACTTATGTAGTATGAAGATATTAATGATATTTTATCCTCGTACAGTCACACTTAATCATTCTAATTCATTTACTTCACGTAAAGAAACACGAATTCACAATAAATTCAAAAAACTTGTCCAACTAATTAGTCATATTGCAATAAAATATATAGTATTTCGTCGAATACAAATAGTCTGAATAAAATAATATTTTAAATAGTAAAAGTTCATACCATATTCATATTTTTATATAAATTTGAATACAAATACGAATAGAAGAGAAATTATTAACCAAATAAAAAATAAATTATATTTATATCCTATCAAATATAATAATTCATAACTATTTTCACCTTCCAATCCACCGCCGACCAGGTCCCCACCCGCCGTTGCACTCTCGGGGGCTGCTCCCGTGGCACCTTAGCTCGACGGATCAGCCCATACCTCTGGGCTTCTCCCGGGAACTGTAGCGACCGTGCGCCGTTGCTAGCTTGCTTCCTTCTTTTGGCTAACACTGCAACGGATCAAGTTGTTGGCTGCAGAACAAATGGTGAAAAAAAATCAGCTTGCCTATAATTTCCACGTACTGCTGATCCTCATGCTAACCATACGAAGAGGTATTCATAAACTGATCAGATCATTTCCTCTGCTCCTATATTAGTTTCATTCTTTTTAATTTATATCTTATAATTTATAGATTATGACTTATAATTTTCTTTAAACAAATAAATAGAATAATTTTTTCGTAGTTTTTTAAAACGATTTATTATAATAGCTTTTTTAAAATAGTTTATTGACTTATCAATATTCGGTTCATTCGTACAAACACTTATACTAAAAAAATCATCAGCTACCCACCATAGTCCTAAAGAACGGGACCAATTATATAGCTATAGGTCTTTTTTGGGCCCGTGCATGATGAGGCTGAGAGAGAGTAGCTGACAAACAACAATGGCTAACTATGTGATATGAGATGCATTATCTATGTTTGATTTTAACTAAAAATATATATAATAAAAATATAGGATAAACGATATCTGTTTTGATGACATCTCTATCTGTCTGACTTTCTGTGGGAATCGCGCTATATAAATACCGTACTGTTGCTTAGCTCAGCAGATAATATACATATAGTTTGGGACGGATATGCGTAGATACAACCGGCTCAAAAAGAATTGGGCTCAGGAATAAGTCAAGCTGGTGCGCCGTACGTGGGCGTTCGTACGACCGGTGTACTGTGCGGGTGCGGTTGAGGTGTTACTGTCGGCCGGCTACGTCTGCTCTGCCCTGCTTGACTTTGCGCGCGTTGCCCTACTCCCCAGCTGCATGTCAGTGCTGTCCTGCTAGCTTCTCGCTTCTAGCTTTCTAATTTTACTTTTTTTTTGGTGTTTTGTTTTTTAGATTTTTTTGTTCTTTATATTATCTATGTTGATATAATTTTTTATTTTTAATTTAATTATATTAAAAAACTATCAATAGTTATAGTGCTAAAAAATGGCTATTGTATAAAATAAACTATAAATTAAGATTTAAAAGTCCAAGTAAACACTACCTAAGGTCAAGCGTACCATCATCCATAATGATGGTGGACCGTACGATAGATATTTCACTGCTAGCTAGAGTCAGATCGACCGATCCGTGTTTTCGTCTAAACTATCAATTTATGACCCTGCAACGATCTCTTGAAAAAGAAAATTTTCATTGCTCCAATGCTCGTCCTACGTATGCATGCACTTAATTGGTCGGAGCAGTTGGTTCAACCCCTTTTAGAGCAAGTACAATAGTATATCCAACTAGTGGCTATAGCATTTGTCTATTTCATCTATAGCTTTTAAAAAAATAGTTCATACAATAAGGTAGCTATTACAATAACTATTTGGCCCCACGTGTAAGAGAGTGAAATGCATATTTTTACGTGCTATAGTTAGCTGTAATTTAGTAGCCAGTTTCCTTCTCTCTCTTCTTTCTCTCTCTGCCACGTAAGATTTGGTTGATATTATATTTACTATAGTTTGCTGACTAAGTCTTATTGTACCTCCTCTGATGGGTCGAATCAACACGGACGGCACCCAACAACATGGCCGAGCAACGCTTGATTCCTTGCTTTTCTTTTGTGCTGAGTGATGTAAGCTGGGGCCCTGAAATAAAGTCCCTTATTTTTTAAGAAGACAAAACAGGAGACTTTTTCTTTTGTCACGAGGAGACGATATGCTTCTGTTCCGTATGCCTCTATGCCACCCCTGATCGATTCCCTATCAATTCATCAAGAGCTGAGGGTGCAATATTCTTGCTATGCAAATTAAACGCGGTAAAATTGAATGCTCAAGGGTTGAAACTTAGGCCCATTAGGCCACTTCCGGGTACCCAGTGGCCCACAACACATCCCATTCATCCTGTGCGGCTACACGGATCGGCCCAGCCCAGCCTATACGGCCACCCTGTGTCTCCCTCCCACCCTAGCCGACCGACCCAATCAACATCAGTTGGATAACCCTAACAATTCCTCTCTCTTATCACTTCGATAAACACACAGAGTGAGACTAATAGAAATTTTGGGATTAAATCACTTAATCTTTTCTCTTTTTCTCAACTCTCACTTAACAGAATTTACATGGCTTAAATAAGACTCAAGCATACACACACGACCACCACGCACCCACTAACTTGGGCCTATTCTCATGCCTCCTGGAATCTCTCCGCCATTGTACGAGACCATTTCTCACGGTTACGATCGATTCTCTCAGTGGACCGCTTCAGCTTCTACGATCACTACAACTTCCACGACCACTGTAGCTTTACGACCACTGTAGCTTCCATGACCATTGCAGCTTCTACGACCACTACAACTTCTATGACTTACGACCACGATGTCTTACGACCACAGCTGCCTTACAACTATATAGCCTTATGATCATAGAGCCTTACGACCATAGCTGCTTTGACCATGGCTGCCTTACGCCATGTTGCCACGACCACATCCGAACACCGACCGGGTTCTCAAACTTTCGACTACTGCTTCGACCATGGCACATCATCTCGATGTTACGACCACGGTACATCAACTCAATGCTTCGACCACGACTTCTCGCATACTTGGAGTCAGCGAGTAGTCGGAGGCTCTAGATACTCAATCGCAATCGTGAGTCAAACTGCATAGTGGATCAGTCATGGTGTCGAAATACCATGATCGTAACGACATGGCCGACACAGTGTGGTCAAAGCCATAATCAGAACAAAGTGGTCAACACAACATGGTTGAAGCAAACGTGGTCGAGGACATTCGTGGTCGACACGATGTGGCTAATCCAACATGGTCAAAGACCCACAAACTCAGGAGCTAATCTAGATGCATACGCTTAGTGGTCGATTGGTGACGCGTAGCCACACAAGGCATGACGCATTGACCACTTGTGGTTTTGTTTCACGTGCCATTTCATGACTCGATTATGCCAAGTTCCCTTACTAAACATATATCTCCTTATTTGCCCTGAGTTGACATATTTGCACAAAAACTCATTAAACAGATGCCCCCACTGAGTTAAGTTTGATGCATGAAGAGAAGCAAACTTAACTTGGCGATATTATTTTCGATAGTCATTCAGGCGCCCTATTTATGGCAGCCTTAGCTTAAACTCCCTCTCGACGATATGTTTTCTGCTGGCAATAAAGACTTTGCCTAGATTAAACTAGAAAGTATTATATGCATCACAATCCATTTCCTTTACCCGTATTGCTGAATGACAATATTCATAAGGGAACCCAGACTCCTTCCATCCTTACATACATGAGAAGTTCTTTAAATATGCTCGTCGCCTGGGTTCTTTTCCAACATCGCAGCTCAGGCCAACTTGCTAGCTTTTTTTAGCGTCGTAACTCATCTCTCCGCTCTCTACGACCATGGCATGCTACGATAATCAACCGACTTCCGACAGACAAGGGTTAGGCTCTGCGGTGAGACCTCAGGGTGGTCATCGCACTAGGCCTACTAAGCAGCTTAAACGTGCCACCTCCTCTAGTGCCAACCAACACAGAAGGGGCCCACAGCGTCTAGGTCCACCTCCTTCGTCAACCAGTGGCGGTGACGTGCCGCACCCAAATCGCACCTCTAACTTGGCCCATAGTCTTCCTATTGGCTAGAAAGAAAGGCAACCGATCAAATCTTCTTCTATCGACCACGGCAAGAAATCTACATCGATTAGTCTATCGCCTCTGCCCACCCACCAAAGGAGTGCCCAAAAATGCCATTCTTCAGATTCTACAGCCCATATTACTAAATCTCCTCCACATATCAGTTCACCTTCCTTGAGTATCTCATCTAATGCGACACTGTCAAACTCGAAATATCCTTCTAATCAAGAAGAGGCACTGGTAGCAACTACCACTGCACCCAATGGCAAGGGCCCGTGGGGAACTTCTGAGGTCTGCTCACCCCTCATTTCTTTTCAATAGAAAATTTTACATGTCGCACTATTGTTTATTGCAAACATCTTGGGCTTAAGTAGCCATATGTTAGCATGGACATGTTGGAGGAGCTTGGTCTCACTAATGAGAGGATGTTTTAGGTGCTCCATGCTTCAGTGCTTCGTAGAACAATTTCCCCCATGTGTCAAGGAGATGCCCGTTGACAGTGCTAGCCATCGACCTTCTATCGAAGCATTGCTGGCTAAGAAGAAAGGGAAGCGCCCAGTGGAGTACCATCTCGAGGAGGAGAACGAAGGCCGCCTCAAGGCTCGCCTCTCCTATAAGTACCTGAATCTTTGCTATAAATCATGAAGAGAAGTAAACTTGACCTTTCCAAACCTCACTTTTTTCAGCTGATTCTCTACTTCTTCCGATCTAGACTCGCTATCCAAATGAGCCAAGAGGCTGAAAAGAACCCTAGATGAGCACATAACAATGCTCATATCCAACGGACTGAGGTTCACCCTTGATTCAGTTTGCAACCCTGATGACAAATGTCATGAGTGACAAGACCTTGCACTCCCGACCAACGACTTTCTTTCCACTCGTCATACGACAAGCGTACATAGGGATTTGCATTAGATTCAGGAACACTTAAAATAGAAACCCCTTGATAAGGCTCACATCACCAAGTTAATTGAGATGGCAACGCATGAATGGCTGGACTACGAAGAACCCCACCATGAAAACTTAACAAGGTTGATGTCTAACTTGGAAGATTTAAAGCAACATCTAGCTGGAAGATCAAGTTTAACGGCTTTTGAAGAGACAACTATCATGTTTGTTTAGCAGGAAGTGCATTCTTTGCTGTAGCAACTTGAGATGGTGTGCATAGGTGTATCACAGGAGCTCAAGCTCGTTGAAGATAAAGGTGCACAATTGACGGAGCGTAGCCAACAGCTCAGCTCCTTGTTGACAAATTGGCGAGAGGAGGCTAGAAAGCTAGAGAGAGGCGCAGAAGGCTAGGATGCATGAAGTGGAGTTTCATTGCCTTGCTAAAAACAATAAGGATATGATCATAGCTCACCCCATCACCGTCAACTACCTATCTGAACGTGTTGCCAGATTGGAAGGACTTCGTAACGATGTTAAGACATACGTGGAGCACGCCAGCAAACAAAAGGAGTAGCTCGCATCTAAAGCACCATCAGAGATTGAAGCTGTCAAGTCTTATATGTGTGACCCTATTTTGGCCTTCCCAAATCTTCTTAGTAGGCTTTCAAGTTTAGGATTTTCAGTATCTTTAGCTTTACTTGCCTCTTAAAATAAAGTCGAATACATCTATTTTCAACCCATGGAACATAATGCGTCCTTTTAATCTTGTCCTATCATAGAGTTGGGGCATCTTCAATGCTCTCGGGGTCATGTTGCGTAGATGTTTAACCAAATTTGTAAGCATATACTTATCCTGCTTGAATAGAATTGTTACTTGCATATACTTATATTGCTTGAATAGAATTGTTACTGAGTCTTCAATATGTTTCATTGATTGCACTGACGTGTTGGCTTTATATCTTCTTCCCATGTATTGAGATTGCTATGTTGATAACATTGGAGATAATCTTGATGTATGTTAAATACGTGTGCGCCTGAGTACGTGTCAGAGTCGAAGAGTAGTCAAAGAGCCATGGTCGAACCATGACCAGATCTATTCAGTCAACAAGTGTTACTACTCAGAGTACTATAGCTCCGAGTACTGTATGATCGATGTTCGAGTACAATCTGGTTGAGGTTATGGCAACTCGATCGAAGACACAGTGATTTAGTCGAAACTATTCGGTCAGAGCAGCCAATTACCGGAGCGGTCTTGGCGCCCATTGAAGAGTCAAGTGGCAATCGTAGCGGGTACTGCAGTGGTCGTATCCATTGGTAATCTGACCTATGGAAGGTTAGTATAAAATGAAAAAGAGTGAAAAGGAAGAAACACAGAAGATTAGAATATATGTGTCAAAGCGAAAAACCACACAGATAGCTATGTTGAGGCAAAAACCATGCCACCATATACTTATGTCGAGGCGAATAACCATGTCGCAGTATACTCATGTTGCGGCAAAAGACTATGCCATAGTATACTTGTATTGAGGCAAAAGACCATGTTGTAGTATACTTGTATTGAGGCGAAGGTCCATGCCATAATACTTGTAATCATCTTCAATTTGCCACGAAAGCTCTTACCACGTACTATAGGAATTTTATCGACTTGGTCATGACTGTGTGACTATTACGGTGCATGCAAGCCGACTAGGTAGAAGGGTTTCATAGATTCACACTGGCCGCACTAACGTGCTACACTTCTCCCATATGTGATGAGCGAATGATGTTGCATAAAAGTGAATGACCATTAAACTGGAGGCTCAAATGATTTCATATCATAGGGATTTATTGGCTGCCAATTGAGCTGAAAACATCAAGACAGAGCCAAGAAGAAATAAAGAAAACAGAGTTTGGTAAACATTTTTTAAAATGTTGTTTTTCCCGTTGTATGTCAACTGTAGGGGTGATCTTGGATAAGGCTGCCAAAGGATTTAGTTGTTGTACGCGGAAAGACCACGACGATCTCAACAACTTCACTTCTTGTAATGGTCATATTTAGGGGAGGCAGTGTTACTGGGTGATAGCGAATATCCCAATGCTTTGCCTCATTGAACCAAGAGACTTATGTGGGCTTAAACAGGAAGAATGGTTTTGGGAAAAAAAAGCTTGAAAGTATTTGCCATTACTTTTGCTGAGAATGGTGAATGACTACCCTCCTCTTTCCGATTGCTTCACTTTTGAGATGATTCCCTCCTTTGATTGCTGGAGAATTTTTCAATCTTTGAAGTGGGATTTTTTTATCCCTTCTCACTTGTGAGGATGAATTTTGCTTCCTTTTTCTTTTTCTTTCTTGTAATTCCTCAATATTGGAACTTGAATTTGCTTCTTCCGAAGATATCCCAACTTGCATTGCCTTCTTGTGGGTACACCATATTAGTAATTTGGAGAATAGTCATTCACCTTTATGGACTAAACAATCCTCACAGGCTAGATCTTTCGTCACTTGTTGATACGCCTCACAGGGTGGCAAGCAACTGTACACTAAACCAAACCTGTATTGGCCAAGTAGCCCTTTCATGATTTTCTCTTGTAGTCTTCTTGAGGCTTGATGTCTATGTAAGTCTGAGATGCATTGGAAAAACGAGGGACATGTTAACCTCGCTACTCGAGAGTGATATGAGCAAGCTTTTCCCTGTCCCCAGTAACAACTACTTGGCATGTGTGCCGTGCATTGGGTGTAAAGTGTGTTTCACCCCAAGTCCTAAGGCAATCGAATCTTTGGTCATCAACTTGACGTGATGTGGGGAAAACCTTTTTTTATAGGACATTGTTGTCCATTAAAGAGAGAAAAACACAAGGTCAGGGGGAACATATTGATAGCATAAGTCACCCTTTCCTTTATTTAAGGAAAGAAAGTTGAACATATTTAGGCAAAATAATTTTTCAAAAGTCTTCCATTGACCGGAGGCATTGGCCTCACTCCTTGGTAATCAATCAGCTGATAGGCGCCACCATCATAAACTTGCTTGATGACATATGGCCCTTCCCATTTTGGTTTGAACTTTCCCTTTGTCTTGTGGGTGATCACAATGGGGCACTGCAATACAAGCACTACTTTGTCTTTTTCTGAAGATATGTGGCCTAACCAACTTGCCATAGGCCCTCACCATGTTCTGATGATACATCTCCATGTTTTGGATAGAATGAAGACGTTCCTCTTCTAGCACATCAAGCTCCTAGAACTACAGCTGAATCTGCTCATCTTGAGTAAGCTTGTCACAAATAGCCACCCGCAATGAGGGAACTTGTATTTCATACCCTATAGAGCTTCAAAGAGGCGATCATGCCAATCCCTTCGATGCCTATTGATGGTTTTCTTGAGTATCTTGCCAAGAGTCTTATTGAATGCTTCGACTATTCCATTGGCTTGAGGGTAGTAGCCAGTGGAATAATTCCACTTAATTTTGTACTTGGTCATGAATCTTTGCATCTTGTGGGAGGTGAAGGCTTTACCATTGTCAAAGATTATACGATGTGGAACCCCAAAGCGGTATATAATGTGCATCTCTAGGAAGTTGAACATGTTATCTCTTTTTACTTCTTGCAATGGCACGGCTTCTGCCCACTTGGAGAAATGATCAGTCACGGCCAGTATTAAACGATGCCCCTGGATGATGGCGGGTCAATGAGCCCAATGGCATCTATTCCCCAGGCATTGAAAGGCCAAGAGAGAACTGTGGGGTGAAGAAGAACAGGCAACATATGTTTGAAATTGTCGTGAATTTGGCAGCCATAACACAATTTGGCCACCTTGAGACAGTCGGCCATGATACCAAGCCAATAGTATCCTACGAGCCAAATGCTATGAGACATCTTTTGCCCACCTTGATGCCCACCACAGACTCCATTATGTACTTCCCGCAATACTTGATCAGCTTCTCTACGATCATCGCATTGGAGAAGGACCTCTTGTCCATAGGATCATTTGTAGAGGACACCAACCTTGTAGATGTAAGAAGGGATTCATTAGGTAGACTCCCATGTTTCAAGTAATTAAGGAATGGCATGCACTAGTCATCTTCACGAATGATAGTGGTCACCACAGTGTTGACCTCGTACTCTACCGGAATATGTTTAAGGATAGCAGGAAGAAGCCACCTCTCTTCAATGGTTACCTGTGCTAATTCGCCTTTTGGGAGGACAAGTGACACTGCTAGCTTAGCTAAAGCATTTTCTTGTGCATTCCCACTGCGCGAAACATGCACGATTTCAATATGATCAAATTTCTCTATGAGCTTTCAAGCCGCATTATAGTATGGCATCAGTTCCGCCTTGTAGACTTCATATATACCATTCACCTATCGAACAATTAGTTGTGAGTCACCATGAGCCCGTAGAGAATGTACCTCCATGGATAGTGCTAACAAAAGACCAAAGATGAGTGCCTTATACTCTGCTTCATTACTAGAGCATTCCTCTTTAAGCAGCGAGAATGAATGATGTATCACCCCTCCTTAAGGGGGTTTTAAACACCAACCCCGCACTAGCTCTCCACCTTGAGTACTGTTGGAATCATTCTCCACTCGCGAGGCTCCATCAAAGTAAAGGTCCCAAGGTGCTTTGACTTCAGTAGTGAAAACCTCCTCGTCTGGCACAGGGTGCGCTGCTAAAAACTCTACCTAGGCTTGACCCTTTATTGCTTTTTTTAGAGGTACATAAGAAATGTCGTATTCCATCATGAGCAAAGCTCATTTACCAAGTCGCCCAGCAAGCATTGGCTGACTTGGTAAATTGGATGGAATTCATGTGTTAGCACGTAATGTCTTAATTTCTTTAGAGAAAATATCAGGTCCGAGCAGAGCTTTTCTATGGGTGAGTAATGATGCTCAGCACCGACCAGCATATGACTTAAGTAGTAGAACGCCACTTCTTTTCCATCGTTGTTGTGTTGAGCTAGGAAAGTGCCTAACGAGGTAGGTTGCATTGCAATATAGAGAATGAGAGGGTGCCCTTTTACAGGAGTAGCCAGTACCAGAGGATTAAGCAAGTACCTCTTGATGCTATCAAGTCCCTTTTGACATTCCTCGTCCCATATGAACAGTACACCTTTCTTCATGAGTTTCGCAAATGGTTCGATGCGTCTTGAGAGATTAGATATGAAACACCGTATGTGCTTACAGCTACATCATAGATGGTTCATACGGAATCGTCTATGCTTAAACTATCACAAACAGTTTATACTAACAATTGTATGTAATATTTTCACGGACGGTTATTGACATGAATTGACTGTGATAATTGAGACATCACAGATAGTTTGTGTTAATAACCGTCTATGAAAGTTGCGGACATCATAAATGGTTCGTATAAAAACCCGTCTCTGATATTGTGGACATTACAGATGGTTCTTATAACAAACTATCTGTGATATTATGGACATCATAGATGATTTGTACGAATAACCATCTGTGAATTATCACAGACAGTTATTAATATGAACCATCTATGATAATGTTCGTATCACAGACCATTTGTGGTTGGAACCGTCTGGGATAATCTGCACTATTAAATACTGAGCGTACGTGGTCTCGACACAGATCTGTCTTCATTGCACTACATCGGTGGAGTGAGGCGACCGGCTTTGGGGAGTTTGGTGAAAACATATCGTTTGTAGATCTATGTACGTCTTCTTAGTGATCAGAGGTTAGTACTCAATTACTTCTAACAACTTATATGCCTTGTAATTGAAAGAGATGATAGCTAGGTTTTTGTTTAGATATAGATAGCTGGCTAGCTAGGTTTAGAAAGATAAGGATACTTTGCTATAGTAGCACTAATAATCCAATTTGACACCGATTTGTTACATGTGTAGTGTAGATGAACTGAGCTGGATGTACGTTGAGAACTATGTGAGTGAACAGTACATTAATGGCATGTCTGCTTTTAGAAGAGTAGCCGAGCTAGGTATGTTGAAGAAGGGGATGGAATATATGTACTGTCTATGCATTGATTGTGATAATCTAAAGATGTTTGGCAACTCAGCGCAGATCGCAACTCACTTGATTCGAAGGGGTTTCAGAAAGGGGGTACAAATGTTAGACCAGTTACAGTGAAGAGAATATTACACAAGAAGGTAGTTATGACATCGTCGAGGGAGACAATGATATACCGGTTGTAAACTATGCTTTCGATGAGAATACGTCACAGGATGACAATCTGGATCAGATGCTACGTGATGCAGAATACAAGTATAGTGAGAGAGAGTTTGGTAAATTCGAGGGCTTGATGGAGGACTCGGAGAAATCTTTGTTCCCGGGCTGCAAGCTGCAATGCACGAGGTTATCATCCATTCTAGAACTGCTGAAATTGAAGGTAAGCAATGGTTGGTCTAACAAGAGTTTCACAGCATTGTTAGGTGTCCTAGCATACTTTCTATGATTTTTGTTTGTCATGATGTATGTCTACATGATATGTGTTTTATTATGGACATTTTGAGCTTGATTACATCTTGGATAGCCTTCTATATCATAATGTTGTGTTTGTTCATGCATGTTTATCATTTTTTGTTCATGTGTATATGCTTATATTTGTATCCATGCTAACATATGCTTTTATGGCTTTTCCCTGTCATTTTCTATGTGTGTATGGTTTGCGATTCATTGTGATGCAGGTATATCATGAGATCATTAATTTCTGTCTTGACATGAAAATAGTCTGCATGACATCCTTGGTAGCTTTAAATTGTATTTATGCCTAGATATCATAAGAACTTTGGTTAGTTTATAAATTTCTTCTAAATTTGGTTTGCACTAGGGTTTACTATCCTAAATGATTTAGTGAGGTTTAGATAGAGCTTGTGTAGGGGGGCGTGTTCTCATGTGTTCTTTATCATTTGTGCTTGGCTTGTAACTTTTGTTGTCATATGTCTCAGTACTAAATCCATGTTTGTATATCAGTTACCCCAGTACTAGTACACCAGTTGTTTCTATATTTGAATTACAGATTATTGAGATTTATATTGCCATTAGCATGTGCTATTCTAGTCTCATCATTTGTCATGCTATGTACATTATTATTCATGCTCAAAATTGTTTGCTTATACTTATGTGAGCATTGAATTGTTATTGCCTACCTCTCACCCTGGTTATAGTATTCTTACTTGTCATGTGTCCTAGAAGTGGATTTGCATGTCAATCCTCACTAACCTCAGTTAAGGCACACACAATTTGACTCAGTTTCTAGTCCTTTGACCACATCTCACCGCCAAGTGGTGCGACACAGGATTGTGTCCTACGCTTTACTTTTGCCCTTGATTCATGCCTTACATAGCATATGGGGGGTTTTGTAGTTCGAGGATTAGTTGGGCTAAAAATAGGATCACTTCTTATATGAGTCCCTCTTATGCATATTTTGGGTCTTCTTGGTTGTGCTTTCCCCCCAGTTTTGGTCAAGCTTGCTTCTAGTGTCCAGCAGTGGGGGTTTCTAGTATTTTATATTCGCTCCTTAGCTGTGAGTCATCCCTCTTCTAGAGACCATGTGGAGTATATAGCTTAGCTCTCTCTCTTCTTTTAACCATTATAGCCATTCCATGTGAGAAGAGAGTTTAGGAGTGACTTTTGCAAGTTTGGATCTCCTTGAGCTATTTCTTCCCTTGCAACTGCTTTTAGTTGTTTTATTTTGCAGCTTGCTCTTAAGGGAAGCTTGATCCTTTTTGTTTCTTCAAGTAGTATCTTGCCTTGGTTTTTTTCTTATAGTTAGGAAGTTTTATCTTCTTTCTTCCTCTTTACTTCATGCATTTATGGCACTGCATTGTAAGATATGCATTGAGATATGAGCATTGACTTTTACTCAACTGTGATGTAATTCTAATTTGATATTGCTCATGCCATGTTATACCTACTTAGCTAGCTTTATCATGTTTTTACATGTATGATTAAATCTTTGCCATGCTAGCTTAATTTGCAAACTTGAAATAAAATTCACAAGTGATATCAATTATTGCAACTGGTATCTTTTAAATTTGTAAAGTTGGATCTTTTAATTAGTTTGCTCTCTAGTGATTCTTTTATGATATATGCCATGTCAAAAATGCTCTCTTGAATTTAGAACCTGAATTGAGTTTTAAATTGAGCTATGCTAGTTCATTATTAAAGCATAAATTAGTATTAGCTCTTTGTTCTTAAACTAAAAATTAAAATAAAAAATGATATCTTTTTGTGCAAAAAACTGATCTCACCAATTCTTTCTCATGAGATGGTTTGTCATTGCACTAGACATGAACTTTGGGGAGTTTTGGATGACCAAGACCACTCTTTTAAGCTTCTTGCTTGGGATGGTCGTAATAAGACTTGAGATTTAACACATGGCTAATAAAACAAAATTGTGAAAAATGGTTAAACCTTAGGAGGTAGTTGTAGATGGCTCCTAGTTCAGGACTTACTTTGCTAAAATAACACCAAAAGTTGTTTTCGTAAGTGTTAAATGTGCTAATCATGCTCAATTCCAAGTGCTTAAACAAAATGATTCAGTATTAACCTTGTAATACTCTAATTGATTCCATTTGAGCTTCCTGGTTCCATTTAGACTTCTTGACATGGCTTAACTCATATTTGGATACTTTTAGATTAACTTATCAATTTTGAAGTATTGTTTATCTTGAAATTAATTTGAATGCTTTAAATTGTGCTACCTTGCCTAGATTTATTATATCTGCGTCATCATGATCTAGATAGCTTTGTATGTATTTTATAGCTTCAAGTGGTATCTTTTTAACTTAAACCTCACCTTGAATAATCTTCAAATCTCTTTAGGTTTTGCATTTTCTTCCATGCATACATGCTCTCTGTTATGCTTCTTTTGCTCTAAATAGTATCATGCACATTTTGAGGAGCATTAGCCCTTAATGTCTCTATTGCCAAAGGGGGAGAATAATTGAGAAAAATGCATTAAGGGGTGCAAAATACATTAAGGGGGAGAATATGCATTTTGAGTGTTATAAGTGGTAAGAGTTGCAAAACTTGCTAATTGGAACCTAAAAATGCCAAATGAGATATTTGCGTGAGGGGAGCTTCATTACATATCATTTTCTCTCTTTTGCATTTTTGATTCGTCCTCTTGCTAGAAAAATGGTAATGGTGAGTACTTACTCTTTTACTTTGGACCATGAGTAAGATTGGGTTTTTGTGAGGTTTTATGTATGATTTGGAGCTTTTGTAGAAAACTTGTTCTTTCTTATTGTTTGCTCCATTTCACACTTTGCTAACATGGTCATGAGTTCTTTATTTTCTTTCTATTGGACCGTGTGTGGTTTTTGCAACTTCTTGCTTTTTTAGAAAAATAAACTCATATTCATGCCTTTTTGGTGTTTGTCAATATACTCATCAAAGGGGAGATTGTGAGACCATGTGGAGGTCACCCGTGATTGTGATGAGCAATTGACTTTTGGTTCAGAGAGTTTGTAAAGTTTGAGTTTGGTTTTTGGAAGGTTGAAAATTTAAGTGTGCAATTTGGGAGATTTTGGGGCAATTGGCAGTCAAGAGGTTAGACCGACAAAGGATGGCGGTCTAACCGATATGGCCAAGCGGTCAAACCAATATGACCAAGCGGTTAGACTGGCCTTTGTGTCAGTGGTTTGACCAGTTGGTTGGAGTGGTCAAACTGCCCTTAGTGGCAGCGGCCTAACCGGCTGGTTAAATCGGTCTGACCATTGTTGAGGTTCCAGCTCAGGTGGTTTTGAGCTTTAGGACTTTTGAGTTGCGAGATTAGTGTGATCTGACCTAGAATGTTGCATGTGTGCACAGGGGTTTAATATTTAGTCCTAAGCTTTGGATCAATGGTTTGGTTACATACATTTTGCATTATGTATTGTGTGTATTAATTGTGCCATTTGATGACTTTGTATATTGTGCGGTGCTACATGAAGGTTTGCTTCTTATTGTTGGTTGTAGGACTTCGGAGCTAGGTCATGGTGAGGAGTAGGAGGCCCGGGACTGGGCACAGGGTGATGCTGAGGTCCAGAACAATAAGGGAGATGCCGAAGATGACCGACACTTGCGGGGTGGTTACAAGCTGGGACAATGAGGAACCGGAGTGGGAGCTACCGGTGGTGAACATGACGGGCAATGGTAAGATGGACCAGGATTAGGCTTAGAGAGGAGTCGAGGTCCTATGCGGTCAAGGAAGCTAGGTGCCGTCATGTGTGAGAAGAAGCATGTGGTGCACAAAGTGACTTGGGTCGTTTACAAGCAAGGATGGTTCGGTGAGATCCGGATGCATGAGAGGCTTGGTGGCAAGTCATTAGAGCCACGTGGAAGATGGTGAAGCATGTGCGATGCTTTGTGGCAAAGAAAATAGGAAACTTAGTGGAAGGTGATAGAGGGGTATTTTGGTAAATTGTCCAATACGGAAAGTGGTGATGTGCAAAACTGCAGCGTTGGTATAAGTGGTTTAGGTCTTGTATGTAATAAAAAATATAAAGTGGATCAAGTGTTGGTTCACTAATGAGTTAATAGTTGTAAGTCGCTTTGAGAAGTATGCATGAAGGAGTAAAACCCAATGTTAGGTGGGGTTAATGGGTTATCCCTGGTTTGGCCTAATGGATAGATTCATTAGATTTTGATTTAGGTTGTGAGGTTATATAAGGAAAGGAGAGGCAAAGGCTAGAGTTTGAGGATTTTGGCTAAGTCTTTGTGGCGGCTAGCCCTTCCTCCCTCCCATGGGTGATAGATTTGAGAGATTAGGGTTTCCTTATGTCGAAGCCTTATGCGTGTGCTCTAGTCTTATAGCTCTGCTATTCTGAGGGATTGGCTGTAACAACATTCCTCTCCAAGTGAAATGGCATCCAAACATTGCCCAAGTGAGTTGTACCATGAATCCCCTCATGTGCTTTTGATTTTCTTGGCTTTGTTGTTTGAATTTCTCTTCTCTTGAACTTTTCTAATGCGAAGGATGTGTAAGAGGTAGAGATATCTCTTGAAGGTAAGATCCCATCCATCTAGGGACGATCTAGAGAAAGTTCCTGCGTTTGCTCAGTTTCTCTCAAGAGAGAGGTGATTTTCAGGTTTTGCTCTTATGGGTGTTTTGGGTTAGATTTGTGCTGTGTTCTAGCTTGCTATGACATGTAAGAACCCATTCCAGGTCACCTAGATTATATATGACTCACGAGCAAGAGTAGATCAAAGTTTTTCTCTTTTGTTCAGTTCTTGTACCTTCTTTACTCAAATGAAGAAAGATCTCAACTTTGGTAATGATTTTCATGATCGTTTATTGGAATAGATTTCTAATATCTTAGAGAAGATTCCTACAAATTTTCATGTCATTTGGATCTACGGATCAAAAGTTTCATCGATTTTTGTTTTTAAAATCGTGCTGAAAACACTATTCATTCGTGAAATTACTATAATAACGGTCTGACCGGGGTTACTGTAGCATCCCCTATTTTTACTATTCATAGCGGTCTGACCGCCTTGGAGATCATGCCGCCCTCTTCATAGAGGTTAGACCGCCAAGGGTTTTCAAAGCACATTTTACTCCGTTTTGATCAGATCTTCACTTGTGATTATTTGTCTCTGATTTTCATAGCTTCCATAGTTACTAGAGTAAAGAGTTTTGCTTCCGATCAAAGGAAAAGATTTTAAAAAGCATCGGAATTAATTTTGGTTCCTATTCACCCCACTCTAGTCGTCATACTCGATCCTACATTTAATATGCTATACTTGGAACCGTTTAAGAAAATGTAATATGAAGATTTTTTTACGATCTTTGTGTATATCACCTTCCAGTTCTAAAATAAAAACTGAACTTCACATTTAAGAGGATATTTGCCGCTTTTTTTGGGGGGGGGGGGGTGTTAAATTGGCTCAAAGTCTAGAAAAGGTACTTCATCACTTCTTCAGGGTTTGGCTTGGTTTGAACCTGCACGGTTTTGTTTTTGTTTTTTGGTTTTGGTCCAAAAAGGTTGTCTCTTTAAATTGATTGACTAATGGTTTTGTAGAGACTACAAAGCAATGAGATGGCTCCTGCTTGTTGCGTCCGCATTTTGCAATAATTAAAGTTGGCTCTTCAGCTCCAGAGAAGGCTAGTGAACCTAACAGTAGTCGAGGAACTGTCTCTTGCAAGCCTTGACTGGTTATAGCTAGGGCTGGCAAAAAAGCTCGGGCTCGTGAGCCAGCTCGAGCTCGGCTCGGGCTCATGAAGGCTTGGCTCAGCTCGTGGATGAAACGAGCCGAACTAAGCCAGCAAAAAAGCTCGGGATCTAAACGAGCCGAGCCCGAGCCAGCTCGCGAGCGGCTCGGTTGGCTCGGCCCAACTCTCCCGACTCGGCGATTCCCCTCGTTCCTTCCACTTTCTTCTTTTCTTTCTGCCTTTTCTTGTGCCTTCCGCCGCCAGCGCCTCTTCCTCTCCTCCCCTTTTTCCACCGACGCCTCAACGCCTCCCCCTCTGCTTCCTCTCCCTCACGGTCTCGGCTCTCTCTCTCTCTCCTATGCCGCGCCGCCTCGGCTCCACCCTCTTCTTCCGGTTCCCCTCACACCGGCGTCGCCCCGGCCTCCCACACCGCATCACCGCGCCATTCGGGTTTGGCTCCACCCCTGTGCCGCGTCTCCGGCCTCCGGGCGTCGCTCCACCGACGCGCCTGCCTCGACCCGGCCTCTGCGCTACCCTACCGCTACCGGCTCCCTCTCTCTCCTATGCGCCGCCTCCCCTCGCCGAGCTTTGCCGCCTGGACCATCCTCTCCTCGCCGCTCGGCTGGGCCTGGGGTATTGCCGCCGGATCCGCGGCCTAGAGCCCGGATCTGGTGTTCTCTTCCTCAAGCCTTCCCGATTTCTTACAGATTGGTTGCTATTTTCTTTGATTTGCTATTTTCCCTGAGGTAGGGGTCCGGGAACGGCTTAGGGCGGGTGCAGTCGTCGGCGGTGACGATGAGCTGGAAGAAGTCGGAGAGACCGAGGGTGGAGATCATGAGCTCGGCGTTGCCCCTCGGCGCGTTGGTCACCGCCGCGCGCTTCAGCCGGCAGAGCCTGCTCAGGCCGGCGATCTCCCTGAGCCCCTCGCGGGCGTACCCATTGTTGGCTCGCGAGCCCTCGCGAGCTGGCTCGAGCCGCACCACGAGCCGAACCGAGCCCACAAAAAAGCTTGATATCTTAACCAAGCCGAGTCGAACCGAGCCTTCATTTCACCAAGCTTTCACGAGCCGAGCCAGGCTTGGCTCGGCTCGTTGCCACCCCTAGTTATAGCATCGATGGTCTCCTCTGGTATCCCTGTTGTAAGGCTAATGTTCGTACAAATGTGCTTTAATTGCCGTTTACACTGGTATATAACATAAATCATGCCACGGCAAGTGTTTAGCGGTTCCTTGCTTCTAGGGGTGAAAACGGATCGGATACGGACGGATAATGCCTTTACCATATTTGTTTTCATATATTTTTTTCGGATATGGATACGAATACGAATACAAATACGAATAATATCAAATACAGATACGGATCGGATACGAATCGAAACGAATACGGTTACGAATATTTATCGGAACATGAAAATCTCTTAAACTATACATCCAAAATTAACGAAAATACGTAAATAGTTCATCTTGTCAAAACATTCATGAAATCTAAACAAGCATAGTCTTTTCATCCACAATAAAAATATACCCAATAGTTGATTATAACATAACTACATAAGTAACAAAAACGTGCAATTCATGGAATACACATGATGACATGATAGCAATTAATTATTTGGAGTTTTTTGGCTTTTATTTGGTTTCCTGGATTTTCTGGAGTTTAAAGGTCTACTTTTGAAATTAAAAAGTATTTTTAAGTATGAAAATTAAATACCAATATTAGTTGAAAATATTTTTATTAAGTCCAAAATGTCACCAGGAACTTCTGTGAATTTTCCTGGAATTTTTGGAGTTTATCTCATATTTTTCTAAGCTTAAATGAATTTCCCAGGCTTTTCTGAAATCCAAAAATCAAAAATAAAAATGAAAGTCCCTCCCCTCCCCTCGGATATCCGTTTTCGTATTATCCGGATAATCCGTATCCGTATCCGTATTCGGCGGATACTAGACTTACTGTATTCGTATCCGTATCCGATAAAAAAATCCGTATCCGTATCCGATCCGAGAACTATCCGAAAAAAATCCGATCCGACATAATCCGTATCCGTCCGGATCCGACGGAAACTATCCGATCCGTTTTCACCCCTAGTTGCTTCTTTTGGCTAACACTGTTCGACGGAGTTGTTGGCAGAACAGATAAGTGAGGAGGTTAACAATGACATGTTAGAGGTGCAAAAGGAACAGGAATAGTTTGAAGTAGTGGCAGTGCCGAACGCACAATGTATAGTTTTCACTGGAGGGTTTTTTTTTTCTATGTATAAGATTTTGAATCGGTGCATTCTGATTGTGATACTTCGTCCGCGCTGGCTCTGCCCTGCAGACAAACATGAAGTCTTGCACTCCTGTTCATGCAAAACTACTTCGTTGTACTGCAGCATCTGTGCCTGGTTGACTCGATGCTCTTGTTTAATTATTAGCTTGTCGGTGTCCAGGACACTGTTCATTGGATGACAGGACCATAGCTTACGTTCTTATCTCTGATGCTCCGTAGACTAAGCCATATAACTCTCTGCTTTTTCTTTATCCTAATTGAATAGTTATAACCTTAACAAAACTTATGATGATAATTCGTGCAATCGCGTGTGAAGCTTAACTGTAGCTTGCTAAGAATAAGCTGTTCAACCGGGGAAAATCTTAAAGCTGGTAGTATGAGACCTATTGCCAGGTTAGTTGAGCTTGCACTGTCAGGGTCTGTTCTTTTTGGCTGCGGTTTATGACTTTTGGCTGCGACTTATGATTTTTGGGCTGTTTATACGAGAGATTACAGAGTAACAGAAACTCACGTGCGGTTTTTGCGATATAAATGAAGTCAATAAAGTATGTACTACAATTAACTCGTAGACTCTATCTTAAAAGAATACCCCATTTAAAAGCTAGTCACTGTAGAAAAATCGAAAAGCAGCTTTTAGAAGCTGAAAAGAAGAGGGCCCACCCATTCATCCTACAAAAATCTGGTGTCCTTTATTGCCTATCATACATTGAGCTCTATATGTGGTTACTGTTTGAGATTTGTTTCCCACAGCAGTGATGATAGGAGAAATAAACAAGCCTTCGATGGTCAACTGCTACGGTCATGCCGTTTGTGGTACCGAGAACGGCGACTAAAGAGGAGTGCATAGAGCCAACATAATTAAACATATTTTTAAATCTTTCCAAAAATATAAAATAAAACTATTCACTCCCATAGCTATAAGAAACTATGAAAATCATATACCAATCACCCATAAGAAAACATCCAAGAAAAACCAAGCCAAATAAGACTTCACCCTTCTGGCCAGTCAGATCGTTAACCAGGGGCTGGTCTGACAGCTACAAGGCCAACTAATGTTTGGACAAAATGATTCGATATTGAACTTATAACACTCTAAAATGACTCAATTAAAACTTCTTAATTCTATTTAGTTTATTAACATGGCTTGGCTTATTTTTAGATACCTTTAGCTAAACTATAACTTAGAGCGACTTGACATGCTAAAAATCTATTTAATTTCATATTCTTACTCATTTGGCTTAGATTTGCTATATATATTGCCATGATCTAAATAGCTACTTTACATAATATGACTTAGTGTAATACTTGTAGAGTTACTTTTGATAATTTTCATAACTCCTTGTCAAGCTAAAAATGAATAAAATGCAATCACTTCATATCATTTATGCTCTATATTCTTCTATACATCTTGATAACTCCATTGTCAAAGAGGAGAAAGATTGGTAAAAATGCATATTTTGGCAAGGGAAGAAAGAGAGCATGTTTTGGACTTTTCTGAGAATTCTTGTTAAGTTGGAGCTTTCTATGTTTTGTTGTGATTCTCTTGATGCGTTGATCTTTTCTTACCCTGACCAAGGTCAAATACAACAATTATTCTTTCATATAGACCTAGAGTGGGATTTCATAATTTCTTTGGTGGGGTTAAAGCCTTTTGTGAAAAGCTTGTTCTATCAGTTGTTTCACTCTATTTCTAGCTCATATGGTCATTTTCAGTTATTCCAATCATTTTGTAACCATTTTGAGTTTCACTTTGTAAAATTCCCTCTTTACGTCTAAAACTACCTCCTATTTGCATTATGAGAAATTGCCAATAGATTCATCAAGTGGAAGATTGAGAAACTATGTGAAAAGGTCCAAGATTGTTGTAATAAACTATTGCCAAGTTTGTGAAGTTGGAATTTGAATTTTGCAGAGTTTGCATTTTGTCAGTGTTTGTTGTCAGACAAACCAATGTGACCATTGGTTTTTGCTAGTCAGACGCTAACTAGTTGCTGAGCGTTCTGATCGGAGGCTTAATGGCGGCTACAATTTTTCAGAACAGGTGTTTTGCACTAGACTTGACTGGTCTGATTGGTCCCTGGTTGTCGTCAGACTGGCCCTGAGAATTGGTATTATGATTTTGGGAAATTGGTTTTTAGATGAATTGAATTATGATTGGTCAATGCGCTTATGTTGCATTAAGCATGTTTTAGCTAACGTAGATCAAGTTGTAAAGAACTTATACCCAGAAATGATTTCTTTGTCTTGGACGTGCAAGGAAGCTTTGGAGTCAACCATGGTCAATGGTGGGGATCAAGGCTATGCTCGTGGAGGAGCCAAGCCCCAGAGTAGTCAAGGATGCCAAGGTGAGATGGTTGAGCTCAAGCATGGTACAAGAAAGGTGAAAAATATTAAAGGTAAGATTCAAGCGATGGGTTGCACCAAGTGGTTTAGTCGATCCAAATGAGGCATTGTCCGATAGAACTGAAATAGGAGGGACTTGTCGATACGTGGCAATCCATTGATACACCTACACATGGCGAGCATGGTGATTGTTTGCAAGGAAAGATGAAGACCGAGTCAAGGCAAATGTATTTTGGTAATTTGCCAAATATCGAAGCTTCACTGGATCAAAACTGCGATGCTTTGGAAAACAGTTTAGATCAAAGAGATGCTAAGAAGGTCAAGTGAATCAAATGTTAAAGTCTTTGCAGATTTGAGCTCATATGCTTTGAAAAGTGTACATGAGTGTGAGTAAAACCCATGTTGTCTGGGGTTAATGGGTTCCCCCAAATATGTTAGTGGATAGTATCTATTAGAATTAGATGTGAGCTAGTTGCCTCATCTATTTAACGAGTTGGAATAGAGGCTTGCAAGCTGACCATTCAACCATCCAAGATTCCAACCTTAAGTTCTAAAGTTAGGGTTAGAGAAGAGTGAGGGTTGTAGTGTACCCTCTTATTCTCTAGGTGTAGTGGCTACAAAATTTTTATTCTCAAGTAGCAATATATCAACTTTGTTCATCACTCATAATATCTCCTTGCTTTAGTTGATTTGCTCTAGTTTTTATTGTTTTTGATCTCTTCTCTCCCCTTTCTAATCTTATTGTGTGCCAAGGACATGTAAGTGATAGAGATAACTATAGGGATCAAATCCCATCCATCTAGGCATTAGTATTGTAGGATTTCAAAGTTGTCTATTTTTGCTTAGTTTTGGCCTATCCTTGAGGCTTCTTGATCCCAAGTTTTTTACTTCGAATCTTTGGAAGATTTTATTTGATATGATATATGAGAATACATCTAGAATTATCTTGACCATCCTCTACCCATGAGCAAACCATATATTGAGTTTTTATTTATTTTTTTACCCAATTCTTAGTGCAACTTAGCTATCTTTGGGAAAGATAGGAACTTTAATAAGGATTCATGCAATCCTTGAATAGAATAGGTTTTTATAAGATCTTAAGCAAGGTGTGTGCAAAGTTTCTTCTCATTTGGCCATAAATTTTGGGAGTTACACTAAAAGTGGTTTGGATTTAGACTAATTTTCTGTTCTGGGAATAGAAGACCGGTCAGTTGGCTCCTTGGCCTAGTTAGACTGGTCGTTGGTCAGATTGCTAGCTTGCCACTAATTAGACCGCAAGGGCACCACCGGTTAGACCACAGTTCTGTGACCGGTCGGACTGCCCAGGTGCAAGAACTAGCTCTCTAGTTTTGAAGGTGTTGCTTTGTTCTAGACTTCCAATTTTGATGTTTATAGCTTAATAGATACTGAGTTAAAATATTTGAGAATATTTAAGAGAAAATTTCTAAAGCATTATTCACTCCTCTTCTGTTGCCATTGTGATCCTACATCATCCTTACAAAAAGGTTGTATTTTTTAGCGAATCGTTGAAAAGAGGACTAACCTATCATTTAAATGCTGTAGTCTCCCGCCCCGACTGAGTCCTGAGTTGGGTACGCCACTGCTTTGATCTACCTTGTTAAGGGCCTGTTTGTTTCAGCTGTAGATTCTGAGAAGTAGCTGGTGAGTATACAGTTAGTCAGAATCTGGAGAAGCTGGATAACCCCAGCTTCTGGCTACTAGTTCATTTTCTGGATTCTGTAGTGTCGTAGGGGTGGCCCCCACCTAAGCCCAGTAGGCCTGTTAGGAGGTTATAAGAACCAGTGTAACGTGTGTAATGACATAAGTGCCCCTGATGGGGAGGTATGCATGTAAGGGTATAACTGTAAAAGCATACCCCATGTGAATATATATATCAGGATGAGGGGGAGGGTGAGACAGAACACTCCCACCTCTCCACTACCATCTCTCTCTGTTTGGTCTGTAACCACAACAGTTGGCGCCGTCCGTGGGGAGGACAAGGACAAGCCCGAAGACCGAAGAAGAAGGATGGCACCGAAAAAAGCTTCATCAACGGCGGCGAAGGGAAAGAAGACGTCTGGGTCGGAGCGGCGCGTGAATACCAGGGCTTCGGCATTGGCCGCCGAAGGAGCTGGCGGCAGCGCAGGCGCCGTGGTCGCGGACGTCGACGCTGGCACCACAGCGACCGACCCCGCCAGCGCCGCTACGACGACACCCAACCCCGTCGCTGGCACTACAGCGACCGACCCCGCCAGCGCCGCTACGACGACACCCAACCCCGTCGCTGGCACTGCAGCGACAGCCCCCGCCACCCTCGCCGGCAGCGCGGATCAGGCGGCCGGGGGTAGCCGCAATGAAGCATCCGGCGGATCTGGAGATCGTGAAGCGATGGTCCCAGCACCGACCCGTCCGCTGGGTGTTCCGGCGGCCCCGACAGCGCCTGCGGTGGAAAGCGCCATACTAGCAGCCCTCAACGCGTTCCAGCGGGAGCTGGGGGACCTCCGCAGAGCCGTCCGCAATATGCAAGAGGCTCGGAGCCAGCAGGCCGCGCCAGTAATCGCGCCCGAGCCCACGCCGGAGAGGGCGGACAGTCGCGAAGCCCCCACGTCTAGCCGTGCGCCGCTGCGGCGCGTAGATCTGGAGTCCCCGCTTTTGGCAGGGCTGCAGCAGGCGGCATGGCCTGAAGACTTCAAGTTTCCTAGCGCCATCGACCCGTACAAGGGCGACACGGACCCCCGCGAGTTCGTGCGCGTGTACGAAACCGCGATCGAGGCCGCGGGCGGAGACGACACCACGAAGGCGAAGGGACTCCCCCTCGCGCTGCAAGGTGTGGCGCTCTCTTGGTTCCGAACCATAGAGCCGGGTTCCATCTACGTGTGGGAGCAGCTCCGCGACCGTCTTCACAACAGCTTCCAAGGAAACTGCGTCGAGTGAGTCGACGCGGACCAACTCTTCGCTGTGAAGCAAAGACCCTCGGAGAAGCTCCGGGACTACTTCAAGCGCTTCGCCAGGATTCGATGCCAAGTAAGAGACGTTAATGAAACCACCGTCGTTAATGCAGCCATACAGGGCCTTCGTCCGGGCCCGATGGACGAGTACAATGCGCGGAGGCCAATCAAGACAGTCGCCAAGCTCTTCGATAAAATGGACGAGTACGCACGGGCAGAGGAGGATGCGCGAAGACGCAGCATTGCCGCCCTTGACCTCGCCCATGGGGAGCGCCCCCCGCGCGAAGTAGGGGCGGGTGGTCCCTCCTCGAAGCAGGGCTGCGGTCGAGAGCCCCGGGGAGGCCCTCCCCGAGGCAACGACACCGGGGTACGGGAAGGCTCCTCAAGGAGCAGGCATAAACCTCGGCGCCGCCAGCGCAGGTCACAGGCGGCCCATCATATCCTCGACACCGAGAGCGCCCGCCAAGGACCCGACCCCGCCTCACGGAGGGGGGACCGGGGATCGGAAGGTGGACTTGATTGCGGCGGCCAGCCCCACGCAGAACAAGAGCTCCTACACTATGGCAAGTGGTGCGAGGTACACGGCTACGGTGATCATTACACAAGGGCATGCACCGCAGTTATGGAGCTGCGGAGGGTGACGGCCGGGTCTCGAGCTCTGCCTCCTCGGCCCCCTGCCGGAGCCCACGTGGAGCACCCAAGCGGTAGCCCCATACGAGCCGCCGCAACGGAGGGCGCGCAGCATCGCACCGTTAGCGTCATCACCGGAGGCTCCTCTTCAAGGGCCCCCGGGGAGCAGCCGCAGTTATGGATGCCGCCCCGCAACATCACCTTCGACGTGAACGACGCCAGCGGTGTGGAGTACCCTCACCAAGACCCTCTAGTCATCCAGGCCCACGTAGCACGCTGTGACGTTAGGCGCATCCTTGTCGACGGGGGAAGCTCCGCGAATATCTTGTTCACCGAAGCCCTCGATCGTATGGGGATCCCCCGAAGCCGGCTAGAGCAGCCAGGAGCTCCACTTCAAGGCTTCGGGGGTCAACCACTGCAGGCCTTGGGGCACGTGTCCCTTCCGGTCACGTTCCGTCAGGAGGGCAACAAGGGTAACATCCGGACCGAGCAAGTCACCTTCGACGTCGTGGATATCCCACATCCCTACAACGCCATACTGGGTCAGCCCACCATCAACTCTTTCGAGGCGATCCCGCTCTACGCGTTTTTGTGTATGAAGCTCCCGGGTCCAGAGGGTGTTATCACCGTCTTCGGCGATCAGGACCTGGCCAGACGTGCCGAGGTCGGCAGCCGCGCTCCGCATCGCCCGGTGCACGCCCTTTCCGGCACGCTCGGCGATGGCCCCTCCGCCCCTGGGTGGACGCCCAAGCCTCGGCCCGAGGGCGGAGTCAAGAAGGTGCCGCTCCAGGCGAAGGGGCAGTTTGTGTCCATCGGCGAGGGGCTCCCACCGGGGGTCGAACGGGATCTGCTCCGAGTGCTTCAGAACAACGTTGACATTTTCGCATGGTCCCCGGAGGACATCAAGGGCATAGACCGAGCAGTAATCGAGCATCGCTTGGCGGTCCGCCCCGACGCCAAGCCAGTCAAGCAAAGGCTTCGGCGTATGTCGATGGATCGGCAGCAGGCGGCCAAGATGGAGGTGGCGAAGCTTCTTCGCACTGGGGTCATCCGCGAGGTCCACCATCCAGAGTGGCTCGCTAACCCGGTACTAGTCAAAAAGGCCAGCGGGGCCTGGCGTATGTGCATCGACTTCACGGCACTCAACAAGGTGTGCCCGAAGGACAATTACCCCTTGCCGCGCATCGACCAGCTGGTCGACGCCACCGCGGGGTGCGAACTCATGAGCTTCCTGGACACCTATTCCGGCTACCACCAGGTGTACATGGCCGAAGACGACGAGGAGAAGACCAGTTTCATCACACCTCTTGGGACGTTCTGCTTCGTCAGAATGCCCTTTGGCTTGAAGAACGCAGGCGCTACCTTTACCCGTCTCGTTGCTATTGCCCTGGCCGCCCAGATCGGGAGGAACGTAGAAGCTTACGTCGATGACGTGGTGGTCAAAACCCGGCAGCTTGCTCTGCATGGCCGGGACCTCCAGGAGACCTTCGACAACCTCCGGAAGGCGGGCATCAAGCTCAACCCCGACAAATGTGTCTTCGGGGTGCAGGCGGGCAAACTCCTAGGTTTCCTCGTGTCCGGACGGGGCATCCAGGCGAACCCCGACAAAGTAGACGCCATCCTGGGTATGGAGCCGCCTAAGACAACGAGGGAGGTCCAGAGGCTGGCGGGCCGCATGGCAGCATTAAGCCGCTTCCTATCCAGGGCGGCGGAGCGAGGCCTGCCATTTTTCAAGACACTCCGCGGGTGCGACGGATTTCGTTGGGACGGGGATTGCGCGAAGGCCTTCAACGAGCTCAAGGAGCACCTGGCAAGCCTTCCCACTCTGGTCGCCCCAGCACCAGAGGCTCCCCTCCTGCTATATCTGGCCGCGTTCGCCACCGCGGTCAGCGCCGTCCTCGTCTTAGAGGAAGGCGCCACGCAGCGGCCCATATACTTTGTCTCTAAAGCCCTCCAAGGCGCCAAGACAAGGTACACGGAGCTTGAGAAGCTCGCCTACGCGCTGGTCATGGCCTCCAGGAAACTTCGGCATTACTTTCTGGCCCACCCGATCACAGTGCCTTCTTCATTCCCCCTGGCGGAGATGTTACACAACAAGGAGTCCACAGGGCGCATCGGCAAATGGGCCGCCGAGCTCGCCCCCTTCTCCTTGACGTATGCTTCACGAACGGCAATCAAATCACAAGTCCTGGCGGATTTTCTCGCCGAATGGACCCCGCCGGCCCAACCAGTCTAGACGCACGACGACCCCGTCTGGACGCTTACCATTGACGGAGCTTACGGCGTCGCGGGCGCGGGCGTAGGTGCGGTGATCGTCACGCCCGAAGGACAGCGTTTGCTATACTCGGCGCGCCTCGCCTTCCCCGCCACCAACAACACGGCTGAGTACGAGGCGCTGCTCTTTGGCCTGGTGAAGCTCAAGGCAGTCGGCGCGAGACGGGTGCTAGTACGCACCGACTCGCGCTTGGTGGCCGGTCATGTGGATAAGTCATATCAAGCCAAGGACCCTGAGTTGGCCAAGTACCTCGCGGCTGTGAGGGCGAGGGAAAGGCACTTTTTGGGCGTCACCATCAAGGCCATCCCCCGCGCGGAGAACGAGCAGGCCGACGCCCTCGCTAAGGCGGCCAGCCAGCAACTGCCCCCCGGATGGGGCGTTTTATGAGATATTAGTGCAGGCGGCCATCGCGCAGGACAACCGGGACGCGGCACTCGTCCACCACATTGACCGGCCGGGTGATTGGCGAGAGCCCATCTTCAATTTCTTGCAAGGCATCGCCGAGCCGGAGGACCCCGCCGAGCTTCGGCGCTTGCAGCACCGCGCAAGATCCTTCCAGGTGTTCGAAGGGATACTCTACAAGAGAGGGATTTGCGCATCGCTCTTGCGTTGCCTCTCGACTGAGGTGGGAAAGGAGCTCCTTGCGGAGATCCACGCGGGCGCGTGCGGATCCCACCTGGCGCCGAGGTCATTAGTTGGCAAGGCGTTCAGGCAAGGCTTCTACTGGCCAACTGCCATCACCGACGCCCAGGACCTCGTCCGTCGGTGCCAAGGATGCTAGTGGATGGCGCGCATCATCTGCAGGCCCCCGACGAGCCTCAACCCTATTCCTCCGGTGTGGCCGCTGGCACGCTGGGGCGTCGACATAGTAGGACCGCATGCCCGAGCTCCAGGGGACCTCCGGTTCGTGGTGGTCGCGCTGGAGTATTTCTCCAGATGGCCGGAAGCGGTCGCCCTGGCTAAAGTAACTTCTGCGGCCATACAGCGCTTCCTCTGGCAAAACATCATATGTCGCTTCGGCGTGCCCCGGGAGCTCACGGTTGACAATGGCCTGCAGTTCGACGCCACCCTATTCAAAGACTATTGTGACAGCATGGGCATCACCCTCCGATTCGCCTCGGTAGGGCATCCCCAGTCCAACGGGGCGGTCGAACGGGCGAATGGCGCCATCTCCGCTGCCATTAAAAAGCGCCTGGTCGGGTTGCCGAAGGGCAAGTGACCGAGCGAGCTTCACAGCGTTCTTTGGTCGCTTCGCACAACGGTAACGCGCCCGACGGGATTCACGCCGTTCAAGCTCCTTTTCGGCGACGAAGTAGTGACGCCTGAGGAAATCAAGGCCGGCTCGCGGAGGGTCCTCGTCCAAGCACCCGAAGAGGAGCGCCGTGTGTCCGTGGACCTCCTCGACGGGCTATGGGCAGATGCAGCCCACCATGTTGAGAAGTATGCGCGGTAGACAATGCGTACTCGGGACCGCTCTATATGCCCGCGGGGATTCAAGCCTGGGGATCTCGTTCTCAGAGTGGCGTTTCAGGCGGAGACCGCTGGCAAGCTGGAGTCCAAGTGGGAAGGCCCGTACATTGTGATGGAGGCATTGCCAAAGGGGGCGTACCGCCTCGCCACGCTCGAAGGGCAAACCCTCCGACACACATGGAATGCGGACAGGTTGCGGCGATACTACGCCTAGAAGTCGGACAACAAGCGTAGAGCCACCAACCCTTTGTTATACGATGCTCGCCCACGCAAACGGGAGTTCAATAAAGGTTGTTGTTCCCGGCGCACTCCCTGTCCGCGCTGAGCAGAACAAAGTCTACGGACTCTAAATAAGACGTAGCGTCGAGGTCTGCCTCCGCACACGCGAGTCTCCGGACTATAAAGGAAGACGTAGCGTCGAGGTCCGCCTCCGCACGCACCAGTCCACGGACTTTAAATAAGACGTAGCGTCGAGGTCTACCTCCGCACGCGCGAGTCTCCGGACTATAAAGGAAGACGTAGCGTCGAGGTCCGCCTCCGCATGCACCAGTCCACGGACTTTAAATAAGACGTAGCGTCGAGGTCCGCCTCTGCACGCGCGAGTCTCCGGACTATAAAGGAAGACGTAGCGTCGAGGTCCGCCTCCGCACGCACCAGTCCACGGACTTTAAATAAGACGTAGCGTCGAGGTCCGCCTCCGCACGCGCGAGTCTCCGGACAATAAAGGAAGACGTAGCGTCGCGGTCCGCCTCCGCACGCACCAGTCCACGGACTTTAAATAAGACGTAGCGTCGAGGTCCGCCTCCGCACGCGCGAGTCTCCGGACTATAAAGGAAGACGTAGCGTCGAGGTCCGCCTCCGCACGCACCAGTCTACGGACTTTAAATAAGACGTAGCGTCGAGGTCCGCCTCCGCACGCAACAGTCTACGGACTTTAAATAAGACGTAGTGTCGAGGTCCGCCTCCGCACGCACCAGTCTACGGACTTTAAATAAGACGTAGCGTCGAGGTCCGCCTCCGCACGCACCAGTCTACGGACTTTAAATAAGACACAGCGGGGGGACGCCCTCGCGCGCACCACTCTACGGACTCTAAATAAGACGTAGCGTCGAGGTGCGCCTCCGCACACACCAGTCTACGGACTCTAAATAAGACGTAGCGTCGAGGTCCGCCTCCGCACGCGCGAGTCTCCGGACTATAAAGCAAGTCGTAGCGCCGAGGTTCGCCTCCGCACGCGCTAGTCCACGGACTTTAAATAAGACAAAGCGTCGAGCTCCGCCTCCGCACGCGCGAGTCTCCGGACTATAAAGAAAAGCGTAGCGTCAGGGTTCGCCTCCACACACACCAGTCCGCGGAGTATAAATAAGACGCGGGTGTCCTCCCTGCGAGCTTTGCGGAATATAAACAAGATGCGGAGGTCTTCCCTTCGCGTTCGGCGGCAGGTAACACTAAGAAAGGTACTGCTTGGTTTCGTTATAAAAGCAAGGGGGCTACATGCCTACAAGCATACGAACCAGTACATCATCCCCTCGCCCTACCCGACCAACCGCTCAGCCTTGGCGCGGTGCGGACGAACCCGTGCCATCGTCGCCGTGGCCCTGAAGGACTCCCTCGAGCCAGTGGAGGAGGTCCCCCTCCCCATGCAGCGTCTGCTGCAGGACGACCCTCGCTGCATCTTCCCCGAAGCGGCCCCAGATCCGTTGATGGAAGTTTTGCAGGCTAGGCCCGATGGAGCGAATGGCGTCCGACATCACTTCTGGACGGCCGGGAGGATCCAGTTGAGGATTCGCCAGCTCATGGGTATGTCGGCACCCACGAGTGTGAAGCAGGGCGAGGGCGAAGCACGCAGCAAGATAGCCGCAGTGCTCGCCAAACGTTCTGGCGCCACGAAGAGCAACCCCTGCCCCCTCCTCGATCAACCCGAGCGTCTCCGACAGGGCCTCCGGCCCGTGCGAAGGGTCCGGCACTCTGACGCACAGATCTCGGAGGGCCTGGTTCAGAGACTCCGTGGCCCGCCACGCTGACGTGGACGCATTTTCCAAGATGAGACTATTCCCCGCAGCAGACTCCGCCAGCTGGGCGTTCTCCCCTTCTAGGGCGGCGATCTGCTGCAGAAAGGCGGCGCGCTCCTCAGCCGCGGCGCACTTGGCTTCCGTGGCCTCGAGTTGTGCGGCCGCCATGGCGCCCCCCAGCACGCGAAGTTCTTCATCCTTCGCTGCGAGAGCATCGTTTGCTTCACATAGGCTGGCTTCCAGAGCCCTCCGCTCCCGAACGCGGGCCTCGTCAAAGGACCGACTAAGGGCAAGCGTCTGGCAAAAACAACAAGTCAGCAGGCGCCCAGCAGTACCTTGCAAGCTGAAGAGCACATGTTTACCCTCATCTCGGAGGCCTGCAGCGCGAGCGCTAGGAGATCCCCCTCGCATGACGACAGCATTTCTCGGTCAAGGCCGTTGTCGGCACGCTCTGCGGCTGCAGCAAGGACGCGAAGTATCTCCAGGCGAGGGAGGAAGTCCGAGCGAGCGAGCCCCGGCCCCAACGCGTCAGGATTTACTGAGGCCACGGCCACGTCAACAGCAACGGACATCTGCGGGGCACCCTGCACAGCTCTTTGGACTTCGCGCATACCTCCGCTGCTCGATCCTTCGCCATGTCCAGGAGACCTTGTCTCGCCTGATGTTGGCAGAATGAGCGAGCAGATCGGAGAGAGTTTCGCGAAGTCACGAGAGGAAAGGGATTCACGCCTACCCCCTGCGCCTCCTGTCGCGGTAGGAAGTGGCGCCGTTCCGACGGCCAAGCGGGAGGCGGGCGTCTCGGTGGTCGGCGAGGAGGTCTTCTCGGCCGCGCCAGACGTCGTAATCCCGCGACAAGGCCCCGCAACGGCGTATCGACCCCTCGATGGCGGCGGGGACTGCGTTCGAGGGCGTTTCGTCGGCGGCGGCACAAGTGATTCTTCCGGGGCAACACCAGCTACGGTTCCCGTCGCCCCCACGGTTTCCTCTGTAGGGGGCGCGCCCTCGCCACCCGCCGCGGTTGGTAGCGCACCATCAACCGTGTTTTTTTCGCCAGGAACGGTGCTCCCCCCGGGTTGGCGAGTTCCAGCTCACCGATGGCCGCAAGAACAGGTTTGTTGGCGTCGGCGGAGGGTGCCGGGGGATTCGAGGCGGCGCGTTCCTCCGAAGCAGTGTGGCCGGGCCCACCGCCGGTTGCACGCCCCGTCCCAGCTGTGCTAGTCGCCGAGGGGCCTGCGGGGTCGCATACGGCAGACGGGGAACGGGCCCGGCGTCGCGAGGATAACACCCTCACAGGGCTATCACCGTCCTGAGTGCCCAGAGTCCCGGCGGGAAGCTCCTCCGGCACCAAGCGTTCGGGCACAGTAATGCCTAGAGCTTCGCATGTGCGGTTTACCCGCCCTTGCTTAGCCGCCTTGACTGCGGCCTCGCGAGCCTGATGCTCCTTAAGTGTGTACGGGCCGAGGAGCGCCGTAACCGCGCGCTCCGCATCTTCTAGCCGAGCCACTGCGCAGGAGATCACGTCAGCCAGGCGGAGACCAAACAGATACAACGGCGCGCGTAAGACGTACTGGACGACTTACAAGGAGCGGAGGGCGGAAGCAGGCGAGATACGGATGGGCTGAACCCGTCCTCACGGGGGCCGTTCTGTCCAACATACTTCCCCGAGGAGGATAGGGGCGCCGCCCCATACATTGTGAACTCCTCGGCTAGGTCACGCAGGCTCATTCGACGGGCGACACCGACAAGACCCTGTAGCCTTCGCGTGTTGTCAGTCTCTGCCTTCAGACTCGGCGTGCTGTTAAATGAGATCGGCCCACCTCGGCACTGCATTCCGCTCTTGTCGGTCACGGTGTAGTAGAACCACTGCCGGGTCCAGCCGGACTCCCATTGCCTTGGCGAGGCTGGCACGGGGAACAACGTCGCGCACGACGCCCGGAGCACGAAGTCCACACCGCCGAAGTTGGACACCGCCCCGTCAACTTTTCGGGGTCGACAGCGTGCGTCGTGCAGGGTGGCGAATAAGCTCGCGCTGGGACGCCACCCCTCTGTCCGCATCGCCCACGTGAAGACAGCTAGGCGGAGTATTGCGTGGGGCGTCAGTTGGGCTAGCTCCAACTTGTAGGCCCGCAGGACTTCGCCCACGAACAACGTGGAGGGCATTCGAAGGCCGGCGTCGAAGAACGCGACAAAAACAATCGCCTCCATTGCCCGGGGCTTCGGCTCCGTCTCGTCCCGACGGGGTAGGCGAGCCCCATTGCGATCCACGATCTTCCTCTCATCCACGAGTCGCTGCAGCGTCCCTTCAGTCACACGGCTCTTCCCCAGCACACGGGAACAGCTGCCTCCCGAGTGCTCCATGGCGTCCCACCACTTGTTGGCGCGCGAGCTCCCCCGCGGCACCAACTCGTACTCCCTGGAAGGAGGGGACACCTCGCCTTGGCTAGGCAAGGAACCGCTGCGGGGATGGTAGGTGGCAGCGTCATGGCTAGCCATCGCTCTTCGCGACCAATGAGAAAGAAGCAGGGAAAAGAGCAACTGGCGTTACAATTAGCACGGGTGGAAGCAAAGCCGCAAATCAAAAACAGACAAAAAGCAAGCAAGGGCGCCTCCGCCTCAACACTGGCACTTTATAAAGGCCGCTCGTCTCTCATGTGGATCGAAGCGTAGACAGATCAAACGCGCAGCGATTCGGCTGCCCATGTTTTGGAAAGAAGAACCGCCAGGGCTTGGAGGGCCGTGCCCGGTAGGTGACCAAGCAGCGCACAACGCCTCCACGCCTTCAACACGCGTCCAACTTCCCTGGGGAAGAGGCGAACGGCCGCGGTCACGCAACCGCTCACATCCCACGACGCACCAGTCGTGAGTCGCCGCGTGTCCCACCTGCAGAATGGCAGACGGCACGACGTGACAGCCTGACTTCTGCCA
This sequence comes from Dendrocalamus latiflorus, assembly GCA_017311315.1. Classification (NCBI taxonomy): domain Eukaryota; kingdom Viridiplantae; phylum Streptophyta; class Magnoliopsida; order Poales; family Poaceae; genus Dendrocalamus; species Dendrocalamus latiflorus. The sequence goes on along the minus strand of CM029611.1, from coordinate 12,269,376 downwards.
GGCCAGGCGTCGGCGTGATTCCAGCCGCCATTAAAAGCGCACTACCAGACTGCAAGGTCACAACAGCTCCAACGCGCAACAATATCGGCGCCAAGCTCCAATTTTAGCGCGGGGACGGAGCGCGCGCGCCTTGGCTTCAACTAGGCGCCAGCCTCCGCTGCCACCCGTTCGAAGGGTAGGGGACGGAGCGCGCGCGTCTACTTCGACTAGGTGCCAGCCTCCGCTGCCACCCGTTCAAAGGGTAGGGGACGGAGCGCGCGCGTCTACTTCGACTAGGCGCTAGCCTCCACTGCCACCCGTTCGAAGGGTAGGGGACGGAGCGCGCGCGCCTCGGCTTCAACTAGGCGCCAGCCTCCGCTGCCACCCGTTCGAAGGGTAGGGGACGGAGCGCGCGCGTCTACTTCGACTAGGCGCCAGCCTCCGCTGCCACCCGTTCGAAGGGTAGGGGACGGAGCGCGCACGTCTACTTCGACTAGGCGCCAGCCTCCGCTGCCACCCGTTCGAAGGGTAGGGGACGGAGCGCGCGCGTCTGCTTCGACAAGGCGCCAGCCTCCGCTCCCACCCGTTCGAAGGGTAGGGGACGGAGCGCGCGCGTCTACTTCGACTAGGCGCCAGCCTCCGCTGCCACCCGTTCGAAGGGTAGGGGACGGAGCGCGCGCGTCTGCTTCGACAAGGCGCCAGCCTCCGCTGCCACCCGTGCGAAGGGTAGGGGACGGAGCGCGCGCGTGTCTGCTTCAACAAGGCACCTTCCATCCCAGACCTCGGACTCCTCAACCACAAGCTTGGAGGAATTCACAGGCCGCAGGGGACGGAGGGGGCCAAAGGACTCGGCGGCATGGCTTCGGCCCTGTGAAGCCCTTCACCATGAGAGGCTCCAGTCGTAGGGGTGGCCCCCACCTAAGCCCAGCAGGCCTGTTAGGAGGTTATAAGAACCAGAGTAACGTGTGTAATGACATAAGTGCCCCTGATGGGGAGGTATGCATGTAAGGGTATAATTGTAAAAGCATACCCCATGTGAATATATATATCAGGATGAGGGGGAGGGTGAGACAGAACACTCCCACCTCTCCACTACCATCTCTCTCTCTCTGTTTGGTCTGTAACCACAACATGTAGCTTCTGGCTACTTAGAATCTGGATGAAAATCTGGACTGTTTGGGGGAGCTGCAGATTCTGGGAGTAGCTACAGCTGCCAGAAGCTGAAACAATCAGGCCCTAAATATCCCACTTGCTAGATTAACCAACAAAGTGATGTGCTAGAAATTCTGTAGCTTGATCCGGTCTCGTTCTAAACGTCTTCAGCTTCTGACTTTTTTAATTTTCGACTTATTTAAGCTAGAAACCAATTAGAACGAGTTGATTTCTAATTTCGGCTTATTTGGCTTTTTTGTCTTTTTTGTCTTTTTTTCACCTTATTACTTTGCATTGTCCGTGACGATATAATGGTTTGTTTTTCTTTTCTTTTTTTAATTTTTTAATTGAATGACTTAGAAAAAATTAACTGTCGCTACAGTGCAATTTCAGTCAAAAACACACAGCCAAAACCATAAGCCAGAAGCTTAATCTCTTTAGAGCAGGCCCGATAGTAGATTTCCTAGGATGAAAGAGCTTTGGATAACGCAGTAAACACAAACATATATGGTCTTATTCTTTTTAGGTTTTTTGTGGTTTTTAACTTTGGCTTCTCTAGAAGCCGAAATAAGCAAAACAGATTCAGGGCCTGTTCTTTTCCTCAAAAGCTGGCGGCTTCTATCTTTTGCTACAGTACCTAACTTTCAAACGGAGTATTTTCTCAAGACGGAGTCTACAAGTTAAACGATCTACATGTTAAAAGCCCAACATCTGTACCAGCCAAAATCACAAGTGAGTATCTGTCTCTCTGTAATCTGTACCGTAAACAGCCAAAATTCAAAAAATTCAGCCAAAAGCCATAAACCGCAGCCGTAGCCAAACAGGCCCTCTCCCAAAGCCATGTGTGTCGTCTGCGTCGATGTCTTCACTGTCTACCATCGTCTTAAAAAATATAGTTAAAAGCCACCAGCTGTGATATAAAAGAACAAGGCCTATAATTGAGCGCTTATTTGGATAGGGCCATTTGGATTCAAATCCTATTAATTCCCAACGTAATCCCTCCTTCAAATACCTATTAAAAATAAATTATCAAACATCAGGTATTACCATATAAGCTGATCTAGTGCAGGCCTATTAGGCTAGGCCCAATATCATTTCGTCGGCCTCGGTCTCCCCACTCGCAATCAGCATCCGACCCAAGCTGTGTTGCCGCCGTGAGTTCCGATCAGGCCACGAGCCCACGACGTGCCGACGGCTCCTCCTCCGCTTCCTCTTAGAGCATATACAATGCAAATACAAGATGCTTATATATGAGTGCTTAAAGAGAGAATATAGACATATCTTCAAGTATCCATGCAAAAGTTATTTCCTCCAATGCAAACATCTCTTCCATAGGTGCTTAGATGCTATATTATCTATTAATAGATATAGTTATACATAAGCACCTACTAAGCACCGGTGCTTATTTAAGCATCGATGCTTCAAAATAAGCATCTTATCTATCTTATGTGGCAAGAAAAATCAGTTTTTTATTACTAAGGGTGTGTTTGGTTCAGAGTCATGGTGGGACGGGATGGATCCAACCCATTTTTTAGGGACGGGACGGGACGGTCCCTGTTTTCTGTTTGGTTCAGAGTCATGGTGGGACGGGATGGATCCAACCCATTTTTTAGGGACGGGGCCTACCTGTCAGCCACTCATCCCACTTCATCCCTCACCATCCCCTCATTTTTGGGGGATAGGATCATCCCCAATTTGAGAGCATATCCACAGAATATTCCCTAGAGGGATATCCCCCATCCCACCTGACTCTGAACCAAACAGCTCTGGAACGAGGACCGCCCCATCCCATCCCCCATGGTCCCATGAACCAAACACATACTAAGCATCTCTCTAAGAGTCTGCATTGGACATGCTCTTACACGGCGAAGCCGGCGACGCCAAACCGCCGCCCACTACGCTTGTGAGCTCTACAACCAGCGTCTCCAGGCTCCTCTCTCTTCACCTGCGCTCGTGGGCGCGGCTCCTCCCTTCGCCCCAGCCCACGCGCTGCCGCCGCCGCCGCCCCAGCCCTATCCCCCTCGCCGCCGCTGCTGGGCCATGCCGCGCAATGGGAGCTCGCGGCCGCGGTGCCGCCTCCTGCACGCCGCGGCTCCACTAGCCCTTGTAAGCATTCCCTACTCCATATTCCCTTCCACTGAAATAGCGAATGTCTTGAATCTTCAAATGAAATGTGGGCAGTGGGCTTGGTATTTGAGAAATTGGCTTTGGTGCTTGATTGATATTTGCTAGCGAGTGTTGGGAGGATTATGGTGCAAATTGGGATTCCGATAAATCTGATGTTAGGGGTTTACTGCCATTTTCACATGCTAGTGCCCTGAGAACGATGATCCGTGTAGCCGCCTGTCTGAGTAATTGCGATGTTCATTGTGTTCTTGCTCTGACACAATTTTTTACATTGATAGGTTACTGATCTGTTCGGTGTTACCTTGTAAAAGTAGATTTTTTTTGGAATATAATCAGTAGATGATAGGGTGAGCTGACCTTCTAAAGTACTCTAATGATAGTCTGAGCTGATCTTCCAAAGTACTCTAATGAATTAGGCCATTTAAAATGGCTAAGAATATAATGCTGACCTTTCCTTTCCTTTCCTTCTCTTTTTGCAGAATTTGAAGTACGACTTTCTGCTTCTTTTTTGTGCGCTTCTGAATGCTTGGACCTGTGGTGCCTACACAGACTGGCATTCAAGGCATAAATGGTGGAAAGAAGATTGGCAGCACATATATCTTCAATTTCCAGAACTCTTCCCTTGATACAACTCAAGGTTATGTCCTCATTCTAGGCAGGTCATGGACGCCGATCCAAGAAGAAGCTTTATCATCGTGAGCCTGGCCTTGACAAGGCCATGGACCTCCAAAAGAAGCCCACCCTCCTCTGTCTTCGTGAGCTCATCTTGGCCCAAAAGACAGGTTCACTACTTGTACGTGACCTTGAAAAGGAGGTTGGCTTTGTCGAAAAATGGAACTTTCTCTCACTTATCAAGCATCACCCCAATATCTTCCGTGTCTCTGGTGGAAGTGCCTCTCGAGAGCCCTATGCTGTCACTCTTACTGAGAAGGCCAGAAAGATATCAAGTGAGGAGACACAAGCACGAGATTAATGGAACCTATCTTGGTGATAACTGTAAGGAAGCTACTAATGGTGTCAGTGGACTGCCAGATCCCTCTAGATAAGATTGAGCTCATCCAATCTGAATTGGGCTTACCCAAGAACTTCAAGATCAACTTGATTCCCAGGTACCCTGAATTTTTTTCAATCCGTGATGTGAAGGGATTGGACCATTTGTGTTTGGAGAGTTGGGATTCTTCACTAGCAGTCACAGCACGAGAAGAAAATTTGAATTTTGAGGGCTTCCAGATAGACTATAGAGGGATTCCTAAAGATGGAAATATGTTGGGCCCTTTTGCTTTCTAGTTAAAGTATCCCACAGGATTTAGGCTCAATCGGAAGTACCTTGAGGAGGTGGTCAGGTGGCAGAAGATGGCATTTCCTTCACCTTATCTGAATGCTAGGCGAGTGGAGCCTGCAACATCACAAATTTTTTGTACGAATAATCTATTTTTATTTGAAATTACAGAAATATACCTACGGGAAATTTTTTTACAAAAATAGGCTCCAGTCGCCCAATGGAAGGGCGACTAGAGCTAATCGCCCAACCAGGGGCCGACAGAATCTCTGTCGCCCTAACCTCGGGCGACTGAAACCAATCGCCTCCCCATTGGGCTACTTACAGTGCAGTCACCCCCCCATTGGGCGACTGCACTTAGTCCCCCGTGAATTTTTTAAGTTTTGTCAATTTTGTAATTTTAAACTAAGCAAAAATCTGGTAGAGTTGTAATAAAAGTTTATGTTCATTGTATGTTGTAGGTGCATAAAAAATTTTGGGAAATTTTTTTTAGAACGATTGATACATACAATGATAAGTGATATTTTGATGTTACTGAGAATTCGAGTACGGAGAGAACCGATATGTTAATATTGTTAAATGACTTGCTATGTGAATCATTGAATGCGAAAAGACGAGATAATAAGCTTATTTGAGTACGAATAAACTTCATAATACAGTTGGGAGTAATATGGCACGTACTTTTTTATTACATGCATAACATATAGCATCATGTGCGACTAACCCACCCAACTGCTCGTACGACCTACTGTGTGGACCGGGGCTACTTTCCCTTCCTTGCCTGCTCGGCGTTGAACTCCTCCGTGGCCTCTTTTACCTTAGCCGCCATTTCCCTCTCTCTCGCGCTCCCTCTCGCGAGCCTCCCGCTCCCTACACGTGCACGCTTCTTGATGAGCTTTCATCTCGCGTTGTATACACAGGGTTTGCTCGTTCTTGCGGCGCTCCTCCCGCAACTCCGATGACCTTGCGACATTCCACTCCTCGAAGTCGAGGGCCCATTGGTCCGCAGGGTGGATCTCAAGATTGATCCATTTGCGGTAGCCATATAGGGGTTCCGAGGACTGTAAATACAAGGGAGAGATTGTTAATGCGTGCTGTGAAGGAGAAAAGGTAGAGGAAAATGGTGCATGTGGTCCTTACCGGCTGCCGATAGGTTGCGGTGTCTAGACGGCGGTCGGGATAGTCACTGGAGTAGTTTGCGCAACCCCAGTAATGCATACCTAGGCTGATGTGGTGCTTAGACTTGAAGAACTTGCACGTGTCCCCGCACCAACAAAGGGGGGTGTCTCCCCCTCAGGTGGGAGTTGCGGCGAACGCTCGGTGGGAAGTTCGGGATGGGGTTGTTGCTACGCGGCCGCTCATTGCGGGGAGCTGATCTCGTAGCACGCTGGACTTGTTCTGCCCGGGCCGCAATAGCTCCTATTTTCTCATCGCGGACGGCAGCTGACCGTGCTAAGTCACGGGTCTTCTCCCATTACTTCACCATCTTGTCCCATTGCTTCTTCTGGCTTTTGTCCATCTGGTGCGGTGAAGGAAGTGCGGTGTAGTGTAGGGTTTGGAAGTGCAGTGTTCCCTGCGAAATGGAATGCACACCAATTTATAGGGTCCGTTTTCTTTCTACTCCTACGTGTAAAGCCGGTCCGCGTGGTCCTAGCACTGAGTAAAGCTGGGCCGTGTTGCCATATCACTGCAAAAAGGCTGCGTCGTCATGCCATGTGACTGTGCAAAGCTGGCCTCATTTTGTCATGTCACTGCGCAAAGCTGCACTCTTATGTCATGTCTCTGCGCAAAGCTGGCCTCTTTTGTCATGTCACTGCGCAAAGCTGACCTTTTTTGTCATGTCTCACTGCGCAAAGCTGCACTCTTATGTTATGTCACTGCGCAAAGCTGACCTCTTTTGTCATGTTACTGTGCAAAGCTGACCTCTTTTGTCATCTCACTGAGCAAAGTTGTCCCGTTTTGTCATGTCACTGCGCAAAGCTGCACTCTTATGTCATGTCACTGCGCAAAGCTGGCATCTTTGTCATGTCACTGTGCAAAGCTGCCCTTTTTTGTCATGTCACTCCACAAAGCTGGCTTCTTTTGTCAATAATACTCCATTGCAGTAAGTTCTTTCGTTCTATATAAAGAGCACGGGTGCGATCCTATGAAGGTAGTAGTAGAGAACCCTGTAAATCGAACGAAGAAGTAGCTTCTCCGTCGTACAAATACATATCATGGCAGACACCGAGGGGCCAGTCGGAGCGGGGTCACCCAAAGAAGACCTTCCCTTGGAAAGGAGAGAGGACTTCGGTCCTAACTGTCGCTTGATACCCAGAAGGCGTGCTCAACCAGTGTGGCCAATGCAGATACAATGAGTACGCGGTCGTCCATGTCGTCGAAGCCCATTTTGATGGCGGGCGACATTTCTTCCGATGCCCACACTCCAGGGTACAAATTGCTAGTAGTACATTTTTCGTTACTGCTTATAGAGCCTCTTTGTTTACCGTCTTTTTCCGCAGATGGTAAAATGCGATTTCACCCGCTGGATTGACCCTCCTCATGAAATGTATATTGTCAACTACGTGGATACATTATGGGATCGAATCTTTAAGTTGGATGAGCGACTCGACACTCTCAATGAGGAGAACAATGACCTTCGCCAACAGATGCAACGGGAGAGGGGCAACGAGGAGGTTGTCAATATAGGAAGCTCATACGATCCGACATGTTGCTGTGCAAACCCTAGTTGCATATGTGCGTGCCACTACAACGATGGACAGCCCCGTCCGAGGCGTCCCCCTAAGCAATACTCCATGTGGGTGCCACGAGGCTCATTTGGCATATAGACAACGAGGTGTATGGTTGTACCGTAGTATGTAGGAGTGTTGATCGAAATAATGTGCAATGTTGTTAAGCATGTCATGGATTGGTTGTTATCTTCGCGCGGTTGTTATCACGAGCCATAAAAATATCGCATTTTAACTAACAGCAAATACAACAAGTAAGTAAACAGAGCAATACTAAGCTACCAACACAACGCCAACTACATTACAGAAAAGAGGATGTAACATAGCAGTTTTTACAAATGGTACATGAAATTTAGTTGTAGTCTCCAACAGCTACTGATCAGCACATGCATTGCATCGCCTAGCTGTGTGCCCCTCTTGACCGCATCGCCAGCAACGTACACCAGATGTTCCAGCTTGCAATTCGTTCATATCATTTCTAATACGTCGGCTCTGTCGCCGACCCTTCCCACCCTTCAGCATGTTAACATCTGGAACCCAGGTCCTCGCTGCAATGTCCAAGGTGGCGAAGTTTCTGACCACCCTGAAACCCCGGAGCTCCCCACACCAAGCCTGCAGTACCATGTCCTTAAAGAAGTACTTCGACATGAAGTTCGAAGGATCAATGCCCATGGTCCCGTATGCAGCGAGGATATGAGAGCATGGCTTGTGTAACAGCTTAAGCTTGTTGCACGTGCAGCTAGGTTCGTTTGCATGATCTCCAAAGCATACCTCGTGGGTAACAAAGGAACGAGCCGTCCCAAATCCGGCTCTATCATGGAGTATCATGTCGAAACGATGCTCCTTGTTGCCCATGACCTGCATTGTGTGCAATTAACCCTTCTGTGCCTTCGTCTCATACTTGGGTCTATGTGCGTGCACCCTCCAAGGACAATCAGCCAGCTCACACTTCACAGTGTACTGCTCCTGGCTTGATTTCACGGCACGAAATGTCCGCTGCATTGAAAGGGCTCACAGCTTGATGGCATCCTGCAGTGCTTCCTTGTCAGCAAATATAGAATGCAACCGAACCTCTGTCTCATAATACTCCCACGCTGATTCATGCTCATCATATGCGGAAACACCCTCAACGTTAAACCGGTTCCATTCCTGAGGGATAGGAACTTCATCCTCATCCGAACTGTCCTCCTCATCGTCCTGTACAGCTTTCTCCTCAGCTCATGCCCTTTGGTCATCACAATCCATCTGCTGCATGATGTACTCAATATGCTCCCCTTCGTCGACTTGTCCAGTTCCCTCTGTATGGCTTGACCATTATACCTCTTCTCCATGTACCGCATCGGCTTCATCACGAGCAACTTGATCATCTTCGCTAACATGCAACCCGCCCGAGCTGCTAGCATCTCCCGGAGCAAGGGCGGACGCATGACCTTGCGTAGCTGCTTCTAGTGAGCACGGTTGCACAAGCAGGACACACTCGTATCCACGGCGCCGGCACCCTTGCACAAAGCCCTTCCACGAAGCAGTGCGCACCAATGTCTTCAACTCCCATTTGATGTCCGTGGGAGACCGGCTCCAAAGCCCTTCCACGACGACGCTGCACACCTTGGGGTCCAACGAAAAACTCCAGGTCAGCCAATGCAGCACATCTGCGATTTGAGCATTCTCGCCATCCGGATGTACGAGAGTGACTTGCGGAAAACCGCTCAAATCCACACCATTCGGACCTTCACGAATGGTTTCAGCACCGTAATGCACTCTCAATGTAGTGGCTATTGCCATTGCTGATGTCGGCCTATATATATGTTTCAATTTTGCGACATGTTAAATAACATCGCAAAATACTAAACTTTCTATACTACAAATTGTGCTAAAATTTCTATACTACAAAATGTTCCACTAAAACTTTTCTATACCAAAAATGTACTAAATTTTCTACATCTACAATTTTTACTAACACTAACATTTCATAAAAATAATACTTCAAATACAATATACTCAAAAAATACCTAGATCTGAGGATCTAAATGGATGGAATAGCTTCCACTTCTCCTTCCTCCCTCACCTCCTCCTCTCCTCCTATCCTGTCCTCCTCTCCCTCACCTCCTCCTCTCCCTCTCCTCCCTCTCCTCTCCCTCCTCTCCCTCTCCTCTTCTCCCTTTCCTCTTCTCCCCCTCCTTTTCTTCCCCTCCTTCCTCTCCTCTTCTTTTCTCTTCTTCTCTCCTTTCTTCTCTGCGCGTAGAATGAGTGAAAAAAATGAGTGTGCTGCCTTAAACACCCCCTGTCGCCCTGGCGTTGGGTGACTACTACTTCAGTCACCCAACCGTACAGCGACTGAAACTCCAGTTGCCCAACGCTCGGGAGACAGCAATAATTCGCCCAACCGTTGCTATATTCCCCACGTGTCGCCTCCCGGTTGGGCAATAGGCTCCAGTCGCTCCCCATCGGGCAACTGGAGCCTATTTTTGTAAAAAAAATTCCGCGGGTATATTTCTGTAATTTCGAATAAAAAATGGATTATTCGTACAAAAAATTCAACACCACAAGCTTGGAAGTGAGCTGTTGCTGTTCTGCATGAGATTTTGAGCCTGACAATGGAGAGAGTCGACTGACATCTGATAAGCTAGACATCTTCCATAATGAGTACAGGCTGCCATGCAAGCTACTTCTTTGTTTAGTAAAAATTCATGGGATCTGCTCAAGGATCGGAAAAATGGAACCGGGGCAAATCCCGGCCGCCGGGCGGTACCGGTAACCGGCCGGTTACCGGAATTCCCGGATTCAAACCGGATAAAATTTGCCAAATGATTTTTTTGGGCGGGGCGGGAGGAGACCGGTAACCGGACCGGTTACCGGAAAAACCGGTGAAAAAACCGGTGGAATGAAGAATTTGAAGGTAATTTCTAACATTTTCCCTATATATAACATCCCTCCCTCAATAATTGTAAGAATGTTGCTAATATTGCTCAGATCCATATAATAAACAAGAAACTAGCTGCTGCTTGCCTGCTGCTAGCTGCTGGCTGCCGCTGCTGCTGTCTGCCGCTGCTGCTGGCTGCCGCCGCTGCTGCTGGCTGCTGGCTGCCGCTGCTGCTGCTGCTCGTTGCTGCTGGCTGCTGGCTGCCGCTGCTGCTCGCTACTTTTTTTAACAAACTGGCCATGCATGTGAAACCAAATGGTTGCGGCATTAGCAAATGGAACCTAAGGAAATGAATACAAAGTAAATGTAGACCCGGCCGGTATTTTTTCTCCCGGACCCAGCCGGGAGAACCGGTTACCGGCGGTTACTGGCCGGTAACCGCCGGTAAGCCAAACCCTGGATCTGCTACATAACTAACAAGGAAGCAAGAAGCACTATCTTCCTGAAGGAGGCCTATGATGACAGTAACCTTATTGACAAGTGTCCTCTGTTGAAATTCCATGAGTAGTTTGCATCTTTAATTGGCCGACATGTGAGAAGAGAAACCATGGTGTGGCTGGCCAATGCATCCCATTAGTTCAAACTCAGGTCTAACATAAGCTCATTTGCATGCAGCAAAAGTCCTTTGTACAATGGATATTTCTTTCAGCTTCACTGCTAAAGAGGGATTTGAAAACACCACCAACTCATCTTCAAATGTGAAGTCCCCCAGGAATCAAGTGCAGCCCAGCAGATAAGACATTTATTTTTGTACAAGAGCCAAGAGGTCACAGGTTCAATTCCCACCATTGTGGGTTTGGAATGTAAGGATGGTATGGGTTAGGTTTAGTGGTTTTCAGGAGAGGATTAAGTCCAGTTGTGTAGCTTATAATTTTTTTTAAAAAATTATAGTATTAGTCCCTCTGTATACTAACATTCATTAGTGTTGAGTTTGCTTCTCTTACTTCGATAGCTGTCTGACCTTTTCTAAGAAATAATATAGTCAGATACTCATTGATCTGAAACTGTATGATACTCTCATGTGATTCTGCTTGCAGAAGGGTACTTGCTGTTATTGTTCTGCATCTTAGAATGTTTTACACCACTATAATGATCTTGATTGGTTGTACGCTTTTAATTCATTACCAGCATCATTTTATTTTTCCTGGTATCTGTTGAACCAATGGTAATGGTAATAGTGTATGCTAGTATTGCTTCTCAATTACATCTTATTTTGTTTTTGTTTCTGCATCCATACACAGGCAGAAAGCACATGTAAAATGCTCCAGATGTTGTCAATATTCTAATTGCCATCCATCTAGCACATCGATTGGTCTGCTAGTTTCTGAATTTGTTGACAGCACCAATCTTTTCGACATTCATCATATCTGATTGTGTCCTGATGCGTATGTTACTTAGTTACTTCAATTATGTGCATTGGATGGTATCAATCCCTTAACCATGCACGTATTTGTGTATTTGCTAGGCAGCAGGACATCCTTACATGTCGTCTGAGATATCTAAGAACAAGAAATGACTTCACATGTAAATGTACTAACTTCACATCTGATTAATAGGTAGAGACAAGGATTAGTATAGATAGCTACGCACATATACGTAATGCTGGTAGATAATATTCTTCATTTTGGTGAGACTGCAGCATAACTTATTGACATTTGTACTAATTTGATGTCTTCCTATTGTTAGAGTAGGTATATTGCTTTTGTATTTTCTTATATGTGAAAGTTGGTCTTTGCATATAGTCCCTTGTGCTCTCTATATATAGTCTATTGAACCTTATGAATATACACACAATATTCATAATATGATATCATAACTAGGGCATTAACCTAGCTCCTTTCGTTGCCATCCCATCGCCACCGCCAGTGTCGTTGTTGGCCGTCGCGCCACTGCCATCCAAGGTCGCTGCTCGAGACGCAGTCCGTGATGCCACCGCCGTTGACGTCGTCGAGCTATCGTCATCCGGACTGTGTCGTCGCCACCCAAGGTTGCCGCTCAGGCCTCTGGACCGTGCCGCCACCGAAGGCTACCGCTCAAGATGCAGACTGCGCCGTCACCAAGTTCTATTGCTGCTACTGCTCGGGACACTGGATCCGCTTAGATCGGGCAGCTACTAACCTCCTCGAGGTCGTTGTTGCTCGGATCGGGCCGTTGTCTAGACCGCATTGAAGACGCCTAAGGCCGCCACTCGAGATGCGATCCACACCGTCACCACCGTCGACGTCATCACCGGTAGCCACTTCCGTCACAGCCGTTGTTGTCCAGTGCTGCCTTCGTCGCCGCTGTCTTCGGATAGGAACCGTATCAGGTGGTTTCCTTTCATTGTATCGGTTTCCTTAAAAAACGTTTAGTTTCCAAAAAAATTCTTCATGTCAATCTAGCCGTATGCTGGTGAGGGTCGTGTTCGAGCCATCCTGGTAGTCAGTATCGATAACTCCATCTAGCTAACTCTACAGCTAAGATCAGTGAGCTGATCCATCGAGAGGAGCTGCATGGTAAGCTGTGGAACATGAGAAACAATTAGGACAGAAAGGTCAATGGACAAAAGAACGCTCTGACAGCTGACAGATAGAGAAGTACCGTTAGATGTCTAAATATAGGGTGCAACATTTGTATTTTTTCTCTAAACACAGCGTGTGGGATCCACCATAAGTTTGAGGGGGTGTTAGAGTAAGCATATTTCCTTATATGTGTAAGATGGTATTTACATATATTCCCTTGTACTCTATATTATTACCCATTGGACCTCATAAATATACACACAATATTCATAACACCTATAGCATTGGTTTAGTCTTAAATTTATTAGATGTAGTGTTTCAGATGATTTGAGATGTGTCTGATTAGTTATGAAACATTTTCAGCGTCCTCGTGTGTTTCAGATGTCAGGCTTCTTGTTTACATGGATTAAAATGCAGAGTACGAGCAAATGTGCTTTCCTATGGACCTCTTGTTCCTATGGAGCAACCAGTAGGATTATCCCGTGTTGTGCTTGCAAAATGATGGTTTGTGCCGAAATAATGAGCATGCATTAGTCCAAATATGTTCTGAACCATTTACATTGTTATTTGTAGTTTTATTTGTTATTGGACCACAATTTTTCCCATGGTTAATTTGATAGCTCTCTAGATTTTGATCTCAGAAATGTGAAATACTTTAGTAGTTGTTCACATGCTGATTATGATTCGAAGCAACTGTGAGTCATCTTAGATAGCTGCGACTTAACTGCATAACTTTTATTAGGGTCTGTTCAAATTGGTTGTGTTTGATGGCTTTTGACTGTAGCTAATGGCTTTTGGCTGAAATAGAATAGTAACGTATAATTGGAACAACATTTAGAAAACGGCTTTTGGAAGAGGGGAACGCAGAGGAAGCGATGGAGGCTGGCCGACGGCTTGGAGAAGCCGCTAGTGTTCAAATCAGCTTCTAGCTTCTCCAAGCAGAAACTGATTTGAATAGGCCCTAAGTTTCAACTTTCAACTGTTTATGTCCTATTACCACATTCGTCATGTGCCCTATGGCACATTGATGAGAATAACGAAGATCAGGACTATTCAATTTTCCTTCCCTCACTGATTGTGCTGCATTACTGGCTTGTAGTATTCAGGTTATTCATAATTGCATTGACCCTACCTGTATAGATCAACATTCCATCTGGTCCAGCACGGAAGGTCCGTTTCATTGCTGTGTGTTGCTGAATTATCAGTGCAGCTGGCGCTAATGCGTGTCTGTACTATTATGATCCATCGTTTATTGCATTCAGTCTAGGTGTATGTCCCTGCTTTCCTGGTATTCTGCTATCTTTGTACCAGGTGTTTTATAAGGAACAAGACACAAACAGGTATGCTAATACAGAACTGACAGTTGAGGTTTCCAGTGGCCTAATCTATTCCATTATAGATGGTTCTGGTCATCTGGTATGCTACGGCTGGTTCATATATTTTTCCCTATCAAAGATTTGCTGGTTCATATATTTTTCCCTATCAAAGACTTGCTATGGTTTACAGTGTGATAGCTCAGAATTATGTCCTGCAGCCCGTGCATTTTAACTATCACCACACTTCTTGCTGCAGATTGCCTCATTTCTGTTAAGCAAGACGTGTACATGGGATTATTGTAATCTACACCGGCAATAGTTGAAGGGTAAACTATAAGCAATGATGGCCTATCAATTACTGTATGATCTTTATCCGGCAGGAACAGGTATGCAACAAGCCAACAAAAACATTTTTTTTCTGTTAATGTCTTAGTTCAAATATAGCAATCAAATCATTAAAAAGTTTAAGTATTATCACCTTGGTTGCCTAGGGAACACGTTGCCATTTGGAATTTAGCAACCCAGCAGTCAAGATCAGTCGTGTATCATGTGTTTGATTTTGTCAGATTGTTCTGTGGCAAGTCTGTAGCAATAATGTTATTTTTGTGTAATTACTGCTTTGTGTCAGAATTGATACACTGTGCAGTTGTCAAGTACAGAGACTTTACAATTGAGTGCTTTGACAGATTGGGCGAAGGGCTGAATAATGACATCCTCTGAAAGCTTGTAGGTTAAGTGGTTGCTTGCTGCTGAATAATGACCGGTGAAAATGGGGAACACTCCGTGCTGTTGATCTGGGACCAGATTGTAAACATGGGAAGCTTTATTAATCGTTATGCCGATTCCTGCAACAGGCTAATAACAGGCACAGGTTTGGATCCCTTTCACACTTCCCGGACTATCTTGAGAATGTTCTGATATTTCTGCATCTAAGTGGTTGTCCACATAGAATGTCTTGGTGGGAGATGCATTAGGGATGTTTGCCATACTTAACCGCAACGCTAAACTAAGCTGTCGGTAGGATCCATTGGAATAATCAGATGAACATATGGCAAGTAAAGATTGACCGACAAAATTATGGATGGTGTGGACACATTAAGGTAAAATGAGGCCAACTGGCTGCTGCTCAGTTTGCTGCTGAATTATAACCTGTGAAAGTGAGGAGCATATACGGGAGCAGTGATTGGGACCAGATTCTGCAGACACAAAGAGAGCACCTATAAATGATAGTGGTCATGAGCCGAGTCAGATGCACTAAAAGCTAGATTTGGATGGGTGTTAGTGGCTGTTAGATTAGGCAGGCCTATCCGGAAGTCATACAGATACAATGGATGGAGACTAGAGGCCCTTTTCTGATCCTGTTTTTTTTTTCTGGTAAGCATTTTATGCCTCCTTCTGCAGTAGCCTTTCCGAATGATATTTTACTTCCACAACTTACATTGTGAACCTTTCATTGGCCTCCCTTAAATTTTTTGGCTCTATTATTGGCCACCAAGAGCACATGCTTTTCTTTGCCCTCCAGTCCCCTTCAGCCTGTAGTGACCCATCTGGATTTCCAATTGATGTGTCTTTCTTGTACACCAGTTCCATAAACAACTTTTGTGTGTGGCTGAGGCCTGCCTTTTTAAGTTGGCAACTTCCACAAAATCACAAGAGTTATCGCTGCTTCAGAACTGGCTTGCTTGGTTGGTTTTGGTGTCTCTTTCTCTGGACCCTGCCTTGACTTTAGGAAGCTACCATTATCTTTACTTGTCTTTCATTTTAATTCTCATAGTTACCACTAGATTTATACCTAAATGTAATTTTGTTTTTCGAATTAGGTAGATTTCCAGTTTCTTGTAGACTTACTAATCAATACATCATTAGCCTTTTCATTTCTGATGAATGTCTCTATTGGTTCTTAGCTTTGTATGGTGGGTGTCTTTTAACTTTTTCTACTCGGGTATAGCTGGTTTTCAAACTTTAGAGAAAGTTGGTAATGAGAATGCCCGGTGAATTGCTTTGTTCAACGTCTCTCTGATGGTTAAACGTCGCAATTAGGGTGGCCAGTCCAGACCACCCCTGTTTCTGTCATCATCTGCCTGATGTCTATCCATTAGGAGGAGAAAGCACCTCATTTAGGTTGTGTAACAATTTCTCTTTTGCTTGCTTGAATGAGCAAATTGGCGCTTAGCAAGCAAAGAATCCTGATTTGAACAGCAGAACCTGCTCGGCCATCACCATCCCTCGTTCTGGACAAATATTTGGACTATGTATCAGCATCATGTTGGAGTCTCATTTCTTCCTACTCCTGCATAACCTCTAGTAGCAAGTCATTCTTATAGTTCTCATCTGAAGAAAGTAATGTGTGCATGGCCTAGCCGTGTGTGATTTGGTTGGTTCAGATTTCACAATCTTGGCACGTAACGAGGGTGTCTATCCCTCTGCATCCAATTCCTTGTTCTTGTGCTGTTTGCAAGTCTCCCTGGTCTTTCGTTTATCTCTATCATGTTGCCAGGTAAACACATATCAAACGGAGAATATTCTAGCCCAATACTCAAGAAACGATTGTATTCCATGTTAATCAGACTGAGCCAGTGGCGGAGACAGTATACAGGCATGGGGGTACAGTTGCACCCTCAAATTTTTTGTGTATACATACGCTAGTTGTTATAAAGATAGTATTGCTCAGCTAGTTGGCACATAGCTAGCTGAAACAAAACAACAGGTGTTCAAACCCTGTGTGAAGCATTTACATTTTTTCACCTCTTTAGCTTCACCCCCATTTTTATATGGCTAATTTAAGTTTTCTTCATCTTCTTTTCATAGAGAAATTTTCTCTATTTCTTCATTTTGTCATCTCTTTAGTTTTGTCTTTATTTTATGGCTAATTTAAGTTTCCTTGAGCTTTTTTCTATAGAGTAAATATGTTTACATATAACAAGAGTATTTATTCCAAAGGATAATTTTTTAGAGAAATTTTCAATGATAGTTTAGCAAAATTTTAATATAAAACTTGAAAGTTTACCTCTAAGAAAAATCAACATATGTAAATCTCGAGAGGGAGATGAATCATTCCATCTTAGCTCAACACCAAACCCACAAGCCCGGTCAATCAATTTAGGTAAAGCATTTGAGATAGCCTCTTGCAATATTATATAGTATAGAATCCTTTCGTGCAAATTTTGCAGGGGACCCATGGAGCTGGAGCAATCATATCATATGTATTATCTTATTGGTTGGGTTTAGTAGCTCCTTTCTTCAACTCTAGGGTATATAAAAAGTAGCAAATTGCACCATCTATGCATTATGGAATGCAATGGAAGAGACATAAAACTAAATTTTGATGATGTAACATGTACCAGCTATCTGCACAAATCAAGGTAGTACAATACAGGCCAACCTTTGTTAAAGCTAAACAAACAGCTCCTGTCGGTTCCGGTACGGTTTGCTGTGGGAACAAGATGATGACCACCCTAATGCCCTGCTATAAATCTCAAATTGCCATTTGCCAACCCATCTGCGTCTTGTAGCTATGAACAGTGAAGGCATATGCATTCCTGGCAGTGACTTGTGCGAGCTGCATTGTCGCTTCCGATCTGAATGCGTGATCGGAACAAGTGTGTGGGGCTGCCGGTTTTGCTCGTCTGCTGCTGGCTGATGAAAGCCACCTGCTGCTGCATCTTCCTGCCAACTAAGATTTTCTCGGAGCGATTTGCTTTTGTTGCCTGCGTTTGGTCTCTTATATTTTTCTTCCTTCAGCATCAATCTACCTCGCATGTTTTTTTCTTTTTTGGGTGGCGCTCTTGTACGCTTCATAACTGTAATTCTGCAAACCCAAACTTACACGACGAATCATCGTTCTGTAATTTTGAGTACCGCCTCCTTTTCATTGTTAAAATATAGGCTAGTAACATTCTTCCTCTCCCTGTCCTGTTGCAAGCGTGCGGTGGTGCACAAACAAAAACGAAGGGCGATGATGATGGCATGGAGACCGACTGTGTTACTTGCATAAATGCAGGGGAAAGACAGGCGTGCTTGATTGTGCACAGCACACACGACATCTATCTACCAGTCTAAGCATATAATACAGCTCGATCTTTTTGTTTGTGTGTTGTGATCTGAGTCTCACGCGAACAGTGGCGGCATCAACCTGTCCGGCGCACCAACTACCCCATCCGGCCCCATCTTTTGCCGGCAGCCCAACACAGGCCACGGCAGAATCAACTCCCTCTTCCTTTTCCGCGGCTTTTGGTTTTAGCTTCACTCAATAATCACCGTTCATTAAATTAATAAATCATAACTAAAAGCTATAAATCACAGCACAAAACAAACAGCCGGTCATGAGGTTTTGCGCGGATCAGGATCTCGCGCAGTGCAGCGCTCCAGTCACTTGACCAGGCGATGGCGATCTCAATTGACTATGCCCGCCGACGCCGACACGCGGCAGCTCAGTTACAGGCGCTTGTGCGCGTGCGTGAGGCAACAGCAGAGGTGTACGACCACCGCACGGCACAGATGCCGTAGCGAGCCGGGATCCCGTTCTCTCTCGCCTCCGTGTGCAGGCGGAGACAGGCCATCGAGGTTAGGTCAGCTCGGAATGTGGCAAAACCTTAGCTCTGAACGTATTCATTGTGCCCCTGCAGGCACGAGGGGTCCCAGCTCGCACATGCATCGTGCTCGTGGAAGGGAAGGAAGCATCTGATCTGATGACGACATCAAAAGGGAAAGGAGGGGAAATGATGCAAGAAATAAAGACGGTGGGCAGAGCAGCTGAGGATGGGGTGAGTTAGATTCTCACCAAACAGGGTTGGGAAGGATGGATGCAGTAGTCATCATCATTTGCGTCAAAAGGGTCCATCCAAGTTGAATTGGAATTCTTTCCAAGGGGGTGATTGTGACGTCTCATGTTATTATCTTTAGAATATGACACCAGACAACAGATTATTACTCCTTAATATCAAAGCCTTAGAAAATAATAAGACTTACTAGAGTTATGCAGCAGAACAATAACTAAAGTCTGTACATTATTACAACAGTTAGCTACGCAGGATGAATGTCTTTAGTACAAATACTAAATACAAAAGGGAAATACAAATTATTTATATGCCATGTCTCTCGAAGATGAGACATTAAAGGTCGTCTATTTGCCCCGACTGCTGAATAGGACATCCACCTCATCTTGGTCCTTAGCATGATCACCCTTATCCCACGCGGCATCCTTTGGGTCTGTATACCCTATGTCCCACTTGAGGTATTCCCCAGCCAGACTAGATTCTAACAAAAGGTGAGTACAACGTACTCAACAAGCATTAATAGCAATAAATGTAATTGTATGACTCATTTCTTTATTATCAATTTATTTTCTATCTCTTCTTTCTCATAAGATAGGTTATCAAATTTAAGTGAGGATTTGCTGGTTTTAGTATTTCAAATACTACTAGTCACCCCCAGTGAGAAGAAAGACCCCCAGTGGTCTCCGTAGCCTCTAATCCAGGAGACAAGCATGAATTCATAATTTATTTAGTATTGTGCAGGCTTGTATCATTTTACTCATAGCTACTCCGAGCTCTATGAAGCTGGGTCTGTCACATTTCCTCATATACGGTGCCAAGTTCAAAGTACAAAACATTTTTCCTAGTCCCATTATTATATCTCCACCTAGCTAATCATAGTCAGTAGCCTGGGGCGATTTCTTACCCTCACCCAACTGTGAAGTAATCATTGGTTGGGGTAGTCGAACCTTCACCCAATGCTCCACTACGCTAATATATGCGCATAAGTTGGCCACTTTCGAGCTCTATACTGGTTCTAGCTCTGCCTGCTTTGGATCCACCACTTCTGGGCTCTATACCAGTTCTAATTTTCTCCACCTAGTTATACTACTTACCCATGCAGAGATAATAATAATGTTGCGAGGTAACATTTTCTGTTTGTCAAAACGAGAAGATGGTTGACACTAGAAGTATGGCTTTCTACTCGAGTGAACGTTATTTAGTTCTTATGTTATAACCATATGTAGAGGGTCCCAACTTGCCCTTTTCTCTTCCTAACCAGGGCAACCTCTACCCTCCTATTATGCATAGCTTAAGGTCCAATTGCTCCTTTCAGCTAGAACTGCCCTCTTCTTTGACCTCGTTTCCTTCCTCATTTATCTGTATTTCTTTGAAAAGTATTTTTAATACAACATGTGATAATATATATTGTGAAGAATTTACTTTTCATAAGTAAGGTAACTATTCAGAGTGATCAAAGGTAACCTTGCCATGGTACACGTAGAATGCCTCGGTATCAATCATGGCTAGATCAATTCCCTCTTCTTGCCTCGGTTCATCCCCTACATTATAGAGTGCATTTTACGGTTTATGAAATCTAGTGAATAGGTAGTTTATTTAGTTTTATGGTGATTAGTTCCATTTGAGGTTTGCCATTTACTGGGATTCATTTAACCTTGTGATTTTATTCATGTTCAACTAATTCTTACCGTTCTAGCCTATTATCGCCCTCAGTTGTCTATCTACTCGGTCCAACACACTACGCGGAACCGGTTTGGCCTACTGGCCACCACCCCACACAAATGACCCACTGGCCCAACACATACACTTACTTGCTGGCCCCCACACACACAGTCGCGCCAGCCCACTCGTGCGCTGCAATCACACCGGCCCGCACACGCTACAGCCTGCTCATGCGTGTCTACCCGCAATTGCGCCGACCCACTCATGATCCACACATGCACGCCCTAACACACACACAACACACACACGCAACCGCGTACTCACTTGCACTACTACAGAAAAGGTCATCACAGACGGTTCGGAACCGTCATCACAGACGGTTCCTCAACCGTCTGTGTTTATGTGTCAGTGATAACAGGTGGTTATCACAGACGGCTCCCATGCCTTCTGTGATAACTTACAATATAGACTGTTAATATCACAAACCATCTGTGATAGTCGAGTGTCACAGATGATTTTTTATACAAATTGTCTGTGATACTCGACTATCACAGACGGTTTTTGTTATCAACGGTCTGTGATATGGTTCATATCACAGACGGTTCGAACCGTCTGTGATATGAACCATATCACAGACCGTTGATAACAAAAATCGTCTGTGATATCATTGATATCACAGACGGTTTAGTATTTGAAACCGTATGGGATATATATCACAGACGGTTTAGAACACTGAACCGTCTGTAATAGCTATTTCAAAAGCGATTTTATTTGATCTTTTTCAGCTAGCCTCAGGATATGCTAGCCATTCTCTCCGAAAACAAGCAAGATCACGTATATAGCACATGACAATCATTACATAAATCACACAAATGAATGAAACAACACCAGCAGATCACACACACACACACACACACACACACACACACATATATATATATCATTACAATGTTACACAGTTCTCACAAATGAATTAAATTGAATGAATTGTTTGATTAAGCACAATTGAGTTATTTGTACAATTGAATCCAATGTTTCAACATCTAATTATCACCATTGCCGGGGTGGAACTCTCCATTCTTCTTTATGACCTCTGTAGCAAGAATTGGGAGTTGTTTCCACGAATTTCGATGAGATTGTCAAGATCATATACACTTTCGTCGAAGTCCACCCGCTGTCGCTAGGAGCAATGTTAAGTCATTAATTAGCATGTGTGTATATATATACACATATATAATCAGATAATAATAACTATAGAAGGTTGACAAACCTCTGGATCATTCATCTTAGTGTCCGTGATTTCCTTCATATGGCGGCAAACGTAGAATTCACATACGTTGCCCTGTAGCTGCTGGTGGTAGTGCAAAATATATAGAATTACATACATAGGTATTGTCAAATCTAGGACATTATAACAAAGTGTGATATAAGATTGTTGTGTTGTAGCGGGTACCGAAAATCGCGTGTTGTGTTGCAACGTGTCACTAGACACATTATGTCTCCCTCCTAGGGCAACATAAGCGGTAAATGACCTACGTGATTCTAAAAAAGTTAGCCTCAGTCAATGCAAATGAAGGAAAGATTATAGTAGAGTTATGTATGGAGGAAATGAGTTTACCTGTTAATTACTTCTTGCACATGACTGAAGTCGTGGTTGCCCCTAAGTAAGGAATCAAGGTGTATTACCTTGCTCCACTTTGGTACAATCAAAATCTAGTGAGACCTAGTCATGTGTGTCGCCATAGTGATTAATCCTAAATTCATGTTGCATATAAAGTACAAATGAAACTTGTGTGCCAACTAGTGAAGCACTTACCCTTGGTTGAAGGGTACCACGATGTACTCCTTGTCGCTATGAGCAATCAATCCCCTCGTTATGTAATCTTGCATGAAAGATGCATTTCCGTTGATAGACCAAGTGTGGGCCGAGGAAACCCACCGGTTGCCGCCGTCACCGGACTTGTTGGATCATGTATCTATACATAAGAAAAGAGTAATGACATTTGTCGGTATGACGTGAATGTAGAACCTCATTGTACAGTATACTTACAGTGTCCAGCATCGTAGAAGTGAGTCATCGAGTTCGTCGAGATTAAATAGTAAGAATAAGTTTTCGAATGTCACAACGAAGTAGCCCGAGTCGTGGAGGAAATGCGCCTCCATATATTTCACAGTGAATCCACTCTGCCGGTTTGGCTTCATGGTGGACCTCTGCATATACCAGGTATGCAATGTATTGCAAACCAAACCAAGCCGAGGTAATTGTGACTCGGGGACCAATAAAACTCCTGGAATGAAATTCCATGGCTCGGGACACGCCTTAATTTTCTTCGCTTGAGTCTTAGAGTCTCGCTTATGATACGTTTTCGGCGACGTCTGCACGGGAGCCGATGCAATAGGCTTCGGAACTAGAGCTGGAGGTGGAGCCACCGGAGGCGATGTGATAGGTCCAGGGCGATGTCCCTCTTGGGCCACTGGATGTGGAGATCGTGGCACAGACGAGTCGAGGGCGATGTCCCTCTTGAGCCACTGGATGAATGTGTGGACAGCATCCCCTAATGTCGTAATATCTTCGTTTGGGGGCTTCTCAAGAGGGACGGTATTAAAAATATCATTAATCATGTCCACCTAAATCTTTATGAAATCGGTCTCTACTTGTACACCGTGCACCAGCGTCCCTAGTAGCCATGGATACGCCAACCCCCACCCAGCGTCAATGGGAATACAGCCAACAAGCCTGACTCTGAGGATGCAAGGCGTGGGCTCCTACATAACGATACAAGATGAGTTAAGACGTCCACCAGAGAGATTTATGTAGCATTCTAAAGAGGTACATTACCTGTATGTTGTCGATAGGAAAGTGGACGTCTCTATGTTCAGTAATTGGTGTGGACGCGCAGCTACTGCGACCTTGAGGGGGACTGGGTACTGCACTAACAGGGGTGTGTTGCGATTGGTTGCGGACTTGTCTCAGTTCTTTCCTCAATGAAACTATCTCTCCTCGAAGTGAGGCAGTCTGCTCTTGAAGTGAGACAGATAGTTGTTCCTGAAGTTAAGCACGAAGCTCTTGTTTTATTTGTTCGTTGCGGTAGGCCTTGGATCTCTTCCTACTCCTGTATGTCTCAGAGTCATTTGAAAATCCGTGCCTCCAAGATACGTAAACCCCCAAGCCTCATGTGCGACCTAGGTGCTCCTTGTTTCTCAAGGCCTGTGATAGTACATCTCTCTTTGTGTATTCGTGAAAGGAGCCTCGAGAAGATTCGGTAGTCAATGATTGTTGCAAGAGGCAATCATGTTATTTTTGAACCCATGAAGTTCAAGAGTTATTAACAACTATGTAGTCTAACATATCTTACCAAGCATTGGGACACTTCCTCGTCTGCTGGGTTTTTGAAAGAGACACCCAAAGACGTGGTTGATGACCTCGCTCTTAACCAGTTTTGAGCGCGCTCGTTTGCAATCCTGGCAAATGGCGGGGAGGTCTCCGATCGAATTACGACCTCGTCCTGCATCCTCCACTGCAGGATTTTACCTGCGTACCCACCGATGCCGAGTCTGTGAGGGTGAGTGTTTTGTGACTAGAGAGCCTTGTGCGCCTCACTTTGTTGTTCAAATTTGGTCATTGTCTTCATCTGCACAAAGGCCTCCCATGTTTTTGGCGACATGAAAGGATACCTCGTGAAGGGTGTGAGATCCTTTGCCATATACTGTGTGACAAGAGTGCTCTTAAAATTCTTCCATGCTTTTCCCATTGCGAGGAGTGTGTGCCGTTGCACAAGTCCCTGTACTTCTGCTGAGATATCGAACGAATTTGTAATTTCCTCCCATAGCTGATCTTTCTGACCCTTTGCCAAATCTTTCCAGCTTGCTATGCCGATGGGGACCCGTTGCCTTCCAATTATCCCGCAGGTAGTCCGAAATGATGCCGCTGCTTTTTTCGGTTTGAGAGGGACCCCATTCGGAAATATCACCGTGATGGTCATTCGGCTCTCTTGCCTTTTCGATACTCCTCGGCCACGCTTAGTTATCCCAATCTTGGGAGTGTGAGACCCAGATGAAGACAACAACGACTGTGTGGATGACATCTCTCTTCTAAGAAAAAACTAACTGCAGTGAGCTATGGGCCTAAACAAAGTTCTTGTGAAACCTCGCAAAGCACTCATCAAGGGACTCTCCAGCGAGCATTTCAAACTTGTTGTAATCTCGTTTGTACTAGTCCTGTCGTACCGTCTTGATCTGGGTGGTGCCCTCATGGTATGCATCGAGGGTCACCCAGATGTCGTAGTGGTGGAATTAGAAATTCGCTTCGGCTCAGTCCTTGGATTATTATGTTCCTTGCCTTAGCATTTGCCTCAACATCGGGCATGTTTGCCATATTGATGTTCTCATCGGCAGGAACAAGAAAGCGAGTTTTGACTTTCCGCCAGATCGCATAACCCTGAGCCTGTATGTAAGACTCCATCCTACTCTTCTATAAGGGATAGTCGATCCCATCAAAGATAGGGGGCTTGGTGGAATACTTATCCGTTGCCATGGCTCAATAGATCGGTTAAGATCTACGAGGAAGAGAGCTAACCGGCTCTAATAACAATTATAGGATCGGAAATGGCAACAGAGGGGGGTGAATGGTGGCTTTAAAAACTGCCCCGAAATATCCACACACTTCTTCTCCGATAGCTATAGAACCTATAAAGACGGAAAAAATTCACTCACTGAAAGCCGAAAACAATTTTTGCCGAAGGAGAGAAAACCAGACTTGACAAAGGAGGACAAATGCTTTACTGGAAACTGAAAAGAAATAAAGAGAAACTTTGCTGCCAACTGAGAAGACCAGATACCCCAGATCAGTTTTGCCGAGAGACTGTGAGTACTAGTCTTGCCCAAGAAAGCTCACTGGAGAAACACAAACAGATTGACAAAAAGACTTCTCTGATCTGACCAAAACACTTAAATGACCATGTGCTGCTATGCTGCCGAAAACAGAGAGAAACATAGCTGCAAAACTTAGCCAGAACTCATTGCCAAACACCAACAGTAAAGCAAACCGAAAACAGGAAAGAGCAGACCAGAAAAATGCAGATACTGCAGAGAAATAAAAACTGAAAGTCTTGACAGAAATCTACAATACTTCGGCTGAAAACAGCAAACCACTGAACCAACTCGGCTAAACTAAAAATCCCGGCTAAAGTCTGCAATGCTTCGGCTAAAAACAGCAGAGAAGAAATGAAAAACAGGTTGAAAGCTTGAAGCCTAAACAAAGAATAAAAGATTCGAATGGAAATCTTCCCCAAAGCTCAAGACAAACTGAGAGACAAGTCAATTTGAGACAGAGTCCTCAAATTCCAACTTGCAAAAGAAGGAGATTCTTGGAGAAGACCAAACTGCAGAACACTGAAGGAAGACCAAACAGTAAATACTCCAAAACCGAAAAGAACAGGAAGATGCAGCCAAAGACCAACTGCTTGATGATTCTTGAACATTTTAAACAAGAAGAAAGAGACCTTAGATCAAGAGAGACCCAGGGCTTAAAGCAACTTTTTAAGACATCAAGAAACCCATATTCCTGGAATCCATGTTGCTTGAGAAACTCAGTTCTTCTGAGCATGGATCTTTAGATTTCAACTGTGTATGACCTCACTTCAGGAAAACACAAATCTTCAATAATCATTTCACTGAGAATATCAAGGAACCGAATATCCCCTGCCTCCAAACCCTAGAATCTGAGAAGCAGAGGAAGTGAGGACATTCAACTGAGAGATGAGCAAACCCATTTAATTATGCATTCTACTCTCAGGAATGGACTGGCCAAAGAGCCTTGAGGATATTCCTAGTTCAGAGTAAATGATTTTGCAGCTGCAGAACAAGGATTCAGCTCAAACATACAGGAAGCAGAGAAGAACAGGATGCAAAACTGAAGACAGAGCTGACCCAACACCTAGAGTAAAGCAAGAAAATCAAGAAGCTCAAACTCAAGATTTCTCACAAGGATTCCAAGAGATGAATGATTACATAGAGTAATAGCTACAGCCAGTTCATCCCATTTTCACATCCTGGGCAACACACTCCAACTCATGCAGACAAGCAAATCCACTTACATGAGCTCAGGCAAACATAAGCCACCAGACTCACACACTCCGAATAGCAAATCAAGAAGTGCAGACCGACACCCACTACATGGCTCTTGCACAAAAGAGAAAGGAGGGAACCAAGATGGAGAGAAAAAAACAAGCATAACCTCTCCAAACCCTAAACATCTCCTTTATAGCCTTCCACTACCGGGTTTAGTTTGCTTTGCCCATTAGCAAACTTAGTGCTTTACCCATCAGCCTCAACTGAATCCGCTTCCATTTTACAGCCTTGCGTATTTTACCAAAATGCCCCTGCTGCATCTTCCTGGAAGCTTCCTCTTTTCTTGCTGTTCACACCTCGCAACCACTTCGAGTCCTCGCTGTCTTTGGCATCTCCCGACCACTTTGACCTCAGCACCGCCCATGCCTAGTCCGGTCATCCATGCCTCTCCACGACCTAGCCTCAAAGTCCTACAGCCATCACAGATAAGAAACCATCACATAGCACCGCTCGAAACAATATAATCATACACTAGCATCAGTGAAACATAGTCAAGCACGAAATAGCCCAAATGACCGATCGAGAAAAGGAAAAAGCGTCCCAGGCACGTCCGACCACGTTCGACCAAGCCCAACCGTACAAAACTGCGTCATGCATCGACTTGGCGCGAACCAACCAAATCAAACTCAAACTTTCCAAAACACGAGTCAATTAGTCATCACAAATATGGGGACACCTCCACAGTCTCCACATATATTATTACTACAAGGTCCATTTGGAACAGTAATATGCCATTCCAAATAGATCTTGTAGCTAACAAGTGCAGCATATATCATGAAGTTGTAAAGGTCATAAAACAATTTAGCCAACTATTCAAACAGAGCACAAGATTGACAAATGACTGTAATAGTAAAAAAATTTGGATGACAACTATGTGGACGCCATCTCTCTTCTAAGAGAAAAACTAACCGCAGTGAGCTATAGGCCTAAACAAAGTTCTATGAAGCAAATGACATAAACCAGTGTATCAAGTTCATTGAACCGGATACATTGGAGTGTGTCACTTGCTTCATGCCCTTTGAAGGTCTATGTGGCATATATTATTACTACAAGGTCCATTTGGAACAGTAACATGCCATTCAAATAGATCTTGTGGCTAACAAGTGCAGCATATATCATGAAGTTCTAAAGGTCATAAAACTATGTAGCCAACTATTCAGACAGAGCACAAGATTGATAAATGACAGTAATAGTAAAAATTTAGCCATCAAGTGAAGCATATATCATAAAGTACTATTGAGACAGAGGTGAACGGTGTTGGGAAGGAGCGGCGGCGGCATGAGGTTGAGGCGGCCAGCGTCAGGAGGGAGTGGTGGACGGCGTCGGGAGGGAGTGGCGGACGGCGACGAGAGGGAGAGGCGGCGTCGTGAGAGGTGGCGTCGCGAGAGTTCAACCCAAATGGGACTACGGTGTATTTATGGTGTCCATACCAAGAGACAAAGGTGGATTTCTCGATGTCTACTAGATTGACTTTTATTTGATGATACCCTGAGCATAGGTCAATTATCGAGAACATACATGATCCTTTAAGTTGGTCAAATAGGCCATCTATTCTAGATAGTGGATATTTATTCTTTATGGTGATATTATTGAGTTCTTTTTAGTATGTGCATAATCTTAACCCTCCATCTTTCTTCTCTATGAATAGAACTAGGGATCCCCACGGTGATGTGCTTTCCCTAATAAATCCCTTCTCCTCCAGTTCATCTAACTGCTCCTTTAATTCCACCAATTCCCGTGCATTCATCCTATATGGTTGTTTGAAGCAGCTAGCTACCAAGACGACGCTCAAGTCGATGCCTACAACGGTGGGCATCAAGGACATCTAGCTCGTGCACTGCATCAAGAACGAGAGGGCCTAGGCATAGAGGCCTCATCGGCGCGGTTGAACTTCTACTGTCTACTAGGATCTCTGTTTCTTCTATATTCTTGCCATGTTTAAGAGTTGGGTTCATAGGATTAGGAGATATATTCTTGTTGTGTTAGATGGGTAACCTGTTCGTTATGTTATGATGTTGTAATAGTGAATTTTAATCTTAATGGAAATAGAATATACTGCTATGTTTGTTGTTGTATTTGCTTATTCTCAAAGGGCATAACTAATATTTCCTGAGGCTAGCCGAAAACAGAAAAAAATAGGTATAGAATGAACTATCGTAGACGGTTTTGTAGTATAAACCGTCTATGAAGGATTATCACGGATGGCTCGAACCAAAAAACGCATGTGATACTCGCGCATTACAGACGGTTCTAGATATCAACCATGTGTGATACTCGCCTATCACAGACGATTGGTAGCTAGAACCGTCTGTAATGTGCGAGTATCACAAATGGTTTTTGGTTAGAGCCATCTGTGATAGTACCTTTCATAAAAGGTTCTTAATATGAACCATCTGTGTTGTGGCTTATCACATATGGTTCGAAAATCGTCAGTGATGACCTGATGTTATTACTGACCTATAAACTTAAATGACTTACAAAACCATTTATGATGATGTTTTTAAATCGTCTGTGATGATCTTTTCTGTAATAGTAGAAATAAGTGTAATATGGTGCCCATTTGCCTCTAGAGGGGGAGCACGAGCATAAATAATATATGTGTGATTTTCGGCTATTACGACGATCTTCCCAGTCGTGTCAGATCTACCTATACGCGGTGTGGTGGGGCTGTGATGCGAATTTCTTTAGTTGATAGCCTCTCTTTTTTGTTTTCCTTTTCCAAACACCTGTAAACTTCCTTGCGTCCTCCATTAGGTTCTTGTTGATGAGGTTTTATTTAGTAGTTAGGCAAAGTGGGGATTGAATTGATATGGTTGCGGCTGATGGGAGCAATAATGGAGCCATGGAATTCTGCAAAATTGAACCCTATCCCATTCATTCACCTCTATCTACTCCCTTTCGCCTGTCTTTTCATTATCCCAATTCCCTGTCCCATGGTAGAGGCTGAAAGCAGAAGCGATTCCATCGGCACGAGTGGAAGCAAGACTTGCTTGCATCTTTGTGCGGCCCTACCTATGTCGATGTTGTCGCGCGACCGTACGGCCTTTGCATCGACATGCCTAATGACAATCTTAAAGCAGAAGGTTTTAGCTTTTCCAGGTTATTTCAGAGTCACATGGCATTAAGAAAGCAAGGGAGCAAATTAGCTAGTGTGGGGAGCAATGCTGGTTACTAGCTTAGCCACCATCTCAACCATGAAAAGATGGATACGGTAAGTGGTGTTCTCCATGATCTTGTTCTCACAAAGCAGCCTCTCCGCTTGGCACATTGCTTGATATAAAATTATGGGATAATCTTTGGCTTAATTTAGTAGACCCATGCATGCATGCATGCTTGGCAGATCCAAAAGGCTAAGCATAGCATATGGACATGAGAACAAATCCGTGCCATCTTTGTTGGGTGTTGCTTTTGGTCTAGCTTCCAAGGAGGAATAATTAAGTTCCATGTGTAATGATGTAGAAGCTCTCTGTGTAGTACCAAGGATCAAGTGGTAGCTTGAGCTGTACTACGTGTAGGAACTAGGAACAAAAGATATTTGTTTCTTGAGAGTTTTACCATGCTTGGAAGGTATAAGGAGGTATCACGAATTTATATGTAATTTAGTGGTGAGGTACTGGTACCTGTTGGTAACTTTTTAAAGATGGTGCTCCCTCTGTTCTTTTTTACTTGTGTTTTTTTATTTTTCATGGTCTTCAAGATATGATTTTGACCGCTATTTTTTATAACTTTATACTAAGATATACTAATAAAATTATAATATTATGAAAGCATTTTTAATAACAATTTAATGATAAAATTATTGTATAGCCAATCTAGATAGTTTCAAATCTATTAATGATCAAACTTTTAAAAGTTTGATGGCACGGATTCTAGGAAATCAAGTAAAAAAAGAAATGGTGGAGTAAAAAACTATCTGGTTTCTTTCTTTTGTGTGGAGGGAAAATTCCTACAACCTTTCTATTGTCAAATGACTTTCCATCTCTTTCCTTTCACCCATATTCACCTTTGAGCTGAAATAAAAATGGTCCCTTCTAAGGGCCTGTTTGGATCCACCCAGATTTTAAGAATCTGGCTTTTGGAAACTGGGTGGGATCCAAACAGACCAGTTTTTGGGGCAGTTTTTAAAATCTACCTACCCAGATTCTTAAAAACCAAGAAACTGTTGATACCCAGCTTTTGCCAGTTTTTTTTGCACAAATACCCATTTACCCTCATTAAAGATCACGCGCAGACGCTTCCATTAAAGGCCACGCGCAATAAATGTAAGGGTATAATAGTCTATTAGCACCAATCATAAATGAAATCAGCTTTTAAAAACTAGGGGATCCAAACACCCCATCAGTTTTTGCTTAGAAACCAGCTTTTAAAAATTAGAAGTAATAGCTGGTTTTTAAGAATCTGAAACTGATCCAAACAGGGCCTAAGTGAATTAGGATTTAGATGTGACACCTTATTGAATAAACCAGTGTTACTAATATTAGGTGAAATTGCTTTGTGAAAAGCCATTCACCTACAAAGGATTTGAAATAATTCAGATGGTTGAATGGCGGGACTGTTTGCCTTTTGATGTCCGCATTTTCCAAAAGCACTTACGTTTCACCAGAAAAAAAGCTATGAGCCGATACAAATAAACTATGATATACATGAAACCAAAATGAGGCTGGAAGCCTGGAAACATAACTCGTGAGTCCTGACCCAGTTTTTCACCTCTAGTAGGACAGAGTTAGAAAACTACCCTTATCCAAAGATACAAAACTAAGGCATACATAAACGCCTCAAAATTTTAGTTTTTTTACTGTAAGCAAACTTGGGGCTGGCTCATCTTCCTTTTTTTTCCCTTTTCTATATTTGAGGCGATCAAGAATAAAGCATTAATGCTATACTTATGGTCGAATCTTGGGCGGCCGATCTATCCATCTTCCAACCACACGTGAACCAGTAAGATCTTGGAGGAACAAAAGCCTTTAGCATTGGTGCGGTGGCTGGCTCTCCTTTTCGCCTTCCTTGCCTTTCATTGTTAGATAAATGGAGGAATCACCCCTTTCCTCCTTTAGTTGACTGAGGTGAAGTGGACGCACGGAACAATGTATGCAGTGCATGAGTGACCGTCTACATATGTGTACATGGGTGATGCCTGACAGTTAACCACATCTCAATAATCTTTTCTGGTTGTGCGATTAAAGGAGTTCACGAATCACAAGCGTCCATGCAAAACAGGACAAATGTACTTGGACTCTGTGTTCTCTCTCTCTATCTATCTTCACAGTTGTGACAAGGATGGAACCTAGAAGAGCCTTAAAGGTGACCGAGAAAAGGACAGCATCCACGCACTCTATGGTGTAGCATGTCCATTGTGCCGGTGTCAAATCGGTGTTTAGTTCTAGCTGCTAATGATATGGATTGATATTTAGTTTAGTCAAGAACATTTTCTGTTCTGCCAAGGAAGCTTGAGAAAACCACACATAATTTTGAACACCTATGGTTAGTAGTTCTTGAAAAGAAAACGAAAGCCAACCGATTTGACACCAGGTGTGCTAACCACTCTGTTATCTCATAAAAGAAAGGAAAAAATGAGAGGAACGCACCGTGGTTGTATTATTTTGTTAATTTATCATGTAAATCATGCACTACCGGAAAGCTGCTATATGCCGAGTGTCTGGAGTTTTGCCGAGTGCAATCTATCGGGCACTCGGTAAACAACCACTTTGCCGAGTGCCTCCACGGGGACACTCGGCGAAAATAAAACACTCGGCAAAAAATCTCTTTGCCGAGTGCTGCCGATTAGATACTCGGCAAAAGAAGCTCTTTGCCGAGTGCTGCCAAGAAAACACTCGGCAAACATAAAACACTCGGCACCAACCGCCGTCCGTTAGAGGTTAGCCGCCGCCGTTAGAATTTTGCCGAGTGTCTGGAGCTGACACTCGGCAAAGCGCTCTTTGCCGAGTGTTTTGTTTGCGGCACTCGGCAAAGAAATAAAACATTTTCCTTTACTACCCTTCAAACTTTTTCTGCTCTCCACATACAACATATGGTACTCCATGTTAAAATTTGGTATATTTTTGTATTTGTTTGCTATATTTAATTAATTAATTGCATTTGAAGCAATTTTTTGAATCAAGTCAAATTTGAACTGCAAGTGATTCAAATAATAGAAAAAAATGAGTAGAAAAATGATATTCCTGTTATTCAGCCCGGTTTGAGGCCTTACCTGTGAAATGAAAAGGAATTTCGAACATCTTGTTCAGGAAACACGACCACGAACGTGTGGCCGAATGGTTTTTAAATTTTAAAAAAAGCAAACGAAGTCTGAAAATCATGAGATTTGTCAAGATGTCATGATATCATACGTGGAGGCTGTGGTAAAAAATTGAGAAGATTTCGCATAAGTTGTCACGTACGATGCTTACAAACTGAAGCATTTCTGAAGAAGAAGAATAGAGTTGAGAATGATCCGGTAAGATTTGGAGTCAAAGTGACAGTAGAATTATGGTTTGACTACAAAACATTTTGTATAGGCAATAGACAACAGAGATTGTTTCATGTGAAATTTTGGTAATTTTTCAGATCCGTTTGATAATTTTAATTTTTAAACTGCAATTATAGAATTTTAATTGATATAAATTGAATTTGAGCTATAACTGCATGAAATAATGGTCTAATATTCGTAGAAAAATCGAATATGCATTGTTGAGTGAATTTGACAAGGCATTTTCAAAGTACATTCGAACAAATTTGTAAAACACGTTATGGAAAAGAAAGAGAGGAAAGGAAGTTTTATTAAAAAAATATTTGCCGAGTGCCTTGTGGGCGACACTCGGCAAAGGATGGCTTTGCCGAGTGCCAGATCGGGGGCACTCGGCAAAGGAGGAGGGCTTTGCCAAGTGCCAGATCGGGGGCACTCGGCAAACAACACAAACAAAACGTTTCCCGGCCCGCGGCCGCGCTCACACACGCAACAAAAAAAACCCTGCCGCCCCGCCCCCCCGCGCCCCGCCCCTGCACGCTCGCCGCCGCGCCAGCGCCCGCCCGCCGCCCCGGCCACCGCTTCCCCTGCCGCGGTTGGCC
The DNA here is from genome assembly GCA_017311315.1 of Dendrocalamus latiflorus. Taxonomy (NCBI): domain Eukaryota; kingdom Viridiplantae; phylum Streptophyta; class Magnoliopsida; order Poales; family Poaceae; genus Dendrocalamus; species Dendrocalamus latiflorus. Next base: position 12,235,742 of record CM029611.1, on the reverse strand, counting down.
AGGCCCCCGCGGCGGCCCGGCGCCGCCCCGGCCCCGCCCTCGCGCGCCCCGCACGCCCGCCGCCGCGCCCGCGCCCGCCCGCCGCCCCGGCCACCGCTTCCCCTGCTGCGTCCGGCCCGGCCCCCGCGGCCGCCCGGCGCCGCCCCGGCCACCGCTTCGACTGCTCCGGCCCCCGCGGCCGCCCGCCGCCCGCCGCCTCCCCCGACTGCCCCCGTGGAACAGCAAGGTACATCCATGTCTGACGAAGTCAAAAATGGACCGTAAGTAACAATTTTGATCATTAGGTTTTTCATTGCCACCAGGATATAGATTTTTACCGTTTTCTTGTACCATTTCCTACTTAGATACAAGCATGTTCCATGGACGATGAGCAGTGTGTACACAATAACAAATAGGTGGTGGGTAAACCAAAAGGCATTGAAGCCAGTCATTTTCCTGAGGGGATTAGTGTCCTTGAGCCTGTTTCGTCGAAACCATGGCTGGGCTAATACAAACGCTATTGCCATAAGCACAACCATGACCACACCTGTCCACCCTTCAGTTCCCTTTACAAACCACCAGTAATTTGGTGGCCTTTTATCCCCAAAGAAAGGCTTCATTGGTTCGTAGGCAGCATCACTCGTATGGAGTAGGCGAGGAAAATCACATGTCAGATGAGCCCCTGCATGCAAAGCAACACCAACTGCAACACCTGCTGCTATGACCTGCACATAAAATACCTCAATCTTAGCTATGTTGAGTTACAAACTCACAGTCTGCTTAATGCTAAATCATCTATCAGGGCTCTCATTGATAACAAAGAGTCTGTTCACATGGAATGGAAAGCTTTCACAACATGGAGAGATCTATTACTGTGTTCACAACATGGAGAGAGCTATTCGTTTGTTGCAGGTTTTGGAAACCTCACCGTGCAGGGGAGGTGCTGCCGAAATTTTCAATTGACACTATTATGTTCCTTTTTTTGCAGGAGAGGCTATTGCACTGCGCGGTGTACCTCTGCTTCTCGGGTTGGAGCCGTGGACGTCTCCCTCGGCTCCGACAGCTTGTCTTCCCACGTAGACAATCTACGTGCTGTGAGTTACCCTTTTCCTTGCTCGGTTTACAGTTCAGCTATTTATTCATGTTCATAGATTACGTAACCTAGTTAGGCGTCTCCCGTTCGAAAGAGATACGGTTGGAAATATGTAGATCTTTGCATATCTATAACCGTATCTGTTTCGAATTGTCCATGTTTTTTGGACAGCCCGAGGATGCGTAGATGGGGTTAGTTTCCATGGTCTACTCCGATCCGTGACAGAGTTTCGGCATCATCTCCCTGTTGTTCTCCGGATACACAATCTCCCTGCCAGGACGTGTATTTGGAGAACAGCGGGGAGGTGCTGCCGAAATTCTATCTCGGATAGGAGTAGAGCATGAAAACTAACCTCATCTACGCATCCTCAGGTGGGATTAGGACCTATTTTCACCTATTAGATAGGAGAAAGATCTTGTAGATGCATTTGATTCTTATATTACTCCCCTGATATGTTAGAGGATGGATGACCGTGAGTGGATGTACACGGGCCGCTCAAGTCAGGGTTCGTTGTCCGATGAATGGATTGAGAAGACCGATGCTTTCTTGGAACTAGCATTTGCCAAGGTTAAAGGAGCGCGTGCCACTTGGTGTCCCTGCAGCAGATGTGCAAACACGCGTCGACAAACAAAGGAGGTCATGGGTAAACATCTTTGCAAGTTTGGATTTACGGCAGACTATACCCGGTGGATCTACCACGGTGAATCCGATCGTATGAGAGAGGAGGTCGTGAGACCACGCGTCGAGGATTATGATGCTGTTGGCGGGGTAGGAGACATGTTAAATGACTATCATGAAGCACACTTCGCTGAAGGACGTAGGGAGGAGGAGCCAGAGGCAACCGCAAAGGCGTATTACGACATTTTGTCTGCGGCTGATAGTGATGATGAGACTTATGATCCAGCTAATCCCGATCATGATGATTATTTCTAATACATGTAATACTTTGTTATTTTCTAATTACGTTTTGTTTATTTTGCATCTCTTTCTAAGTATGTCTTGTTTATCTGTGCTTATTGGTTTACTCTTTTTAATTGCAGGTGATTGAACAAAGATGGTGGGCGGTATGAGGAACGTAAGGTCGCTTTACCAAAGACGGCCCGATGCAGCTGAGCAGTCGGGGAGCAGGAGTAGGAGGAGCGGGAGGAGCAGCAGGAGCAGGAGGAGCAGGAGCACTCTTGAGAGGGAGCGGGAGGAGGAGCGGGAGGAGGAGCGGGAGCGGGAGGAGGAGTAGGAGCAGGAGGAGGAGGAGGAGGAGGCGGCAGGGGGTTCCGCTTCCTCTGGTTCGTCGGGTGTCTGGTTGCGAGGTCCCTCGACCCTCCCGAGGCGACCAATACCTCGTGAGAGACGCCCGCTGATTCGACCCACTGGGGCTAGGTAAGTAACTTTAGATGTTATCACTACTTTTTCATTTGATATGTTGAAAATCACAATAGAAACTAATACTTTATCTTAATCACTTGGGCAGGGGTTGGACGCTTGTGGCTGCAGGTGATCACAAACGCCATGTCAATGGCATCCTGGGTCTTTTGTGCAGGCTACACTTCCCTGGCCTGGTTGCGTTTGGCGGAGGGCAGGAGCCGGCCTACACGTGGGACCACTACGTCGCCTTCCCCGATTTACCAGATCGGGATGGCAGGGTATTCGCCAACAAGGCGGCGCGGGTGACGGCCGAGCTGTGGGTAAGTCTTCCTCGCACTACATTACTCAATACATCGCATTCATTGGACATTCTTGAAATAATAACTGGATACATCGCGTCTATATGCAGGATTTCTTCAGATGCCAGGAGGGATATGAGGCCAAGGCGGCTAGTGTGGCTCACAAGCCTGTTATAAACTCATGAAGGACATGCATTACGAGGTGCGCGTCCAGGCCATCGTAACATACAACGCTACCTACCTTGGAGTGAAGATCAACAAAACTCAAGCAAGAAACATGAGGCTGACCCGGGAAGAATACATGCAGGTAAATATAGAACATTAATACTGATTTTTTCTGAGATTAAGTACGCTTAATTTGATCTTCTTATATGTCATATACTTGATGACGTGTAGGTGCCTCCGTGGTGGTGCGCCCAGCATCTCCAGTGCTGGGCACAGATGGTGGACAAGTGGTGCGCCGCCGAGTGGGAGGAGACGCACAACGCTTGCCGGGAGCGGCGTTTGATGATGCCAGGTGCACCACACCATCAAGGCAACCATAGCCTCGACGAATTCGCGGCTACATGGGTACGCAAATTCATTTCTTTATTATAACGCTCAATTATGCATAATTTCTAATCATCTTGCTGTTTTTTCGCAGTCGTCGTCACATGGTGGCCAGCCTTGCTCCCAGTTCAAGGCATGGGCTTTGGCCCACAAGGGCAAGGCGACGTCCGACGTCGACTACAACCCGGAGGACCCGCCCTCGGTGTACAGCAATGCGACCGTCCACAGCCGCCTCAGTGAGTACACATCGATGGCAAGGGCGGTCCATGGGCCAGAGTACGATCCGAGCACCCAGGACCTTGATGGAGAAGTCGTCATGAGGGTGGGAGGAGGCAAGAAGCATGGGCGGTACTGGATTGGCGACAGCACACTCGACACGGTCACTACTCCCACTCTCTCCCAGATTCGAGCAAGGAGCACGAGCTCAAGCCCGGCCATACGCCCACGGCCGGACACTGCACAGTCCCAGATGGAGGCACTCCAGGTTATTTCTGTTTTATTCGTCGTTCATTAATTTTTACATACCTTTGCTTTGCATTGTAACATTGGGGTGAAATATTGTAGGCCCAGCTGGAAGAAGAGAAGAGGCTACGGGAGGAGATGGCGGCGAGGATGGAGGCCGATCGGCAAAGGAATGAGGCCGAGCGGCAGAGGATGGAGCAGATGTTTCAGTGGATGCAAAGTCTTGGCGAGAGGATGGGTCAACCTCTGCCACCGGAGCTATTCCCTCCTCCACCTCCTCCTGCAACTACTCCTGTGAGTTTGCCTTCTCTACCTTGAGCTCTTTACTTACCATGTTTATTGCTTTTGCTTGTGCTTTGCTTTACCTTAAATCTTGTCTCACACATGCAATCTCTTCTCCTTTGTGCAGAATCAATCGGCGGCTTCGAATGATGTGCCTCATGACCCATCACATCAGTCGGGGTGGCCAACTTGGTGAATGATACTTGTGGTTGTGATGCTTATTGTGAATGGTACTTGGAGATACTTGGATTTGCATTTGTGGTTCACTTGTGGGTTGCACTTGGATTACTTGGTTCACTTGGTGATGCACTTGGATTATATGTGATATATTGTGGTTGCACTTGGTTCAATTGGTGAATGGTTGTGAATGACACTTGTGGTGATTACTTGTGGACTATATGTGATATATTGTTGATATATCTGTGATATATTGTGACTTGTTTGAGTGGGGTGCAATAAACAATTAAAATAGGCAGTTTTTGGCCACTTTGCCGTGTGTTACACTCGGCAAAAGGGAGGCTTTGCCGAGTGTCATGGTAAAAATACTCGGCGAAGTAACATTTCTGTGCATTCAGGGAACGTACTTTGCCGAGTGTTTTGGCTTTGCCGAGTGTCATGGTAATGACACTCGGTAAACTTTTAGTCTTTGCCGAGTGTTTTTACCATGACACTTGGCAAAGATTACTATTTTGCCGAGTGTCATTACCACGACACTCGGCAAACTGTTAGGATTTGCCGAGTGCCATTCCGTCCTGGCACTCGGCAAAAGACGCCGTCACCGTGTTCTCACCGTCCACTGACCCTTTTTTGCCAAGGGTCGTTTCGGCACTCAGCAAAGCCTTTGCCGAGTGCTCGATGAAAAGCTCTCGGCAAAGAGCTCTTTGCCGTCAGAAACTATGTCGTGTGAGCTATGCCGTGGGTGGCACTCGGCAAAGCCTTTGCCGAGTGTTTCTCGTGCTTTGCCGAGTGCCACCGGCACTCGGCAAAGCTGCTGAGCCCGGTAGTGATGCTCTTAGATGGAGCTCAAACCATCATTCTCTAGGAAGCTGCTAGGCCACGCATTCCAAAGGTGTAGCAATTTCATGATGTTTTATGAGGTTTCACATTTCATGTAAAAGTTTTCAAAAGATTTTAGAAGGTTTCAACATATTTCGTGAAAAGTTTCATGCAAGTTTCAACACATTTTCAAAACAAACTTCAGCAAAAGTTGTAAAACATGTTTTAACAGGTTTCAAGAAGTTTCAAATCAGGCTAGATGCGTTTCATGAAGAGTTTCAAAGGAGGTTCTCGGTTTTGAGCAGGTTTCTTCATTGCGTTTCGTGAAAGTTTCATACAAGTTTTAAGTCATTCAAGAAGTTTTAGAAAATAGTTGAAGCAATATTCAACACATTTTAGAAACCAACCGAGACAAAACGTCTCCAACCAGTATGACTGCTGGCTTACACGCAGTCTAACCGCTGGCCAAAACAATCACATCGGTCTGACCGCACCTAGGTCGGACCGCTCAGGACCTTGCGGTCTGACCACTCGTCGAAGAATAGTGCAGACAGCACTGTACACAGTCTAAGAAAAAAATCCAATTCTCAAACCACTGATTCAAATGCAGTGAAACTTGGCATAAAGACTCCCTAAGATATCAGGAACCTATTCTGATCATGTATCATGAAGGTCAATGCCAAAGTTCTGGCCTTTATCCAAAACGAGGAGACTTGCATCAAAATCAAGCAAAAGAGGAAAAACCTTGATCCGCTCTTGCTCACGAGTCCTTGATGATTTAGATGACCTTAGATGGGTTCTCATATGTCATAGCAAGCTAGATCACAGCATGAATTCAAGCCATAACTCTCACAAGAGCAAAGTCACAAAATCACCTCTCTCTTGAGAAAAACCGGACGAACTCAAGAATTTCCCCTAGAATGTGTCTAGATTGATGGGATCTAATCTGCACTCGATATCTCCACCTCTTACATGTCCTTGACACCAGAAAAGATCAAGAAGAAATAAATATAAACATGAAAGCTAAGCAAATCAAAAACACAAGGAACAATCTATGGCACAACTCATTGGATAAACTTTGGATGTTCATTTCACTTAAAAAGGAATATTTTACTCCCTCAAGATGGCAGAGCTCTAAGCCTAGAGCATACACACACAAAAGACTCTAACACAGGAAACTCGAATCCTCTCAACCCTAGACTTGATCAACCAACTCTCTTTTCAACACACAAGGATTATATAGTCGAGTCTTCCACCTCACATTAAACCAATCATTCCTTAGTAGATCACATTACTTAGAAATGAAAAAACTCAGTAACCCACACACAAACGGATTTTACTCTTACACACACTTGCATGTTTTTCAGAGTGCAACTTACACAAGGCTATGCAAGCCCAATAAAACATTCGATCCACAAAGACATGACCTAAACTATTTAGACCAATGGCGCAGTTTTGTAAACCATCAATTCACCTGGTATTGGACAATTTTTTCAATTGCGGTCTTCACGAAGATGTGATACCCAACACCTCATCACCAAGATCGTATGCCTACACCAAGATTGTCACTACATGAAACACCCGAGTCCTATGGCACACCGTATTACACCACAATCCATGATGCCCAATGCCTTACTGCCAAGATCGTGCGCCTATGCTGAGGAATGTCACCACTTAAAATGTCCAAGTCTAATTGGCACACCATATACATGCACTGCCTTTTCACGACAGTTGTCTTTCTCTTGTACTTCTCAATTTGAGATGAATCTCCACCCGAATTTACACAATACTCCATAGCCACCAAGCTTCGGTCTTATCGCTGGCTGCAACAGCCATCAAAACACTTGCACACCAAAGAACAAGGAATCAATCCGAGTACAAAAATGATAAGCATTTAACCCTCAATTAGCAAAACACGTGCATGGATATACCCATGACTCACACTTATATGGAAACCCCATGACTAACACTACATAGACACTACCATGACTCAACCAAACAACCCAAAAATAACTCAACTCAAATAGCCTCTTGGTACAGGGGCCAGTCTGACCATAGCCACCAAGTTGATTAGACCACCCTAAACACACCGGTTAGACCGCCATGCAATGGCCGATCAGACCTCTCCACTCTGGTCATACCGCACAACAATGCCAGTACTACCGCACCATGTCTCAGACCTAAAACTCCAAAAGATCTTCTCTGGAAAATAGTTATCGCAAACAAAGAGCTAGCACTACCTCTCACCGGTCATACTGCATCTCAAATGCTAATACTACCGTTGGCCAGTTAGACCACCACACTAGGGCCGGTCAGACTGCAAGCTTCAGAAAAGCAACAGGTGAAACTGCAAATTCTCATAATCAAACTCAAGCAATAAAAGCAAGACACAATCAATATCAAATATTTATCACTCTCATGGGATTGCTACCACATGGTCTTACAGTAGACCACCGAGCCGCGTCATCATCCACCTCGTTGTGAGCCGCGAGCCGTGCCACTGTGACATCTAGCCATCCTGAGCCACACCATTAGCCGCCGGAGTCGCTTGTGCTGGGCGATTCATAGAGAGATTGGGGGGAGGGGGAGCGCATGGGAAAGGAGGAGGTGGGTGGTTGTGTGCAGTTGCCGTGTGATACGAGCGAGAGATGCGGATTGAGTGGATCAGGAAAAGAGATGTGGATGGACCTGATGTCGTCCAATGCTTTAGATTGAATGGTCGTTACTATAGCGTTCTCTAGTTTTTCTATTAAACCAAATTACTTTTTAAATAAAGGGTTTTATTTTTTTAGAAAAATATTTTCCTATATCCACCATTGTTCTTAAAGAAATTAAATGGCATAGTTGCATTTTGGTGTTATTTAATTATCTTCAAGTCATCTAAAGTGACAGTACGTTGACGAGTAGATGGATCGCATCAATGGTCAAGGTGCGTATATATACATATCATTTCTAGTCGGAAATTGACACGACAAATATTCCTATGCATGAAAATTTTAAGCGTACACGTCTCTAAGTTGTCCCAATACCGAAGCAACTGCACTGAATTTTGGTCGCCAAATCTTTTCGCGAGCTGATGTGCATCGTAAACAAACTGAGTCAATAGGCATCTAAATAAAGCTTGATATGCCTTCTCAAAAAAAAATCTTGATATGATTTGAAGTTAATTTGTACCAAGTATAAGCGCCTGGAATCAGGTTTCTCTGGTAAATCCTTAACCCACTAGTCTAGCACGTAGATGCGAAGGATTTAGCTAGGTTCTAATTCAAAGTAAAACTAAATTTCAACTTAATCCTCTATATTTAAACACTCGCAATCCTCTATACAAAATTAATTTATGTAGGCACGACAAAATGTATTGGATGTAAAACGCAAAGCAAGCAGAAAATTGCATGCTAATTAATCTCGTTGGTCTGTCAAAAAAAACACAAGAAAAATCCCATACCCCGATCTACCGGGAGAAAAACAGAATGAGATTACATAACGACGGCAGTTGATCAGAATACGACTACGATGTTCCACCAACCTGTTCTATGCGTGATTGATTCAAGTACTATACAGGCACAGTGCGTGTGTACAGCACTCACGCGCATGCAATTTCTGGCCGATGCTCCATTGTATTCAGCGCCAGATGCTGCGTCACGGATACCTGCGCTGAATCTGACGCAGCAGCGAACGGGCCAAGAACGCCGTCCAGATGGGACGAACTCTGCAGGGGCTCAATCCAAGGCCTTGACGTTTACTTGTCAGCCGTACGTCGCAGTGTTTCTCTCTCTTAATCACATGCATGACCAAAAAATCGTCCTTATCACGTTTTGGTAAATACAGAGGATATTCAATTAGTACTATAACCTTCCTATCACGCGTTAGCGCAGAAGTCGTGAGATTTAATCCCGCCGGCTGGCCGGCAACAAATGGTAATTACAGACATATATATACTTGGCATATGGAATTTAAACCCACGATTTACCAACCGTGTGAATCGACAATAAATGAGCGTTAAGAAACTTGATCCTTTACTAGCTAGCTATAAGGATACAATTCGTTGGCTATATTTTGCCATGTAACTTTTCTGTGCAGAGGTAAACCAAACTAGCCGTACGTGGACAGGCATTTAAATTTCACGAAAATTTGTTTGGTTCAAACCAAACGCTCTTCGTCAAATCTCATAGCAATAATCGGATCTTTGCTTGCATGTTTCTTCTTAAGTCCATAATCAACGAATAATTATTGAGAAAAAACCAAAAACTAAAATCCATCTAAAAGTTAAAAAAAGATGAGAGCCGCTATATCCCACGACCAGCGCTACCGTGGGTCCCACGTGTCAATGCCTTGTCATCTGTTCGTTTCGATCGCACGGGGTGACAGGCATCGCTGCATGTGGGCCTATTCGAGCAACACGTATGGCTCGGTCTGATGCACAATTGATTATTCCGTCTCTTCGATCTCTCTTGCTCCGTTTTCTTTCTCGAAAGCTGTTTTGTTTCTTTCTTCTATTTCTTTTGTTGCTTGCTACAAGTAAGAGAGCCTGACAGAATGATCGTCTGGTCCTGTTCTAGTTTCATACATTCTAGCAGTGAAAACACATGCCACGCCACGTAAGCTACCACATAGACGAAAGTAAATAAGTTAAAAATTTGTTAAAAGGGTTTATTTGAAAAAATCAAGAATCTGTACATATTTTTAGAGGTAGCAAGGGTTTTTTCACATAAACCAAGGACTCATGTGTAATTTTGGAAAATACGGGGTTTTATCCAGCAAAAAGGAGGACCTCTAACCTTTATTTCGGGAAAGTGGAGGTTTTTTTGCAAAAAAAACTAACGTGAAAGTGATCTTCTTGCAAAACTGAGGACCCACACATGTTTTTTCAAAATCCAAAGGACCTAGTTGCAAAAAATCTGACGTGACGTCCTTCTCCGAGACGAATCTCCCGGTGTAATATAGGGACTAAAAAACTATATGGCTGTCCATATTTTCTTTCTGCACCAAAATTCCAATAGAATATGATTAATTGATACTACCTGCTTTTAGTTTCACGACGCTACCGCTGTGCTAAGTGGTTTTTTCTACTGTTTGATAGTGTTTCGAGTTTATTTTGACACGGTAGCTAATGTGAGTTTTTTTAATATAATTAAATTTAAAAAAATAAAAAGATTTACTTTATTACGGACAATAGAAAGGAATAAGAAAAATAGCAACCCCAAAAATAGTAAAAACCCATAAAAAACGAAATTGAGAAATTAAAAGTTTAAGCCAATCTTATCGATTCCAATTTCTAAAAACACAAAAGTTTTCTTTATATACTTTTTTCGTTTATTCTTCTCCAATGAGATCTAAGCGATACGCCTACGAGTATCGCATGTTGTGAGTTGTGAGGACCGGTGGTGGATGTGATTCTATTTTGGCGCCGATTTTCCCTACTTAATAACTAGTAACTAATTGCATCTGGAACGATCTCCCATTTAAAGACATTGCGACTTCAAGTACAAGCACGACAATGCTAGCGAACTTTCGTAGAGATTTGCTCATTAAGTAGTTGCGCCAAACGTAGAGATCGATCGATTTGCACGAACTATAGGCAAGCATTAGCTAGCGGATTGTTCTCACCAAATCCTTTTGCTTTCCTAATTAAGTATGTTTTTCTTAGCCGTGTACAGCTAAGCTAGCCCAAAACGCTTGCGAGCACTTTTAAGGTTAATTCGTGCGCTGATTTGGAATCGGATCGTTCATGCATGCACAAATCTTTCTCTCTTAATTGCCCTCCACTAATTTAACTCCGATTTTGTGATTCCCGACCTTCTCCGAGTCCAGAGAATTACCACACCTAGCGCTCAATAAATTCTTCCTTTCCCTTGACGCCCCAAGATTCGTGCAGATCAAACCTGCTCCTTCAACCGTGCACGCTGGTTTGGCGCCAGCACATACTAACATATCTCTGGTTTTCCATAGCTTTTGCAAACTACGCACCTATATTTCCATGCAATGCAATGTGACAATTCTTGTTTTCCACTCCGAAAGAAAACCAAATCCACCATGCACAAATAAAAGGAAATCTCATGAAAAGCACAAGGATTATTTTGGTCTGTGTTTTATTTTCGGTTGCTTTCTCACTCCAGGGAGGGAGCTAGGCCACCCCAACGCCCGATAAATACGCGCCCTTCCTTCCAAGGACCTCGTTTGTTGCCTTGCCTTGCCTCACCTCGCACATCTATCTGACTCCAAGGGCGCATCGCATCGCCTTGGCTTGCTTGCGTATATATAGACGCGGCCGCGCAGCCTGCAACGCCAAGAGGAAGCGGACGACGCGAGCGCGCGCACCATATATATCGCCATGGCCGTGGAAGCGCACCACCTGCTCCCCACCGGGCACGCGAATCGGGCGGGTGCTGCTGCTATGAGCGACGCGCCGTTCTCGCTGGGGCACGCTTGCTATGGAAGGGAGGTCGCCGGCGGCGCGGTGGGGAGCGTTGGCCAGCAGGGATTCGGATACCATTCGTACATGGGCCTCGTCACGCCGCCGGCGTCGACCGTGGTGGCAGGGCTGGGGCAGTCTTCGCAGTTCTGCGCGCTGGCCGCGGCGGACGCGTCGGAGAGCGACGTCACGTTCGGCGGTTGCCCGGGGCAGGAGGTGGGGCCCAGGAAGCGGAGGCGCGCCGATCAGCCGCCGGTTCTTGGCGGCGCGGCCGACGTGGCGGCGCACGCACACCAGCAGCTGATGGACGTCGACCGCCTCGTACTCCACCATGTAAGTGCCATGATCGATTTCCCAGGTTCGATCGATGCAGAAAGAAGTAACTGGGTCTGACGTGGCTGTCCTTGTCCGTGATGCATGCAGGCGGCGAAGATGTGGGCAGAGCTGGCGGAGCAGAGGCGGAGGCACGCGAGGCAGATGGTGGCCGCCGTGGAGGCCGCGGCGGCGAAGCGGCTGAGGGCCAAGGACGAGGAGATCGACAGGATCGGGAGGCTCAACTGGGCCCTCGAGGAGCGGCTCAAGAGCCTCTACGTGGAGGCGCAGGTGTGGCGTGACCTCGCGCAGTCCAACGAGGCCGCGGCCAATGCGCTCCGCGGCCAGCTGGAGCAGGCGCTCGATGCGCAGGCGCGCTACGGCGGAGGAGCCGGTGCGATCAGAGACGATGCCGAGTCATGCTGCTGCGGGGAGAACGACTTACCCAGAGACGCTGGCGTCGGCGAGGAGGAGGTGGGGACGACAGTGGAGCTGCAGGGGACGACGGGCCGCGGAAGGTGCAAAGGGTGCGGCGAGGGTGCGGCGGTGGCGCTGCTGCTGCCATGCCGGCACCTTTGCACGTGCCCGCCGTGCGCGGCCGCGGTGCGGGCGTGCCCGGCGTGCGGATGCGCCAAGAACGGTAGCGTCTGCATCAACTTTTCGTGATGCGGTGAAGGAATAGTATTAGAGTAGGTTTTTCTGCTCTCTTTTTTCTTTCTTTCTTTTTTTTTTTTTTTTTTGCTGATGGGGACGATAGGGCGATGGTTACTTCAATGATGTGGAGATGAGGGGATGAGTTTTCTTTTCTGTTAAATCTATTGATCAACAGGGAAGAAGAAAAATGTTAGTAGTAATCTTGCATGTCATTGCTTCAGTTGTTTTCTGAATTTTACATTTTTTTTGCCAGATATTGTTGGTGTGGATCGACTAGAAGTTCAATTAGACGTACGGCTGTCATTTGTTAATTTCGATAAGCTGGAATTTGATCCGCAATCAAACCGCTAAATGAAAATATATTCGATTTGTGACTTGTGAGTTGACCACGGATGGAAAAATAGTGCTATTTCTTTATGTAAAAAAAGGTACGGAGAAATAATCGGACAGTCCAAAGTGCATGTACGTCCCTTGGTCATAGTGTTGGGATCTTTTTTTTTTCATCTGTTGAGTTCGCCTGCATGCAACCACGCCTGCAAACTGTGTCAGTGTGGTCTGCTTTCGTTTTAATTTTGTTTGCCTTAAGGTACTGCAAATCGAGTAGTACGTGCAGATAAGACCACAAACAAGAAGCAATCAAGATACGATCGGTTATGATCATACTATAAATACACCATGGATACAGAGATTCACATGACGGGGGATGAAATACCTGACACATGTGTTGGATGCATGTATATGGTATACAGAAATACTGAAATGTCTCGATCGATGCGATGTTATTCCGGCATAGAGTACTCCTACGAACATATAGAGGCTGTTTGGTTGTCAGCCACAATTTACCACGCCTAAGGTTAGACAAATTTGATTAACTTTGGGAGCTGTTTGGTTGCAGCCACAGTTGTGGCAAGATTCCCTTCCAGCAAACTAGGTCCCACGGGTCAATGACTCAAAAAAGTGTGGCAAGATTTCCTTAGGCTTGTTAAGGTGTGGCAAAGAATTTGAGCACCTGAACTTAGACAAATGTGACAATTTTTGTTGGCAAAATGTGGCTAGCAACCAAACAGCCCCATCCACGCATGAAACGACCACGCACTTGCCGACACGCATGAGAGAACACGAGGAAACAGGCATTCATGGGCGTAAATACACGGTGCCGATCCATTATATTTGCTTGTTGGAGCAGAGAGGCAGAGAGATCCTGCCTGCCGGCCTGTATCTGTGTATGACTGAATATAAATGGCTGGTTCCCTGCTTGCAGCGGGGAACAGACGACGCCATCAGGTTTGGATCCATCCACCACGCATGCAGTAGCCGGCCGACACCAGTTTACCACTATGTCGGTCACACGCAACGCAAGCCTGAAATCTGCATCATTCGTAGGCATGCAATGCAATTCCTGCCGTTTTCCTGAGTTTCTGAACCATGGGTGCACGCATGCATGGCAGGCACGTACACTTGCTAGTTCGAAGCGCGCGCGCGCGTAATTACAACTAGTTCTTTGTAACTCGTTACGCCGGTTTTGCGGGTTTCTTTTAGCCTAGCAGTAGCAGGCCGACGATGAGTCACAGTGGCACTCACGATGGGCGGCGCATGTGGACTCGTAGCTAGAGGACTGTGCGTAGTACGCACATATAATTGGACGCACCTGTGCGTTCGCTGTGCTAGCTAGCTGTTTTAACTTGCCGTGCCTCGTGTGGAGCCCCATCCCGTGTCGCTGGCACGCACGTACGGCGTGGGTGAGGTCATGCCGGCACGGCATGCGCCCGTCGCTCTCCTCCGATTCCCAATCTCTCACGTACGTCTGTGCTCTCGGTTTGACTTCCCTCTCACCTCGCCCCCTCTCCCTGTAACTCTCCATGCGTTTCTCACGCGCCATGCGCCGTGCGCACGCGCACGCGTCACGTGAGACACCGGCCGGTACAGCGACATGGCCGGCCGGCACTTCTCTCAAGGTACGACGTGGGGTGAGCAGCGCTCGCGATCCGTACGCGCGGCGTCGTGCCCGGTTAATCTGGGAACTGGTGATGTGTTTGTGTTGCCAGCTGCGCTTGACGAGAGAGGTCGAGCAGCTAGCTAGCTCTCTGCATGCATATGCGCGCGTGGATGCTCTAGTAATTTGATTGTGGGTTTTGGATCGGTGTCTGGACCGGCCCGGACGGATTGTGGCATGCATGTTTCATGACGAATTGACGATCGAACGTGTGATAAGTATGTATCGGATCTGGACTCAACTGTTTTTTAAGGAGAATAGCCAATTTAATTTGGTCCTCAAAACTTTCTTCCAAGCTCACTTTCGTCCCTCAAGTTAAAGAAAAGGCCAAGCAGGTCCTTGGATGGTTTGATCATGGAGATAGTGTGAAGACAAAAATGGCCTTGACTTATGAAGTGCCTTTGGATGGTTTGGTCCAGCCACGCTAATGGGCACGGGTGGGCGCTTTGGCTAATTGGCTGCTATGCTAACTAGACTAGTAATTCATATGTTAAAAAAAAAAGAAAAAACGGTTGAAAACCGATTTATTTCCTAGGAAAGTAATGGCATATCCATGGAATAGACAGAGGGGCAAATAAGTCTTTTCCTGTTGGCTGACTCACCTAGGATCCCACTCTTCCTGTACATGTGGCATGCCATGTGGACTAATGCCTCTTTTTGGCTTAAAAAGAAAAGTTTCATAACTTCATTAGCCTTTTTCAAAGTTGATGGACAAAAGTGAGTCTGGAGTGAAACTTTGAGCATCAAATTAGCTATTCTCCTACAAAACCTTGGAGTCAACTGCTTTTTTTTTATAAAAAAACCTTTGGACTCAACTTGTTTTAATTGTACGTGGGATGGCAGGCGACTGTAATACAAAATCTGTATAAGAATTAACACACAACAAGTTGCATTATATATCCAGAGTTTCCTCTGGGCCAAAGTCTGCGTTTGACTTTGTGCACACATCTATCATGTATTGATGTGATATCAGAGCTGAGCTAATCAGCAGTCTAAAAAGACAGAACACCTCCCCCAAAGATAGCAACAGTAACAAGATAGTAGAATGGCAATGCAAGATGAACAGTGGCCAACCGCAGGCATGCATGCACCTGCTTGTGAGTGTCCCGCACAAGTCAACACAGTAGACAGCCAACACAGCCAATTCTTGGTCTTATCCAACTAGTCTCAATTTGAAGGAAGCTAGCACTGGCCGAGTTAACTCCGAATACCCCCTCGTACAAGCATAAGCGTACTTCATCTGCTGTATGTACTTACTCGGTACTCTAGCATGCATCAGATGAGTACCTGAGCGATCGGCCAGCCAACAAAGCGTTGGATTTCGATCAATCCCCGCCTGCCTGCCGACCTCGCCTGTACGCGTTCCCCGTGTCTGTCGCGCTGATGGATGCTCCTTTGGTACTCCGTGACTGCAGGGCATGAGAGCTATCTAGCTACCTGTTCTCTGTCCTAAGTCTATAGCACACCACAGCCTCTGGTGCTCATGTCCATCCCTCCACGAAAGGATTTGATGTGCCCTTTTTCAGCTCCCATCTGATTCCTCGGCCGCTCTGTCTATCTAGTACGTAATCCGTCTCCGGCGGCGATCCGAGGTTGATCTGGCCCCCCCGACCCAAACGCACTTAGCTTGCAGCTTCGACAGCGCACGCTATGTAGAAACAGCTTTAGTGACTTGCTCCTCCTATAAGTCATCTCACGTCCCATTCGCACATGCAGATGCATGCACACTGCACTGCGCTCATGCAACGTGCCTGTGGACTGTGGCTCTTTTGGCTGTGCGGTGAGCGTGAGTTCCTGATCAGATATAGGCATGTGGCGCCAGGTTTGATCTGATCTGGTCTGCTCTCGTGAATCTGGCCTATCTTGCTTCTTGTCCGTTGGAAAAAGTGAAAGATGATAGGTAGCATGGTCTATGGTTCTGCTGCTCCGCTACGCACTCAGGATAGCTGGATAGATGACAGCTAGTTGCACACTGCAATTCTGGGAGCTTTGTTGCTTAGGATAACTTCTCTCTCTCTCTCTCTCTCTCTCTCTCTCTCTCTCTCTCTCTCTCTCTCTCTTTGCGATTACGAGGAAGATAAACATGCACATACTACTTCGCACAATATCACACGGAGTATGCTTAAGTAGGAATTTTGCAAAATCATAGATTTATCTTGGTCTCTATCTTTTCGTCTCTGGCCAAATTAGCTGGTACCTTGTGACAATGTACCCACTACCTACCCAAGATGAATTTTCTGCCGGAATGAGCCGCCAGAGATAGGTGCGCCGGCCTGCCCTTGTGCTCTAGGCCCCGCTCGGCTGAACTGAAAAGCTTTAGTTTATGGCTAAAATTGCACCGTAGCTGATTGAAATTACACTGTAGCTGAAGGTGGCTTATTCAGCGTAATTAAATTTAAAAAATTTAAAAATAGAAAAAAAATATGTTACCTCATCACGGACAACGCGAACAAATACGGGAAAAAAGAACCAGCAAAAAAGCTCAAAAAAGTCAAAGTTTAGAAAAAAAAGAAATTTATAAATAGTAAAAAATAAGCCAGAAGTTTAAGTCGAAATGGGCGGGACCTAGGTTGGACTGGTTCAAGAGGAGTGGGCTTGATCTACCACATGCGGTTTGATCCAAGCTAAATGGGACGTGGTTCGATCCAATCAAGGCAAAGGTAAAAAAAAGAATCAGAATAAATAGGAAAATAAGAGAAAAGGCTGGGAAACAAGGGGAAAACGATAATGGTATACATTAAATGAACTAGAAACTGAAGTGGTATATATATAATTTCACGAAACTGATGGTAATTGCAAGGCTTGAAGCGGCACATATCCGATTTGCGGAAAGAGAAGTGTGCCTTGAGAGACAGAAAGAGAAGTGTGCCTTGGGAGACAGGTGTGTCTGCCAGCTGAAATTGTCGGTGCAATAATTGGGCGGATTCTTTTAGACTAATAGCTTAGTTTTACTAGGTTTCAAACGAAATATTTTTTCAAAACGGAGTTTACAAGTCGACTATAGTAAACAATGTCCTGACATCTTCTATATCGATAAAAATCACAAGTGAATATATTTTTTCGTACTATCTTATGTAAACAGCCAAAATTCAAAAATTTAAACAAAAGTTATAAGCCAGATAGTGCAGTTGTGCGATACTACAATATCAGAATTGAGTTGGGTGGGCCTGAAAAAAAAGGATAATTTCCCGTTCTGCAACGGTCTATTATCCTGCCGCAAATGAGGCCTAATAAAGCCCAATCCCAAGCTTGCCATTCCCACAGGCCACATTACCTCCTCAACTACAGCACCATCGCACTTGCCGAGTCGTCATCCATTTCCTTTGGGGGATTACTCCGCTCCGAAGCTTCCAGCTCCACCAGGGTTTAGCTAGCCTAGGGTTCTGCTTCTACCCCCCTCCCCACCGCCGCCGCAGCCATGGCCGGTACCGGAGAGGACGACGCCGCGTGGGAGCGCGCCATCACCGCCGCCGTCAAGAACGCCCCCCTCTCCCCCTTCTCCGCCCCCAAAGCCCTAACTCTCGACGGCGCCGTCAAGTCCTCCACCGGCCGCCTCCCCTCGCCGGCACTCTTCGACCGCTTCCCCTCCCTCGAGGAGCTCTCCGTCGCCGGCGCTCGCCTCTCCTCGCTTGTCGGCCTCCCCCGCCTCCCGGCCCTCCGCCGCCTCTCCCTCCCCGACAACCGCCTCTCCGGCTCAGAATCCCTCGCCGCCGTCGCGGAGTCCTGCGGCGGCAGCCTCCGCCACCTCGACCTGGGCAACAACCGCTTCGCCGAGGTCGAGGAGCTCGCGCCGCTCGCGCCTCTGCGGGTCGAGGCTCTCGACCTGTACCAGTGCCCCGTCACCAAAGTGAAGGGGTACAGGGAGAAGGTGTTCGCGCTCATTCCCAGCTTGAAGTACTTGGATGGCACAGACGCCGAGGGCAACGAGCACCTAGAGACCGATGAGGAAGAGGACGACGAGGAGGATGAGGAGGAGGATGTGGGGGTGGAGGGTGGTGAGGAGGGTGAAGGGGAAGAAGAGGAGGAGGATGGAGAGGAAGGGGAAGGAGATGAAGAGGAAGATGGTGATGATGAGGTGACAATTTTGTTCTAATTCTAATTTTCTTTGAGAATCAGTATTGGTATTTGATTCAAATGTTTCTCATATAATGCAATATGACCTTTCATAGTTGAAAAGTTGACAAGTAGCTAAATGATAAATGGGCTGTATTGGTATACTACTGCACGGCGTGCTTTCGATCTCACTTAATCAATGAATTGTTGCTCGAAGCCTCATAGTGGTAACTATGTACATTGGAGGATGCAAGCCATAGTGCCTTGTACAGTCTGAGAGCTTACGATGTGATTGGTTAAGCATAATTGGGTTTGTTAACCATATTGCTCTTCCAGTGAGCTCTCGACTAGACATGTGTAATGTTCATTGCGAATTAAGTGATTTGCTTATTTAGTTTGTTTAGTCCTGTATCTTAGTGTCAATGCCATTTTACACCTTGAAGAGCTGTCTGTTAATTATTCTCCCCAGTTCCTGAAAATTCAGTAGAGTAGTGTGCTGCACCTTGAAATGAATGGCTAAAGTAACAACAAATGAACCAACTATTTTGCATATAGGGCATGTTCTTTTTTGGCTGCGGCTTATAACTTTTGGGCTGTTTGTGAGAGAAAGCATGGAATGACAGAAACTCGCATGCAGTTTTGGCCGATATAAGTGAAGTCGTTACAGTGTGTACTACAATCAACTTGTAGACATCGCCTTGAAAAGACATTCCTTTTGAAACCTAGTTACTGTAGAAAAGCCGAAAAACAGCTTTTAAGAGATGAAAAGAACAGGCCCATAAGTAGTGGGTGGCCAAAAGCGAAAAAGATAGTTCCATGATTTTCAGAGTTATGGTTTTGGTACAAAGAAAATCTACCTCCTTTCCCCCATCTTTTACTACTTTAAGCTGAGGCAAAACAAAGCCACAAAATAGATGGTTGCTTCACTAGGCTGTTTGTTTGTCAACACATTTTGAAAGTTAATTTTCTACAAGGTCCATGTTTTGTAGCTGCTGAACAAGGTATGAATGTTTTGTAGCTGCTGAACAAGGTATGAAATAAATGATCCAAAAAATGCATTGATTCTTGTTTGGCAATCTGCAGTGAAATCATAGGGCTAATTAAAATTGTTTGTATATTAGTTTCTTTTTGGTACAAGGGAGCACTAGTTTTAGTGTAAGGTTATGAAAAGTGGCTGAAATCTATTGCATCTAAGAGAATGTCGGATCTGGATTTAGCCAATCTAGAATCCTCTGTGAAACCACTGCACTATTCTTTGGATCAGTAGATAGTGCTCATAGATACAACGCTGAATCATTATTTCATACAGGATGCAAATCATACCATGTATTAATATTACAAGACATCAGAGTTAAATAGACCACGTCGGGTCAAGTTTATAATATGGCCATTCAGGCCAAATGATCACATTACACAAAAACGAAAGTGGTAGTGGAAGCAAAAGGGGGAAGGCACATCTTGCCACAAGCAAACGACTGGTTGACCTGTGTGCGACCGATATTAACCAAGGACCTGATCAATATTGGTGCACACAAATGTCGATTGGCCGGCCATACTAGGGTGAGCTAGACTACCAGAGACTAATCTAATCTTCACCGTCTTCTTTGACATAAGCTCCTGGAATATCGTAGTAGATGTAATGACCTTGGTCCACGGTCTCTAAAAGATTTTGAGAGCGAGGGTGAGCATAAATAATGATGCTCAGTTAGCCAACACATAGAAACGCAAGTACGTGTATATGCAAGGCTTAACAAGGGAGGCTCGGGCTCTTTTATTTGCTAAAGGCTTAACAAGTGCCTGTTACATGGTTCCATCTACCATATGCTTAATTTTGGTTACTAGGGTTCCATAAGCCTTTGGACTGTCGGTCGGATGAAAATTATCCACTTCTTTTACACCTCTACACAGGACATTGGACAGTAAGATGCAATCAAAGTGAGCACAAAGATACTAATTGCCGAGATGTTAAAGAAAGAGAACTTAGTATTCCCCGTATATTTAGATATAGCAATCTGTCTAGATGTTATCTTGTTCCTAAGTGGAGTTTGTCTCCTTTGGCCAAGCTAACTGTTGTGTCCAGGGTAGAAGGATTCTGCATCTCCACATCTGATTTGATTAGTTCTCCCAAACCGTACAGAAATAATCCAACTTCATGCTCAGGAGATAAATTCTCAGCGCGACATAGCACTTGGTAGAAATCTTGAGCATACTCTTCCACTGATACTGTGCGAGTTCTGAGACTAGATTCGATCTAAATGGTGGACCAAACCGCAGTCGACAAGAACTCTGAAATTGAGGCCAAGATGGAATGCCTTCTGTGCGTTCCAACTTGTAATACCATTGTTGTGCAATCCCGGTCATATGATATGTGGCCAACCACACTTTTTCTTCTTCAAGGGTACGATGACCACGAAAAATTGTTCACAACGAGAAAGCCACTCCAAAGGTTCGAAATTACCATCAAAGGGAGGAAAATCCACCTTGTAAAACTTGCCTTGCGGAGGTGCCCTAGCTTGATCAGAGGGTGGACGCCTTGCTGATGAGTTGGCAGAGGTTGGGAGTGAAACTGGGATTGACACCCTTCCTTCAAGGTCGACGGCGGTGGCCATTAGGATGTCATGCGCTGTGGCCTGTTCTTCTTGGCGTTTTAACAATTTGTTCAACAGCTCCTTCAATTCGCACAGCTCTGTAGCGATCAGATTGTCAGCCATAGAATTTGATACCAAACTATTATGTTTCTTGGCTCTAGATCTGAGATTGTACGAGTGGGTAGGATGGGGTAAGTCTTCAATTTCCTGGCTCGGCAAACCTTGCCTCGCCGTGGCTGAAATTGGCTTAAGGAAATTAGGGTTTGAGGGAGATAGAGTTCATTTCTTCCTTGACCCCCCGCTAAACCATAGGAGGCTAATATATAACAACCGTCAACTTAGATGAATCCTTATCGGTTACAACTCCTTATCTAAGACCTTGCTAATTTAATGACTCTAATAGAGAATAGGACTTTAAAGAATCCGAACAGGACTGCTAGTGCTAGTCGGATTTTCTTGCAGATTTCGGACGCTTGCTATAATACTTGCCCCAATAGGAATCCATAACAATGGCTGGCGTGGTGTCCCGAGGCAGGCGGCGGGACTGGGCCGATGTAGGGGAGGGAATGGCGGATTGGCGTGCGGCGCGGAAGGAGGGGCTAGCGCGCTGTGCTATGCAGGGGGGTTTAAGGCGTGTGGGTGGCTGGGTGGCAACGGGTGGCCGGGAGGCGTGTGCACGCGGGAGCGACGGGGGCGGGTCGACACGGCGTGGCGCACAAGGGAAAGAGGGAGAGGGGCCTGGGCACACGAAGGCGACGCGCTAGGTGGCTTAGCTCGTTGCGCACTGGCGAGGGGCGGCGAAGGACGCACGTGACGGGGAGGGATCGGGCGAGCGCAGGTGTGCTTTGCGCGTGGCAGGCGTGGGGTTCTGCGTGGCGCCGACACAGAGAGGGGAAGGAGGGCCAACTGGGCCGGGTCAACTCCACTAGACTAGGGAAAGGCAAGGGTGGGCCGGGCTGAGCCCAGGAGGAGATTTCAAATTTTGAATCTTGAAAATCCAAGCAAAATTTGGGAAGCACACTTTGAATTCAAAACCAAATTTAGAAGTTTTAAGTCACAAAATTTCAAGCCCCAAAATGGGGTGTCACAGAGAAGTACACCGTATTGCTACTGAAATGCTAGTTTTATTTACATGATTGCTGGAATTTGTAGCATAAGTTCTTGACAAGCATTGGTGGCTATCCCTCAGTTATGTGAAAAAACTCCTTCCCAGTTGATCATCTACATGGAGGATTTGCTCTCTCATCTCGTTATTTTCTTGTTAATATTTTTGCTCTTCCATACCACTTTACAGCTGCGCTAGACATTGTCGATTTTCTGCATGTTTGGTTAATTAGCTGCTTGTCCAATGTTGATTTTCTGCACGTTTGGTTAATTAGCTGCCTGTCCAATGTCATTCATTGCTCTTTTCGTGGCATATCATTTTCTTGTATTTCTTTATAAATGTTGCCACTCCATATGTTGAGGTTACAGTACAAGACCTATTCTTGAGCCATTCTTACTTTTATTAGTACCTTGATCTATCCATTTTGAGAGCTGCCAGCAACAACATCATGCTTGTTTGCTTTCCTCGAAGATGGTGATGTTGATGGGGCTCAGTTTACACATTTGTAGCTTGGTTTTGATGTTCCCTTGCAAAACATGTAACTTTTATGGGCCTACACATGGACAAACGGGAGCACTTCTGATAGAGAACCATTTCTACCTAGGTCTTCACTGATCTTACCTGCATCCCCATTTAGTGGTCCAATACTTGTTCAATGGAGAATGCACATTACAATTGAAACTTGATTTTTTGTCAAATAATTTGGATAGGCTAATGGTGTAATAACTTATTACATTTTGCCTACTCTATTTTGTATCAGCTAATTTCGACTGTACCTTTTTCAGGCTGAAGATGAAGATGAGGAGAATGAACCTGATGCTGATGCAGAGGACGAAAGCAAAGTGACCAACGGAAGCAAAGAGTCTACAGGATCTGCCCTGCCAAACAAGAGGAAAAGGGACAATGAAGATGACTCAAATGGAGACAACTAATTTTGCTATGCAATGGTTTTGGTTGGTCTTTGGAAGCTTTCGTGGCAATGGTCAGACCTCTCGGTCTATGCATTCTTCTCAGAGGCTTCTTTCAACACGTGTAGAAGACCTAGTTGTTTGTTAAATGGCAATTGCTAGAGGGTTATCTGGAAGTTCTCTAATTTTAATTCAATAATAATACTGGGACATCCTCCCTTGGTGTACTCCTGCATTCTTGTCTCCTTGCTGCGACTTTCCGATGCTGCTGATCGAGATACTGGTTCAGAACATGCTTGTTCAGGTCCTGCGGATGTTGAACTATACCATGATTGTAATATAAAGATGTTTTGTTTATCGTCTTGCCTACATGAGTTTAAATTTGCTGGCGGCTATCATAATTTAAACATGCTCTGGTTGCACTTTGTCTCTGTGTTATAGACATGGGCCTTGGGCCAATTGGGTTATTATTAGGAATAAGAGATTGGTTTCTATTTGAGTTAGAGATTGGTTTCCTTGTATTAGAGATATAGTTAGAGATATGATGGGAGTTAGATTACATCTGTTAGGGGGAGCCATCTATATAAAGAGGCTACCGCATGCCATTATCATTAAGCAGAGTAATAACAAAGTCTTCCCCGTCTAAAGTCTCCTCTCTCTCCCTACGCCGACTCCATCCGGCCATCTTCTTGGTGGTGTTTACCCGTTATGAACTAAGGTTCATAACAGATTGGTATCAGAGCAGTCGATCCCTTCCCACGACTTCTGCTACCATGGTTTCTGCGATTCGCCCTACTGCCGAGTCGTTAGCCATGATAAAAGCTAGCGCCAACGAGTTGGCCAGCATCAACAAGAAGATAACGGACAGCCTTCTCAACATGCATGCCATCCTTGAGAGGATGGAGAATCGAAGGAAGGAGCAACAAGAAACAAAGCGCCAGATTCATCATCCAATACCAGATTCCCAGATCACCATATCATCAGATCTACAACAGCAAGAACCATCTATTCATCTAGTGCCAGCTCCCAGCGCCACGACATCTCCGTCCAGTTCCTCAACCGTCGTCATGGTCGCCGCAGCGTCGGCTCCGGCGTTCCCGTTCAACGCCTCACCCGTCGTCGCCAGGCGTCGTCCGTCGCCGCCGAGATGTTTTCTGTCGCCGCCTGCAAACTTCCGTTCGCCAGCGACCGTCCGCTTGCTGCGTCGCCGCGCTCTCTGCGTCGGCCGTCGTAGTTCGTCGTCGTCGCCAGGCCGCTGTCCCGCCCGGAGCCGCCGTCGCTCGACTGACGACCTCTGCGCGCGAGCCGGCCGCCATCGGCCACGACGCGTCCGGATCGGGACGTCCCCGGCCTTGGCTTCTCCGCGCCGCCTCCGGTTCGGTAGGAAGGGGCCAGCTCACCGCCGCCTGGGTCGGTCCCGCTTGCGCCGCCGCCTCCGCGCGGGCCACCGCTCGGCCGTTGCCAGATCTGGCCGTCCGGAGCCGCCGCCACCGCCGCCGCTGCTGGCCGCACCGGCCGGCTCTCCTCCAGCCGCCGCTCCTTGAGACATTTGGGCTTGGAGGTGTGGGTATCGGGTTGGTCTCGGTCGGATTTAACCGACCGGTGGATTAACTAGTTAGGGCATTATATTGCAAAAAAAAAATCCGAAGGCACTACACTTCATCTAGTTTTGTTTCGCGTGGATCTGACCGTCCGTCTCCATCCGCTGCAGCACCCTGCCACCGTTCGTCTTCTACATTGGCGTCGAAGGTTTTCCATTGACCGCCGTTTAGCAGCTCGAGGACAAGCTGCTTGTCCGGGAGGGGTGTAATGTTATAGACATGGGCCTTGGGCCAGTTGGGTTATTATTAGGAATAAGAGATTGGTTTATATTTGAGTTAGGGATTGGTTTCCTTGTATTAGAGATATAGTTAGAGATATGATGGGAGTTAGATTACATCTGTTAAGGGGAGCCATCTATATAAAGAGGCTACCGCATGCCATTATCATTAAGCAGAGTAATAACAAAGTCTTCCCCGTCTAAAGTCTCCTCTCTCTCCCTACGCCGACTCCATCCGGCCATCTTCTTGGTGGTGTTTACCCGTTATGAACTAAGGTTCATAACACCCTGCAGTCTACCTGGGAAGCTCATTGTTGCGCGCTTGTGTCATGTCAGCACTTGGTGAGCTCGATACACATATTTCACCATGGAAAGTGCTAATTTATGTGTTTCTGACAATCTTGTCACATTTCTTGCGTTGTAAGTTGAGTAGTGCCTTTATGCTATCTGGATTCTGGGGAAGTAGTAGATGGGCCTGTTTGATCTGGCTTTTTAGACCGGCTTTTGGCTTCAACTTCGGGCCAGAGAAGCCGGAAGCCGGAGTGAACGGCACGGCTGTGGAAGGGCTTGTAAAAGCCGGCTTCGTCTCATTTACTCCACCGACACCTCTAATAATTCCCACATCCACCGTCTCTACATCTGACGCTGTCTCCCCTCTAGTCCAAGTCAGCCTCCAACGTGCATTCCTTGCCCGGTTTGGGAAGTCGGGGTGACGTCGCCTGTGCAGCTCCGGCCACCTCACCGCGCCGCCTCACCAAGCCCGTTGCGCCCTCTGTTCTCATCTCTCCGGCCGGATGTCATAGCGAGGTCCCCATCTTATTCACGCTAGTCGCCAACCTCCTCCCAGCAATGCCAAAGGTACCTTCTTCCCCACTTATGCATTTCCTATCGTTTCTGGAATTTTGTGGACACGATGGCACATTTCTTGTGGTGTGCGTTGTTGGCCAGTCTCACAGCTGGCGTTTTGTCCCTCATTCGCCCACTGCCTTCGCCTAGATGGATAAGGCATGCTCTTCCTCTGCTATCAAGAATGATGACGCCCAAACCGCAATGCTGGAAATATGCCGGGAGGAGGATGAGGCACAGAATCGTGCCATGGGGTGTCTAAACAGGCGCGGGTACGCGAACCTTGTGAGGAAATTCAAGGAGCGCACAGGATGGCAATACACAAGAAAGCAATTCAAGAGTCACCGGGATGCATTGAAACGAGATTACACCATCTGGAAAAACCTCAAATTGAATGCGACAGTCTTGGGAATAAAATCAAGGAACGCTCAATCACTGCAACCGACGACTGGTGGGCACAGCAAAACCAGGTAACTCAATTGTGCCAACTAGTCCATTATCTGGTTCGGTAGCTATTTCAGACTTTACATGTTTCATCCGTTCTTTCAGACTTCACAATGTTTCACTAGTTCATTAGTTGTTTCATACTTCAGAATTGGAGGGTTTGCTTAATTACTCCTTACTGTGACACAATATTTAGTTAATTACTCTTAAGAGTTTGCTAGTGCATTACCTATTTCAGACTGCATGTCCTTTTGCTGCATCTGGAAGGAAGAGTTGGATGGCTTGGTTATTTCATCAAGTGCTTAGTGAGACACAATCTTTTGGTTAATTACTCTAATTGCTCACTAGTGAATTACCTGTTGCATTGGAGATGTATGCAAAGTAGCCAGTTATACCTAATATCTGCTACAATTCACTACAACTTACTTAACCACTTTCAAAATTGTTGTACATACATGCAACTTTCAGCACACTGCATTTCCTGGCAATTTCCATGCCTACACATGATTTCTATAGCAACCTGACTGTCCTCCGCCTTGCAGGCAATGAAAGGTGCTAGCAAGTTCCAGAAAGGACCGCTGCCCTATGAGGACTTGATGGACATCATATTCCACGACACTCTTTGCATGAATGATCATGCAGATGCCCCCAGCGTGAGCAGGTAGCATGTGTGTCCCTCCAACGAGGATGAGGACAGCTTAAAGCCCAAACCCTTCGAGCCTACAAGCTCATCGCGGAAGCACTGTGGCAAGCAGTCAACCCCATCCTCGGCTCCCGGTTCAAAAGAATAGTCAGGGCAGCACGGTGAATGTGTGCATGTAGCGGCTATGGACGTCTATAAGAAGTCTATGACTGGTCGTTCCACCACAGCTGTGGACGAGTAGGACAAGGCTCGCAATGAGGTAAACCATTTGTTGCAATTGATCGTTGACGATGGGTATCCCGAGGGCACGGATGAGCACTTCTACGCCTCCACTATGTTCATGGAGGGAAAGTACAGAGATGTTTTCATGGTGCTTCACACCCTCGAGGGCAGTGGCGGAGCTAGAGCAAAATGGAGGGAGGTGCACCACTTCAAAACGAATGGGCTGGACAGGGCGAGTGAGGGTGTTTTTTGAGCTAGGGGTACACCATATTGGGCCAAGGGGGATGCACAAAGGGTGAATATTTACTAGTAATAACTAAATTTTGTTTCGGAACCGGATTCCTGGGAACCCCCTCCGGCCCATGTGCCTCCGCCTCTGCTCGAGGGTCGTGGAGCTTGGCTACACAGGATGTGGCTGCTTTACCAGTCCCATGGAGGCACGGACAACCCTTGATGGGCTATCGGTTCGTAGCTAGTACTCTTGTCGTGGCCTAGTTGTTTACACATGCAATCTGTTTATCTGTTAATTGTTGTGCACGCATTATGCTATCATGAAGTCTCTAGTAGTTCGATATGCATTATGTTGTTACTTATTGTTGAACTTACCATGTGTTATGTTGTACTATGTACCTGTTGTTAGTTTCAATTGGACTTGCCTTGTTTATGTTGTGCCATGTACTTGTTTTTATTTGCAATTGAACCTACCATGTATCACTAACCTATTGAATACTCTATGTTGGAAGCAGTCAATTGGGACTCTATGTGCAAAATCAGTGAATAGAGCTATGTGGCCTTGACACGTTTGCTCGTTACAGCCACGTGTTTTTGCTGCCTCCCACAGGTACAACTTGCACTCCTTATTTCAATGCACAAGTATGTCTTTTATGTATGTCCATGTGACAGACTTGTTCGGTAATTTGTAATGCAGAGAAGTACTACTTGGTTGACTCGGGGCATCCTAACAGGAAATGGTACCTTGCACCATTCAAGAACAATCGATACCATGTAGCTGAGTTCGTGAATGGCGGTCGACCACGAGGGCGCAAGGAGATGTTTAACTACCTGCATTCCTCACTAAGCAACGTCATCGAGTGTTACTTCGGTGTGAAAGAATAAATGGTATATCCTGGAATACATCTCTAGCTTCAATGTAGAGACGCAGAGGAAGATAACTGCTGGTAACATGACATTGCATAACTTCAGAATTGACGCTAGGCGGGGCGACATGGATTTAGACAATCCCCACCTAGGATTAGATGCCACTTGGGATACCGGTGATGTACACATGAATTAGGTATACAATGCGATAGCGGATGCTCTAGTCGCGAGATATATCTTCACAGCTGTGGTACGTTCGGCTGCATGTATACTTATATGATTGTGCGTTCGCTTTTCTCCATGTGACAAATGCATGCTTGCCTCCAATTTTGTAATTGTACACGCCCGCTCGTAATGAACGCATGCAAGCTACTATGTTTGTACTCGCGTATGTACGCATGTAATGAATGCAAATGATTTGAGAAGACCTTTACTGAATATGTACTCCAGTGCTGCCAAATGTGGAGAAGCAAGCCTATCATTGGCATTTGAAATGGTTGCAAATCTAGTTGGTATAATGGATCGGCTGGCTGCAGGAACTTCTTACACAAAAATATATGAACATTGTTTGGTGGCTCTTGATCTCCCCCCCATCAACATCTGGACTCTTTGAAGAATATAAATATAGTGGAACAAAGTATTATCCATTCCATAATAACTCTCACAATGAAGCTCACTGTGTCCACTTTTAGGCCTCTTTTCCTTCATACTCATGAATGGGCAGAGGAAGTTGATCAGTTCACATCAAAGAGAAGTATGGACCGTGCAATTGTTTTCTACAAGTTGATCAACATGCTCACTGAACAACATAGAAGGGTCATCCGGGGTAACTGTAGCATTATGATGAAGGTAAAACACACATATGTAGGTTTTAATGCATCTGATTGCATCAGCTAGCACAATTCAACATAATTAGCAACAAGCCATAAGCCAACAGCTCAAAAGAATACTATGGCTTCTCTACCTGCTACAGCCAAAAGCCACCAACTGAAGCCAAAAAGAATAGACCTGATATTTGTAGTATAGTAACATGCACAACAAAGCAAAATATGGACACGAGTCAGATACATAGAAAGGTCACAGTTTGAATGTTGTCTTTTTTTTTTCAAAAGTGAGTACAACAAGAACGTACTCACGCACGTGCACACACGACACCACACACACACATGGGTGCGTCCGATGCACACGCTTCAAGTGAGACGGAGACCCAAGAATCTCACGGAGTGTGGGCACATGCTTAGACCACTGGAAGCACCAATGTGCGCGTGTACTCAGGGTCACTATTTACATGAATAGTATCCAAAGGCACTATTCATATAAACAGTAACCCCATGAAATGGGGTGTCCACGCGAGCTCGAGCCCGGGCGCCTGAGTTTCCTACTGGCAACTTCGGCCAACTGACTAAGCTCAATCCCCCTTAGACGTTGTCTTAAGGCATTATTGGGGGTTGAAGCCATTCCCTCCTCGCCACGTCGATTTTATCTTGGACAGAACTCCGACATGGACGTGCCATTAACTGAGACTGGAGGAGCAGCCCATTGGTCACTTGGGCCTCTAGAGGAAGAGAAGGTATCATCTATCTTGCTAGGCTCGATTCCACTGAATGCGAAGGCGAACGTAGGCTTGGACAGTGCCAAAAAGCTTGAAGCTTTGACCTGCAACATAACGAGGATGCTCAGCATGGTCGGTCGGTCTGCCAGGTTCTCCCGGATGTAAAGAAGCGCAAGGTGGATGCATCTGAGCTCCTCACTATTCGGGGCATGGAAATCCATTATCAGATCAATGATCTCTAGTGGTGTTCCTCTGGTCCAGTTAGCCCATACTATTGGAGTACAAGTAGACTACACTAGCACACAATAAAAAATTTTATCAAGTAAATCAAGAAATCATGCGAGTAAGAGGTCATAGATTGTTACCACTAGACATGTAGTATAGCCAAAAAAGAGTTGGAACAACCCGGTCCAACGTCGCCCGCGTCGATATAGTGGAAGTAGTTGATCATCCAATGTCCTTGGCCGCCAATCATGTCTTCTAGCAGCCCCTTACATTCCTCACGCACATTGCAGATTGTTCTCGATCAGCACAGCAGTGAGCATAGCAGCTCCTCCATGGTATACACATGTCTAAGGGTGGAATACCATGCGCCGTGTGCTAGCAACAGAGCGCACGATAGAGTCTTTAGAAGGAGGTGTCTAGGGTTTCAGTGGGTCGTGTGATCTACTACCAAAAGCCACATGTCTCTCCTTACAAAGAGCCCCTTTAGTGGAACCATATGCTAGGGGCCCATTAAGGTGCGAAGCCCATATGAATGGATAATATTTGAACTGGTTTATTCCAACTCATTAAGTGTATAACCTTGTAGGTTCATATGTACTCGGCTGTGATCCAGAAACCCCATTGCAATCCACAAATTGGTAGTAGGACATAGTGACCCCTGAAAATACATAAAGACTATATCAGATGAACCTGTATAGTGCTCATGTGCTTACCGCTTTGCCTCATGATATCAGCTCAAACTCAAGGCGAGATGCGTACTATCCTATGATATCTTGTTTGTTCACTCGATCTTGTAGTGAATTACTTAGTTGTAGTTGACTCCTCAACCAAAATAGGCATGGTCATACACTTCCCTAATCTAACCACATTAAGGGGCCCAGAGATATTTATCCCGTTAAAAAGGAGGGACAAATTTTATCTTGATTGCTCACATTTCTCCGCATGTTTCTTAGTAAACCTGAAAACTACCTTTATGATTAATCATTTATAGAGTAGCATTTGACAACCCCTAAGTAAACTATTACATATGTAGAAAACTGTGATAACTTCAGGTCTAAGGATCTCACATACACTATGTATGAGAATAACTGATGACACTTAAGAATATAACAATTCACATAGTGTCTCAAGGAGAATCAATCCAATACTATGTTCTGTAACATATGTTCACATTATTAATTTGATATCTCATATTCATGATCCGTGCAACGTGATCATCAACCAAAAGATGATTCCAATAGCTTAGGTAGGGATAAGCGTGACTACACCAACTAATATTTACCAACCTAAGGTGACAATGGTTCATGACATACAAAGGTACAATGGTAGATAAATGATAACTACTGTTTTAGATACTCCCAAGTAATTAACAGTTGATACAAAAGTAGGATGCACGATAATTTAAATACAAAGTTCTTTTGAAAAACTGGGTGCAATATGATCAAAGCACAACTTTCCTTACTTAAACAACACTTCTATCCTTTAGTCTTCATCCTCCTCACCCTTCTACTTCCTTGGTCTTTACTCCTTTGAACAGCTTTTGACATCACGTCCAACGAGAGAGAAAATGCAAATACAAACAAAATTCAAAAAGATAATTCAAATAAACTTCAAATTGAAAAAGGAAGATACTAGAAGGAATGGCTTAATTTTAAATGAATTTATAGATAGAATGAGGTTAATCAAAGTCTGTATGAGGGAGATCAATCTTACGGAAGTTTGGACGGCAGGAAAATTTGGAAAATTAACAGAGAAGAGAGAATACTGATAGGTGGGTAAAAAAGGATTTTAGGAATTCAAATAATTCCACAAGATAATTAAAATGATTGACAGGTGGGACACACATAAATATTCTAGAATTGTCTACTTTTCTTGTTGATCCATTCCAAGGAATCCATCCATCTTTCTCATATTATTTGACAAGATCAGCAACATCGATAGTTGGCGTAGTCCGTAGGGAAGAAGGCGCTGGTTCTATGAAGTATTCTTCATCAGCAAGCATCATCCTCTCTCGTCTTCTATCAACATCGCCCATGCAAACACGGCAGGAACTTGGGACGAGGAGAACTGGGGCTTGAAAGCTTTCTTTCTTATTTCTATATTCTGTTCTTCTCTTCTTTAAACCTGATCGAGACATGAAAAACATCCTAGTCAAAATCTCTCATCTTTGCACATGGTCATGTCCACTGGAAGGAGTTTTTTTAGCGACGATCCTTTTCCTACGATCTTTGCTACCTGTTGAAACTTGAGAGTAAATATATTTCAAAAAGTTTTATTCATGCCTTTAGTCCTCAGCTATCTTACGACCAGTTTGGATGGCGTTTACAAATACAAAACTTATCTTTTTCTTGTATGCATTCTTGCATAGTTTTTTTTTTCTCATTCGTCATGTCAACATGTTTATGTCATAGTTTTTTATATCAAGTTCTGGACTACATTATATCTCGATTATGAAAATAGTATCTAAGACTAGTCGAAATCATTGATTGGATCTATTTGATATGATTTCCTAATAAATACTTGATCATTTCTACAACATAATCGGAGTCCACCGGTCGGAATAAAATACATCTTATTTTTGGTCTATTGCTTTCTTAGTAAGTTCTACTACTACACAAACTATCAGGGGCTAGGAAAGATACAAGTACTCATTAAATTGAGAAAATGATATAAACTTTATTGATGACAAAGGTAAGTTTTTCACATAATAGTATTTCATATTACATTTACACTAAACTACTACTCGGAACCACCTAACTGCCCTTTATCTAATAGGAACCCAACCATGATCCACTCTGCTATTTGGTTCCCGAAGGGGCGAAGGGTTTCATCTTCGAAGAATTTAGCAGCTTCCTCCTCTGAGCAGTTAATTTTCGCTCTATGTGCTTGATGGTTGAGATTGGGTTTGGAAGCAAATGGTGTCCCTCATGGTCTGCTCATGGTTACTCCGAGAAGTGGCTAGCAGACTTTGAATATGTTCAAGTTGTCGACCAAGACAACTTACCTTCTCGGTCGTTTCTTTCAAGGAGGGCGAAATTGCTTCCGAGCCCATCTCTCAAGCATGCTATTGAAGAGGGCAATCTTGTCTTGAAGAGCTCCTTTGATGTCTTTCCTCTTCTCCTCCTTGGAATTAAGAGCTTTTTCTAGTTCTTAAACTTTGAAAACTTGCTCTGCCCGAATAACTCAAAGTTAGTCAAAACAACTTATAATCAAATTAAGACTTGTTGGGTTTATGATCAGTTACCTTGGTTCTTTTTTTCGAACACTTCAACCACTTCTTTATGTTGAAGAGTGTTGTCCTTGAACTTGGATGACCAGTCTTTGATCAACCGATCCTTAGCTTTGAGCATGTTCTCAAGCTTGAGGATGACAACACCCCTCGCCTTAGCCTTTGCTTCATAGTCTTCTAACTCTATCGAGCACGATAAAAGAAATAAGTGAGAAAAAAGCTAAGACAAGAAAATAATAAAATAAATGAGAAGAAGATACTTATGTCTCACTTGCAGGCTTTTTTCCTCAAGAGTCTTGTGGAGCTACTCGTTCTTGGTCAGAGTAGACCTCAATAGCTCTCTTTCCTTCTTGAGAGTTCTTCGAGCACCTTAAAAGTGCTCCTTGACCTGTAGATACAAGAGAAAAGTTTAAGTATAGCAATTTATGACCATAATGTAATGAGAAGATACATCATTACCATTCGTCAGCTTCTCGATGGAGGGTAGCCCTTTCTTTCTCCAGGGCCAATGTCTGTCTAGTCATCTCCTCAACCAAAGCGACTCCCTCCACCATGTTCTAAAAAGAAAAGAGAAGAAAAGGAAACTTAGAAATGTTTTGAACAAGACCAACAATTTATCTTAAAGTGATACTGAGAAATTATTTAAACTGCTTTACCAACATATGATGAGTAGAGTATTTTGAGACCGTTCCTCAACTCATAGTTTGAGATCTTCTTCCACCAAAGCGCTTCGAGCCTTAGATCATGGAAAATCCAGAGCCGGTCTAGGATGTCCCTTGGATGTGGAAATTTTACTAGGGAGGAACTCTCTACCTCTGGTCCTCCGAAGAATGGAGGAAGCATATGTAATCCCTTCTCTTTGACGACTCTCTTCCCAATAGCGACCTGATCATACTAAGACTTCTCCTCCACCTCAACATCCTTTGATGTGGTCAGAGCCACAAATGATTCCCTGGTTGCAGCAACATCCACCTCAATATCCGCCTCTATTGATTCCTCCATCGGCTCAGGGGCTTCTATGACCACTCCTTTAGGATCCTCATCATATGGAGTACTCGAATCAAAGTTGATCGAAGCAGTAGAGGCACTACGAAGAAAGAAGGACAAGAAAGAAAAAGTAAGGACTCCAAAAATGCCAAAAGAGATTAAAAGGTTTGAATTTACATGAATTCTTATGAGTAGTACATACCTGATCTTTTTGGTTTTGAAGTTAAAGCGCCATGAAGCATAGTTCAGAGCACTAGCCCTCCTCTTCTTCTTGTCAACTGACTTTACCAATATAGCATTGGTAGGGCTAGTTAGACCCTTTGAGCTTTCTGACTGGATATGCTCATCCTTAATCAGATCCTCCATGGGGTGGTCGGAGATAGCTTCTCTGATGACCTGCTCAGAAGATGGAGCTCCCTCAACCACTAGAGTAGTCGTCTCTTCTGGTGTAGTTTGATCTTGAGGAGTGGCCACCGTGTCTTGAGTCCGATCGGTCATGACAGACTCGGAGCCCACGACCAGTGAATCAAGTACCACCATTGGTTCTATGGTCATGGTGGTTCCGATCAGTAGCTCTTCCTTCTGATACCAGAGCATGATATGGTTGTGCGATCTATGTGGACTGATTCGGCGCTTGAAAAAAAATCTCTTACCACATGCCATGAGGTTAGTCCCTTGTCCTTGAGATGGATGATGGTATCGACCCATCTCTATATCTTTTCCTCCTTCTAGGAAGACCTCCACCTTGGATTCTCAACTTCAATCCGACCGGTGAAGGAAAGACTATCTACTTTACTGAGCGTCATGTAGAACCAAAACCTCTTCCAAGACGACAATGAGGACTTGGAGTACATTGGGATATACTCCCTTGCCTTCCTGTCATGGAGCTGTAGAGAGCAATCCCCGGGTGACATTGTCACTTTCCTCGATCTTCCCATCATCTTGTACAAGTATCGCAGGAGCTCCATATTAGCTGGAGTCCCCAAATATGTTTCACAAAGATGGATGAAGATACTCAAGTAGGCAGTCAAATTGGGGGCCAAATTAACCAATTTGGTCTTGTAGAATTCCAAGACTTCTAACAGAAACGGATGCACTAGCGGCCTGAATCTACAGTCAACATACACCCAAAAAATTGAGATATCTCCATCGCTTCCACTCAGAGAATTATCCTTGATTGCCAACCTCCATGGAACAAAAACCTTGTCAGAGGGCAAGTACATAACAGAGGACTTTGACTGTTACCTTTGAATGCAAGTACATAGCTTTGAATGAGTTTGAGTCAAAGTCGGTGAAGAGAGCAATCAATAGAAGAAATTAACAGTCAAAGTCGGTGAAGAGAGCAATCAATAGAAGAAATTAACTAGTTAGTTTTAGTTAGCATATAGCTAATGTTTAGTTGTTTACTGGTTTGAGCTGTAAAGTTTTAAGTTGGTAGAATTTGAGTCGATTAGTGTTGTGGTTTTGAAGCTTATAAATAGACATATAACATCCCATGACAAAAGCCTGTTAGCTTCAATTGCAACCCTGGAGAGATCAATGAAATATACTGTGATGCTTTGAGCTAGCATTCCTCTGCTCTTATTATTGTTTCTCTGTGCCGGCGGTGCGTACTGCACAGTGCACACCGCCTCACCGTACGCCCGCGGCCACGAGCTACGCGGGCTCACTCGGACCGGATTGGTAGCGACTTCGTTGCGCGTGCGACTTTTGCGATCTGGGACCGTCGTCCCTCCCTCCACTACTTCATTGCGGGCGGCGGGTCCAGAGAAGAAAGCAGGGTACGACCAAGACTACTGGGCGGCCAACACCAATTTGTTCCCCACTTATTAACTCGCTCCAGCTAGTTAGCACCAGGGAAAACTTTTTCGTTGCCAGAAAAAAATTCGGTAGCAGGCGAAAGCAACGAATTTGACGAAATTTCGGAAAATTTTTGGAGTGACGTTTGAATGCTACGACGAAATACGTGCAAATGCAGAACGAAAAATGGCCAAATTTCGGCTGAAAAAACCCAAAATTTGGACAAAAAAACAGAAATTTCGGCTGCATTTTGGATGATGAGGATACAAAATCTAATTAAGATTAGAAAATAAAGATGCCAAAAATGAGCGTTTTTCATCTTCTGCGTCACAAGAACGCATTTTTAGTCGGCAACAATTATTTGTTGTAATATACGGCTATACGCCGCTTGTTCACATTACAGGGCCTTTTCATGTGTAATTTCTTTGGTTGGGAGGAGTGACAGGTTTCTTCCAGCGCTTCTAATGATCTGCTGCATGCCACATGAATGTGTTCTAACTAGAAGCTTATTCTGGTACCAGGTTAGCGAAAACTTGCCCAATTCTCCTCTGCAAGCAGACAGCAGAACCTGTGCGACATCGGATTCTAAGCGCATCATTAGAACCTGAGGAAAAGAAAATGTATTATTAGAGAAGGCTAAGTTGAAAATTTTACTCAATTAAGAGCATAAAATGTTAGTGATGGAGAAAGCACTCACGGCTTAGCAATCTCTGTAATATCAAACCAACGATCCAGGCCTTTCCCAATACCATCCAGTCCTGCACAGAATGGAGAAAGCATGAGGAACAATGACAGTACGTTACAATAATGTTTCTCCACATGATAAGTTATCAGACCTGAGAATGCTCTGACCACAAATGTAAAGGTGGCAGGAAACCGAAATGGTTGATCAGCACCAATTGACAAGCATATGGCAATCTGAAACTCGAGTTTGGCTATTAACATTAAGAAATCAAAATCTACGTCACAATCAATTGAATTTCTGAAATATGGTACGGAAATAGGAGTAATAAATATCGCCATTGACAATACTAGTACAATGTTGCTCTGTAATATTTTAGTTCTATAAAAAAGAACAAGGAGTCGGGACGAGGGATGCGATTCGGCGATTGGGGAGTCGGGACGAGGACCGAGATGACTGGGGTTAGGGTTTAGAATGGGGAGCGCGACGGCGCGAGTGCGGCGTGGGGGGAGTACTGGTCACTGGTGCCTGGACCGCCTGGTGGGCCGCGCATTTTGGGCTGGTGCGTGCGGGTGCGGCTTGCGTCGGCCGATTTCAAATACCTCCAAAAATTTTGACCGGGATGGGGTTATTTCGCTCATGGATGAAAGGAACGAAATTTCGGCGAAATAGCGAAATTTCGTCCGAAATTTTCTTTCCCTGGTTAGCACTCCAAAAATTGGCTCGATCTACTCATGCCGCCGGCTGCCGCAAACAGTGCAATGCCTTCTCCCACCTTAGCTTCTCTGGCCGTGCTCTTCTGCAATGCTGGCTTGCTCACCCTTGCTAGGACAAGGAGTGTCAGTGCCGCCACCACATCCGACCAATCACCATGCTACGCGCGGGACGCCACTGGCGCCATCGTGACATATAAATCGTGCGACCCGACGTGCGACCCCTCCAACAACTACACCGCCGGCAGCGCCTACGACCCCAGCCTCCGCCGTCTCCTCACCGCGGTTCTGACCAACTCCACAGGCGGCTTCTTCAATGGGATGGCCGGATCGGGGCCGGACACGGTGTTCGCGCTCGCCATGTGCCAGGCAGACCTACCGCCGGCGGAGTGCGGCCGGTGCCTCTGGTCTGCGTCTATTTTTAATTTAAAATAATAGACATATACTCATGACAAAAAAAATTTCAGAAATAAGTCGCCCGACCGTTGCGCGATTGGAGCCTGTCGCCCAATGGCCAAGCGACACGCAGGCAATCCGCCGGACGTTGGGCGAATAATTGTTGTCGCCCAACAGTTGGGCGACTGCAACTGCCCAATGGCCAAGCGACACGTAGGTAATCCGCCGGCCCTTGGACGAATAATTGCTGTCGCCCAACACTGCAACTGTTGTCGCCCAACTGTTGGGCGACTGGGGGTCCAGTCACCCAACGCCCAGGCGACTGGGGGGGGGGGGGGTTAAAACAGAGCGCTCGGCCACCGCCTCAAGCAAACAAAGAAGAACTTCGTTCGGCCAAGGAGAGGAAGAAAAGAGGGAAGAGAAAAGGAGAGGGAGGGGAGAAGAGGAGAGGAGAGAAAAGGAGAGGGAGAGGAGAAGGAGGAGAGGAAGAACCAAATCCAGGTAATTTTTTTGTACTTGCAATATTGTATATGCAGTATATTTTTTATTTACTGTTAGTGTTAGTAGAAAATTGTAGATGTAGATAGAAATAGTTTAATTTTTGTTATAAAAAATTTAGTTAACGTAGTTATAGGAAATTAGCAGGCATAGAAGCGGAGAGGAGAGGAAGAAGCAAATGTAGGTATTTTTTGTATTTGCAATATTGTATATGACAGTTAGTGTTAGTAGAAAATTATAGATGTAGATAGAAATAGTTCAATTTTTGGTATAGAAAATTTAGTTAATGTAGTTTTCGGAAATTAACAGTCGTAGAAGCGTGTAGTTGTGTATTATTTAGCGAACATAGTTTTACAAAATTAGTATCGTTAGAAAATTAGCATGCGTACAAAATTGTAGTTGTAGAAAATTCAGTCACCGTAATGTACAAATTAATCGTTTGTAGAAATTTGTATGTATTACAAAATTTAGTAAATATTTATGTTAGAATTCAACAATTTGGTATGTAAAAAAATAACAATACGTAATATTTATGGTTAAATACAAATGAATGTAATGTTGTTAGTACATTGGAAAAACGTTGGAAAAGCCGATAGGAAATTCATAGTATGAGGTTATTGTAGTGGGTTACGAAAGGCAAACGATTGGTGAAATGTGAATTGCAGTACATCAGTACTTTGGTATTGTGCGATGCGATTTGACATGTTACAAAATTAAAACATATATGCAGACAGACATCAGCAATGTCGATACCCACTACATTGAGAGTGCATTACGGTGCTGGAACTGTTCGTGAAGGTTCGAATGGTGTGGATTTGAGTGGTTTTCCGCAAGCCACTCTAGTACACCCAGATGGCGAGAATGCTCGAATATCAGATGTGATGCATTGGCTTACCTGGAGTTTTTCGTTGGACCCCGAGATGTGTAGCGTTGTCATACAAGGGCTTTAGAGCCGGTTTCCCACGGACATCAGATGGGAGTTGAGAACATTGCTGTGCACTGTTGTGTGGAAGGGGTTTGTGCAAGAGTGCCGGCGCCGTGGATATAAGTGTGTGCTGCTTGTGCAACCATGCCCATTAGAAGCTATGCAAGGTCGTGCGTATGGCCTTGCTCCGGGAGGTGCTAGCAGCTCGGGCGGCCCACATGTTGGCGAAGAGAAAGAAGATGCTCGTGACAAAGCCGATGCGGTACATGGAGGAATGGTACAATGGTCAAGCCATGGTGAGGGAACAGGACAAGCCGATGAAGGGGAGCATATTGAGTACATAGTGCAGTAGATGGAGTGCGATGACCAGACAACATGGGCTGTAGAGGAAGCTGTACAGGAGGACGATGAGGACAGTGTAGGATCAAGGATAACCGACTAGGAGGGGGTGAATAGGAGGTTTTAAATTTTCTTATCTTTTAATTAATTCTTTACAAATTTAATATAGCAAGAGTGTAAAACACTTAATTCCTACACAATTCTAGTCAAGTTGAGAATCAACACTAGCTCTAACTCAAATAAATGATCACAATGAGATTAATTAACAAGAGCTAAAAGGAATCAAGAGATAAGCAAGTGAGGTGTGGAGTGAATGCTCAATGCTCAAAGATGTTCAATGGGGTCTCTAACATCTGTCCTTGAGCAGTGGTACGGGCATTTATACCCATACCAACCAAATCTAGCCGTTGGGAGCAATATTCAGAAAAAATCAGGGTGAGCGAAACTACTGCAGGCCAAAGGCCGGTACTTCCGCTCCGGCTCTGGCACGACAAAACGGCTATGTCAG
The DNA here is from genome assembly GCA_017311315.1 of Dendrocalamus latiflorus. Classification (NCBI taxonomy): domain Eukaryota; kingdom Viridiplantae; phylum Streptophyta; class Magnoliopsida; order Poales; family Poaceae; genus Dendrocalamus; species Dendrocalamus latiflorus. Next base: position 12,195,769 of record CM029611.1, on the reverse strand, counting down.
AGCCTTTGAACTAGCCATTTGAAAGTCGGCGCGGAACTATCGCCGTTATAAATTCTGTACTTCCACTCTGCGGTAGTTCCAGGAAGTCGGCGCGGTAGTACCGCTTGGGCTGGAACCAAAAGTTGGCGCTCCCTGGAAAAAAGGTTCCGCCCTTTGCCACCGGAGCTTTCGTGCTCCGGAAGTACCACTTCGGACAGCGGAATTACAGCTCGAACGGTAGTTCCGGCGTTGAACCTTCGGTACTTCCGAACTCCGCAAACTTTAAAACCACCCGGAGGGTGCTCTTTGATAAAAAGGCTCTGCTCGGATGTCAGACCTTTCGGCAAGCGAAAGTACCGCAGTTTGCACGCCGGTACTTCCGGTTGTCTAAACATAGTACCGAACACTCCGGGGGGTGCTCTCTGGAAAAAGGTTCCGCTTGGATTTTCGGAGCTTCTAGGCGCCGGAAGTACCGCTCAGGACTGCGGAACTTCCACTCTGCGGTAGTTCCGCCGTTAAAACTCCGGTACTTCCGTTTTTCCAAACAGAGCACAGATTTGACTTTTAAACTTGATTTTCAATGAATACATGATCCTAATTTGATCCAAATGGCACAAGAATTATGCTATCAAGCTACTTGCCATGATCTCTCTTTATGGTACGACATTTAACCTATAATCCTATCTTTCACCCTTTCTTCTAAGACCGGTAAAAATAAAAAGAGGGTCCTAGTCTAAGTATACCTTTGTCTTGAGCCATTTTTGATCTTCACATTGATCCTTAGCATGCGTCTTGTCATCCACTTAAGGATTTAACCTTTTAAATACTTATCAAACACATTAGTCCCATATTCATATAAATTCATTAATTACCAAAACCATTTTTACGGGCCTAGATGCTTTCAAACAGTTCGGATGAGGATGAAGCTCCCGTCCCGCAGGAATAGAACCGGTTTGATGCTAAGGGTATTTCCGCACATGACGAGCACGAATCAGCGTGGGAGTATTATGAGACAGATGTTCGGTTGCATTCAATGTTTGCTGACAAGACATCGCTGCAGGATGCCATCAAGCTGTGGGCCCTTTCAATGCAGCGTACTTTTCGGGTCATGAAATCTATCCAAGAGCAGTACATCGTGAAGTGCGAGCAGGTCGGTTGTCTTTGGAGGGCTCGAAGGTGGAGCTGCACTCTTGCATTCTCAGTAGTGTTTTGGCGAGACATGGTAACCTAACGTCCGCCTTTATAGCCAATTTGATGTATGGAGAGATAGTAGAGAAGAAAGATATGGAGGCCATGCACATCGTGGTAGCTATCAATAAGAAATTCAAGTACAAGATTAGCTACGTGAAGGTGTGGCGTGCGAAGCAAAAGGCATTGAAAAAATGTTTTGAGTCTTTTGAGGTGGCGTACGATAATCTTCCTCGTATGTTTAAGGTGTTGCAAGACAGAAACCTAGGCACGTATATCACTGTGCAGGACAAACCTTCCACAAGGCCGCTAGCATATGCGGTGTTGCAGAGGACCTTCTTAGTATTTGGTGCTTGCATCGAGGTATTCAGACACATGCTGCTAGTGATCTCAGTTGACAGGACCTTTTTGACCGGTAAATATAAGGGGCAGATCCTTACGGCCATAGGCATTGATGGAACAACCAAATATTGCCACTGGCCATCGCATTCATGGAAAGTGAGAATTATAAAAGCTGGTTGTGGTTCCTCAGACATGTTAGGGTTGGAATTGTCGGTGCTCGTCTTGGTGTGTGCGTAATCCATGATCGCCATGCTGGAATTGTAAAGGCCATAAGAAAACTTCAGGAAGACCCCCAAGGAGACATTTTCTTGGTCGGATATGATGAACAGATGGTGTATTCGTCACTTAGGGGTGAACTTTTTCAAGTAGTTTCCAAAACAACCGTTGATGAAGCTATTTAAGAGGCTTGTTATGCAGAACCATTGGAGAAAATTTGACGCTTTGTGGGTGTTATTGGACGAGCACAACAAGAAGCACATTGACGAGAGTAGCAAGGGGCCGATCATGCCTAGGGCGGTACAACCGAAATGCCTGGCAGCACTCGATTACTCTAACCTAGCTGGTCCGAGAGGAGGAGCTCACGAAACATCAAGTGCTTCTCGCAGTGAATCGAGGGAGAACCATTGGAGAAGTGATCACTGTTGCATGACACGGACGGCGCAAGGTACAGTATAATGATGACTAACCTTGCAGAAGTATACAATTGGGTTCTTAGGGGCCTTCGTTCTTAGCCCCTTGTCGCCATCATGGAAGGTGTTCTTCACAGCACAATCGACTACTTCAGGCAGAGGCACGTGAATGCCGCACTTCATGCGGCCGATCCCCGAGCATTGTACTCGTCAAAAATTATGGCATACATGGAGATGAAGGCACAGAAGGGCTAATTGCACACAGTGCACATCATGGGCAACAGGGAGCATCATTTCGATGTGGTACTCTGTGATAGAGCCAGATTTGGGACAACTCGTTCCCTTGTTACCCACGAGGTATGCCTTGGAGATCATGCAAATGAACATAGCTGCGTGTGCAACAAGCTGAAGCTGTTACACAAGCCATGCTCTCATGTCCTCGCTGCATGTGAAACCGTGTGCATGGATCGTTCGAACTTTATGTTAGAGTACTTCTTCAAGGAGAGAGTACTGCATGCGTGGTGTGGGGAGCTCAGGGGGTTCAGGGTTGTGGGGAACTTTGCCACCTTGGATATTGTAAGAAGGACCTGGATTCCAGATGTTAACATGCTGAAGGGTGGGAAGGGTCGACGACAAAGCCGGCGTATTAGAAATAATATGGATGAAGCGCAAGCCGGAGCATCTGGTGCACGTTGCGGGCATTGTGGTTAGGAGGGGCACACAGCTAGATGATGCAACGCAAGTGCTGATCAGTAGGCAGAGCGGCATTGTTCTACTACTAGTTATTCGAGAGTAGAAATAAATTTCCATTGTAAACTGTATTTTGTTAGCTGGCACTTTTGACATGCAGAATATCGTACTAAATGTATCGTATATTTCATATACCGTTTGTATAATTGCTATGTTACATCCCTCTTTTTTGGTAATGTAGTTAGTGTTGTGCTAGTAGACTAGTATTGTTCTGTTTATTTACTTACAAGTTCTATTTACTATAACTTTACATGTGATGTTTTCTGATTCCGTATAAATGCTAACTTTAATTCATTTTGCAGGTATGGCTCGTGATCTTCGTGGGTCAGACTAGCCTTACACCCTGTTGGACGAGTACATTGACCAGCTGCATCGCGCTTCCCATCGTGTCCCGTCTACAGGGAGCGCGGAAGAGCCAGCTGAGTTGGGAGTGGTCTGGACGTGCACACCTCGAGTGGCCTGGAGACTAGACCCCCGCTGGACAGTCAGGTGTGCACTCCACCAGCGCTGTACTATTGCCGTAAGTAGGTTTTGTGCTAACTTTTACTTGCTTTGCAGGCTACGGGATGTCGGGCTACTCCCTCCCACCCAGATGGTGCAAGCCATCGACGAGAACGGACCAGCCTTGCCCACAGGTGAGGATGACGGTGTGGAGCGATCACGACGCTTCCCGTTTGACTGTTCTCTACTGACAGCTTTGGTGGACCGTTGGCGGCTAGAGACGCACACTTTCCACCTCTCATTCAGGGAGATGACACCTACGCTATAGGATGTTTTCCTCTTGCTTGGCTTTCCGATCGCGGGAGCTGTTGCCTTCCTACAGGAGGCCCCAGCCGGGTTGCACGTGGACCTGCTCACTAGATTCGATGGGGTCCTTCCGTCCAGTGGCATGGATGACTACTACGCCTTCATGGTGGGTTAGACACACGGGCCGTCGCTGAGGTGGCTCTCACAATTTCGGGTATGTGCTCTTTCTGATCAGTCAGGTAAGCTCTCATTTTTACTATTATGTACTAATGACTTCTTGATTGCATTCAAGTGGAGACGGATGGATCAAGATGCAAACGAGCAGCAGGTCTCATGCCACTTGGAGGCATACATGCTGTGGCTGTTTGGTTGGGTCCTCTTCACCACCAGCCATAGCAACACCATCTACGCGCATCATCTGTACATCTCTGCCTTCCCCACGCAGTGGGCATACTCCATGCCGTACATCCCTCTTCTAGACGCGATGGCGCTAACTGATGGTACGCTTTGCCTCTTCTTGGTTTTATCCCAATGCTTTATCTCATGATCTAACGATATTTGTATTGCAGGTCTTATCTTTCCGGAGCAAAGATGGGGGTCTCCTCGGGTCCGGACGACTCGGATCAATACTTTTCGGACTGGCCCGGGCAGGCGTCGGGCTCCACACCTCGGGACACACCACCAGAGGTTCTCTCCTGGAGTGCCCTCACCGGTGGCCACACAGGCGGCGGTGCAGTCCACTCCAGGGGCGGTGCAACGGTCTCCTGATCATCGTTGTCAGGGCATCGTCACCCGTTGCAGCAGAGGATGGCCAAGCAGGGTCGTATGGGAGGACGCAGACGCAGAGACCGGGGGGGGGCTAGGGTGGCGCCGAAGGGGCCTGGGTATGCTGTTGGGGGATGGTAGTGCTAACTGTACACTTTTTGTTCATGTATTGTTTATGTTTGTTGTTTACGTAGTGATGTTTACAATACTATGACGAGTTTACTTCTACTTCTCCTTACCTTGTCAACACCCGCACCAAACAAATAGTGAACTGCATTGATGGCAACCGCAGCAACGTACAAACCATTCAATTATATGCTTAACAACATTGAAAATTATTTGGAACAACAGGCCAAAGTACAAAGGTACAACCATATACATCGTTGCCTACAGGTGGAACGAGCCTCGTGACACCCACATGGAGTATTGTTGAGGGGGCCGCCTCGGATGTGGCTAGCCGTCGTTGTAGTGGCAAACACATATACAACTAGGGTTCGCGTAGCATCATGTTGGGTTGTATGAGCTCCCTATGTTGATGACCTCTTCGTTGCCCCTCTCGCGCTCTATCTGCTGACAGAGGTCATCGTTCTGCTCTTCAAGACTTTCAACCCCTACCTCCAATTAGCGATTCGCTCCCACAACGTATCCACGTACCTCACAACATACCATTCATGGGAAGAATCAATCCATCGCACAAAGTCACATTTATCCATGTGCTACAAAGGAATGTTAATATTGTAACTCTATTAGTAGTACAAAAAAAATAGACGAGTGCCAACTTATACCCCAGAGTATGGGCATCGAAAGAAATGTCGACCGCTATCCGTATGGCCTTCTGCCACCTGCACCACCACGTCCTGCATGTGTTTGCATTTTGGCCGCACTGGCTGAGCGCGCCTATTTGGCAACAAGCGGTACGTAGCGTCGAAGTCCTCCTTCCATTTGAGCGGAAGGTACTCCTTTGCTGACCCATGTTCGACTGGCCCCTCGATGTCTGTCATGGTGCTTTACTCTACGATGGAGAAGATAGCTGTTCCAACCAGCAATGCCTCATCCATTTATTTTATAGCGTAATTGCGGTGTTACAGCGCCATTCATAACACATGGCAGCTTTGCCCAGCGACAAGATGACACGAGCAGCTTTGCGTAGTGACAAGACCACACGGGTCAGCTTTCCGCGGTGACAAGACTACACACGCCAGCTTTGAGCAGCGACAAGACTACATACGCCAGCTTTCACCAACGACAAGACCACACACACCAACTTTACACACTGAGAAGACCGCACGCCAGCTTTGCTCAGTGACAAGACCACACGAGCCAACTTTCTGCAGCGACAAGACTACACACGCCAGCTTTCACCAACGAGAAGACTAAACATGCCAGCTTTAAGCATTGAGAAGACCGCACATGTCAGCTTTGCTCAGTGACATTACATGATGGCCCAACTTTTCATAGTGACATGACAGCACGGGCTAGCTTTCACCAACGATAAGACTACACACGCCAGGTTTGCGCAACGACATGATCACACGGCCCAGCTTTCCGCAGTGACAAGACCTCACGGCCTAGCTTTACTAGCTTTCCACACTTGGTAGTTTTGCGCAATGACAGGGTCACACAGGCACCTTCATGTACCGACAAAGCAACAAGTAGCCCTATAAAAGGAGGTCGAAGAGATTTCTCATAGAACACTGCACAAGCAAACCCCACACTACATCGGCGCTTGCTTCACCACACCGGGATGGACAAAAGGCAGAAGAAGCAATGGGACAAGATGATAAAGCAATAGGATGAGACCCGCGACCTAACACGATCAGTTGCCACCTGCGATGAGAAAGTAAAGGCTATTACAGCCTGAGCAGAACAAGCCTAGCGTGCTACAAGGTCAGCTCCCCACAATGATGCGCCCCGTAGCAACAACCCAATCCCGAACGTTCCTACCGAGCGTTCGCTGCAACACCCACCAAAGGGGGAGGCGCCCCCCTTTGTTAGTGCCGGGACCCATGCAAGTTCTTCAAGTCTAAACACCGCCTCAGCCTTGGTATGCGTTACTAGGGTTGCGCAAACTACTCCAGTGACTACCCCGACCACCGTCTAGACACCCCAACCTATCGGCAGCCGGTAAGGACCAGGTGCACCGTTTTTCTCCTACCTTTTCTCTTTCAAAGTACGCACTAATAACCTCTCCTCTGTATTCACAGTCCCCGGAACCCTTATGTGGGTACCACAAATGGATCGATCTTGAGATCCACCCAAAGGACCAATGGGCCATCGACTTCGAGGAGTGGAATGTCACAGGGTCCTCCGAGATCCGGGAGGAGGAGCACCGCAAGAATGAGCAAACCCTGTGTATACAATGTGAGATGAAAGCTCATCTTGAGGCGTGCACGCGTAGGGAGCGGAGGCTCGCGAGAGGGAGCGTGAGAAAAAGAGGGAAATGGTGACCAAAGCAAAAGAGGCCGTAGAGGAGTTCAACACCGAACTGGCAAGGAAGGGAAAATGGTCCCGGTCCACACAGTAGGTTGTACGAGCAGTTGGGTGGGTTAGTCGCACATGATGCTATATGTTATGCATGTAATAAAAAAGTACGCAGCATATTACTCCCAATTGTATTACGAAGTCTGTTTTAATTCAAAAAAGCTTCTTTCCTCGTCTTTTCGCATTTAACTATTCACATAGCAAGTCATCTAACAATATTAACATACTAGTTTTCCTCTGTGTATAAATTCTCAGTAACATCACAACATCACTTACCATCATACTTACCAATTGTTCTAAGTACAATCGTTCTTTAAAAAAGTTTCACAAATTTTTTTACGCTCCAACAACATACAACGACCATAAATTTTTATTACAAATCCAGTAGATTATCTTCCCGTTATAATTTACAAAATTCAAAAAACCTACACATGTATCTTTCTATTATTTTAAATAAAAAATAGATTATTTGTATAGAAAAAATTCCTTCGTTTGCGTGTGCAACTTTTGCGATATGGGATAGAGGTGGGAGTTGGGCCGTGCTTTTTGGGCTAGCCCAAAGCACGGTCGGCCCGACACGGCCCAAGCGTGGCCTAGCCCGACACGTGGTGGGCCGTGTCGGGCATAGCATGGACGGTGGGCCGAGCCGGGCCTGGAAAACCGGCCCATTGGGCGGCACGACACGGCACGGCGAATCGTGTCGTGCTCGGACTGGCACGGCATGGGGAGCACGGCAAGCACGGGCGGCACGGTAGGCATAGGCGGCACGGCGGGCATGTCGGCGCCAGCGGCCGGGCTGCATCGGCCTCTACCTCACCTCCCCAGCTCCCGTAGTCCCCCTCCCGTTGACATCTCTCACGGCCATCCCCAGATTCCCCACAACCAAAACCAATCAACATCAGAGAGCAGAGACCAGAGACAAGGAGTAGAGGGGAAGGAGGTCATCGGAGCTCGGATGAGTGGACGATGACCACACCACCGCAGGAGGAGGAGCGGTGTAGCCAAGGCCAAGGGCGGCATCCCGCGCGAAGACGCCTAGCAACGGCGGCTCAAAGAGCGAGCCATCGTCGGCGCCCCAGTCGTCACCCGGCCATCCGCCGCTGGTGGCTCGCTCTTGGAGTAGTCGAGGTCGCCGTCGCCATCGCTCGGGGGAGGAGGGAGGCGCCGGGTGAGGAGGGAGGCGGCTGGGGGAAGTCGGGAAAGGAGGGGGCGCCGGGGGAGGTCAGGGAAGGAGGGGGCGCCGGGGGAGGTCGGGGAAGGAGGGGGCGCCAGGGGAGGAGGAGGCGGCCGGGGATGTCGGGGAGGAGGGAGGCGACAGTGGCGGGCAAGGTGGGAGAGGAGGCGGCAACGGCGGGGGAGGTGGGGGAAGGAGGGAGGGCCCGGGAGGTGGGGGAGGAGGGAGGGGCCCAGTGGCCGGGGAGGTGGGGGAGGAGGAGGCGACGGAGGGGGAGGCGGAGGCGGCGACGGGGGATGTGGAGGCGGCGACGGGGGAGGTGGGGGAGGAGGAGGTGGTGGGGGAGGTCGGGGTAGGAGGAGGCAACGGGGGAGGAGAAGGCAGCGGCGGGCGTGGGAGCGGCGGGAGAGGAGGAGGAGGAGGCGGCGGCGGGGAGGTCGGGGTAGGAGGAGGCGGCGGGGGAGGAGGAGGCAGCGGCGGGCGTGGGAGGGGCGGGAGAGGAGGAGGAGGCGGCGGGCGTCGCCGCGTGGGAGTCGGACCGTGGGGCGTGGGAGGAGGAATCGAGGGAGAGGGGGCGCTCGCCTCGGGGCGGGGGATTTGATGCGTCACGGGTGGGAGTGGGCGGCCGGGCCAGCGTAGCCATGTGGTGGAGTGGTCGTGGTGGGACGGGCGAAAAAGGAGGAGGAGGACGGCCGGACGGTGGAAAAAAGGAGGAGAGGACGGCCAGACGGGAAAAAAGGTAAGTAGGTCAGTAGGAGGCGTTGGGAGTTAGAAAAGCTTGCTGATTCTTTTGTGTTGAGAGCAGATTGACAACGGTCACTTAAAACGGTCCCATAACGTATAGAATGCAAAGACAACGTTCGAATTCTGATCTATATAAATTCACTCAGCTCTACCATTTCTTCACAAACTGAGCCTTCTCATTTCTTCTCATTTCACAAGCTCACTTCCTGCATTTGTGCTACTCATTTATTCATTTCATACTTCTTATTTCACACGCACATTTCTTACATTTGTACTCTTTGTTTATTCATTTCTTACTTCTCATTTCACAAGCACATTTACTGCATTTGTACTTCTTATTTATTAACTAATCACCATCCATCCAGCATGTTACCAAGAAGTCGTAGTATCTAGGAGCTCTCAAGCAGTATGCAGAGGAGTCGAAGCTCAAAAAGGACAGCAAGGCGACTTAGTGTAAGCTCCCGCCATCGCTCCTCTAGTCCTCCTCCAGCTCCGACTCCCATTGATGCTCGTCGGCTCTCGCCAAGCATGGGAGACTACGGCATGGATGACCATCATATGGACGGTATAGAGGGCTATGAGGAGTACCAGGGCGGTCCAGAGCCAACGGGGACAACAGAATTCTCTCCCCTGTCCACGGACACCAACATTAGCGGGTCTGGACGAAGGGCGAATTGCTGGAAGCACATGACCTGGAGCTAGGAAATCCGAGACGGTGAAACGGTAGATATCGCAACTTGTAATTATTGCAATGCTAAATTAAGTGCTCATACAGTTGTAGGGACAGGGCACTTGAACCCGCACTACAAAGCATGCTTACGCAAGATGGCGGCACAGGGCCGAGAGGGAGGAGGAGTACAAACACAGCTAAACTTCGAGGCCGATGGCTCTGTAAGTACTTGGGTATACAACCCGCTTTCTGCTTATGAGGAAATTGCTAGATATATTGTTTCAGAAGATCAACCGATTAGGATGGGTGGAGGTCGCGCGTTCGAAAGAACGATCCAACGCAGCTTTTGTCCACAGTACCAACATGTTAGTAGGAGAACTACTACATTCGATATTTTACGGATATATCAAAAGGAACTGGTAGAGCTTAAAGAAATATTCCAACAAGTTCAATTTTCTTTTGCCATAACCTCAAATATTTGGACATCATCACACCAAAGAAGTGCCTACCTTAGTGTTGTAGCCCATTATTTAGATAATAATTAGAAACTAAACAAGAGAGTCATATGATTTAAAGTAATAAATGAATCACACACGGGAGAGGCCATTGCCGAGCGTATACTACACGTACTTGATGATTTTAAGATAGATAATAAAATTGCTTTTATAACTCTTTATAACGCATCAGCAAACACAACGGCTATGAACATCCTCACCCCCAGATTGCAAACATATATTGGTGGTTATGTCCTCCACCAGAGATGTGTATGCCACATCTTAAATCTTGTTGTTCAAGATGTTATACAAGTAATTGGTCTATATCTGAACAGTATCCGTGATGTTATTCGTTACCTCACAAGTTCTCCACAAGTGATAGCCAGGTTCGCGGAGTACTATGCACCTAATGGGAAAGAGTCAAGAAGATTTGATCTTGACATGAAGGTGAGGTGGAACTCAACATATATTATGTTAAAGAAGATACAAAGGTACAAATATGTCATATCCGTTTTTGTCTATGCCAACTCTCAAAATAATGAATTGGTAGTTACTAATTCAGATTGGCAGATTGCTAGTCATTTTTGAGAGTTTTTAATATCTTTTTATAAAGCAACAAAGATTTTATCTGGTGTTTATTATCCTACCTCTTGCTTAGTTATAGAGTTTATTTGGTTAATTACAGACAAAATTGCTAAATCTAGGGACAATCCTCTTTTAGGCCATGCCGTCGTAGCAATAGAAGAAAATTTTATTAAATATTTTGGTTCTATTTCACACTTGTATTGCTTTGCTATTATTTTCAATCTTACAAAAAAGTTGGCAGGTTTACAGATTGGTATGGAGGGAATAGGTGAATACCTTGGCCTTTATTATTCAAAAGCTTTCGCACATGTCAAAGAGGAGCTTTTTCGTGTTTTCTGTATGTGTCATGATAAGTTTGATAGCAGCGAAAGATCGGAGGTCTCACAGCAGACGCAATATGGAAAGAAAAGCATGACATCATTCTTGTGGAAGAAGCTAAAGGGCAAGTCTACTTCTTCATCCTCTCAGTCTCAGGTGGCTTCTAAGTGGAATTTTGTCTCAGAGTTGAACCACTATTTGGAGCATGATTTTGCAAATATTGATCCTGATCTTATTGGTGGAGGCAAGATAGACTTGCTCGAGTGGTGAAAGAACAACAAGCAGATATTTCCTGTGCTGTCACATTTCGCACGGGATGTTCTCCTGGTGCCATTATCCACTGTCTCTTCAGTAGCGACGTTCAGTACGGTAGGGAGAATAATCGAAGAGAGAAGATCATCCCTTACACCCAGGATGGTGGAGGCAAGCACATGCACCAAAGACTGAGAATTAGCCAAAGAACGGCAACAGCATCAACTGAAGGATCCCGAAATCGTACAGGCGTATGCTGACCTTGAATACATGAATGACCTAGACATTGACAAGCAGATATTATGTACGTATGTTGTTATAGTTAGTATATACATATATTGTTACTGTACTCTTTTCCTTGGGAAACCCCACTCTGGGACGTAAGATTTTTAACGAGACAGTAACATTGTATTTTTAAAATATCAAAGAAATTCCACTTTTTTCCGAAACATTTACGTCATTGCGTGCCCATGTTTTTATGCAATTAATTCAATTTCAACTATTTTTAACGAGCCGGGTACAAGAGAAAGGAAGATGACGACCGTCGCCGCCGCCTTCGTGTATAGTTACTTCGGGCTGGACTTAGGCTGGCACAGCATGAACGCTGGCACGGCGGATTTTGGGCCGTGCTTGGGCTTGGCCGGAGACGACGCGGGCTGGCACGGTGAGATGACTGAGCCGAACCTACACGGCACGAAACGACACAAAGCACGATAAACCTGAACCGTGCGAGCACGACATGGCGCGGCCTAACTCCCAGCTCTAATCTAGAACCGTCGTCCCTCCCTCCACTACAGTGCGGGCGGCAGGTCCAGAGAAGAAAGCAGATTACGACCAAGACTACTGGGCGGTAAACACCAATTTGTTCCCCACTCATTAACTCGCTCCAGCTAGTTAGCACTCCAAAAATTGGCTCGATCTACTCTTGCCGCGGGCCGCCGCAAACAGTGCAATGCCTTCTTCCACCTTAGCTTCTCTGGCCGTGCTCTTCTTCCATGCCGGCTTGCTCACCCTTGCCAGGACAAGGAGTGCCAGTGCCGCCGCCACAGCTGACCAATCACCATGCTACGCGCGGGACGCCACCGGCGCCATCGTGACATACAAACCGTGCGACCCGACGTGCGACCCCTCCGACAACTACACCGCCGGCAGCGCCTACGACCGCAGCCTCCGCCGTCTCCTCACCGCGGTTCCGACCAACTCCACAGGCGGCTTCTTCAACGGGACGGCCGGGTCGGGGCCGGACACGGTGTTCGCGCTCGCCATGTGCCAGGCGGACCTACCGCCGGTGGAGTGCGGCCGGTGCCTCTGGTCCGCGTCCGCGAACCTCACCAGTTACTGTCCGTTCAGCAAGAAGGTCATGGCCGCCTACATCGGCTGCCTGCTCCGCTACTCCGACGCGCCGTTCTTCGGCGTAGCCGTCATCGACCTTTTGTTCTATTCGGACGTCGCGGGGCCTAACGTCCTCGGCGGGGACCAGGTGGCCTTCAGCCGCGTGCGCACGGCGCTGCTCGACGGGCTACGCGGCGCCGCGGCCGCGTCGCCGTTGCTGGCCGCGGCGGGCAACCTGACGTACAACAGCACGCACCGGCTGTACGGTCTGGCGCAGTGCACGCGGGATTTGGCCGGCGGCGAGTGCTCCCGGTGCCTCGTGAACCTGGCCACGTATCTCCCGGTGCCGGGTGCACGGCCTGGAAAGGACGACGTGCCGTGGACGGAGGGAGCGTCGGCGAAAGCGTATAGCTGCTACATCAGATACGACCTGCGCCCCTTCTACATCAGATACGACCTGCTGCCCTCTCCGGCGGCAGATTCACATCCCAGCCAGCCTACGGCGACCTCGAAAGGTAGGTGTGCTGCTCTTCCCATTCCATCCACGCCGGTTTGCAAAACTAACTCAAAAGACAAAAGTTTATTTTTGAATCTGATACATGAATTTCAGTGATCTCCTTGTGGAGTTGTGGTGTGAGTTCATCTCTAGAAAGAAGCATGTAAAGAACTAAATATTCAACGGTCACAGGTGATCGATAAATAATTCGCATTATCTGTATGTTGTTTCAGGATACTGGGCGGTCATTGCCATTGTTCTTGGCGTCGTGGTTATCTTTATGTTCGTGTTTATGATCTTCCACTGGAGAAAAGCTAGATCAAAACAATGTGAGCTACATGTCCACTTCCTGTTCCTGGCATTTGCATTTTCTTTTTGCAAGATTACTAGTGCAGCAATCACCATAAAGGTAGAAATTTCAACTTTTGCTGATCACAAAAGATAAGCACAACTGACAACTATCATCAAGTTACATCAATAGGCTTCTCGAGTGCCTCTTCAATTGACATGCCTTGCAATTTGCGATTTCCCACAAACCGTTTGTTTCTCCTGTAACATCATCAGAAACTGCTGGTCTTAGGGTGTGTTTGGTTGGTGGAATGGGGAGGAATGGGATGGGATGATTCCAGTTTTTTGGGATGGGATGGAACGGGATGGTTCTGTTAGGATGTTTGGTTAGTGGGATGGAATGGTTCTGTTTTTTGTTTGGTTAGTGGGATGGAGAAGAATGGAACCGTTCCGTTTCTTGTTTGGTTGGTGGGGGGAGGCGCGGGCGGGAGGTCGCGGCGGCCGGGCGGCGGCGCAGAAGGTCGGCGCGGGCGGCCGGACGGCGCGGGAGGCCGGCGGCGGGAGGACGGTGCAGGAGGACGGCGCGGGCGGGAGGACGGCGGCGGGAGGACGCCGCAGGAGGTCGGCGCGGGCGGGAGGCGCGGGCGGGAGGTCGCGCGGCGGCGACGGAGGCCGTCGCGGGCGGCGGCGCAGAAGGTCGGCGCGGGCGGCAGGACGGCGCGGGAGGCCGGCGGCGGGAGGACGGCGCAGGAGGACGGCGCGGGAGGCCGGCGATGGGAGGACGGCGCAGGAGGACGGCGCGGGCGGGAGGACGGCGTCGGCGCGGGAGGCCGGCGGCGGGAGGACGGCGCCGGCGGGAGGTCGCGGCGGCCGGGAGGTCGGGCGGCGGGAAGCACGGCCGGGAGGTCGGGCGGCGGCAACGAGGGCGCCCGGGAGGTCGGGCGGCGGCAACGAGGGCGCCCGGGATGGATTGGTCCGGGAAATTTTTGGGGATGGGTTGATTCCGAATTTTGAAGGAATATTCCTTTAGGAGGGATGGTTTGCTTCCACTTCATGCCATTCCATCCCATGATCCAAACAGCTGGATGACCTCAAAATTGGAACAGGATGGTTCCATCCCATGGCCATTCCACCAACCAAACACACCCTTAATTAACCATGAACACGGGGTATAGAAGACAGGAATGATATTTCAAAACAAAAGGACCTGAAATTTTTTTACGCAGATGCCAAGAAAGATGATGATGCTGGATCACTTCTCTTTGACCTCCGCACATTAAGAAAAGCAACATCAAATTTTGCTGAAGAGAACAAGCTAGGGCATGGAGGCTTTGGCGCAGTATACAAGGTACAGTAGTACTGGTAGACTAGTAGCTACTTATTGTAACACTCAGCTTAACAAAAGTTCAGAATGTCATCCACATCTATAATTACTACCAATTTAAACTATTAATTAAATATTACTAACAACTAGGCTTTAAGAATAATAAAAAAGCATAATCATAAACAGAAACTTCTGCAATACGAAAATAATTGATTAACACTAAAATGAACCAATTGACAATAAGTGGAATCAATAATAAATCTAACCAAAAGGAACTAACAAGTAGCATCCGTATAAAATCATTAAGTGCTAAAGATAAATCATTATTCGTCTAAGAAATTCATGGATAACATTGTTTAATTCTAGTAATTAATAAGTGATCACTAGGTGAAAGAAGTAACTATAAAGTGCAAGATCAACCTGTGCTATATCCCACCCATGCATGTCGTCATCAACGGATACCTAAAAACAATAACAAAGTAAGGGGTAAGCCCACGACTCAGCAAGTACATAACAGAATAATAAACGAGACCAACAACATATTAACCATGCATATCCATTCATCATCGTCTCAATTTCACATATTTATTCATCAAATTTCACACATGTCTCATTTCTCTTTTCATGAATGCAATGCAATGCTCGTCCATATGTCTCAACTTCTCTTTAGCATATACTGGTATAGCAGAGTGTTATACTCATCGGTGTCCGTTCAAGCCCGCCCTTTTTCAAACGGAGACCTCAACTCCACTGCTTTGGAGTGTCTACCGAAATAGGTTTTTCTCTAAAGGGTCACACAGGAAACCTCTTTGCAATATGAATGCTTAATATGCAATACGATGGTTATCTTTCATGAGATAATTATTAGCATTAACAAATTGACAACATCATCACTTTAGCCATAGACATCATCATCATTGTTCTACCAAAAGCATCATCATCATTCTCTCATAAACATGTGAGCATTATAAAAACAAATAAATTTATATGAATCATCATGGTAAGTATTTATTCAAGTATAACAATAAGTTTAAACACTCGAATACCATTATGCCATGTACTTGCCTTTTTTAGTTATGAGAAACGGTTTGATTAGAAGATGACAATAAACTCGATGCCACTCCCCCTACAGTAAATACACAATCTCAATACAAGTCACAACATCATAAGATAATAATTAAACGATATCGCTCATATACGCTTCGAAAATTCGTAATACTCCCTCTTTACCGGACAGTCATCCCCTGCTATCCCAGTACTCAAAACAGCATAACTTTTGACTCCCAAGCCCTATCATAGCAAACCACATTAGTTCTGGAATCTACACAAAATTCTCCATAATTTCTTAGTTGGTCACAATTCCTGTTTAAATCATTTAATCCCCCATTTTTAACCCAGAAGACTGATCTATCATCTTCCGGACAACATGCTTCATATTTCCATAACTGTTAATCTACACAAGCAAATCTAGTAAGCCATAACATTTTTAGAATCTAAAGAAAATTGTCTACCTTTTCCTAGTTATGCCCAAAATTTAATTCTGTCATCTACAAAGTTAATTTAATAATTTCCTACAGCTGCGTCCAGCAGTAACCGGTTATGGACAACAATATTTCAAAATTCCCAACATCTATTCTACCCATCCAAAATTAATGTTCTTGACTCTCTGGAATCCTTAGACAATTACCTACACTGTTCATGTAGAGCAAATACCCTAATTCATCCAGTTAATGTTTTTAATCTACAGATTATTCAGTGCTACCAAAAGACGATAATTTTTGAGACAGCAGGCTTACAAAAACCATAACTTGAATTTAACCACCCAATTAACGTGATTAAATACTCTACAGAAAGCTAATAAAATTCTCTACAATTATCTAGTAGATGACATGTTCAGAATAAGCCCATACAATGTCCGAAATCCACAGATAAACTGATCTATTAATCGATCCCTTGATGAACACTTGTTACTCTCTATCTAATCCTGGTTCTAATCTCTACTACAATTAGCAAAATGGAGAAGAATCATCCAGTTCATTACCTAAGTAAAAGACTCCCAGTTCAAGATCCCTTCCTCATTTTTCCTTCCCTACTCCCACCTAAACTTTGCCCTGCCGCTGCTCTGCTGATCCTCAGAACTTCCTCCCCTTGGCACATGGCAACCACGCAACCGCTGCTTGCAGCGTGGCTGAGATGTTCCTGCTCGCGCGCGCCAACTGCTGGCCAGCGCCCAAGACGTGGCTGTGCTCCCGAGCGTGTGAGCTGGCGACGTGGGCAAGCGCGGGTAGTTGGGCGACGAAGCGAGCGCATGGACTGCCAGCGCATGGCGGTTGGCCGACACTGTAGGTGGCGCAGCGTGCAACCAAGGAATTTGCTGGCGCGCAGCAATGGCGATGGAAGCAACAACATATGGAAAATGGCGTCGAGAAAAACTAAGGTAGCTAGGGTTTTTGGGTTTTTCTTCCTCTGTGTCCCCTTTTATCACAACGCGATTTCGAATCCGTTTCCAATTCCTCCCGTACAACTCATTCCAGGAAAACAATTCCCCTAAAAAATTCCAACCATCCCGTTTTCTCGTATCTCCTCTAATTATAAACAGGTTCTCGAGTGGGTTATTTCAGGATATTACATTCTACCCCCTTAATAGAATTCAAATCCAAATTATCCAACAGAGCTACAATCAAACTTTAGTACGTACCCAACGTGAACGACTCCGCATACCCATTACTCACATGATACTCCAACTCCCAACTCACTTCCTACTTTGTTTGATGCGACCAAAGCACTTTGGCTTTCATCAACATCTCACATCTCAACACCAGTTCCGACTCCCCCAATGTCTGCACTGGATGGGTCCTAAAGGTGATATTTCACTCGATGGTCGGATTTCTCCCGAGTACTTCCTCGACACTTTATATGAAACACATTGTGCACAACACGCATGGACTCCAATTGATGAGCTAGCTCTCAATAGGCGCCACTATCGGGAATGGTCCAATTTGCCTTGGGTTAAGTTTCCCCTTGACATCGAATCATGCAATGTCTTTGGTGGAAGATACCCTCAGGAGTACCTGGACACCCACTTCAAACTCTAATCCTCGCCAACTCACATCGTCAAAGCCCTCCTGAGTGTCCAATCCCCTTTTCTGGTTAGATGTAGCTATCTAATCTTCACATATCTGCAAAGCCCCGTCCCAAACTCCGAACTAGGTAGAATTAACTTACAGAGCTCTACATATATATCGTTTCGTATCCCCAAACTAAGCTGCACATTTTAAATTTACCTTTCAACTTCAGATTCAATTAAGGTTTGGAGTATTAGATGCTCCCTTCTTAAGAATTCGCTCTTATATTCTATGTCAACCCATTCTACATACAATAACTGCAACCCGCTAAATAATTTTCTTAGGCACAAACCCGTGTCAGGAAAAACAAATCCGAACCACACTCCGGAAACCAAAAGGTCAATTTTGCTTTCCATGGCACAAATGCCCTAACTCTCAACAACACAAGGAGTTATTCCCTTATCTCTCATAAGATTCCCTCACTTTGCGGGACTCATCCTTTTTTTAACATGGGAAAAAACATACCACACTCCTTAAACCAACTCTTTTTCAAAAGAATCCACTCTGAAAATAACAAAGAGTTAACTAAGAATCATTCGACTTCCAAATAAGCAAAATGCATTCAAGAACCACATAAACCAAAGGATGGAATCACTCCAATACGCAAAATAACAGCTCTTTTTATTAAGCAAAGAAAAGGATCACCCATATCACCATTAAAACACTTTTCTTTACTAACAACATTAGACAAAACACATAAATTAACCAGGAACTAGAAACATATCTCACTGGCCTAGAAAAAGGTATTGTCCACGAATTTAAGGTATAATTTTCCCTTGGATCATGAAATTCCAAAATATCGCATTTCACACATACATATTTCTTTTAAATTGAAAACTTCAAAGTTAAACCCAATCTTGTTGCAATATTGCAACAATTCTAGAGAACCCTAGTACACAAATCATAAATGCAACAAGAGTACTACTTCACGAAAGTAATATCATTCATGGTTGATTGGAAATGCATCTAATATTTTTTTTCTCGTCAGCTTAGTTCTTTTAAGGATAGTTACTTTTAGAATCCCCACACACCCAGTTATCATAACTAAACAAATTCTATCAATAATCAACGCAAATCATATTAAGACTGCAATTTTAAAACCTGGATAACTTGAAATATTACATGTCACAACAATGAATTCCTCCATTACTTTTAGCAGGTTAGAGATACTAAGCAACATCACTCCATGATTTCTATTTCAAAGACTCCAATAAACTTTCAGCTGTAAATGATAGAGAAACTCTAACAAATGAATCTAGTCTCCACCGACTATCTTTTTTTAAAAAAATCCAAATTCCAAAAAGGTTAATCACCAAGGAAAAATTCGTATAACGTGATTTTTTTATTTCATTAGATGGCATGACCAAATTTCATCTAGAAAATCTGGCAATGCACACAATGGTAATAATCTAAATAATGTATCAAGTTTTCATATCTTTGATAAATTCAATAATCCACAAGCATATTATGAAAGGACAATAAAATGATAGTACACTAGAAAACTTTAACACTTGCAATGAGTTCACTTACGAGACAAATAATTACATCGCTACAAACATTTTTTTATAAAGTACCGCTACCAGGTAAGCCAACAAATTTGAAACGAATTATGCATACAAAACTCCAAGCATTCCACTAAATTATTCCCCAAGGTCGACCTAATATTTTTCCCTAAAAGATTTAACACCACTTTCAAATGTACTTGCAACGATTATATAAGTATCAATTTAACAAACTCTTAACAAGAATTATCAAAGGCTACTATCATATCTTAAAACTTTTCAAAATCAGACAGAATGCTTCATAATATTTTATTATCACATCTTATGCTTTTAAAAACTCACAAAGCATCACAAAATTACCTCAACAACTATAATATTCTACAAAACTCTTTAGTCAAGAACAAACTATTACCAGACAATCTCAGAAAGCACACAAATATAAAACATTTATTAAACTTCATTTATTCAGCCCCTAGTGATGCTTAACACCAAATTTAGCGCACAATAATTGTGCTCTAGTGATTCTCATTAACGGTCTATGATTATCTTATTGTGTAATCTATTTGTTGTTCTACCAATCACATGAATAGTTACCAACACAGGTTTAAAAATTCTATCATATGTTCAGAACTTAAAGTAAAATACCATCAAAGCTTCAACAATATAACCTCTACTAAACAAGGTTTCACATGATGATGTAACAATATTCATCCATTCATTTAAACACATTAGGTCAATTTAGCATGGCAAGAAATATGTAAATCAAGCATATATTTATGTTCACTAAGTGTTCTTAGAAAAGATTAATTCAGGATTAATATTCACCAAAGACAAAAACCTCACATATCTTTAACGTAATATTCACAAACAAATAAAATAATCTATTGGGACCAATTAACCCAATTTATCTAATATAATTTGAGAATTCTTAATATTCTAATTATATAACATATTCAACCATGCTCCACGCTTCCCTATAACCATAACAATTCAAATTATAATAGACATACTTCTACTTACTATTGATCATGAAACTACTGTAGAACACTATCACATTAATTTGTTTCACTCACAAAGATATTACTTAAAATCATTTATATGCTATTTCCTTTTCCCAACTTGACATTCCATGCCTTACCAATATTTTTCCCTCTCATTCAAACCGAAGAAGCCATCACAATAAGAGCTTTAGTATTATTTTTTTCTTCAACAAAACTGGACATTAAACTTCAATACACAAGTTACTCCAGAAACACATGAGTTTAAAATTTTCACATAAATATAGCTTGCAAAAGATATTCT
This sequence comes from Dendrocalamus latiflorus, assembly GCA_017311315.1. Classification (NCBI taxonomy): domain Eukaryota; kingdom Viridiplantae; phylum Streptophyta; class Magnoliopsida; order Poales; family Poaceae; genus Dendrocalamus; species Dendrocalamus latiflorus. The sequence continues at coordinate 12,175,282 of CM029611.1, read as the reverse complement.
CCTTAATCAAGAAAAGAAAATATTGAGCCAACAAATAAGTCATAACTCTTAATAAAATGGTAAAACCACTACAAAAAGACAACCCGGCAAATTGGTAACTACCATAAGCAACAAGAATAGTTCAACAATCAGAGAGAAACTATAATTCCTTCATAGAATAAAATAGTCAATGAGAAATTATCATCAACATCATAAGCAACTAACACATAAAAATTCATAAATAAACAATAACTCTCTCATTAATGAAAATGTGCAATAGAAACTCATCCACTACCATTTGTAACTAAGAATTATCGAAGGGAAACCTTGCGCTAGCCATGTACCACACACAGTGGCATGGTTTAGTCATGTCCATGGTCACAACCATAATCTCTACCTCTCATTATCACTATCCATTTCAATTAACAATCATGTAATATAAATAGGTAACATCTCATAACAACACTTATTAATCGTAAAAATACCAGAATCATAAATGCAATGCTTGACCCCAAAAATCCATCTTACTGTGCATCAGTATGCCAAATTTTATTTCAAACCAATTAATTAGCTTAAATCATATTTTAGAAACTATCCATCCTAATTAATTTGTTATAGGTTTATCAATCCTAGGCTAAGTTTTAGTTGATTATAGATTAAATTATCATTTTCCTATTACGGATCTAAAGCCTGCTCTGATACCAACTGTAACACCTTGACTTAACAAAAACCTAAAATATCACCCACACCTACAATCGCTACCAACTTAAACTATTAATTAAACATTACCAACAACAAGGTGCCAAGAATAACCAAATAACATAATCACAAACAAAAATTTCAGCAATACGAAAATCATTGATTGACATTAAAATGAACCAATTGACAATAAACTGTTTCAATGATAAATCTAACTAAAAGGAATTAGCAAGTAGCATCCATATAAAACCATTAAGTGTTAAAAAAATCATTATTCATCTAAGGAACTCATGGATAGCATGGTTTAATTCTAGCAGTGAATAAGTGATCACTAAGTGAAAGAAGAAACAATAAAGTGCAAGATCAACTTGTGCTATATCCTACCCATGCATGTCGTCATCAACGAGCATCTAAAAACAACAATAAAGTAAGAGTGAATCCACAACGCGGTAAGTACATAATAAAATAATAAATGAGGCTAACATCATATTAACAATTCATATCCATTCACCATCATTATGGGTGAAAACAAATCGGATACAGATCAGATAGTGCTCAAACCATATTCACATCCATATTTTTTCTTCGGATTAGAATACGAATCGGACAAACATCAAATACGACTATGGACCGAACAAATGCAAAATATAAATTTGAATAGAATATCTACTCAATTCGGTAAGATATCTTCATATCTTATGGAGTATGAAGACATTAATAATATTTTATCATTGTACAATCATGCTTAATCATTCTAATTCATTTAATTTATTCAAAGAAACATGAATTCACGTTCAATTAAAAAACTTGTCCAACTAATTAGTCGTATTGTAATAAAATATACATATTGCTTCATGAAAAATGAATACGAATACGGATAGTCCGGATAAAATAACAATTTCGATGGTAAATGTCCATACCATATTTGCATCCATATTTTTTATGCGAATTTTAATACGAATATAAATAGGATAGAAATTATTAATAGAATGAAAAAAAATCTATACCATATTCGCATCCTATCGAATACAATAACTGGATAATGGATATTCGTATCCACTTTTCACCCCTAACCATCATCTCAATTTCACATATTCATTCTCATCAAGTTCCACACCTCTCATTATTTCAATTCTCTTTTCATGAATGCAATGCAATGCAATGCTCATGTACATGTCTCAACTTCTCTTTAGCCTATACGGTGTAGCGGAATGTTACACCCGTCGGTGTTCACTCAAGGGGCATCCTTTTTAGACAGGGACCTCAAGCCTGTTATTTTTAATACAGAGACCTTAAGCCCGTCCTTTTCATACGGGGACTTTATCTCCACTCACGTTGAATGTCTATCGAAGTAGGTCTCTCCACTCACGTTGAATGTCTATCGAAGTAGGTCTTTCTCTAGAGGGCCACACGAGATGTCTCTTTGCAACATAAATTCTCATTATGCAATGCAATGATTATCTTTCATGAGTTAATTATCAGCAGTAACAATTTGACAACACTATTACTTTAGCCATAAACATCATCATCATTATTCTACCATAAGCATTATAATCATTCTACCATAAACATGTGAGCATTATAAGAACAAGTAAATTCATGTGAATAATCATGGTAATTATTTATTCAAACATAACAAGTTCAAATATTCAAACACCATTTTACCATGCACTTACTTTTCTAATTACGAGGAACAGTTTGATTAGAAGATGACAACAAACCCGACGCCACTCCTACAATAAATACCCAATCTCAATACATGCCACAGTAGTACAAGACAACAATTAAATGGCATCGCTCCTACACGCTTCCCAAATTAGTAATACTCCTTTAACGGATAGTCACCTCTTGCTATCCTGGTACTCAAAACAGCATAACTTTTGACTCTCAAACTCTATCATGGCAAACCACACCAGTTCTGAAATCTACATAAAATTTCTCACAATTTCTTAGTTGGCCACAATTTATGTTTAAATTATTTAATCCCCTATTTTTAACCTAAAATATAGGTTGTCTTCTTCTGGACATCAGGTTTAATATTTTCATATCTATTAATCTATACAAGCAAATCCAATAAGCCATAACATTTTCAAAATCTGTAGAAAATTGTATACCTCTTTTTAGTTATACCCAAAATTCAATTATGTCATCTACCAAGTCAATTTAATAATTTTCTATGAGTGTGTCCAGCAGCAACAGTTCTGGACAGCAGTCTTCCAATTATGTCATCTACCAAGTCAATTTAATAATTATGGCTTGAAGACGTTGCCTCACATAGGGTCGTAGACCTTTCATAAAGCACCACATCCTTTTAGCTTCGGTGCTAATTTCCTCTTGAGCATACTGGGACAACTGATGAAACTGTTGTAGATATTCTGTGATGGAGTTCTCTTCTTGTTGAAGATTAAGAAAATCCTGATATTTTTTTGTGATAGCTCTAGGAGAAATGTAGGTTTTACGGAATCTCTTCACAAAGTCCTCCCATGTAATATCTTCCCCCTTCGGCTGTATCCACTTGATAGCGTTCCACCAAGCAATTGTGGGTTCTGACAGCTGATAGGTGGCGAAAAGAACTTTCTCCCTATTTGTACACTGGACAGTATTCACTCTTCTCTCAATATCTTGTAACCAGTCATCTGCATTCAGTAGCTCTGTTGTTGAAGGGAATTTAGGTAGCTGAGTTTTCAGGAAGGCTGTAAACTTCAACGTGGTTGCACTTGATGCTGACATTGATTCTTCGGGCGACACCTTGGCAATGAACTGTGGTAGTAGTTCTCCTTGTTGCTCAGACATATGGACTTGTCCTTGTCTGCCTTCAATCTGATCTTTCTTCATGGTGACTTGAACTCCCTTCATACTGAACTGTTCTCCTCTCTTTTTTTTCCTTTTTTTTGTCGTACTTTCCAATCTTCTATCTGTCATGTGACATTTTGCAACCAAGACTTAGGAATCAGTTCCATAACATTTTTGGGCTTAGCAAGGGAAAGTAACACTGAAGCAAGAACAAGAATAGGAAGGAGCGGGAAAGAATTCAGACGAAACGGGGTGGAAGCAGAGACTTTCATCATAATATTTATTTAAAACCAGAAATTAGTTTTGCACAAATTGCTAATATAGCAATCTAACTGGATAATAATGCAATTTGGCTATTAGTACAATCAGAAAACCTCATCTACTCAAATGGCTTTTACCCGCAGCATCAAGGAAATCAAACGGGTATTGTTAACTACTCGAGCGGTGACCTTACAACTTTTAAAAAGGAAAAGCTTGGGTCGGGGTATTCGCACTATTCTTCCTGACACCATCCTTACTACTATTTCTTCAAAAATTAGATCCCGTTCCGGGTAGCCAATGCGTACAGTCAGAAGTTAGTCTAAATGGCTACACTCATTTTTTTTGGAATTTTCACAAAACCAAAAGAAAGACTTTTTATGCATGTCTAAAGAGAGATGAGATAGGCATAGAAAAGATGAGATAGCAATATTACTTATGATTTTCGCAATCCTCTTATATTAAAATTTTAAATTTTGTAAAACCGTAATTCCTGACGAAACCAAACCTATACTTATGGTTACAACCTGCAGTCAAGCCTGCTCTGATACCATTTTTGTAACGCCCCCATTTTTGGGGAAAATAGGGGCGTCAACAATCCGCAACCACTCAGGATTTTAGTTGCGGACTGAACGAGTATCATGCCTGCTTACGAACATTTAAGAAGAGTTAGTTTGAGCGAAATAAGAACTAGCGGTCAATTTAGCAATAAAATGGGCGTACAAGCCCAAAAGTACTTACATGCAGAAGAACCGCGGAACACACCATAGGAAAGCCTGAGTGCAGCCGTAACCCCAACACGAAATCTTGGTTCGCCTTCTCTTCTTCTGGTATCTGTTGGGGGAGGGGAAATTTACGCAAGGCTGAGGGCCTGTTCTTTTTGGCTGTGGCTTATGGCTTTTGGCTGCGGCTTGTGGTTTTTAGGCTGTTTGTACGAGAGATTACAGAGTAATAGAAACTCATGTGTGGTTTTTGCCGATATAAATAAAGTCAGTAAAGTATGTACTACAATTAACTAGTAGACCCTATCTTAAAAAATACTCTGTTTAAAATCTAGTTACTGTAGAAAAGCCAAAAGGCAGCTTTTAGAAGCTGAAAAGAACAGGGCCTGAGTACCAACCACTGTACTCAGCAAGTCACAAGGGTAAACCTGGTTTATCTAAATGCAGGAGTTTCAATGGGAGAGTGTATACTGGTTTTATTGATTTGAGTGGATGCAATTTTATTTGTAAACACTTTTGAAACCAAAGACCAAACAACTACTCCTTAAGATTAAGGGGGGTTTCTTTTAAGGTTAATTAACCAGTTACTCAATTTATACATTAATAAAACTACTTATGCTTCGCAGCTGGAATAACCCAATAGACACAACTCCATTAACCGGGAGCACGGCATATTCAAATACCTTTTAATTGACTCTGTAGAGTTGCCCAACTTTACCCACAAGCATTCTTAACCCTCATGACTGAGTTAAGAAACCGGGTCGTTTCGCTGCTCAATCCTTTATATACACTCCACCTGATAGGTTAGGGACCCACACAACCTCAGGTATCCGTTGGCCAGCATGGAACGCCAAGCTCGAGTTGTGGAGACCTATCGTTGTTAAGTATGGACCACATACCAACGCTCGCTATCTTACTACTTGTAGAGTTTCAATCGAATTGAGTAGCTACTAAACCAAGGTTGACAAGTCAACACCTGTGGTTGAACGATCATTATGTCACTTGCTTGGCGCAAGGGTCTAGTCCTTACACTTTCCACGAGGCACTTGACCTCCACCCTAAGGCAAAGTGGTGGGCGAAGACCGTCTCGCGGTGCCCCACAGCTCCTTTACCCTACTACCTCAACTGTTTAAACCTACCGGCCCGCGGCCACACCCTAAGTAGTGTAAGATTTTGCATGAAATGTAAATATACTACAAGTATTTATACAACAATTAAAGAGATTCTAGGGTTAACAAAGGTAGGGCTACAATTTAACATGGCATTTATCGGTGGTAGGAAATATCTAATTAACAAGTCACTCTAAACATTTTATTTTAAGCAATTAACCTTTCACAAATAGTAATAATGCAAATACCATAATTAAATAATTTATACATGGGATTCCAACATGATCAAAAACTTGCAACCTGCCTTGAAACTCGACTAGCTCGGCAACCTCGAAAACTGCGCTTCCTTGATCTTGACTTTGCACCGTTGCCTCCGAAAACTCCGAAACTAGCACAAACACACAAAAATAACATAAGTCCGGCTTGAGCCTAATCAAGCGAGGGAAAATAAATATATGAAAAAGGAGTAAAAAGCATAAATATTCAAATGAGGGATTTTTGAATTTTTCAGAGATGAATTTGGTGGATTGAAGGTCAAAAATGGGTTCAGTGCATCAAAATGAGCAAGATGGTGTAATTTGGGAATTTTCTGAGATTTTGTTTGATTTTCTGGATTTTTGAAAAATAGAAAATATTTGGAAATTAGGATGAACAGTGTCGGGCCGGCCTTTTTGCTACAATGTGGCCCGACACTGTTTCGACCTGCGCGGCCGAGCGGGCCACGCGGCCTCGGCCCAACACGCGCGAGGCTGGAGCCCAGCGTGTGCGCCTTGCCTCGGCGGATGGCCGACACGCAGTTGGCGCGGACGGTGACGATGCGGAGCGGATGAACGCTTTGGATGTAAAGCGGTAGGACGGATCGGATGGCAGCGGAGAGGATCAGATCGGGCGGTTGCGAGGGTGGAAGTTTAGTGGGATCGGACGGCCGGGGAGACGACACCATCCGACGGCCGGCTTTAAAAGGCAACGGAGGGAAGGAAGGGCGGAGATGCGATCACGTCGTCGGGGGTCGTCGTCTTCAACCTCCCGCCGCTCGCGCCAGAGAAAGACAGCGGTGCGAGGGCCTCTGCTTCCCAGCGACGGCGAGGGTCCCCGACGACAAAGGTGGGTACTAGGAGGTACCTCTCGGTGCGGAGATCCCATTTTGGGGTTCAGGGGAGCAAGGGAGTCATTGGTGGCGGTTGGCGGCAGAAGGGGGAGCTTCGGCTTCACGGCGGCGCAAGGGCTCACCGGCGGCCTTTGAGCTAAAAAGAAAGTGGTTTGACGGTCTACGGGGTTCGGGGCTCACAACGGCAGTGGCGGTTTTAGCTCAGAGGCTTTCTGGAGAGCTGGCCATGGAAGGGTGCTTCGGTCGGCGGCGAACATCGATGCCGGGGTTCCACAAGCTTCCACCTGGCCGGAGGAGTTCATCAAAGTGATCAGGCGACAGAGGTGAAGCTTTGAGCGAATGGAATCGAAGAATGGGGGAGGAGGGAAAGAGAATAGCTTACGGGGGTCGCCGGCTCAAGGGAAGACGGCGACGGAGCTGGGGAGCAGAGGAGCTTCGATCGGTGGCTCTCGGGGGCGATTGGGAGCTGCAGGAAGCGAGGGGAGGGGTAGGAGGAGCTCGGGGAGCCCGGGAGAGCGAGGGAGCCGAGGGAAGTGAGAATGAGCTTCGACGGAGGGGAGAAAAAGAGGGGGAGCGGGGATAGGGTGCGACGTGGGCGGACAGCCGAAGTGACGGGGGCGGTTGTCTGAGCGACGGGGAAGTGACCGTACGCGGGGCGAGTAAATACGTGCGCAAGAGAGAGAGCGGGGGCAGGTGAGCTGCCGAGACGGGCGGTGGCGCGCCGCGCGGAGGAGGGAGAAGAAAGCAGAGGCTGCCAGGTGGGGCTAGGGGCAGGGACAGGGCGACGCGTGCCACGGGCAACGCCGCTGGTTTTCGACCGGTGGCGACGGAGTGGCGCGGGCGGAGCAAAACGGTGGGCGGGGGCGCTAGGGAAAAGAGAAAGCGGAAAGAGGAGAAGGCGCCACTGAACTGAGAAAGCGCAGAGCCGAGAAGAGAAAGCGGAAAACGCCGGGAGTTTCCGAATTGGGAAAGGGCTAAAAAATTCACCAAAAATCAGGAAAAATCACAAAAAAAAATTGAAATTTTCTGGGGTGGTTCAGCTCTGAACTTCCTCCCATTGGCACACGGCAGCCACGCAACCGCTGCTTGCAGCGTGGCCGAGATGCTGCTGCTCCCGCGCGCCAACTGCGGCCGGCGCCCAAGACATGGCTGGGCTCCCGCGCGTGCGAGCTAGCGACACGGGCTGGCGACGAGCGATGTGTTGCGTGTGCATGGTGATGGTTGGCATGCAGCGCGTGGCGGCCGACCAACACGACAGGCGGCCTAGCGTGCCGCGAAGGAATTTGCTGGCACGAAGCAATAGGATGGAACCGACAGATGGCAAACGGCGCTGGGAAAAACTAAGGTAGCTAGGGTTTTTGGGTTTCCCTTCCCATGTCCCGTTTTATCACAGCAAGATTTCGAATCTGTTTCCAATTCCTCCCGTACGACCCCTCTAAAATTCCAGTATCTCCTTTTCTCTAATTACGAATAAGTTCTTGAGAGGGTTATTTTCAGTATATTACACTGATATTGTCTCATTATCTGAGTAACCTGTTTACATTCTAGTTTAGGTTCTTGGAATACAAAGGATTTAAGAAACAAAGCCCCTCAGATCTACTGTCACCTCAGAGTGCTATGAATGTATCACCGTACCTTTTCCTTATACCATCTTTGGTTATAGTCAAGTTTAACACTAGTAAATTATGATTTATAATTCTAGTTATGAAGCAACCATTTCCATTGGTTTTTTCAAAGCAGCACGTACATCTGCTGATATTACTGTACTATTACTTTCAGGGGCTCTTGCCAAATGGACGTGAAATAGCTGTCAAAAGACTAGACAAGGCTTCAGGGCAAGGTGTACAGCAGTTGAGAAATGAGCTCTTATTGGTCGCCAAGCTTCGGCATAACAATCTTGCAAAACTTCTCGGTGTTTGCTTGAAGGGACAGGAGAAATTGCTTGTGTATGAGTACCTGCCTAATCGGAGCCTTGACACCTTTCTTTTCGGTATGAAGCACCATAATGTTTGCATCTTCCCCCAATTCCAGATAGTATCCTCCTTTCTGTTGTCAGCACAATCAATTGTTCAAAGTATTGTAAGAACCATGATTGATCATAGCTTGCATAATTTTGTAGAAGTTGGGAAGCGTGAATTATTATACTGGGGAACAAGGTACAACATCATTTACGGCACAGCAAGAGGTCTACTGTACCTTCATGAAGATTCGCAAATAAAAATCATACATCGAGATCTGAAGGCAAGCAACATCCTGCTGGACGCCAACATGAACCCAAAGATCTCAGATTTCGGTTTGGCGAGGCTTTTCAACAGTGACAAAACGACTACCATCACAAGCCAAGTTGTCGGAACGCTGTAGGCTCAACGATTCGCCTTCTTTTTTGTTCTACTTCACACGCTATATATCCTACAATCTGAAATTCTGAACTCCTCCATCTGCAGAGGTTACATGGCACCCGAGTATGCGGTACTCGGGCACTTATCGATCAAGTTAGATGTCTACAGCTTTGGCGTTCTAGTCCTCGAAATCGTGTCGGGAAGGAGAAATACTGATGTGTTAGAATCTTCAGAAGAATCCGAATCTTCAGAAGAATCCAACACTTTGCTGAGCTATGTGAGTCATGTCCTACTAAATTTACAGAATCCTTATTTATCACACATGCTAATCAAGTATGCCTCTGATCAGGTATGGGCTAACTGGACCAGAGGAACACCACTAGAGATCATGGATCCAACACTAGACTGCCAGGCACTGGAGAGTGAGGTGCTCAAATGCATTCACCTTGCTCTTCTCTGCGTCCAGGAGAACCCGGCAGACAGACCGACGATGCTCAGCGTCCTCGTCATGCTTCACAGCGAAATTTCGGACTTTGTGGCGCCATCAAAGCCAGCATTTGCGTTTTTACAGAGTGAAATCACCTCCAACAACTCAAATATTACCTCTGGAGATCATGATAACCACCGAGCGCTCGCAATTTCCGTTAACGAGGTGTCCATATCAGAGTTCCATCCAAGATAGGGTAGACCATAGATGGACCAGTTGAGAGTGAGACGGAATCGCAATTTGTACTGACTCAACATTCGTTAACTGGTTCGGACTCCAAATAGTACACCGGCATCCAGCAGTGCTCTGCAGAACTTTTGCACACTGTTCTGCTTCTGCACATACCAATATATACCATGCTGGTCACCGAAAAGATGCTCCTTGGAAGAAGACTTTACCTGGGCCGGGAGCAGCAACAAAATCATGTCGTGACTTCTGTTGATCACAGACATGAACATAAATAACAATTATCATCAAGTTAGATGATCAATAGTTTTAGAAAATGAAGTTATATGATCAATAGGTATACTCAATGTCTCTTCAGCAATTGGTTGGCTTAAGCAATGTGTGATTTCCACCACTGTTTCTTTTGTTTAACAACAATATAACTTCTTAATCATGAAAATGTTATAAGAAGAGGGAAATGAGATTTAAAAAACTGTAATTTTTAATACTTCGATTAGGATAATGACATGCTTTTTTACGCATACGCCGAGTAAGATGACAATGCTGGATCGCTTCTGACCTTCCCACATTAAGAAAAGCAACAACAAATTTTGCTGAAGAGAACAAGGCAGGGCATGGAGGCTTTAAATTTGGAGCAGCATATATACAAGGAATATAGTAGTAGTACTATTCCACTGGTATTGTTTCATTACTAGAAGAATTTGATTTGTATTATAATTTATAATTGTCGAATTCAAGGAATTTAAGAAATTCGTATACGATAAGACTCCAATTTTTCATACGAACTTTGGTGAGTACATTACTATATGTTCTAAAACCCCAGTTAGAAGCAGCTTCTTGTTCTGTCGATCAGGGAGGAATTTACCGCTTAGGTGTTCCTTCGTCCTTTTTTTTTAAAAAAAGGAAAGTCAATTTGAGACAATTTTATGTTCATTTTATCCCTGAGGAACAAACAAACTGTAAATGTACTCTCGTGCAAAGGTGCAGGGAATATTTTGCACTGGGTGTCCTGTTGATTCCCATGGGCCAAAAAGATCTGTTTTGGTAATACTTTCTGACCAAGGAGTGATTTCTTTTCGGTTACGGTTTATAGCTTATGGTTATAGTTAATGATTTTTTGTCTTAATGTGAACGTTTGTGTGAATGAACCAAATGTTGATAAGTTGTTTTAAAAAATATCCTGATAAACCGTTTTGAAATGGCGACAGAAAAATTATCCTATTTATTTATTGAGAGAAGTCATAAGCTGAAAAAAATTCGGCGAAGAGCTAGTACTTGATTTTTCTTTCATTTTTTTCCTTGAGGACTGCTACTACCTGGATGCATATCCTCTACCTTGGCAGTGTAGTGACACCATGCCATTACTAATATTAACCATTGGGTCAAAAAGCAAGAGATATCAAGCCTGTTTTTTTTTATGGCTGTGGCTTATAGTTTTTGACTGAAATTTTTTAATTTTGATTATTCACAATAGAGATTACGGAGAAAGAGATACTCACTTGCAATTTTAGCTAATATGGATGTTAGGCTTTTAATGTATACTACAGTTAACCTGTAGATTCCGTTTTAAAAAAAGATTTCGTTTAAAAGTTAGGTACTGTAATAAAAGTCAAAAACCGCATCAAACAGGCCTCTTAGCATTTACACTAGCATTTGATCCCGTGGGTTGCTTCTCTGATCCGATGGCTGAAAATTTAAGGATGGCAAAAAACTATTGAACCTCTGGCATTACACTTCAAAGGCAAAGAATCTGCATCCGTAGTGGGAGTAGTCCTACTCTCAAAAAAAAATACTTACAGGAAAGTGTCGGACGGATCTTCACTCTTGCCTTTTGATCCAAGGGCCAATATTAGTAATGGCATCAAAGGTAGACGACCCTACAGGAAAGGTTTTTACCTCTTTAAAGGACATCTTTTGAGCGTGTTAGTATAGGTTTCTACTTCTAGATTCTATTTAAAAATATTAATATAAACATCACGTACTTTACTTCTCTCACTCTTGTCTCACACACATATTTTTCCCTCACTTTTTACCGCTCGTCTTTTCTTCTAAAAGTCACTTCTTTCACCTATTACTATTTATTTTTGTTAAAAGCCATTAGATGCAACTAAAGGCCAAAAGATGCAGCCAATGCGAACACCTCCTCTATCTCATCCATCATCTATTTTATCGTGATATTCACATAATTTTGTCTTTTCCTATATCTCTATTTCCCATAATATACATACAAAGACCTTGAGGTAAATAAGAACAAATTGAAAGTCAGACGGGATAAGGGGACGTCATTTGCATCCTACTACTAATTGATATCCCTAATTGCTACCACAAGACCAGACGACACTTCAGGTAAGGGTTTGCAGTTGAGAAATGAGTTCATATTGGTTGTTAATTAAGCTTCGGCATAGTTTTGTCTCTTACTGTATCCGCTCGCTCGGTGGCAGCGATGGTGGCGTTTTCCCTGCACGCACGTTTAAGGCGAACAGAACAAAACTACAAAAACTGCTAAGAAATGATAATAGATAGAGAGAGAGAGAGAGAGAGAGAGAGAGAGAGAGAGAGAGAGAGAGAGAGAGAGAGAGAGAGAGAGCAAACGATGCCTTCGCAGATGTCGGCGAGGTGGTGGCCTCCACTGCGGAGACCTCCGCAGGCGGTGTAGAGATCGACGATGGGGAAGGTGTCGACGCCGCTATTCAGAACATCCTCCTCTTCCACCACGCGGCAGAGGCACGGGAATACAATTTCGGTTTAAAAACATTTTCGAACCCTTCTGAGAAATTCGAAAATTTTAGTTTTTTTAAAAAAATTCGGTCCAAAAATTCAAACATGCAGTTTGAATTGAAGAAATACGATTATATAAAAACAATGAAATCTAGAAAACCTCAGCAAAATCTCAGAAATCTTAATGAAATTTCGGTAAAATCTCAAAAAAAATTAAAATAGGCGAAGTTAAAGTGGCCTTTTCTTAGAGGGGTCCAAGATAAGCAAAATTCGTCAAATTTGCAAATTTTCATTCGAAACTGTTTTCTTTGGACATGGCCACTGAGGTCGATGGTGTTGGATAATCCTAGTTCGGTTTTGCATGTATGCATCAGTTTCAAGTAGTTTAATGCAGCAGTTTTCAAGTAGTTTAATACATCAGTTTTAAGGGCAGTTTTCAAGTAGTTTAATACATCAGTTTTAAGTAGTTTAATGCATGAAAAAAAACTGAAGTTAGTGGGAAGTTAGAAGGGTCTTTTGTATTTGCTATAAAAGGAGAAGAAATGAATCAGAAAAAGTGTGCAGTTCGGAAGCACCAAAATACTTGTGTTCATCCTGTGCTCTTTGTGCTTGTGTGCATGTTGTGTGCTTGTCTTCATCATCTCCGGCAAGGGGAACCCGGAGGCGAAAACGTTATTTGGTATCAAAGCCGTGTTGTATTGATCTTGTGGCGATGTCTCAAAATGAGGGATCACGATCGCCACCACCTGCTAGGATTCGCGGCGACGGCAGCAGTGGCAGCCGCGAGATGGTGGTGCAGCACGTGAGGGAGGCGGGGGTGACTGTGCGTTACCCCGTGCTCACGAGCAGCAACTACTTCGAGTGGTCACTCTTGATGAAGGTAAATATGCAGGCTCAAGGCGTTTGGGATGCTGTCGATCCCGGCGGCGCGGAATACCGGATCGATAGGATGGCGTTGTCAGCCATCCTCCAAGCGGTACCGCCGGAGATGCTGGCGGCGTTGGCGACGAAGGAGTCCGCGAAGGAGGCATGGGAGACTGTGCGCACGATGCGCATGGGCGTTGAGCGCGTGCGCGAGGCAAAAGTGCAGTCCCTACGCAAGGAGTTCGAGTTGATCCGCATGAAGGAAGGCGAGTCCGTGGATGACTTCTCCATGCGACTGACAGGACTCGTCAATAACATCCGTACACTTGGGGAAACGCTAGAAGAGGAAAAGGTGGTAAAAAAATTTCTTTGTGTTGTTCCCTCGAAGTACACACAGGTGGCCATCTCAATCGTCAACTGATCGATCTGAAGACATTGTCCGTCGAGGAGCTCACCGGAAGACTCAAGTTAGTGGAAGAGCGGTACGAGCTTGATAACAACGGTGGTGAAGGTGGGCGTGAAAGTGGCCGCTTACTTCTTACAGAGGAGGAGTGGCTAGTGCGCATGAAGAACCGCAATGGCACCGGCAAAAAGAAGAGCGCCATTGACAAGGCGAAGGTACGTTGCTACAACTGCCAGAACTACGGACATTTTGCAAGGGAGTGCCACGAGCCGAAGAAGGAGGTGGCTCTTCTGGGTGTAGAGGACGAGCCAGTGCTACTTTAAATCCAACAAGAAGTCTTCATTTTTTTGGTGCATTTTAGTTGAGTTCGTGTATGCATTTTTTATTTGGCACAGTAGGAGTGTTGCATGTGTCATTTATTTGGTCGTGCACGTAGAAGGTGTGTTACATACGTGCGCATAATCGTATTGTGCTCGTGCACGTAGATGTGTCAGTGCATGATGTAATGTGTGTGTGAGTCCTTGTAGTTGTGTTCAAGTTCTCATGTGTGTATGCTCTGATGAGAGTCTCCATCGCCGTCAAGTTGCGTCATCGGCGAAAGATAATTGGAGCTGAGGAAGAAGTCAAAGTCGTTGGTAAGGTGTGTCACCGACGGTGAAAAAGTGAAAGACATCCTGACAAAGTCACTTGGACGCGCTAAGCTACGCGGAAAAAAAATTGGCGTCGTCAAGATCAAATGAACCGAACAAGAATTAGGGGGAGATTGTTGGATAATCCTAGTTCGGTTTTGCATGTATGCATCAGTTTCAAGTAGTTTAATGCAGCAGTTTTCAAGTAGTTTGATACATCAGTTTTAAGGGTAGTTTTCAAATAGTTTAATACATCAGTTTTAAGTAGTTTAATGCATGAAAAAAACTGAAGTTAGTGGGAAGTTAGAAGGGTCTTTTGTATTTGCTATAAAAGGAGAAGAAATGAATCAGAAAAAGTGTGCAATTCGGAAGCACCAAAATACTTGTGTTCATCCTGTGCTCTTTGTGCTTGTGTGCGTGTTGTGTGCTTGTCTTTATCATCTCCGGCAAGAGGAACCCGGAGGCGAAAACGTCAGATGGAACTCATGGAAGACACCACCGGCACACAGAACTCCAGACTAGGCATTTTAGGCGCGTAGAAGAGCGCCACCTGAGTGGCGAGGAGGCTGGAATCACAACATGATGCCGTGTGTCCCTTGATTGAGGTGCAGCCAGATGGGCGAGGTGCTACGTCCCTCCACAAGCTACAGCGAGGCAAGCGCCTCGTGGCGGGGCCCTCCGCAGGCAATGTGGAGTACCACAAGGTGGGTAGCGTTAAGACACGCGTTGATGTGTAGTGGCTCGACGGCCACATGGCAGAGGCAGGGGACGTAGCAGCCAAGGTCGACAGAGGCCACCATCGACTCGTAAAACCCTGGTGTGGGTATGTTGGGAGCGCAGAAGAGCCACACTAGGGTGGTGAGGACCCTAGGCTCGCATGGCGACAACACCAAGGCCCCCCGGTTGTGCCCCAGTAGTGGCATGGGCTGCAGTTGCGAAGAGGATGAGCAGGAGGAGGAGATGGTGTTAGCCTACCATGCACCATACCGTCTGCGTTCAAGATGTCGCCACGGTTGATGGTGATGCCTCGGTTGATGGTGACATCTCGATTCAAGATGCTACTGCATGTATTCACATTACCATTGCTACATGTAATCACATTAGCATTACCATTGTATATATATATATCCACATATACCAATGAATTAGTTAAGTGCTTCATTTCTATGAGCCTTCATGGTATCAGAGCCCCAGGTTTATACCTAGCTCTGTTCGTCTTCCACTGCACTGCCCCTGGGAGGAGCGTCTTCACTCTCAGGGCCCACCATCTCCTCACCAATCTGGTGTGGACGGTGCCACCACGCCAGATCCGGCTGCCTCCAGCCTCCCTGCCGCTGGATCCAGCGTTGTCGCCGCCAAGCCTCGGGGAGCCGCCTCGGATCTGGGCTCCCTCGCCGTCTTAGCATCATCATCTAGCCGCCTCCCGCTTGGATCCAACAACTCCGCGCCCGATCCAGCTTCCGTCGTGCCATGCTGGGCTGCCTACTCCTCCGACCATCGTCGCCCGCTCCGGCGGAGCTTGGGCCACCGGATCCCACGACCCCCTGATTGGGCTAGCCCTTCTCCTCTCGGATCACCTTCAGATCTGCCGATTCCGGTGGCCATCCCTGCCACTAACGGCCTCCTCCACCTTCCTTAGCCATTGCCGCCTTCCCCCATCTTCTCACTCTCTCGTGCTCCTTCTCTCTTTATCTCTCTTAGTCTCGGCCCGCTATCGCTCTAGATCCACCACCCCCAGTGGTTTCCTTGCCGTCGGTGTCCCTCCTCAGATTGTGTATCCTCTATTTCTTCCACCTCGAAGCCACCACTCTTCTACTCTACTTACTCCTCCCCATACCTCACTCCCTCTTCTCTCTACTTGCGTCGCCGGAATGATCTATCGATGCCGAGGACTACCACTGTCGACCTTTCTTCTTTGCCCCCGCTTTCAACAGCATCGGCAAGCACGGGCTTGTTGACCCTAGGGGCGGATCCACACCCCAGGCAGCCTAGGCTCTAGCTCGGGGTATGCGATATTTATCAGTGCAAAGATCGGGTAAGTTCAAGTAAGCCAAATGCACAACATTTCCTTCCAGCTTAGGTAATAGTAGCATCTGACCCTCTCTAGCCCGAGGCGTGACAAAATCCTAGATCCGCCCCTGGCCGACCTCCTTTCCCGACGACGACCTTCAAGGAATTCTGCTCCGGTTTAAATGTTTGAACTGCTCCAGTTCCAACTGCAGGAAGGTGTTAGCCTACCACGCACCATATTGTATGCATTTAAGATGACGCCTCGGTTGATGGTGGCAGCTCGGTTCAAGATAATGCTGCATGTATTCACATTACCATTGCTACATATATTCACATTAACGTCATCATTGTGTGTATGTGTGTCTATATATATATATATATATATATATATATATATATATATATATATATATATATATATATATATATATATATATATATATATATATATATATATATATCCTTGTATACCAATAAATCAGTTAAGTGCTTTATTTCTATGAACCTTGGTTGGAATTTCTTCATGTCCATGGTGGGTTCTGGGTTCTCTCGCTCGCTCTCTAGCTAAGGGCTTCGTGTGGTGTGGAAGGCTATGTAGACATGAGCGGCTGAGGGAGTAGTGGAGTCTTATACTCTTACTAGTTAGAGACTCGTGCATTGCAACGGAGTCATAAAAATAAGGAAACAGAACTTACTGTCTGGCCAACTTCACACATCAAACATTGGAGAGCAAGCGACAGAGAGAGAAGTGTGGCCAGAATGCGCAAGGAGATGGAAAAAGTGGAGGGGATGAACGGTTGTATCCTGAGAGAGAGAGAGGAGCAGAGAGACGAATGGTCCAGATCAAATTGGATGGCTGAGAAAAGAGGAGGAAGAATGGACCAACCACCAACTCACACTTTTATAATAGTAAAGATATATGCAGCGTTTTAGGATGTTGCAGCTCGCCAACCTTATACAGTTCTAAGTTAATTTGGCTTGTTTCGGATGACACTGCTCGTTAGTGCATTACCAGTGTGTGCCTGCGTGGATGAGTAGTAGATGCCCGGTCTTCGTGTTGTGCTACCTCACCGTCACCTGTGTGCTAGCATTCTACTGGTACGTATGCTGATATAAAAAAAAAAAGCTCAATTCAGTCCACAATAACAAAAAGGCTGCTTGTGTTCATCTTCAGTCCATATGCAGTGTGCCACCCTTCTGTTGCCTCTGCTGTACAGTTCAGTGCAGGGTTATCAAAATCGGTTTTAAATTTTTACCGGATCCAGTAAGACCGGTAGCACCGATTTTTGGAAATTTTTGGTAGTTTTTGGGTCGAAAATTTCAAATAAAACTTGATTTAAATCAGTTTAAACCAAAAAAACATCGGAGTAAATTGGATGAACTTGGCATCACTCAGAGTTGAGATTGGTTTGTACCTTAACCGGAGGTGCCTGGTAAAACCGATTTTTGGTGATTTTGGTTGAGTGGCACATGTGAAATGAGCTCCATGATTCCATATGGCTCTACATTAGATGGTACACGGTAGGGGTTGTTTGGCAGATATATTTCAAGACCAACTACAATGCTCGTGTCAGGTGCTTGTCACACATTCTGCAGCATTGTGCGGTTGATTACCTAGTTCTGCCATGGGACCCATGAGAGCTAGTCGACACTTCAATTAGGAGCAGTGCACGAGTGGAGACGGCCACTATGTGCGCTTGCTGCTAATGATGTCTATGTAAGACACTGAAGGAGCCACTAGAAACTTCAGCTTCTAAAGATGCTGTTACTCAATTGAGTATTGGAGCTTATACCTAGGGGTGGCATCGGGGTAGCGTCCCGGGGGAAGGCCCCATGGCCCCGCCCCACTCCAGCTAGCAAGCCTCGCCCCCGTTAAGAGCATCTCCAGCAGGGCCCCTATTTGAGCTCCTAAAACTAAATTTGAGGGCTTGAGGCAAAAATAGAGGTCCAGCAGGGCCCCTACTAGAGCCCTCAAATTTGAGGGGCCCCTCAAATCCCCCCTCCAGCCCTCATTCCTGGGGGGGTCTGGAGGGAGCCCCTATTTTTCTGTTTTGACGGTTTTCACTGTTCCGCGCCGCCGCCCGCCTTCGCCCGGTTCTGCGCCGCCGCCCACCTTCGCCCGGTTCCTCTTCCCCTCTGACGGCCTGCCCCCGCCCAGATCTCGCCACCGCCCGGCAGCCCGCCCCTGCCTGGCCGCTCGTCTTCCCGCTCCCCGCTCCTCCGTCGACTCTAGGCCGGCGGTGGAGGAGAAAAGAGGCGTCGGTGGCCGAAGGGGTGGGGGAAAGAAGGGAGGTGTGCGCGAGCATGAGCAAGGTGGTAGAAGCTCACCTGAGCTACCGGGGCGGCCGGAAGGAGGCCGGGTTGAGCCGGCGACGAGCATGGGCAACGGCGCGGGGAGGCGACCGTGGCGGGGGAGCTCGCGTGCCGGAGGACGCCGGCCGGCAGTGGGGGAGGCTGCAGGGTGCCGGGGTGCGGCTCCCACCGAGCGGAATCGGTCCGGGGTCGACCGATGGGGAGGCGGCGGTGGAAACCGCGGCGGCCAGCCGGGGGTGAGGAAGAGTCAGCCGGGGGTTGAAGGTGGGCGAGGGCGTCGTCGAAGAGGGCGAGGAGGTCGGAGGAGTGGGTGGCCGGTAGGAGGCGCGCGGCGAGGAGGGGAGCGTGGAGAGCGCGGCGGAGAGGGAGGGGCCCGAGCGGGGAGGGGAGCGTGGAGAGCGTGGCGGAGAGGAGCGTGGAGAGCGCGGCGGAGAGGGAGGGGCCCGAGCGGAGGCGGAGGGCGGGTGAGGCGAGGCGCGCGGCTGCGGCGGGGCGTGGGAGCGGGTGGGCTGAGAGGAAAGGAGGAGGCGCGGGTGGAGGAGAGGAGGAGGCGAGGTGGATGAGCGGAGAGCGCACGGGTGGAGGAGAGGAGGTGTAGAGAAATTTGAGAATGACGAGTGGGCTCTACATGTCATTCTCAGTTGGAATGAATTTGAGGGCCCTGATTTGAGGGCTTCTGCTGGAGTTCAACTCAAAAAACAGGGGCCTCAAAAGTAGGGGAGCCCTCAAATCAAAAGTAGGGGCTCTGATTTGAGGGCTCCTGCTGGAGATGCTCTAAGGCTACTAGGGGTGAATTAAATATTGTAAAAAATTAATAATATAAATTTATTTATTAATTTATAATTATTTAAACATACTTTTTTCTAAAATATAGATTCAAAATATACATTCTAACGTATAGATTCAAATTTTTAGTTAAATATATAAGGAAAAAAATATAATCTCTCATATTTAAAAACTATAATATATTATTTAAAATTTTTATATTTACTGGATCCTCATGAGGCCCCATAAGGGGAGGACGACTCTGCCCTCATCCTGCTAGTGTAGCGGATCCTGCACCGTTCCTCCCATAAGGGGAGATCGCCCCCGTCCCTATGGAGATATTTTCTATAGGGTCCGCCCCAACAGGGGGAATTGCCACCTCTACCTATACCTATAGCATAATCAACGAAAGGGTAAAGGGAAGCAGCTGGCTGGCAATCTCAATGGTGTGAGAAGTGCAACGGAAGTGACATTTCAATAGGATGGTGCTCGAAGTATGGCTTCTTGCTTGATCAAAGTTTACATCCAGACATTGTTGTAGCCAGTACCTAAAGTTGGGGTTCATAATAGGAAGTTATTAGCTTATTGCTGCTACCAGCCACAGTCCACAAGGATTTACTTTTCAGCTCCTCCACAACTGTGACGCCCCACGCATTATTATCCACCGGATAACCGCATGGGACAAACGGATTACTATTTACCTGATCAGTAGAACACTACTCCGGCAAATGGTAAACCCTTACCAGAGTTACGCATCGGAACAATAACATAGATACTGTAGATTTTATTACAGCAATGACCACTTGGCCTACAGTCTGGTATTACAAAAGTACCACTTAATAACAAAAGCAAGAGTACTACCCCAGGGCTCCTCTGCCCACTCCACTGGGCCTTCTATTCGTCCCAGCCAAAGTATACGGGGTCCACCTCGCGCTGGCTCCTCGTAATCTCCCTCCTCCTCTCCTGTCGACTCGGCGTAACCTGTTTCCCCTTCATCCTGCTCGTAAGACTCTTCGAGCGGATTGGGGTCTAACAAAGGAGGTTAATAGCAAGGGTGAGTACCACAGTACTCAGCAAGCATAATAGCAATGAATGCACTGATATGCCTCATGTTCTTAGTCCAAGTTTTAGCTGCTAAATTCTGAAATTAATCTTACAAAAATATCCATTCTTGCATTTTTAATTCTCAAATGATTTCTATTTTTTACCCAGTAAGGTACGATCCCGAGTGATCACCGTAATCCACATTCCAGTGAACTGGCATGAATTCATGATTTTATTAGCACTGCGCAGGCTTGTACCACTGTATCCAAAGCTGCTCTGAACCTTCTTAACTCGGTTCTTCCACACTTCCTTAGGTATGAAATCCAGTTCAGAGTACAAAACCCTTCTCTGATTACGTTATTCCATCCACCAGCCCATCTATTTTCCATCGGTGTACCAAGTCGCTCACTTGGGCTCTACCGACTTCCAATAGTGTTTGGTTGGACCGGCTCCCGGCCCAACACTCCACCTAACGCATATAGCGTCTGGGACTTACTCACTTCCAGACTTGCGTTACTGGTCCTGAGCTTCATCCATCTCTTACTCACACATAAATACTTACCCTTTGTGGTGGACTGGTTAACGTAACGGGATACTAAATTCTGCCCGTCCAAAACGGGAAATTGGTTGGCACGATAATTACGGTTCCTTATCCAAGTGAAAAGGAGGTAAGTCCTTATATTATAACCCTATGTAAAGAGGTTCGCCTAGCCTCTCTGTATCCTTTCCCTGAACCTCTTTACCCACCATATACATCTCTGCTTGTGGGCCTGCTGCTTTTCTCAGCAATACCACAACTGTTCATTTCTTTTCTTACTTTCTCTCTTTCTTTTTCTCCTCTTTTCTTTTCTCATCTTACTCTTCATAACATCATCATTCTCTGATGTCTTATTTTAAGAAAACTTTTATGCACTTCGATAGAGTTCATAATATTTCTGGAAATACACATATTTTTAACATAACTACGTGCATGGTCGAAGAATGAGCTTGCCTGAGTCGTAGTGTAAACCAAAACTGATGGAAACCGAGTTTGCTTCCTCGAGTGACGCTTGCTCAGATTCTGCAATTTTAATCGCTAATTTACAACTACAATATTTACAATTACTAATTTTATAAAAGAGGTAATTACTAAATAAGTAACCGCCCCTCTTAAGTTACTTCTACTTGGGATATTTTACTGCCTTGGTTTGCAAGGTTCTTTACCAAATTTATTTTACAACGGTTCACAGCAAGGAATTATTTTTAGAAAGGGTAATATTTGTAGAGAATATGCATTCCAGCTCTGCGATTTAACTTCACTTGATCTGCCAAGCTTTTGGACTGCACAGCCTGGCGCATGCACGCACAGCCCACTGGTCTATCAGCCTTGCGCACGCGCATGCGGGCTCGGCCTCAAACCGACGGCAGCAGTGGCGATTCCCCTCCCCCTCTCTTTATCCGCCGCCGCCCCTCATACCCCTTCGCATCCACCGACGCCTCTCTCCCCTTCGCCTCCTCTTCCTGCCTCTCATGCCTCCTTCTCTCCACCGACGCCGCCTCCTCCTCTTCACAGCGCCTCCACCGACGCCGCCTCCTCCTCTTCACCGCGCCTCTACCGGCGCCGCCTCCTCTTCTCACGCCTCTACCGATGCCGCCTCCTCCACTCGACCATGGCGCCGCGGCTTTACCCCTCTGCGCCTCCTTCTCCCGGTGGTTTACTTCCCCTTCCTACTTTAATACCTGGCTCTTCCTCTACTACCCGGCCATGGCGCCTCCATTGAGTTTAGATCCGGGCGGATCTGACCCAGGACGGTGGTTCCTTTGCGGTGGATCTATTTTTTCTGGCTTTCTTGAGGTTGGATCTGAGGTTACCCTCACCTATTTGTGATGGCTTGCAGGGTTCTTGGGTTTCTTCCTACGGTGACCGTCGGCTACCATGCTAGGTTGGGGTGGTGAACGAATGACAAGAACCCGGTGCTACCCTTCCTCTTCTAATTGATTTACATGCATTTTATTCCCTCTTTTTACTTCTTTATTCTTGGTTCTATTCTACCGCAATCGATGATGTGCTTAAGGTTCTGAGTTGTGGTGGTAGTTGTTGGAAATGCTATCTGATTGTGGCTATCTCCACACTAATGAATGATTAACGGTATATGGTTGGGGTAATTTTCCCTCTGTGTGATTGGTCCGGACGCTTCTAAAGAAAAAGATAAGGGGGAACAAGGACCTACTTGTTGGGCTGTCGGGCTGAAGAAGGAAAGTGCAAGGGTTGATGGGGACCACTGTTGCTTGCACGTTGTCTCTGTCGGGGAAGAAGATGTGCTTGTCGCTTTTGCCGGATGTGGGTTCCTTTTGTCTTGTGGTGGTCCCTGTTGACTTGTTCCTTGCTCCCTCGTCCTCGCTGGTCCCAGCTTGTCCTCTTTGTCGCTGCCTCTTCTTCTTCGGCTCCTTCTACTCTTCTCTACCGTGGGTTCTAATCCCACCTTCTGGCCTCTGGCCGAAGGTGCTACACTCCTTGCTGGGAGGGGGAAGCTCTGGTGTTTTTCAGTTGTGGCCGGTCTGTGTGTTGGCTGTGCTTATCCTTGCGGTGGCTTGTGGATGCAGAGTATTGGGACTGGTTTTGAGAGCGCTGGGGAAAATATTTCTTGGCCGCTCTCTGCTTGTGTTGGCTGCAACTGGCTGTCCTTGTGCTTATCCCCTTCTGGGTCTTGTGCTCCTGTGCCAAAGGTCCTTCGGTCTGGAGAATGTGCTGGGCACTGTGGCTCTGGGATGGGCTGGGCTGGAATTTAATGTGGGCTTGAACTTGTGGGCTGAGATGCAGTGATTGCATTCGTGGGCTTTTGTGGGCTAAAAGGTATATATATGCTGGCTTTGGGCTGAAATGCAATGAGCTTTGGGCTAAGGTAAGGGTTGTGGGCTTTTGTTTTCTAAAGTTTGCCGAATGATGAAGCCCACCGAGACGAGAGGTGCCGCCCGGCCCGGGACGGTCTGGGGAGTCTCTAAGACGTTCTCGAATTGGCCCTAGCAGCCCAGGGGCACTGACGGCAAACTTTATTTATTTCATTTATTCTCCCTTGGTTGTTAATTATCTAATTCTCTAATTACATAAGAAAATAGGTTAGGTTTGGTACTAACGGCAAATTCTAATTGCAGGCGAAGAACGAAGAAATGCATATTTGCTCCTACGCCGAAGACTTTGACGCTGGAGTTTTTATTCTATTTTATTCCCTTTTTGTAAAATAAGTTTGTAAGCATAATGTAATTTGCCACTGTAATGAAATGCCAAAAATGTAATTCAGTGTGTACTCTTAATTGTAATAATGCTTGATGAAATGCAATGATTAATTTAATTACCTGCTAATTACTTACTTAGCTAGGGTATTAAATTTAGGGTTCTTTCAACAACCCATGCCTGCAAACCTTGGGTGGGACTAAGATCTGTGAATGTCATAAGTGGACAGCACGCTCATCATACAAGTATCATCTCCTGGAGTAACAAATGTACAGTACCTTGTGCCTTGACTCAGTAGCTAGATCATTAAGCACCCTAAAGGTAGTTTCTCAAATTATTTTTTGTGTCAAGTGATTTGGCCAAATTTTCCTACTCACCATTTATGGCAATACAGTCAATGATGCAGTGGGACTGTGGGACCCACCCTGGCATTGTGATGTCTGGTTTCAACTTGAGGTCAGACATTCTATCAGAAATTGGCTGGAATTATCTTAGGTGGTGCTCATTTGGTTTTAAAACTCTGACTTCTGATTTATTTTGTATTGTACTTGTTGAAAATATATTATTGCTGCTGGTAGCTTTTTCAGCATAATTAAAATTTAAAAATAAAAAAGTTATATCATCACAGATAATGAAAATGAATAAGGAGAAAAAGAAAAGGCAAAAAAAGTCTAAAAAGACATATCACTAAAAAAAGATGAAAGTAAAAAACTAGAAGCTGAAGCTTACTCTATTGGGATTCCTTGGCAAGAAGGTACAAGAGGATGGTCCTGACTTAGCTCGAAGACATGAATCAACTATATATGTTTATATGTCAGCTGCAAAACGGAGGCATGTTTGTTTGCCATGGCTCGTTATTGAAAACTAATTACCAACTCTAGTTCAAAGAGAACAAATGTGGAGTTGTATAAGACTATAAGGGCTGTACAGTACAGAAAAATTGCCAGAAGCAAGCAACGATGCACATTCAGAAGCAAGGAATAGTCCAATAAGATTCTGAGGGTGGAGGCTGTGCCTCTGGTCTCTGCTCTATGCAGCGATGGCCAGGGCAGCGATGGAATGGAAATATGGAACAGTTCACATCGTCGCCGTCGACCGCATCAACAAACTACTACTAGTAGTACTAGTTCAGTTCCGTACCCGGATTTCAGCATCGGTCCCCGTCACGTGTCCCTCTTTTGTTCGACTTCCAAGTGGTTAGTGGCACAGGTGGGGAAAAAGAGTTGTCGCACGCTGCATCGCATTGGAATAAAGCTCTGTATTGCCAGTAGAGATGGCAATGGGTACCCGAAACCTGATACCCGATGGGTTTTTATTCTATTAGGACATAGGTTTAAGTCAATTTTCTAACTCATGGGTCTTTTAATGGGCAAAAAGCCCAACCCATCGGGTCTGCCGGGTTTAGGTACGTTCCTATAGTACCCAAACCTATAAACCAATGGGTAATATAAACCCGATCCATAGGAGTTATAAATCCAGGCTCCCAGCCTCCCAGGCAAACCAGCCCAGCCCATAGCCCATTAGCCATTTAGCCCCAAGCCCCCAAATCCAATGCGGCAATGCCCCATTACCTATACGGCTAACCCTAGCTAGCACTCGGTCACGGTCACTACTCACTCCTCCCCAGTCCCCACCCCGATTCAACAGCAGCCACAGCGGCGGCACATCTGGTGCTCCGCGTTCGGTCTCCGGCAGTCTCCACGCTCGCCCTCCCATCCCGCAACTCATGCTCCTGCTCCCGCAACTCTCGCCGCACGCTCGTCCTCCCGCACGCCCTCGCCGTCGCCTCGCCTTCCAGTTCAGCCCGCCGCCCCCACGCCACAGCCAACACGCATCGCAGCAGTAGGCCCTTGGCCATGGCGCTGCCCTCCGGCTCCAACGAAGATGGCCGGTGAAATTCTTCCTCCTCTCTATTAACCATTGTTGCAGCTCGCATTACTGACCCCACGGGCGACCCATGGGTACCCGTTAACCCAGTGGGCATGGGTCTGGGCAAAAATCTGCACCCGTCACGGGCATGTGTTTTTTAGCGGGCACATCCAACTTTCATGGACACGGGTTTGAGATAGCAAAACCTAGCGGGTTTGTGGCCGTTGCCATCTCTAATTGCTAGTATGTTCTGAACAAGTTACCTACAGAAACCTGCAGTTTGCTTGCAATTTGCCTCTCTGAAGTGGGAAACCACATACACATGCAGTTCTGCAACTCATCCTACTTAAGATAGACCAGCTCCCTAGAGTGAACCATCGTGGTTCGTACGCCGGTTGACTGCACATGTTTAGTGGGTTTATTCGTGAAGTTTTCGTGGTTTGATCCTGTGACCTCTTGGATGCCGAGTATTAAGCAAGACGAGTGTGGTTTGTTTGGAAAAATTTCTCTCTGATATCTTTGTATCATGCAAAACTCCATAAATATGTAGAAGAGATACTATCCCCATTCTTACCAAGACAAAACTTTTACAACAAGTTTATTGCAATCTTTATTCATTTGCCATTTGGGATCATTTTCCATATAAAGAACGAACAAGAGTCAAAAGAAAGGATGACAGATTTGGGATTGGCAGAACAAAAAAAAAATCAAATCTATTTCGCAGAAGAAAAACCACAAGTTCACATCCAACCTGGTTAGCTGGAATCTCAAACACTTAACGGTGAAAGTTCCATAAATCACAAATGTCAAAGAACAACTTTCGCTCGAGCAGGTACCCGGACCAATTCTCATGTCAAATTCACAATGGCTAACAATTGTCCAACCTGACAAGCAAAATAGCAAATACACTACACGTGCCCACGACAAGGCAGCTGATATTCCTAACTCGAGAAATGGACAAATTAATATTTGGTTCCAAAATACACGTCAAGGTAGTACTTTTCTACAGCTAAAATAGTTGTACAAAGAAACGTGGCAGAATAGATCACATGGGTGCTGATTTCTGATAGTATAAACAGTACCCTAACTTAACGAGGTACAAGAACATCACAGCACACGTCTTGCCGACAAATTGCATTTTCCATTGGACATAAGGTATGATACAGAAGATTCTATACTACAAAACCAACAACTAGATCTTCAGGAACCTGTTGAGTTGGCCGCCATTCTTAAGACACAAAGAAGAGCCGTACAACACGGGGAGAAAACTGGCCTTCAAACTATTCTGCGGTGTCCACTGAAGGCCCAAATCTGAAAATTTTCAACAGGCAGCAACTTGGACGTCAGAATGCTTAAGTTCCCTACAAGTTATTTTTATTTCATTCTCTCTAGGAATGTATATGGTAAATTCTAAACTCAAAACTTTGTAATTCTCTGGGATCTCCATTAGCGATAAAATACCTCATTGAGAAGGAAAAACTATAGCCCAGTGGAAATACTGACATTAAAAACTATAGCCCAGTGGAAATACTGATATTGATCATCGAAAGCATGCAGGATTCCCAAACATAACGAACAGCTAAACAAGAAAATAATTGCAGATTCAATGTATCCATTTATTTCTTAATATTGAAAGTGTTAACCTAAGATACATGACCTTTTAACTTAGGATGTCAAGTTGATACTGCAAAGTGCACAAAGTTATTTCTTCAGACGAAAATTCAAGCAATGCACATGCAATTAATTTGGAAATAACAAAGAGCATAAGATGAAATAAGTATACCTTATCCTATACCTGCTGTTCCATTCCAGCACAATTATTAGTGTTAAGGCAAAACAGTTCATGCAATACAATACAAGAAATTTTTTTTATATCAAAAGCACCTTCCTTACCTTCAAATTTTTGTCCCAACTTCCTGTACACAATGCACTCCCATCAGATGAAAGCCCAAGGCAGCTTATACGGCCCTCATGAGAGTTTTGGAGGGTTCCCAAATTAAGCACCACCTGAGCCGTTTTTAAAATATTCACAAGTCAATTAATTTTCACAAGTAGTATACGCAATACAAAAAGATGGGTGGTGCATGATGTGAGGCATGCACTATATATATATATATATATATATATCACTGATCCCCACAAGCCTAGTCCCTACTCCCTAGTAGCTTGAACCAGTGTTTTAAAAAGGCGGCATTAGGCAGCCGCCTAGGCGGGCCTAGGTATATATCACTGATCCCCACAAGCCTACTCCCTACTCCCTAGTAGCTTGAACCAGTGTTCTAAAAGACGGTGTTAGGCGGCTGCCTAGGCGGGCCTAGGCATTGGGCGGAGCCCGCCGCCGCGCCTTGGCCAAAATCGGCAAGCTAGGCGGCCAACCCACCTAAGCAGCCTTCGGCAGTCAAAAGCGGAGTTGTCGCCATGCCAAATCCATTGGGACAACCACTAGATTTGTAGGCCTTGCCGACGAATCATCCTCTTGGGTGCAGGGGAGGCAGGAGCAGGGGAGACGGCGGCAGAGGATGTGGCGGCGGCTCTTGGGAGAGCAGGGGTGGCAGCGTCGACATCTTATGGGGAGCAGGGAAGGCAGCGCTAGGGGAGCAAGGAAGGGGAGAGTGGAGGCGGCTGTGAGATAGGAAGTGAGAGAGGTGAACGAATGGGCTGCTAGGCTAGGGTTTCATATGTTAGGACTTCCGGCTAGGGCCTTGGGCCGACAATGTGATATTGATGCTTTGGCCTGTGTTTGGCTTGGGCCTTTGCCAGTGTAATAATGTAACTCCATGCTTAGTCAGCCTTGTCCAAGTCGGCCACCTAGGCCCGCCTAATCCACCTAAGTGCTAGGCCCCTACTCACCGTCCGCCTAGCGCTTACGTGAACACTGTCTTGAACTCAGAAAAACTGCAACATGCCGATATTCAATTAAGCTTTATGTTGGCCCAATCTAAAATCTATCCCTGAAGCCTCTTGGCTTATAGCAGGAATCTTTCAATACAAGGTGATTTGCAACAACATCCTCTAATGCATGAATACATAGATGCTGCAGAAACTAAGAACAGAAGATGGGCTACTTTCTAAATTACAATCTTTTGTAACTCACATGCTTTTCCCCTGTGGCTAATGTTCACTTGATAATTACAATCGCATCTACATGGCTAAATTACTGAGTTAAGCTTATGTAATTTTAAGATCAAATTAATAGTGTTACTAACCTGACTTTGACATTTTTTAACTGACTCTGACTTTTATATGGTAAATAAACTGTACCATATTCAAAATATGTTATGTGTTCCGTTTTCAACAAAAGGAAATCCCGACTGTGGCGATACAGTAAAGTATTTCAATGTAATTTCATCAATACTATCTAAGCCGTAATTAAATTCATGGAAAATGGTCAAAAGTGCAAACCTCAGCAAGAAGTGTGTCCCACACATAACAGTCACCATTGGAGTATCCAGCAAAAAGAAGCCTTCCTGATATTGAAAATGCAATAGATGTAACAATAGGGAGTTCATTATCATTTCTATCAGCCTCCCGACTGTATACTTGAAGTTGATGCCCTGTTCTCATGTCAAATAATCTACATGTGCCATCATCCGAACCAGTACCGAACCTCTGGCCATCAGGGAAAAACTTGACACTGTTAATGGCACCCTCATGTCCATGATATGTTCGAACTGCCCGACTTGCAATTCTGATATCCCACAGCCTTACAGTTGCATCACATGAACCCGAGACAAACATATTCGTGTTTAACGAGTTGATGGACAGACTGAAGGGGTAAAAAAAATAGATCAGAGCACTCAAAAATCAAACCAGTGCACGAATAAAGGTATATCAACTTCATTATTTCAAAAGAAAGACCAAACTAAACCAGCACTTTCAGCAGTACATTTAAAGTTGCAGCACACCCATGTTGCCACATTACTAAGATGTTACTGTATTTGCTTCATGCACATGAGCTAATTGATTAGTAATTGGTGCCTCAACTCTGTTTAGGCAATTGTATTCACCATTGATGATTCATAGCACCAACCTTTAAGGAAACAGTGTCAGACCAAATGCTGCCTGTGCTGCCATGTCATTACTAATTACAACCAGTTCTTGAAAGCAAACTTGCACTGTCTAATTGGTGCAGTGATCAAAGGCAAAACCCATTAGTTTTCTACATAGATTGGCCAGTCAGAGATGGTGTAGAATTAATGGGTGATGCTTTCACATTAATACTGTGAAAAACTGAAACGTTGTTCAACTTCACATCAATAACAATTAATAATATTTGTACAGCATTAACAGTGTTTTTTGGTCATTAAGTATTCACAAATTAGTAAAGATGTCAACTTATGTCCAGTAGATGAAGTTGAAAATTAATATGTGAGAAGAAGATTTCACTTAACTACAAGGAGAAGAGTTAAATGCACTGCAACAATAAGCATGATGTCCAAGTGAACAAGTCATGAAAGAAAAAACAATTACCTCAAAACATCAGCTGTATGCCCTGATGGAAATTCACCTCCAAATATTGATATCCTTTGGCCAGTAGTAACATCCCACAGGACACATGTTTGGTCACCTGAGCTTGTAATTAGGCGGGTTTCCTGATCTGGGACATACTGACAGGACGAAACATAGCCTTTGTGTCCGGTAAGTACTCTTGATACTGGTATGTTCCCATCTCTGTCTGCTTGTGAGTTAAGATTGAAGATAGAGCATGCACTATCAAGACCGCCACAGGCAACAGATTGGCCATTGGGTGCAAAAGCACATGTCATCACCCATGGACAGAGTAGCTTTATAGCGTGTGTTTTCTGACTCGTTAAAGCATTCCATACAATTAGCCTTCCATCTTGCGAGGCACTGACTATCCAATTCTTTTCAGGGGTCCAATCCAGAGAGTATACCTGTGTTGACTCAAGAGTTAATACTAGTCATAAAACCATGAGGCCATTTGACATAAGCAATTTTGCAAACAACTATCCACAGAGAAATCTAAAGTGCTCAATGTTATAGGTATTTAGGTCTTTTCCCATTGTACTAGGGTTTGTGTCTTGTACTATATATATATGCCCTATGGGCTATTGCAATAGACTAGCTTCATTCATATTTACATGGTATCACAGCAAGGTTTTGAACTTAGCCTCCGCTCCGGCCGCCGCCGGTCACCGTCGGCCGCCGCCGCCGCCCTCAAGAGGAGTGTGCTCCACTCCCGGGGACGACCACCTCTTTTGACCAGCTCCGGCCTGGCCCGCGCTGGATCCGACCACCTCCTGCCCTCCCCGCGTGGATCTGGTTGCCCCGCAGCCACTGCTGCTGCTGCCGCCTTTCGGCCGCCACCGCTGGATCCCGCCGCCACCGCTCCTGTGGCTGCCACCGCCAGATCCTGCCGCCGCCGCTCCTGTGGCCATCCGCACCAACTCCGGCCTCCATGCCGACGCCGCGTCTCCCGCACGCGCCCTTGCTCCACACGGCCATCGAGCTCCCCTTCGGCCGCCGCCTCCTTCTACCTTCGGCTTCTCCCTCCTCTCTCGTCTCCGGCCGATGGTGGAGAGAGAAAGGGAGAGGTGCAGAGAGAGAGACGGGAGGGAGTGAGTGTGGGTGAAGAGAGGAGAGGAGGTATAAAGGCATAGAACTATTGCTGACATTTATGCTGCTAGTATCTGTTGTCCTTGGATCCTTTTCTTTAAGTCTTCTGTTGTGTCCTTTCAAGTTCGTAGCATCTCTTTTAGATCGTTAAAGCTGTGCGAGTTCACAAAATCCTTGTTAGTCAGCCGACTGTTTTGCTAGCCACAGTTCATCCTCTCGGATGGATGTGGTCTTTTCTTTCCTTTCGCATAGCCGCAGCCGCCGCTCTTTTCTTTGAGCCACTGTAGATCGTAGAAGTCTTTATGATACTGTCATTTCTCTTTGAGCCGCCACTCCGAGCTTCTAAGGCCGTGCACTTCTTCAACACCGCACCTCCGTTGCGCTTCTTGTGCACTGCGCCGCCGCCATCTTGGGTTTCGATCTATGCCCCTATACTTCTATCTCCTTCTTTGGCTTGATTTGACAACCCTCTCTATTTTTTCACCTTCCGCATCCTCTTCATCGTGTTGCCGCGGTCGACTTTACTCTCGCTTACCTCTACCTTCTTAGCCCTTGCACTTTGTATTTTATAGGCTGCCACACAATTTTGGATGGGAGGCGATCTTTCCAACACAATTTTCAAAGTGTTGCACGCTATGACGACAACTTTAAGACTCAGACTTCGGATTTTCTCTATTTTAGCGTTAACCTTTCTCAAATGTAATACTATTGCATATGCCTTACATTTGAGGGGGGTGTTAAGGGTATTTAGGTTTTTTCTCATTGAACTAAGGGTTTGTGTCTTGTACTATATATATGCCCTATGGCCTATTGCAATAGACAAGCTTCATTCATATTTACACTCAATTACCAAAGCAAAGTCACAGAACCTAATTAGGCATCGTAGAACAGTTGGAAGCACCAAGATATCACAAATTCTTAGCATCATGGATTTTTCTGTTCTTTGCAATGTTCTAAAAATTGGTAACTGGTATTTGGTCACCCACCTAGTAGTGATTATACTCATATACTGCCTACACGGACCCACCACATGGCCTAACTGGCAATTATATGGTAACAGGTAGGGGCACCCTTAGTAGTATACAGCCTAGTAGACTCAGTTTTAGAACACTGGTTATTTGCGAATTGACAACAAAAAAATCTTATCCTAAGCTTGATGATGAATATCAAAGATCATGAGAAATGAAGACTTTCTTTCAAGCATGTCCATCACCTATCTATGACAAAAAGGTTACATAAGATCCTAAGAAATGAAGTCTTTTTAGTAGGGACGCAGACCCTCTGCAGTAACAATTGCAAAAGCACAGTATTGGTCATTAAGGGCATGCTCCCATCGTTCAATCAAGACCCAAGGGCTCAGACCAAAAGCAGTAATAACAATTGCAGTAATAGACACTTTATTGCGTTAATAAACAATAAATCCTGCAGTAATTACTGCAGAGGATCCGAATCCAATAAGTAGTAGTGCCTTTATCTGCCTTTGCGTGTTTTCTCTGTAAGCATGCATTTTTGTAAATACCGAAGTAGTGAAATAATTAGCCAAAACGAACAGCTTAATAGGTGCAGTGTCTAAATATAGTTTGGTAAATTTGGTTTCTAATATGGAAACAAATAATTTCTAAAGACCAAGTAAATCAATAAAAGGCGCCCACGGACCACCCCAAATCTGCAAGACAATCTTTTTCTATCTGAATACAGCATCAAGTCTGTACATGTACAAAAATGTAAAGTTTTCTTTTATTAAAAAAGATATATCCTGGAATCAATATAAATATCACTCCAGACAGTTTTCTAAGTAGAAGCGCATCAGCAAATAAAAAAACCTATCAGCTTCTGATGAACTAATAAAGACTGTAGCAAGCCTCAATGAAATGGATGGTCCGTAACAATGCAACACTGACTAGAGAGGACAAACCAACACCAAACTATGCTCCTAAGAGAGTCTAATGTTTGTAACAGCAAACTAAATCATGCATGATGCATCCCTGCCCGAGTGTTCCAACAAGCACAAAACAATTACCATGAACAAGGGGCATCCATGGGTGTCTACACTACTGCTGCTACCAAATCAAATAGTTTTGACAGTTCCCATAAAAGACACACAAACAGCATATGTACACAGAAACATCTTGCGTCATAAGCCCAAACATCAGCCTAATTATGGTAGTGTTTGCTTCATTACCAGAATCTGACTCTTGACTGATTCGATAGAATGATCATATGCTAAACCATCTTTCTAGGAAAAACAAATGAAATAAACAAGCCTGCCATTTGGTTAGATGAATGATATCTAATTTTCCTACATTATACAATAACATGCCCTTAAATGAAAGAGGAATTTACACGATAGGACTAGATTATAGCATAGCCATAGTACTTCATAACAAAAGGGAAGCATTGCCAAGAAAAGCTTTACATGGAGTGGTGATAATTAGAATGTTTGCATCATGCTTGGCCCTGCTTAACTCCAATCCAATTGTGGCAGTGAGCATATCATAGAATGCTAGCATTGGTATTGAAGCTTTGATACTAGTGTTGACTGAGGGATGGAACAATGGAAGGAACAGATTTGAATATATTGCTAATACCCATTCCTCACTTGGATTTTAAAATCCTAGACAGGTAAGTTATGATTATCAAAATTGCAATCCAATTCAACCTAACCACACATTCTGTCCATGGGTAGGATTATCTGATTAGAAATGCAATGCCAAATCACGAAACAAACGACATGCCTAAAAACTGCAAAGCACCCATAATATTATGGGAAATTTTGCTCAGAAGCAGCCCAAAGATTGATAGTTTGCTACTTAACATTGCAATTGTCTTGGACTACAATATAACATCCTAAACATGTAAAACTATGCCAAGTGGCATTGCTGTCATCATCTCGATTCAAGATAGTCATTAGTAGGGTAAAAATACCTGTTTGCCCTTGTTATCTTTTTGCTATTGGAGCCAGAAGCGAGGAGCTTTGGAGTCCAAACTTTCTCCTCTCCCCTGGTATAAAGCTATGTTCTCCTCCTCTAATATCTTATGTTCTTAAACCATTTTACCTATCCAAAGGAGGGAACTTTGGGCGTTTCCATTAATTTCTCTTGCCTAATTACCATTCACGTTAGTTTCGGACAAAAAAAAAGTGAGGGCAATGTCGTATTGTGATCTCATCTGGCATAATTTCATTTGTTTAGGATGTTATACTGCAATCCATGACAATTGCAATATTATCTAGAAAAATACCGAGCTTTGGGATGCTACAGAGCAAATTTACCCTAATTTTATTCACTTGGTTGGGTTGACCTCACCTGCTAGAGTCCAATAACATAACTTCTAAGTGAGCGAACATACACATTGTTGGACCAATTGTTGGTAAATGTTTACAAAGTTTGACTATTCAAGTTCCTCCAACCACCTTTCCCAAACACAAACTAACTTTACTATAATCTACAGCACTGTGTCTCAAGAAAACTTAAATGATGCTAAATCCACGCCAAGTTAGGCCAAATCATCAACATTTGTCAAACAAGCGTTCTAGAGTCCACTCAATTTCAAGGTATGCAACCAGAGGAGCAAAACCTCAGCCAGGTGAACAAACTTGCAACTTAGAGGTACCAAATCTTACTTGCCGCGAACAACCTTGCAGTTACAAATTGCTCACACTACCACCACCGAATTCCAATTCCCACTATTTCCAATCGCAACAAGTGTGAAACCATCTCTACTTCCCAATTCAACTTCCAAAAACGTGCAACTGAAAGAAAAGTCGCAAAAGCTGCGAGCCGAAATCGAGGAAAGAGACCAAAGTCAACCAATCAGAAACCTTTCCGCCGTGGCCCTGCAGCGTGCGGCAGCACACCAGATCCGTCGGGTTGAAGCTCACCGCCGTACGCCCCTGCGCCTTCGAGTACTTCTCCACTGCACACCCGCACACAAAACAATCAGCAAAAGTTGCCAAGCCAAATTCCACGAACCCTCGAGAGCTCCCTGCCGGGGGAGGAGAGAGGCCCCACCGTCGGTGTCGAGGAGCGTCTGCCGCCGCTGCCTGAGCCGCTCTCGCAGAGAGTTCACCGATGCAGTCGCCACCGCGTGCTTCTCCTTGAGCTCCGCCACGGACGACATGGCTGGCCGCGCCCCAGAGGCCACCTCAGGATTTCGTGCGCTGGTGGGGATCTACTGGGCTCTGGGCATGGATGGGGGAATACAATGGCTTCGGTTAGGGTTCGGAGAGCTCACACGGAGGAAGAAGAGGCTGCGGTGGCGGCGGGAGGAGACGAAGCGGTGGTGGTAGGGCGGGGGCAGCGGCGAACTGACGAAGGGAGAGAGGGGAGAGGGTGGGGGTGAGTTATCGGGGACGCGTTGGGTTTAGGAAGAGGAGTGGGAGTGTCGCCTACTGTTTGGTGGATGACATGTGGGGTCCGCTTGTATGAGGGCCCAGCTGGCGTAGGGTTGATTTATTGCACGGCCTGGGAGTTTGATGGGGATGCGGCATGGACCACGGGGGGAGTGGCCGGTGACCGACTGACCGTTGTATGCAGGAACCTTAGGAGTAAGAGCAACTCCAGCAGAGTTTCTATTTGATCTCTTAAAGAGCCAGAGCAAAAAATTCAGCTTCAACAGGGTCCTTACTTGGCTCTCAAAAATAGGAGACCTCTCAAATGAGGTCTCCAAGCCCTCATTCCTAAGGGCCCTCTCCTGCCTCTCATCCTTCGGTTTTTTCCCTGCTCGGTGAAACTTCCCCTGCGCCCCCCAAAATCCCCCGCGCCTCCCCAAAATCCGCCGCTTCTGCTCGCCCCCCGTCTCGCCCGACTCCTCCGCTTCCGCTCGCCCCCGCCTCGCCCGACTCCTCCGCCGCCGCCCGTGTCCCCCTTGCGCCGCCAAAATCCCCCGCCTCTGCCGCTTCCGCTCGCCCCCGCCTCGCCTGACTCCTCCGCTCGCCCGCCGCCTCGCCCACCACGCCCGTCGCCTCGCCCGACGCCTCCGCCCGTCGCCGTCGCCTCGCCCGTCGCCGTCGCCGCCAAAATCCCCCGCTCGCCCGGGGCCTCCGCTCGCCTCCGATCGGATTTGAGGAGTGGGTCCCATGTGTCACTGTGTAGTGGAATAGATTTGAGGGCTTAGATTTGAGGGGTGCTGTTGGAGTAGATGCAGAAAAATTGGACCCTCAAAAATAGGAGCCCTCAAATCAAAAGTAGGGGCCCTGATTTGAGGGCTACTGCTGGAGTTGCTCTAAGGGACCCATAAATTTTACGTGAATTTTACAAAAATTTTATAAAAAAAATAGTTTAATTCTCACATTTTAAATGAGACCTGAGAGGCAACTCAGCTTGAGCTGAGGCGCACAACTAGTCACTAGTCTTATCATTTTAGTCTACTAACCTCTAAAGCAAACCTCGCAACAAACTAAATTTCTATACTCCTTCCTTCCCATGATCCATAAATTCCCTACCCAATCGTCTCCTCATCTGAGCTACTCCTCACCACCGAACCTCGCATCAACAAATCCATCGACATAGCCATGAATCCCTTGTGCCACTCCACTCCTCTGCGCCTTGGTTGGAGCGATCATGCGGGAGCCGACAAGCTAGGGCGCGGGTGCCACGCAGTGATGGCGGATCCTCACCTTGTGCAGATGGTGTGGAAGCGGATGTGGTTGGTGTCAGATGGAAGGATAGCGAAGATGGTGAGTAGGAGGTCAACAAGAAGCATCTTCAGGTCCTTCCCCAACAAGGTGACAGAGGTGGTTTGATGGCATGAGGGCAGAGAGGTGGGGCTCAGAGGTGGAGTGCCTTGAGGAGCTTGAATGAGTAGATCTCATCCGCCACTTGGACGGTTGTGCTTTTGCCCCCTCTACCACTTGTGTGCTTCCTCTCTCTCCTCTCTCTCTCTCTCATCCACTCGGACGCTAGCTGCTTAGGTAGCTCACTGGAAAGCAACGGTCATCCAAAATATTAATATTTTATTCCTTGGCTGCTTCCTCTAACTCAGGAGGTGTAGGGGCCCAATTATACAATCCGGCACCCTCTGTGATTCCACCGCACTATTCCCTGGATCAGTAGGTAGTGCTCACAGTTACAGTAATGAATATCAAAAATACATATCATGCGGAAGCGTAAATATAATAGTAGACTTACTCATGGGCCGATTAGGCCGAAATCAATAAATTGCAGCAGCGGAAGAACGAGCACACAGGTGGGACCTTCAGGACAGGACATGCCCACAGGCAGCCAACTGGAGGTTCGCGACCTAGCCCTTGACATTTTCATCTTCTCTGCCAGCTTGTCCAATCGTGATGCTGAGGCGGGGTGATTTGATTCTTGATTCTGAATTTTGTCGCAAAAGCGAGCGTGAGCACTCCGACCCCGTGCTCCGTGAGCCAATACACAGAATGCAAATAAATAGTATGCATGGTTTAACAAAGGAGAGGCTCGGGTTATTTTATTTGCCAAAAATCGCTTTAGTAGCATTTCTATTATTATATCATATTGTTATTTTTGTAACCTAAAGACTCCTCACCGCGATTGACATCATTGACTTAATCCACCAAAGATTCACTCTCATTATTAGCTGTTGTCTACGACTCCCAACAACGATTGCCATAATTGACTTAATCCACCGAAATTACACTTTCTTTAATATGTGATGTCTAAACTCCAAACAGCATGTGTCATCCTCTATTCAATCCACCGATCATATTCTTTCTGTAATGGTTGCTGTTTAAGACCCCAAACAACGAGTGACATCATTTAAATGATCCACCGACTACACACATTTTATATTGATTGCTGTCTAAAACTCCAAACAGCGTGTGACATTATTTAGATATTCCACCAAACATACTCTTTCCAAATTAATTGCTGTCTAATCTCCAAACAGCGAGTGACATCACCTAATTAATCCACCGAACATTCTCACCAAGATTTTCTAATAGTCCAATCCTTTTTATTATTGATTCAAATCCACCAAGAATATCATTGATCAAGCCTACGATTCAATATTATATATCCACCAAGAATATCATTGATCAATTCTACGATTCACCATTATATATCCACCAAGAATATCATTGATTAATCCTACGTTCCACTAGTATCCTCCCACCAAGTAAATCACTAATTAGGAACTATAATCCAATACTTGTATTACTCCTCCAAATTCCCGAAAATTCAATTAGATCATCTATTTAGCCTATCTATTCAGCTAGACTCCACCAATTTACTTCTCCCAGAACCCACACTATCATTTTCTATTTATGATCGACATGAATCCACCAATACCTTTATGTGTACACTACAAACATCTATTTCCTTTACTCACGACCCTGCTTATTCTTTCCATATTTTATTTTGTAGGAATAGAAATGCCACTATTTAAAATACAATACATAAAATTTCCTGAGACCTAGCAGCTTTGGAACAAAACATAATGTTCAAGGAATATTAACATGATTTTCCATACATATGGCATCACACCATATGCCTAATATCACCATAATTTTTCCATACATATGGCATCACACCATTTGACATCTTTCAGTGTTATAGCCGCTTAACTTACCACTGAGACGACACCCAGGACAACTCAAATCAGGGCTTTCCGCTGCCCTCCACTTTTCCATCCCACCCACAAAACATTTTGAAATAGAACTATATCTGGTTAAGTTCCCATGTCTGCCCTTGACCGTGGGCACGGCTATTCGAATAGTTTTGACTCTGCAGAGTTTGCACACTTTACCCACAAGAGACAGATCACTCGTTGCCCCACATGATTCCTTAGCCATGCGGTTGAGCAAACCATCACAATAACCATTCAAAGTACCTCGCCCCTTCCATCATCTCACCCCCTGGGTTGCTCCCATTTGCGGTGGGACCCATTCGTTGTGCGGGATGTTCCCCTCCTATACGCCTAGCAGCTGGCTACCCACACTGCTAGCGCGTCGCAGGAGAACTTCTCCCACAAGCCTGCCACCTAGGCCGCCACTTGCGGGAGTCCCATTCAAGCCTGCCACCTAGGCCGCCACTTGCACTACTGCCATGATGATGACTTCCAGGGTCCGGTAAATTTACTAAGCCAAGTTGTACTTTACAGACTTGTGGTTGTACTTGTTTTACACAGGAGGTCATGACAAGATTCAGTCCTTAGTGGTATCTGGGCGGTTCTATCACAAACCACACTCTCGTGCACACCTGCACCATACCCCCGAACCATCCGCCCAGACAAATAAGCAATTTGAGATTTTTGGG
Organism: Dendrocalamus latiflorus; assembly: GCA_017311315.1. NCBI lineage: Eukaryota > Viridiplantae > Streptophyta > Magnoliopsida > Poales > Poaceae > Dendrocalamus > Dendrocalamus latiflorus. Next base: position 12,135,962 of record CM029611.1, on the reverse strand, counting down.
AGTATAAAATAACCATATCCAACATACACCAGTCATTACCACCATGACTGCCCAACCAATTTTTCTTAGGATTACAAGTGATGCTTGGGCGCTCTCGCGCCCATGAGTATCTAAGCAAAACTAAGCATGGCATATATTTAGGGACTTATTTTTGAAATGTTACTATTATAATTTTGCTAGGGCGACAAGGTTCACACATTCAAATATTTCAAAGGAGGTGTAATATTATTCAAGGTAACCAATAGGCATATAACTAGAATCTTAAATTAACATGTATTTGCATATAAAATAACAGCATGCAATTTGATAATTTAAATCAAAGTAGTTTGCAGAAAATGTAGGTTCAACATGATCAAAGTATTGACTCGCCTTGCGCGGTTTACCGCGGTCTTGAGCTCACACAATGCTTTTTCTTAAGCTTCCGGTCTTTATCTTCACTTCGATCTTGATCTCACTTGATCCATTGAATCTTCAAGGCTCCAGTCTTTAACTACGCGATAAGCGACTGAATCCAAATAAAAGTAAATAACTCAAGAGATCCAAATAAATCCAAATAACTCAAATGCCCGACTTAATTTAATTTATACATTTATTACGATTTGAGAATGGAAGGATGATTCGGTTTAGTGTGTTGCGAACACAGTGGTAGCTGGATTTGAGTGAGAGAATGAGCTATCTGAATAGCTTTACCGTGAGGGAAAATTTTAGGATATTAAGAGATCAATAGCGAGAAAGCATCGACATGAATTATTTGCTTTGGAAAAGAAGTGGCCAAACATAGCCGATTAGAGAAAGGCGAGGTTCGATCTTTTTACTAATATTCTCTTTTATTATTTTTGTATTTATCAAGGAAGTTCCATGAGTCGAGATGGACATATGGGTAGGTGTTTCAAAGATGATGTGTAAGATTTAGCTTATCGGATTAACTCATATTACTAGTAATTTGAGATGTAGCATTTTATGTGACCTGAATTAACCATGTTATTTGTTAAACATTTACTTCAGAGTGTTTACATATATGTTCGTGACATTATTTCGACGCTTGGTGGCCTAGGGCTATTATACTCTAGCGCCTATATGCTGTTATGACCATTTAATTTGGAGGCGCTTTGAAGATTGCGGATATTGATATTTTATCCCTTTATTAATCTAGCCTGCTACACATGGTTACATTTTGTTATCTTTACTAATTTAAGGCTACTATTTAATATTTCATGGTTGGTAATAGGTTAATGATAGGGTTTATATTTTCACTAGGGTCTAAGGTGCATACAAAGATTGCACGAATACATTTACTAAGGGTCTACATATATGTCATCCGCATCTTTCTAATTATTCATTTATACACATACTTTTGCTTAGAAAATCCTCTAACTTTAAATGGACATCCTACTTCAAATACTTTTAATATTTTGTTTAATTCAAGTTCCTTGACTGGTTATTATTATTCACTAAGTGTAATGTTAAAACTTAGTTTATGGCTCATTATCTTTTTGTCTATACCTTAATTATAATTAGGCTTAACTTTATTTTTATTCTAAGCTTCTTTACCTAAGCAAGTTTAGCACACATGGTCATATTTTAATATTGCTATTTAATCAATTCTACCATGGCGATTTGTTTAGTGACGTTATGTTAAATGTTGGGGCATGCATTTTATATTTTAATTATACCCTAGGGTAATCTTTATTAATTTTAGACATTCACCCGAATCCATCCTTTATTAGTGCTTTCAACTAGTAAGTGATCTTCTAAATAATTAATCAACCATATTAGTTAATCACATATGAACTATTCCAAATTTAAATCCTCAAATATTCTCATTTACACCCTAATTGAATTTGATTAGCCTTCCTGTACTATTCCTTAAAATTTTTCATGATTTTTCTTAATTAAACTGGGTTATAACAAATCAAAATAAAAAGTGCAAGAAAATGGGGGCGGACGCTGGATTTGACCTCGGGACCTTCGGGATACCTGCACTCTATCGCCGCTCAGCTGACCACCCGGGCAAACACCCTGTTGTGAATAGAGGGAGGAGGTAAATTAGATAATCAATGCATAAGCTGAGAGCAGAATAGAGCAAAAACAGGGGATTGGTCGGGCGCAGGTCAGGCGGCGGGCTCGCCGGCGGGGGCGGCCGGGAAGACTTCGGCGATGGCATAAACGGATTCCCTGGAGGGGGTTGAGCCCGATGGAGGGGGAAGCTCAGCTCGGGACGGCGCCTTTGGTGGCCGGCGGTGGCGGAGGCGGCCGGGCGTAGGGGTGCTCTCGCGGCCAGCTCGATGAGGGGGAGGAGGGCACAGGGCGGCATCGGGGATAGCTTCGGTAGTTTATTTAAAGGAGGTGAGCATTAGCATCGGCTCCAAAACAGAGCAAACAGAGGGCTTGGGCGGCGCTCGGCTCTGGCATCGTCGGCGGCGATCGATTGCCGGGGAGGAGGTGATGACCGGCAAAACGGATTGTTCTGGAAACAAGGAAGCTAGGGGTGGCGGTAAGTTGGCCGGAGCGGCGGCGAGGCGGGCGGGTGGTGGTTCGAGGCGACCGGCGGTGAGGTGAGAACGGGGACGGCGGCGCTGGCGTGGAGGGGAGGAGGAATGAGCGGCGCATGAGCTCGAGAAGGATAGGTAGTGGCTTACAGTGGGATTTGTCGAGCGGGAGAGGAGCCAAGGTGAGCCGGCGGCGGAGGCCGGTGGTGGTGGAGGGAAGCTCACGCGGAGGGGGAAGCTCAGGCGAAGGGAGGCTTGGCCGGCGGTTGGAGTAGCTTCAGGGCGCCGAGGGGGTGCTCCGCTGGCGAGGAATCAAAGAGATAACGACCGAGGAAGAGGCGGCCGTGAGAATGGCGGTGGCGGCCGGAGTTGGGGAAAAGTGAAATTCCGGCGAGCTCGGGGGCTTTTGGGGCGATTCGCCACGGAGGAGAGATGAGAGGGATGAGGTGAAGCGGATGGGGGCGCTCCGTCGCTTTTAAGGACACCGGGCCGACCGGGCGGCGTGCGGGCAGTGGGCGGCGGCATGCGTGCGCTGACGCGGGGAGGACGGGCGCACAGGGAGGCGGGGCCGGGTGACGCAAGGAGGACGGCGGCCGCTGACCCAGGAGCAGTGCGCGGTGACGTGGGGTGATGGAAGCTGACGCGCGAACAGGGAGGCCGGACGACCATGACGCGAGGAGGACGACGGCGCCCAGGGAAGAGCGACATGGAGTTAGCTCTGCCATGAGAGTGAGGGGAGCTAGGAGAAAAAAGAAAGGAGGAAGCCGGGTCCCAGTGGCAGTGAGAGGAGGAGAAGGGGCCACATGGAAATGAAAGAAGGAAGAAAGTGAAGGAAAAGAGGGCGAAAAGAGAAAGTTTAAGCAAAGTTTTCAGAATTTAGACTTTTAAGTTAAACTTGAAATTTTTATTAGGTTTTATTAATTTCCATTTTTGCAGGATGTTCAAAATTTTGAATTTCTCAATTTAATCATTTAGATGTGATTGCTTGACTCTCGCTTTGAGTTTAAATCTTAAACTTTAACTTGGATTTTTGGTTTAGATTTTTATAGGTATATTCTAATATTCTTTTTGGATTCAATTTATTGACCTGAATTTGAGTTCAGGATGTTGGTATTTTTGAATTCATAATCTGTTCCATTTTATATTTGTATTTAGGAGTACTCTTGATTGTTAATTTGTATGGCACAAAACCCAAAAAGATTTCAATAGATACTCAGAAGAAACTTGAATGCTAGCAAAATGCTAGAAAAATTTTAAAACCTCCACATTTTTGAACACTTGAAATTTCAGGATGTTACAGGAGGTGATGCCATGAGGAATGGCTTACAGACTATTGTGCGCATTGTTTGGAGGTAGCCTCCAAGCTCTTCTCTCTCTTTTTAGAGGATGCTCTAGTGCTGTGACACTCCAAGAACAAGAACTTTGGTAGAAACTTCACAGAACAAAGTTTAACTCCCATAGAAATTTAAAAATATTTCCTTATTCCATTCGGAGCATTATACTTACAATATCATACTACTTCTGGTCTTTTTTACTTGTCGTTTCAGATATCATATGATCTCTAATACACATTTAACCATTACTTTTTCTAACTATACGCTAGTAAAAATTATTAATGATATATCGAGATGAAAGTACTTTTAACTTAAATCTAGTAATATCATTTCCATATGACAAGTTATAATACTTCCGTACTTTTCCGATTATAAAGAGTGATCTTTTGAACATCAACACGGTCTCAAAAACCCAACTATAACCACTGATTGCTGTTGTAATATATTTATAAACCAAACACTCAAAAGACCTAAACATAGAAGCAAGTTAGTGTCAATGTGTCACTGGTGATAGGGTATTGCCTGTGGTTATCTCATGTAGAAGAACTAAAACACTAGTTGCTTACCTGAGACAGTAAACATAGGAGTGAACCCATTTGGTTCTGACCGGTCAAATCTCTAGCGAATGTTAATGTCTTCCCCAACATCCATGTGTTGTAGCAATGGCAAAACAATTACATTAGGAGGAAAGCATCTAGACATGGATGTATTCACCTCATGCAAGGTAAGCAAGCATGTTATTAAACATTAGTTCTAGTATGAATTATCAATAGCAGACATGTAACCTTATGAGAAGAAGCAACAAAGGGGCATACCATGTTCTACTGATATACATTATAGGTGTGGCCTTGCAATAAGAAAAGCAAATTCAAAATAGTTAGTTATTTAGATCCTAATTGGCAGTAAAAACACAATTAGTGCATCCTGACATCCCGGTATGCAGTGGTGGAGCCAGAATTTAGTTATGTCTCGGGCTCAGTGGTGGAATGATCTAGGCTATCTGAGTTAGACCATGAAAATGTTACCCAGGCTTAATTGAATTTATCCGGACTATACACTAGATATTTTTCCACACCCCGGGCTGAAGCCTACCCTGCCTGGGGTGTGGCTCCGCCCCTGCCAGTATGCTGCAGCTATTGCTATTGGCATCACGACAAAATTTGATATCTTGACAAACAGTGGAACGATTCATTCCAGAAAGCAGAGGAACACATTTGTATTCATAAAAACATGAAAAATTCTATCCGTTAGGATGCATGCGGCAATTAGCATAGAAGCTAAGCCGTAATCACACAGGAATCCCTACCGTGCAGATGACCGTGGGCAAGGAATTTTGAGTTTATGTAGTGATGTATGCCCTGGATCAGCACCCTGCTAATAAAAAATTAAGATGAAGTGGCAGAGCTGGTGAAGCTACCATCCTATTATACACACTGATAATTAAAAACAAAAAATCACAGGTGCAGCTAGACAATCCACAAGATGGCATATTGATCGCAAAAACAAAACTACCAAAGTGAAAAAGATAAAGAGTCTCACACACAATATATCAAGAATTCTCTGGACTAATTAGAGCTGAACATTTGATCTTGCTATCCACCTACGATTGGCCAGATTCCTAATGGTTTATGTACATCTATAATCAATCGTTCTATTTGATTCATGTAGCCGATGAACAATTATATAGATAGCAACTAATTGAGTTCGTGCAGTTCAAGGGCCCAAAAGATTTCACCCAAATTTTTATGGGCAACTAATCAAATATCTAGTGTGCACAAACCATGGAACCATAACTCAATGTACACCCAAAGGTCTCCTAGTAATTTCATCAACGGTTTTGCTATTGCACAGTCAATTGAAATTTTTTTATCTCTCAGTCACATAAAGTTGCATTCTCAATCACCTAAAGTTACAGTGTACTAATTCCTCCCACCTGAAGTTGCACTCTCAGTCACCTAAAGTTGCAGTATAAAAAAGACTGAAGATGAAGGGAAAACAGTCGTCTGTGCAATAGTCACTCCCTTTCATCAAACACTTAATCTGCACAAGTTGAAGCTTAGATGCGTACAGATAAAACTGAACACGCTAAATCTAGCAGGAGAGGGGGAAGAGTGTGAACCTGTGAATTGGCAGCATAAAGTAGGAGATGGAAGGTAGAAGCCAATGTACTAGAGCTCCAACCCGGCTCATCGACTTGAGACACACACATACAAAATGCAGTTTGTAGTTGCTGCCTACACTATTTGTAACCACCAAGCATGCAAGAGCAACCTTTTCGCGGCCTCGAAGTTGGCCATGCAGGCCACCTGTGGATGTCGTCCACCACCATAGACCTCCACGCCTTCACCTTCGAGGGTTCGTCCTCCACCACCGGCCTCCACGCCATCACTGTAGCTGCCACAAGACAGGAAGAGGCTCAACGGTGGTGGCAATGTCGGCGGGTAAGAAAGGGGGAAGACCATAGAAGGATGGCATGGGGCTCGCTTGTGGCCATTTCGCCGATGGTGCCACCAACACCGATCGCCTCAACCCCAGCAGCTGCCATCCCCTTCGCCTCCATCACCAACTACCGCAACTCCTGCTCCACCAGGGTGGCGATGGCAGCGCTAGGGCATAGGAGGTCGGTCGTGAGGGCCAGCAGAGGAGCTGAGGAGGGAGCGCTTCGACTCAGGCTCGAGGGCGTCAACCAATTAGATCTGAGGGAGAGGAGGCATGGGCCTTGGGCTCGAGGGCGAGGATGACACCCACCAGGGTGGTGACAACGATGCTCGGACGTAGTGGGTTGGCCTCTAGGGCCAGCGGATTCGTTGAGGAGGGAGCACTTTGGTTCAGCCTCGAGGAGATCGACTGATTAGTTCTGAGGGTGAGGAGGCATAGGCTTGGGCATGAGGGCAAGGACAATACCCACCAAGGCAGTGACGGTAGCATTGGGGCATAGCGAGTTAGTTGCGAGTGCCAGTGGAGGCACCGAGGAGGGAGTGATTTAGCTCGAGGTCGAGGGCGTCAGTTGATCGGATCTGAGGGCGAGGAGGCAAGGGTTTTGGACCCGAGGGCACGGACAACATCCACCAGGGAAACTACAGTGGAACTAGGGCACAATGAGTCGGTCGCGAGTGCCAGTAGAGCATCGAGGAGGGCGTGCTTTAGGTGTTGCCGTCGGGCTAAGGGTAGATGCGAGAGAGAGAGAGGAGTGGAAGGGGCTAGCATTTCGGGAGGTTGGGGAAGTTGCAAGAGAGAGGAGCAAAAGGAGCTAGCATTTTGAGAGGTTGGGGAAGTGCTTGGCCAGCGCCAAATATTTGTCAAAGGGTGTGAACGAATTTTTTAGGGGTGGTTCATTAGGAGAGAGAGGAGAGGAGGGCTGTGGGATGGATGACTTAGATTCTACCTCCTTGCTAGATTGAATGACTGTGAAGAGGGAAGGGAGAACAGACCACAAACAACTCATATTTTTAGGTAGTAGAGATATGCCTAGACCGTCCCTAATTAATGTTTCCTAACTTCTGGTGATTTGTAGGTGGTATATGCCCACAAAGGGAACAATTGATAGTAAGATTAATAAAAGAACAATAAGAGCTTACATGATTAGCAATAGGTACACAGATTGGATTATTGGATGTTCTTACTTGTAGAACCCACAAGCACACAAACTAGAAATGAAGTGATGGCGACCTTCAGATCCATTGGGCGGTGGCAACGAACAAGAGGGGCAGCGACAACCGAACAAGAAGTGTGGCGATGATCGGATTTGGGCAGCGGTAGAGGTGCTCAGGATTGGAAGGGAGGTGGAGGAGAGGGCTGGTGCTAGTAATGATGCTTGGTTCTGGCTAGCAGTAGTGAGAGGGCGCATCAAGAGGTGCCATGGGAGAGAGGGTGGCCAGGGCAGGAGGCAATAAGGGAAGAAGGAACAACGGTCGGGGCAGGAGGGGCGGTGGCGAGGGAAGGAGGGGCAGCGAGGGGGGCGGGAGGCGGGCGGGAAAAGATGTTGTAGAATCAAGGATAACTGACTAGAGAGGGTGAATAGGAAGTTCTAAAACTTATTGCTCTAAAAATAATAATTCTAACAACAATGAGTAATTTAAATATTCTATCATAAGTCAAGAGCTACAAGGCTAAGTTTTTCTAAGGCACCACTAGCAATGTCTCTACTAAATATAATTCTAACTACACAAGATAATCAATTCAATAGCTAGGAATGTAAATGCGAAAGAGTAAAGATGAGATAACCACAATTGAGACACGTGATATTTTTCCCGTGGTATCGAAGACTTGCCTATCTTCACCAGTCCACGTTGAGGTAAGCCCAAATGAATTGGACTGGCTCTACGAATTAAGCCTAATGACCTTAATTTCACTAAGGTTGCTCTTCTTCTGCTTTGGAGATGGTAAGCACCACACCACAAACAACCGACACAAGGCCTCTTCATAACCTTTTTGAAGAGATCACCACGTAATCTTCTCTTAAGCCTTCTAGGTACTGGCAAACACCAAGAATAATAAATCATAGTCCTCACTCAAGAAAGTATTAAATTGTAAGAGGATCAACAAACGATGCAAATGCACTTCAATACTCTCAACTACCCCAAGTGATGAAATGTGAGCAAAGTGAGTAGTAGAGGTTGCACCAATGGCTCTAAGGTATTCAATGAAGTCAAGAGTTGGTGTCATGGTGCTGGTGAGAGGGTATTTATAGCCTCCAACCATGTATCGGCTGGTACTACCGTATCTACTATTCAATGGCTCTTTTGTGTGTAATTAATGCATCTCAATTAGCCGTTAAACTTTAAGTGTAGTACTACCGCATGATGTAATCGGTACTACCAATTTCCAGGGTTTCAAAAATATCCAAAAACATGCTCTCTAAAAAACATACCGCTAGAATTGTGGTAGTACCGCTATTCACATGCGGTCATACCGTCGACCGGTAGTATCACTTGGTGCATGCGGTGCTACCGATTTTCCTGACAATGGTTTTTCAAAAATAGTTCAAGATGCATGCAAGCTTTTTTGTTGATCAAGATGGCACAAATTAAATCCTCAAGCTACTATCCATGATCCCTGTTATAGTACTGCATCTAGCCTATAAATCTGGTCTTTTCTCCAAACACCGAGACCAACAAAACTATAAAAAGGATCTACAGCAGTATTTCACCTTTGTCTTAAGCCATGTCTATCCATCATAGTCTTTGCATGCCAGTGTTATGTTGTTATTCGTAATCCGAGGCTAAACCTTGAAAATATCTTAGCACACATGTTAGTTCCATAACATAATGTTGTCATTATTTACCAAAACTAATTTTTAGGGGCATAGATGCTTTCAATCTCCCCTTTATAATAATTGATGACAACCTAAGCAACATGAAGGAAGTTAAGTGATTATGATAATACCACAAGTTTGGAAACGAGTTGTATTTTCTTATTTTGACTTTTGAATTGTAAATTATTCTTGAGATTGGCTCAAAAGAGATGAAGAATTACTGTCCTTCAAAAGTCAATTAACAAATAGAGAAAGCACCCCCTAAATATGTGCATATGAGATTTTTGAAGTGATTTTCATGCACATGTGGATTTGTAGAAAATTTTGGTGGAGTTTTCTTTATTTGTTGAAATTTGAGGAATCATGGTAACATGATTAAGCATGAGAAGTAATGTGATGAACATGATAATTATCATAGCCAAAGATAACCATAGCATTAAACCAAAAAATTTGAATGAGCATAAATAGTTCTAGATATTACAAGTTCTCATGCAAACAACCATAGATAAGTTCAAACAATAAGGTAAATGACAAGTCCTTTCATATAACTAAAAGATAAATAGATAAGTAAGACGACTTGTTCTTCTCAAGCTCTTCTCCTACTTTGATTTTTTGTCTTCTCTTCATCTTCTCCACTTTAGCATTAAGTATCAAAAAGAGTTACTCTTGATAAGAGGGATCACGACAGCGACGACGATGATAACGAAGTGGAGAAGGAGGCACCACAAAGACAAAGCATGCTCTAAGGTGCCTACACGCTGAGAAAGAGAAGCCAACTGATAATTCGTCTCATATTGGGTGTCGTGAATATGCATGGCCATGGAAAGGAGTTGAGACGAAGAGACTGGGTTAGCTACTTGAGGAGCATCCTCGTGCTCTTAATCATGTTCTTCTTCCTCTTGAGCACGAGGAAGAGTAGCAGAGGGGATAGGAGCAACTTTCATTGGCTTGTAAGGCTTATGCGGTGTTGTCCATGCCCCTCGGTAGTAAGTCTTTGTTATGATAAGAGTCATAATGTAGGGAGCAAAACAAATGCGCTTGACCCTATCATTCTTGGAAGAAGTGATTTCCCTGATAATGAAGTCAAGCACATCAAACCTTCTTCCGTTCATGGTACAATCAATAATATTCCAACCGTGTCCTTGGACTGTATCAAAATTCCTACTCTTTAGGAAAAGTGTGTGGTTGAGGATGCAGTTTACAAGACTCGGCAAGGGAAGAAGTCTGGCAATCTTTCCGGGAGTGAACCAAACAATGCCATCATAAAACTGACTCCAAGCCAAGGTTCTAAGAGTTGGCCAAGATAGATCTTCTCATAGCGTCCTAAGTGAGTCCTCAGTGCCATCTCAAACTCAACTTTGGTGGTCTCCACCCTTTCGTATCATGTCATCCATATCATATAATCAAAGTTTAGGGATACATACGTTGTAGCATAAAACTGTCTGATCATGTCTTTATGGTAGTTAAACCAAAGCGCGACTATGTCATGTAGTCCCACCGCAAAGAAGAGCTCATAGGCATTGAAAAAACGATCAATGGCATTGAGATGTACCCAGTCCACATACTTGTGGTTGGTGAACTGTCGGTGATGGCCATACAGCTAAGTGAAGGCATCTTGTTGAAACTTGGTATGAAAGCGAGGATTAGAAGATGTCCTTGGCTTGATGAACTGATATGCATGACGTTGTATAGCATACTCATCACTTGTAATCAGCCTTAAATTGATATTATGTTCCTATGCTTCTTCCATCTCTTCATCCTCGTCCTCATATTTATCACTTTCTTCATACTCTTCTTCTTCTATCTCAATTTCACTTTTCTCCTCTTCTTGTCTTGAGGCTTGAACCTTGTCTCTAGCCCTCATGGCCTAGAGCAAGGAGTCGGTCTCAGAGTCATTGTCCTCTATTAGAGGTACTTGAACTGAGGCCGCTTTCCAAGAAGCTGCTTTGTGTCAGGTTGGTCCGGTTTGAGATGGAGAAGGGTTGTAACGGCTGGTCGATTCGCCTTCGAACAACGAATTCTTGTGAATGAAGATTTTGGTCCTTGGCATCTTGAATATGAATGAAGAAGATAATTAGGACAGAAGGAATAGATTTGAACTAATATGCAAAAATTAGTTGACATCTTTTCAGCAAAATTGGTAGTACCGCAGTAACCCACCGGTACTACCGGCCTGCGGTAGTGCCGCACGGGTAGGGCGGTAGTAGCGTACCTACTGTAATTTTTAGGGTATTTTTAAAATCATGATTTTAACAAGTGTTTGGCATGGATAAATCCATGAAATAGACATAATAAGTTACCAAACACTAGTTTCAATCATTTTACCCAAAAGATTTCAACTATTTTATCCACATTATGCGGAAACCCTAGAAATTGAACTTGGTGCCCTAAAAGAGATAAGAAATTATTTTAGAGGAAATTACCTTGAGGGAAGGAGGGAAGACAATCTCAGGCACCAAGATTCAACAGGGTTTCCAAGAAATCATCACAAAATCGGAAGATTTGAGTAGTTTTGAGGGGAATGTCAGAGGGGGAGAGAGTTCTTGAGTCTTGAGGGCATGGAATTGTTTCTAGCCAAATGGATTAGATGGGAACTGAGAGAGGAAGATAAGGAGTCGATTGCCACCAAGTTGGGGCCACCGATCAGGGTGTGATAGTACCGCACTTAATGGTCGGTATTACCACAGCGCGGTTGTACCACAGGGAAGGTGCGGTATTACCGATTCCCTGAAGGAGCATGGATAAATTAATAGAATGCAAATGACCCTTAATCAACACTCCAACAAACCCTTGCAAATAACAACTAGATAACATAGTTTTTATCAACATAAAGATTTTTGAGAAATATTTTCAAATTAGATTTTCTTATAAACTTCAAGAAATCCAAATAAGAGCAAATGAAATGATGCATAATTTCAATCCGTATTAGAATAATCTATGATATTTAACTCATTTCTCAATTTATAAAAAATGGATTTCATCTAAAGGTTTTATGAACATATCCGCTAATTGATCTTCGGTCCATATGTGGCTAATGATAATATCTTCTTTGCTCATATGATCTCTCAAGAAATGGTGCCAAATATATATATGCTTGGTTCTTAAGTGTTTGGCTAGATTATTGGCTATCTTCGCAGCACTATCATTATCACACAAAAAGAGACATTTTGTCAAAATTGATCCCATAATCCATCAATATTCGTCTCATCCAAAGCAATTGAGTACAACAACAACTCACGGAAACATATTCGGCTTTGGTAGTGGATAGTGCTACGGTGTTTTGTTTCATGGATGACTGTAAAACTAGTGATCTTCCTAAGAGTTGACAACTACTTAAGGTATTTTTTCTATCCTCCTTACAACCCGCATAATCAAAATCCGAATATCTAATTAAATTGAATTTAGCACATTTGGGATACCATAAGCCAATGCTAGAGAAGAATTTAAATATCCAAACATTCTTTTTATGGCCACCAAATGGCATTCTTTTGGTGATGCTTGAAATCGTACACATATGCAAATACTAAACATGATATCGGGCCTATATACGGTAGGATAAACCAAACTACCAATCATAGATCTATAAAGCTTAAATCTACTGGTTTACATTTCATATTAAGGTCAAGATGACCATTTGCCGCCATGGGAGTTTTGATGAGTTCGATATCTTCCATACCGAACTTCTTGAATAAGTCCTTCATATACTTCATTTGGCTCACGAATGTCCTATCTTCGAGTTTCTTGATTTGAAGTCCAAAGAAATAGCTAAGCTCTTCGATCATGGACATCTCAAATTCTCTAAACATCATATCACTAAATTTTTCACAAAAATCTTGATTAGTAGACCCGAATATAATATCATCAACATAAATTTGACAAACAAAGAATTCATCATCTATAATTTTTGTAATAATCTTGTGTCAACTTTTCCAATTTTGAATCCTTTTAAGAGTACAAAACCTCGAAGACACTCATACTATGCTCTAGGAGCTTGTTTAAGACCATATAGCGCCTTGGAGAGTTTATACACATGATTTGAATTCATAGAATCCTCAAAACTGGGTGATTGTTCAACATATGCAAGTTTAGTTATCCATTCAAGAAAGCACTTTTAATATCTATTTGAAATAATTTAACATCAAAGCATGATGCAAAGACAAGTAGTATATGAATGGACTCAAGCCTAGCTATGGGAGCAAAGGTTTTATCATAATGTAAACCTTCAACTTGAGTAAAACCTTGAGCTACCAACCTTGCCTTGTTCTTACCACAACACCTGGAAGACCCATTTTGTACCTATGACATGTTCCTTAGGTCTTTTTACCAGTATCCAAATATTGTTTTGGGCTTCATGCATAACATTCACCCAATCTGGGTCATTTAGTACTTCGTCTATACGTTTAGGCTCAAGAGATGAGACAAACGAGTAATGTTTGCAAAATGAAGCAACCCGAGATCAAGTTTGAACTCCCTTACTCACGTCACCAAATAATTGATCTATTGAATGATCTTTTGCAATTGAGTTGTGGATCTTTTGGGGGTAGAGTCGGTGGTTGCTCCACTTCCTTTTATCTATATTGTCCGCTTGAATGTAGTTTGTGTGGAAGAGGTATGAGGCTCGACTTGAGTAGAGGATGGTAAATCAATTAAATCTTCTTTTGGCTTGATATCATGTATTTGTATGGTATTCATGGCTTGCCTCAATCCTTCGTCACCAATATCATCCAAAATTTGTTGCTCTTCTTGAAACCGTTAGTCTCATCAAATCGTACATCACAAATTACTTCAACTAAACCAGAGTTTTTGTTGAATACACGATAAGCTTTACTATTTGATAAGTAATCAAGCAAAAATATAACATCACAACGACTTTAAATTTTAAAAGTTGAACACCTTTCTTCAAAATGTAACACTTGTAACCAAAAATATGAAAATAAGATATGTTCGGTTTTTTTCCAATGAGTAGCTCATTGGAAGTTTTTTCCAAAAAAAAAAGGGATGAAAGTAATGATTATTTATACATGACAAGTGGTATTGATCGCTTCCACCCAAAAATGATCGAAAGTATTATATTCATTAAGCAATATTCTAATTATTTCAATTAATATTCGACCTTTTCCTTTTTACCGCTCCATTTTGCTCTGGAGTATAGGTTACGTAAAGCTCATTTTTTTTCAAGTTCATCACAAAAATCTTCAATTTTAGTGTTCATGAACTTAGAACCATTATCAATACAGATTTTCTTAATTTTGAAATCAAATTTATTTTGCGCCCTTTTTGCAAAACTTTTGAAAATATCAGAGGCTTTGGCTTTGTCATGTAAAAAGAACACACAACTATATCTTGAGTAATCATCTATAATGACCAAACAATAGCTATTGTCCTTCATGCTCTTATAGGTTACTGACCCAAACAAATTCATATGTAAGAGCTCTAGTTGCCTAGAGGTTGACATGATACTTTTGAAAGGATCAGAATTTCTGACTTGCTTTCTAGCTTGGCAAGCACTACATAATCTATTTTTTTCAAACTTTATATCTTTCAAGCCAATCACTAAGTTATGTTTGAAAAGTTTTTTGAGTTGAATCATCTCGACATGACCTAGTCTTCTATGCCAAGCCAACTCAAAGAAGTTTTCGCAATTAAACAAGTTTGTAAACATAAATCACTTAAAGAAAATTGATCAAATAAAAATTCCAAATCTAAAACCTTTGAAAACTAACTGATTTTTCTTTTCTTTGGAAATGATAACACCATCTCTAGAGAATGTGCACGTACGACCGATAGCACATAATTGTGCAACGAATAGCAAACTAAAATTCAATGTTTCTACTAGAGATATATTAGATATGGAAAGGTCATTAGAGATAGCGATTTTACCCAAATATATTAACTTTCCTTTGCTATTGTCTCCAAATGTGATTTTCTCATTACTTCCATTCTCAAAAGTTGTGAACATCTTCCAATCTTTGATCATGTATTAGAGATACAGATTCTTGCGCCTTTTTTTTATTTTAGTAGTTCCTTCATTATAATCACAAACAGTTTTCCATATTAAGTGAGCAGAAGCAATATGAGCTACACGATTAAATTCTTTGCGAGAAATCCCTTGAAAAAGCAAGTTTGAGCACAAGCATTCAAATCAACATCTGTTTTATTTTCGGTAGTAACATCCGTAGGACCACACAAGGTTGAGAAACTTTTTTCAGATATCACTACCTTGAGCCTCAATGTAAGCTTGCATAGAACACTTCCAAAAAGCAAAATCAATACCTTCTAGCATAGGGGAAATTTCACATACCTCTCTGATTCCATCTCTACCTACTCTGATACCACATGTAAGATCGATTACTGCAATCAAAGGAATGAATGATTGTCGCCGCTTTTTGGAGTCTTCTGGCAGTCAACGAAGGTTTCGACCGCTCGATGCTAAATCACCTGATAAATCGCTCAGTGCACGATTGTTTGATCGATCAATCTGTTTGATCGCTCGTTCAATCACTCTGTTCGACAGCTCACTCGATCACTTTGTTCAACTGCTCACTTAGCTTTGCTCATTGTCATGAGATCCAATCCACCTGCAATCACCAGCGCTCTTCAAGCAAATCACGAACCAGATTGATTCAAGATGATCTTTATTGCGGGTTTTTCGTGGATTTACAAAGTGCCCTCACAACCACTCCTAAAAGCCTTACCGTCGAAAGCCCTAAAAAACTGGTCACATTAGCTCTTAGCATCTCTCTGCTTTTATACGCTAACACCCCAAACCGTGTCTGCCTTAACCACAAACACACAACTCTATCTCTTCCGAAACTTAAGGGACCCAATACCCTTCCAAATACAGGGTTTTCATTATCTCTAAACCAAACTTTATCCACTCCGAAAATCAAGAGACCCGAAACCCTTCTAAACACAGGTTTTCCAATATCTCTACACCTTCCAAGTTATAAACTCCTTCCATAACTTTTTTTAATCTCATCACGTTACGAAACCTCCAGGACCGCACCTCTTGTAACTTCATCACGCATCATCAACCTCACGTGTTGAAGCCTCCAGGACCACACGTCCCATATCTTCTCCACGCAACACCACCTTTGATCTCCACATGCTCCAGCGTGAGCCTGTCCACCTCACATGATATCCTTGATCGTCTGGACCTCAGATTTCCCCATTCTAGTCCCAGCCCTCCTCGTCACCGACTATGACCGCCTTCATGCCGACCTACACATGCAAAGATCAAAGAACGTTTTTCCCGACACAATTCTTCACAACTTGACCAACGTTAGTCCACACACTCATACCACACTCTTAACCATCCATCAATATCAACCAGAACATCCATGATCATAATATCCACACTCTTTAGAAAATCAACTTCTGATCACTTAGTACGACTAGCACCGTTGGCTCAACGAGTACTCAAAAACCACAAGTATTCGGGAATTGCCACTACTCAGAACACTCGAAAATCACAAGCATCATAGCACTCCTAGTCTATGACTTACCGACCATCAACTACCGAGTACCGACCAAGTATTGTAGCACAGACAATCATCAACAAGTATTGTAACACCAATGACCAAGTACTAATTAGGTATTGTGGCAACGACCACCGAGTACCGATCGGGTGCTATAAGAATGACCACCAAGTACCTACCTGATACTATAGCAATGACTACTCAGTAAGACCAGTCTGATTTCTATGCACAGGCCAATCAGACCACTGGCATGTCAGACACGAGTACTTGAGGTACTCAAATATCACTAGAATTGAAGCACTCAAAGTCTATGAGTACCGACCGTGAAGTCTATGGCAACCAATCACAAAGTCATCGACTAGCAAAGTCTACGAATATTGATCATAAAGTCTAGGACTACTGACTAGTAAAGTCTACGACTACTAATCACAAAGCCTAAGACAATTGATCACAAAGTCAAAGACAACAAATCTTAAAGCCTTCGACTACTGATCACAAAGTCTTCGATTATCGACCAGCAAAGTCTACGACTACCGATCACAAAGCCTTCGACTATCAACCACAAAGTGTACGGCTACCGATCACAAAGTCTTTGACTACTGACCACAAAGTGTACGACTATGACAATAGATTGCGAAGTCTACGACTATGGCAAAAGACTGCAATGTCTATGACTACAACAAAGCAATGTAGTTATGACCACCGACTAGTTACTACAGCTCATGGTCGGTCAACTATTGCATACAATCAGTTCCCTGCAGCATATGATTGGTACACTGTAGCTTCGACCGGTTCACAATAACTTACGATCGGTTCACTCTTTGAGGTCAAAGCCTACCGATTACCTGTCGTGGTCATTCTTCCATAATTGAAATGTCATGGTCGAAGCCTGATGTGGTTGAAATGCCATGGTTGACATGCCGTGGTCTTTCTGCTGTTGTCGACCTACTTGGTCGACATGTCATGGTCATTCTTCCGTAGTCGTTCTGCAGTGATCGAAGTCTACCATGGTCGACTTACTATAATCAAATTACCATGGTCATTCTGTCATGCTCCTTTAGCAGTGGTCGAAGTCTGTCAATTCCAGTGTTGCAAAAGAGCACCGACCGAAACTTTCATAAATGTAAATTTCAAAGCAACCCAAATGTCAATTATTCATCTCTACTAAATTCACGACCTATCCACATGGTCTAACAATATTCTTAGAAACAAATTCTACACTAGCCATTTCATTAATAATGTCACAAGTAATTCCAACACAAGAGTGAGATTTGTTTGAATCCTTGAGAAGGAGCAACTGATGAGCTCCCTTTAGCTTCTCATAAGAGTCTTTTCAAGAGAAATATTCTCACCTTAAGACCTTGAATTTTAACTATTCCTTTCCAAGGTATTCATTCAATTCTTCAAGCTTATCCATTAATTCATCATATGAGGGCTCATCGTCATCAAGTGATATTACCTTATCTCCTTTTGCCATGAGGCATGTAGGAGATGAGAAAAGTGATGAAGCCTCCTATATGGCGATGCCGACAAGCCCCTTTTCTTGAAGGACTCATCATCAGAGTCGAAGTTAGAATACTTCTCATCGGAGTTCCACTCTCTAATATGGGCTTCATTTTTGCCATCCTTTTAAAGATTCTTAAAAAACTTCTTATTGCCGTGTAAGTCCTTCCTAGATGATTTAGCCTTTTCATCCTTTTTTGTTAGACAATGAGAGTTAATATGCCCCTTCTCATCATACTCATAATAACGAATGTTGCTATAACGCTTGTCATCATTGTAAGGCTGCCCTGTCTTGTTCTTATTTTGCCTAGCGCTTTGGTTTGAGTGTTTTCTCATAAATTTCTTCATTCTTCTCATGAGGACAGCCAATTCCTCATCGGAATCATCTTCTTCATCATTTGACTCATCGCTTTATACCACTTTAGCCTTGAAAGTGGTAACCTTCCTATTCTTGGTGGAGGATTGCTCCAAAGGTTTCTCCTTGTTCTTCTTGTACAACTCATTTGTTATGAGGTTGCCTAAGAGTTGAGTTGATGTCACCCTTAGCAACTCGGGTGAGTTGAGAAATAGAGTCACCAACATCTCATACTTCTCTGGTAGAGCCCTAAGCATCTTGTGCACAATATCAACATCGGTTGTGAAGTGGCTAGGCCTTTGAGCTCATTTACAATGTTGTTGAGACATGAATATATTTTATTAATATTTTCATGAGGCAACATTGCAAATATCTCATATTCGATCTGGAGTCTATGTAATTTCACCTATTTGACCATGGATGTTCCTTCATGGATTTCTGAGAGGGTAGTCCATATCTCACAAGAGGTTTCTAAATTGCTCACTTGATTGAATTTATTCATATTCAAAGCTCCAAAAAGAGCATTCATCGCTTGAGCATCTAAATGAGCATTGCGATCCTCAAGGTCTGTGGGGGTGTAGTGGATCAAGAGGCATAACGTAACCCCCATTTACAATCATCCATATACTCGGGCTAATGACTTTTAAATAAATTGGCATTCTAATTATCCAATAAGTATAATTTGAAATATTAAATTGAGGTGCCTTTCCTATAGAGATACTCTCACTAGCCATCCTTTTCTCTATTAGACAGTTAAGTCTAATTAAATGAGAGACTAAACTCTCATACCACTCGTAGGATCAAGGATAACTGACTAGATGGGGTGCAGTGGAGGTTCAAAAACTTATTGCTCTAAAATTAATAATTCTAACAATAATGAGCAATTTAAATATTCTAGCACAAGTCAAGAACTACAAGGCTAAGTTTGTCTAAGGCACCACAAGCAATGCCTCTAATAAATACAATTCTAGTTACACAAGATAATCAATTCAATAGCTAAGAATATAAATACAGAAGAGTAAAGACAAGAGATAACCACAATGGAGACATACGATATTTTTTGTGTTATCAAAGAATTACTGATCTTCACTAGTCTACGTTGAAGTAAGCCCAAATAAATTGGACTGGCTCTACGAATTAAGCCTAATGACCTCAATTTCACTAAGGTTGCTCTCCCTCTGCTTTGGAGATGGCAAGCACCACACCACTCACAATTGACATCAAGCCTCTTCACAACCTTCTTGAAGAGATCACCGCGTAATCTTCTCTCAAGCTGTCTAGGTGCCGGCAAACACTAAGAGTAATAAATCATAGTCCTTACTTGAGGAAGTATTAAGTGCCAAGAGGATCAACAAATGATGCAAATGTACTTCAATACTCTCAACTACCCCTAATGATGAAATGTGAGCAAAGTGAGTAGTAGAGAGTGCACAATGGCTTTAAGGTATTCAATGAGGTCAAGAGCTGGTGTTATGGTGCTAGTTAGGGTGTATGTGTAGCCCCCAACTAAAATTTCGACTGTTTGGGGCCAAATTCCACAAAATTCAGTATGTGTGGTACTACCGCCATGTATCAGCCGGTACTACCGCACCTACCATTCAATGGCTCTTTTGTGTCCAATTAGTGTGTCACAACTAGCTATTAAACTTTAAGTACGGTACTACGACCCTCATAGGGGCCGGTACTACCGTACGATAGTAGTATCTATGGCATAATCGGTACTACCGATTTCTAGGGTTCCAAATTGTCCAAAAACATGCTCACTGAAAAATGTACTGCCAAAAAATTGGTACTACCACCAAAAACCAGTTAAAATTTTATGAACACTGTGTCTTTGTTAAACAAAAGAATGTGAGTTTCAGCTTTGCAAATCACTCTTTAGAAGATACGTTGGATTATGTTCACTCTTATTTGTCGGGTAAGTCCCACGTTCTATCCATTGGAGGCATCAATTATATGCTGGCCATCATCGATGACTTTTCTCGAAGAGTCTGGGCATACTTCATTAAGCACAAGTCTGATATGTTCAAGACTATGATCGAGAAACAAACCAGCAAGTATGTAAAAAAAACTCCGAACAAATAATGGCATGGAATTATGTTCTGGAGAATTTAAAGACTTATGTCGATAGGCATTGTAAGGCATTACCCAGTAGAACTGTGTGGCTGAGTGCATGAACAGAATCATCATGGGAAAGATGCACTGCATGCTATCCACGTCTGGTCTGTCAAAGAGTTTTTGGGCTAAAGCCGCTTCAATTGCTTATTATCTGATAAATCAATCACTAAACACTACCATCTACAAGAAAACTCCGATTGATATGTTCTTTGGTTCTTCTGTAGACTACTCAAGCATAAGAATTTTTTGTTGTCCTACTTATACTCATACTGATAAAAGTAAATTTGAGCCAAGAGTCATTAAGTGCACCTTCCTCAGATATAAACCTTAAGTTGAAGGCTATAAGTTGTGGAATCCTAAGACCCAAAAGGTGATCATGAGCAGAAGTGTTACTTTTGATAATTCTGCTCTATTGAAAGGAATTACGGCCAGTGGTGCTTTCATTGAGAAGCTACAGAAGACCGGTGTGTAGGTGGAGTGCATTATTGATTCAGAATTATCACTAGAGGCCGACAAAGAGAATACATAGGATATTCCTGTTCAAGCTCCGACTAGTAATTTTCCAACAGGAACTAGTCAGAACCAATAATCTATTACAACTAGTCGAAAAAGGAGGAAAATGCAATCTCTGAAGAGGTTAATTGAAGAATCCAACATTATGGCTTATTATTTGAATATGACAGAAGATATTGAAGGCCCTTCTGAACCTTCAACTTATTTAGAGGTCATCTACTCTAATGAGTCAGAAATGTGGATGACTACCATGCATGAAAAAATAGAATCCCTCAAGAAAATTCCACTTAAGAGTTGGTCAAGCTCCTAATTGAAAAGAAACACATACGCTGCAAGTGGATTTACAAAAAAAAAGGAAGGCACATCTTCGACCAATCAGGTTGGGTACAAGGCAAAGCTCGTTGCTAAAGGATATAACCAAATTACAGGTATTGACTTTATAGATGTTTTCTCCCTAGTCATGAAGCATAGTTCCATTCGGACATTACTTAGTATTGGTGCTGTGCATGATTATGAGCTCGAGCAACTAGATGTTAAGACAATGTTCTTACATAGGGAGTTGAAAGAAAATATCTATATGGAGTAGCCGAAAGGTTTTGTTATTCTAGGAAACGAGAAGTTTGCAGATAAATTGAAGAAGTCCCTTTATGGATTGAAGTAATCATCTAGACAATGGTACAAGAGATTTGACTCATTTTTTATATCTCAAGGCTTCAAAAGATCAGACTTTGATAGTTGTGTTTATTTTAAGATCGTCAACGGTTCAGCTATGTACTTGCACCTATATGTTGATGATATACTAGTCGCGACAAAAAACAAGACTAAAATATCAAAATTAAAGGCACAATTAGGTAGTGCATTTGAGATGGAGGATCTCTGTGTAGCGAAAAAATTCTTGGTATGAAAATCTTAAAAAATCATAATTTGAACAGTTCCACCTAAGTTAGAGAGGGTATATTAAAAAAGTGTTTCAGTGTTTCAACATGTATAAGGCCAAACCAACCACACTATATTAGCTACACACTTCAAACTCTCTTCAGCATTAAGTCTGCAAACAGCTGAAGAAGTTAAATACATGTCAGTGTTCCGTATAAAAGTGTGGCCGGATCACGTATGTACGCTATGGCCTGCTCTCACCCTGATATATCTCATCTTTTGAGTATTGTCAGTATATATATAGCTAATCTAGGGAAAGATCACTAGAAAGCAGTTTAATGGATCTTCAAATATTTGAGGGGCAATTCAAATACTTCTTTATAGTTTGGAAAAACCAATGGTTGACTGGTCGGATACGTGTATTCTGAGAGACCATGTGGAGGTGACCACATGTTTATGATGAGTAATTGACAAATTTGTTGCAAAGATTGAGTTTGTTTTGAGTGGTTTGTGCCAGGTCGGCATTTGGTGCAGTCGGGTATGGTTGGACAGTCTTATTGCATATTCATCTTCCCGATTGGTCGTTTGGGCGATTTTATGCATCATTGATGCTATTTATGCTTTCATGTATCGAGCGGTGCTATTTGATGTGTTTCTTGTTTGTGATGGCTGCAGGACGTCGAGGCGGAGTCGTGGCGAGACACGAGGTGACCGGACTAGGCGCAGGTGGCGCGAGGCTTGGACGACAAGAGACGCTGAAGCTTCCCAGAAGGTGCAGGAGGGGCGAATTGGTAATTTCGCGAGGCTGCAAAAGCGGGAGCGGGTTTCGTTCGGGATTTCGCGGGCGTAACGGGCTGGAGACCCATTAGCCAAAGGCTATATAAGGAGGAGGTGCCTCCTTGTGGCTGCATGGATTCTAGGGTTTGAATGAGTGGTTAGAGCTTTTGCTTTGTGTCCCCTCTTTAGGCTTTAGTGGTTGCTGAGCAGTTGAGGGCAGCAGAGTGTGTCTCCTTCGATGTCTTTCTCTGTGTGTGTATGTTCTTGAGAGATAGGGAGAAGTGTTCTTGATCATTCAAGCATGTATGGGGTTGTAGGGATGGTATGAGTTGATACTCTGTACAATCATGTATCTCTCTTCCTCATTATCAATCCAAGATGACTTTGGTTGAGTTTGATCGAGTCTCTAGCTCTCTGCTGTTTATTTCCCTTCGATGCCTCTTTTGAGTGATTCTTGAGTTTTTGTGTTTTGGCTCGATTCTTGCTGGGGAGTGGCAAAATGGGTTGCTCTGTGATGGAATTGCATTTCTAGACCCTTTGGTCATCTAGTTCCAAGAGCAATTCGATCGATTTGCAAGAATCTCATTTTTTAGCCTCCTATGTTCATCCTGTCATTTCTAGGGTTTTGTTAAGAATCTTGTTTCCCTTTATGTGATGGCATGAAATTTGGACTCTCTAGCCCTGAGGCTATTGCTAATCTATCTACAAAGTTTCACGGCCAAAGGATCAAAGTAGAGATGGCAATTTGAGTTTTTGTGTTTCTCCCTGTAGATTTGCTTTTCTTGGCCAAAATCTGAAATCTTTGAGTTTGGGTTGAAATCCTTTGGTTTCTCTTGCCTAAATGCTATTTAGTTTATGGTCTTATGCTTGTGCTATGAAAAGTATGGGTGAATTCCATTGCATTTTTCTTTTTGCCAACATCTGAATTTCTTCAACCACATCCTGTTTTCGGGCTTCATTCTCTGCCCCTGCTGACAGTGCAACCGTCAGACCGGTTTGTAGAAGGCGGTCAGACCGGCCAAGGCTGGGCGGTCAGACCGGCCCAGCCCGAGCGGTCAGACCGGCCAGCCTCTTGCTTGGTGCTGATTTCAGTATTTTTCTTGCTGGGTTCCTCTTGGTTGTGTTTCCTAGTTAATATTTGAATGCCTTGTTTGCCTGTTTCTCTGTTCTTCATGTTTTTCCAGTAAGATCAAGTCCGTGCATGTAATCTTGGTTTCATCGCTCTTGTTAGCTATTGGAAAGTTATTGTGAGATCTCCTCTTTGCTTGGTTGAGATTTCCTCAAGTATTTAAAGCCCTCTTTATAGCTCTGTAGCTACTGGAGAGAAAGCTCTTTCGTGAATTCTTCTTGAGGGCAAGTTTTAAGAATCGACATTCACCCCCCCCTTTGTTGCCATTTCGGTCCAACAATTGGTATCTGAGCCGGTTAGCTCTTCATCGTAGATCTTAATCGGTCTCTAGAGCCATGGCGACAGATAAGTACTCAAGCAAGCCCCCGGTCTTCGATGGGATCGACTATCCTTTCTGGAAGAGCCGGATGGAGACCTACATCCAGGCTCAACGCTACGCCATCTGGCGTATGGTCAAAGTACGTTATGTTGTTCCTACCGATGAGAACATCAACGCTGGAAACATGCTTGATGTTGAGGTGAATGTGAAGGCAAGGAACATCATAATCCAGGGGTTGAGCAGAAGCGAGTTCGATCGCATCTCTCATCTGTCGTTGGCCTTCGACATCTGGGAGACCCTCGATGCGTACCATGAGGGCATCACCCAGATTAAGACGGTTCGACAGGACCAGTTCAAGCGAGATTACAACAAGTTTGAAATGCTCACTGGTGAGTCCTTGGATGAGTGCTTCGCTCGTTTTCACAAGATTCTGAGCAATCTCCGAGCGGTCGGTCTCACATACCCCGACTCAGACAATGCTCGTCAAATGTTGTCTGCTCTTGATTTGCGGGTTTGGGAGATGAAGGTGACCACGATTAAAGACACGCTTGACCTCTCGACCCTGACTCTTGACGCGTTGTACTCACGCCTCAAGACTCACGAGATTGACATAGTCTCTCGTAGGTCGAAGTCGCAGTCGATGGCCTTAGTCACCGATCCCACTTCTGGATCTTCTTCCGAGTCGCTTTGTGGTTTCTCTCTTGCTGCTCTTTGTGACATAACTGATGATCAGTTAGAGCAGCTTGCAGATGAGCAGTTGGCCCTCTTAGCTAGAAAGTTTTCTCATGCTTATAAGAGGAGGAGGAGGGACAGAAAGAGAGGAGGACCCGTGATTTGCTTCGAGTGTGGTGGCCCCAACCACATTCGGGCAAACTGCCCCAAGCTGGAGAAGGGCAAAGGTGACTACGGCGGTTCGGGCAAGAACGACTACATCGACAAGAACCGCAACAAGAAGCCTCCAATTCACGCACAAGGCAAGAAGAAGTTCCGCGACCTTGGCAAGGCCAAGAAGTTGTTCCATTGCGTCCTCACTGCCTTCGACGACCTCGACCTCAGCAAGGTGGAAGGGTGGAGCGACGACGATGGGGCGGACGAGCAAGACCCCAAGAGCGGCGACGACTTCTCTGGCATGTGCTTCATGGCCCTTGAGGGCGAACTGAGCGACAGCGAGCTGTACTCCGACGAGGTATCCCCCACCTACGACCAGCTTAATGATGCTTTTCTTAAGCTAGGTAGATTCCATGCTAGATCTAGAGCTGGGTGTAGCGAGTTGGAGAAGGAAGTAGATAGATTGTCACGGGAGATTACTTCACTTAGATCTGCTCCCTCCCGTGACGATTGCGATGTATGTACTGCTTTGCTAGACGACATGGAGAAGCTAAGGACCTTGCATGATAGTGTGTCCTCTGAGCTCGACATGATTAAGGTGGAGAATATTAGTCTTCTTGCTGAACTTGAGATGAGTAGGGTAGTTCCTCTTTCATCTACTATTGTTGAGACTATATCTTGCACCTCATGTGAGGATAAGGACAATGCATTTAGAGGTTTGTATACCATGCTTCTCGATCTGCCCGAAACTTGTGAAAATTGCAATAATTTGAAGATGAACCTAAAACGGGCAGATCATAAAATTGCTGAATTACAAGTTTTTCTTCTTGAGCCTATTGCTTCATGTGTTAACTGTCCCAAGCTTACTACTGAACTTGAATCTGTCTCCAAACAGTTTCAAGAATTAGTTGATGATAACAATAGACTGGCTCAGATGCTTCTAAGGACCTTGTTAGCTCACCATGCATTAATTGTAACAAACTAAAATCTGATTTGGCGGCATGGATGAAAAATGTGTGAAGCTAACTAAGGACCTTCTAGAGAAGTCACCTTCTGCTTGTAATGTGTGTGCTGCTGAGGGGGAGAAGCTCAAGGGTAAGGTAGAGACGCCTAGCGACGTGAACCAATTGGCTAGCAGTAGGACTGTCCATTCTGAGTCGGCTGTGCGTGCACAAGCCATTCGTTTCTCTGCTGTTGGTTCTTCCTCTTCTACTCCCTTACCTTCTGCTGTTCCTTCTTCCCCCTGCTCTTCTTGCACCTCTCTCTTTCGGCAGTGTCAGTAACTTATGAACACTCTCGAGAGATTTGTAGGAGGCAAGAAGAAGTTTAATCTTATTCTAGACCAATCTAAGATTTGCATATTTAATCAGGGTGTAGGATATGATTTCCATGAGGACATGAGGAAGCATCCACCTGCCGTGCTTAGACCCATAGCCGCAGGTGTGATCGAGATTGAGCTCAGGACATTGAAAGTCCAATTTAAGTCAGCGGGTTTGTCCAAGGGATTTCTGACAGCAAGGTGAGTCTACCTGCTACTTCGGCCTCTCAGAAGGCGAAGCCTCACCATGTTACTTCTACCTCTCAGAAGGTGAAGTACCACTGCACCTTCTGTCAGAAGGATGGACACTCGATCGAGCGATGCTTCAGGCGCGCCAAGATCGCGCGTAGAGACCATGTTGCAGCTCTTAGGCGTATTCAGGGTCAACCCCAGACCTTGAATGCACCTAGGACCAACACGAGGTCTAGGTCTGCTTCAGGTGTTTCTGATGAGTTTGGGCAGCATCGAGGACTTGATTTTTCTGAGTTTTCTGGTTTTCGTCCTCATGCTCCCCTTGGTCGTGACTTCCGCCGTTCTGAGGGTAGATCTCGTTTTTCCCGTCGAGATGGCTACTCGCGGCGTGATCAGTGTGTTGCTGGTGCTCCGACTCGCTCTCCCTTAGCAGTCGGACCCAGCAACAGCTTCAGGTCTGCTCACAGACCTTCTGCTTCTTTGAGTGACAGAGAGCGTGGGGTAGTTAGAGGTCAGTCGTGTTTGACTACTTCTGCTACACGACGTGTTACTCAGTATTGGGTGCCAAAATCACTCTTGATTTATCCCAGTACTGAGCCTTTATTCTCTATTTGACTCAGGTTCACGCGGGCTGGGAAGGGAAAGGTTTGGCTAGTAGACTCCGGTTGTTCTCTTCATATGACCGAAGACTCACATTGGTTCTCTTCCCTAACCCGCACTCCAGGTGATGAGACGATCACCTTTGGAGACGCTTCGTCTGGGCGCGTCATCGCCAATGGTACAGTGCGCGTTAATGATTCTTTCATTTTGAAAGATGTTGCCTTGGTTAGTAAGCTGCAGTATAATTTGCTTTCTGTTTCTCAGCTTACCGATGACGGTTTCGAGGTGAGCTTTAAGAAAAACGCTTGCAAAATTCTTGATTCTTCGGGTAGTCTGGTTTGCGGGATTTCTCGTTATGGGAGAATCTTTCATGCTGATTTTTCTGAGTCTTCTGGTGATCTTCTCCGGTGTTTGGTTGCTTCTGAGTCCCATGACTTGACTTTCTGGCATAGGAGACTTGGTCATATTGGATTTGACGATTTGACCCGAGTTAGCGGCCACAATCTCATTCGTGGTCTGCCGAAACTCAAGATGGTCAAAGATATTGTTTGTGCTCCTTGCCGGCACGGCAAGATGGTTGCCGCTTCTCACCCTCCGTTCACAGTGACTATGACCGATGCACCGGGACAGCTGCTCCACATGGATACAATTGGACCAGCTCGAGTGCAGTCAGCAGGAGGGAAGTGGTATGTTCTTGTCGTGGTCGATGACTTCTCAAGGTTTTCTTGAGTGTTTTTCTTAGCCTTGAAGGATGAGACGTTTACACATTTTCGAGGTCTTTTCAGTAGGCTTTCTGTTGAGCTCCCGGGTGTCTTACAAGCGATCCGCAGTGACAATGGCACGGAGTTCAAGAATTCCTACTTTGAGAGGTTCTGTGATGAGACAGGTGTAGAGCACCAGTTCTCTTCTCCGCACGTCCCACAACAAAATGGTGTCGTGGAGAGGAAGAACCATACCTTGGTCGAGATGGCCAGGACGATGCTCGATGAATACTCTACACCGAGGAAGTTTTGGGCTAAGGCTATTGCGACCGCGTGCCATGTTTCGAACAGTGTTTTTCTTCGGGCACGCTTGCATCGCACTTCTTATGAGCTGAGATATGGGCGAAAGCCCAATGTCTCGTATTTTCGTGTATTTGGTTGCAAGTGTTTCATTCTGAAGTCTGGGAACCTAGATAACTTCGAGTCACGTTCTTGTGATGGTATCTTTCTAGGTTACTCGGCTTCTTCGTGGGCGTATAGGGAACTGCGAGTCTAATAAGTTGGTAGAGACATGTAAGGTGACCTTCGACGAGGCCAGTCCGGGGACTAGGCTCGATATCTCAAGTTTTTTAGATCAGTCCGAGCCTATCTTCGTGGATGATGAGGAGGATGGAGATGAGGGTTGTCTACCCGATCCAGACCTTCATCCACCCCTTGAGGTGCCTTCTTCCACTGCACCTCTAGGTGATCAGCCCATGCCTTCGACTTCCTCTGAAGCTAGTGGCTCTGTTCCTACCTCGTCAGCTCATGAGGTAGAGGCCACTTCTTCTTCTCATCTAGGACCTCCTAGACACATCCAAAGAGACCATCCTTCTGAGCAGATTATTGGAGACCTTTTTGAGCGATTCACCCGCTCAAGATCCGGCATGTCTCATTTTTGTCTCCATTCTGCCTTTGTTGCCTCCTTGAGCCCAAGGATGTTTGTCATGCTCTCTCTGACTAGTCTTGGGCCAATGCCATGCATGAGGAGTTAGAAAATTTTGAGAGAAACAAGGTCTGGTCGCTTGTTGAGCCCCCTCGAGGTCACAATGTCATTGGGACTAAGTGGGTATTCAAGAACAAGCAGAGTAAGGATGGGGTTGTCATTCGGAACAAGGCTAGACTGGTAGCTCAGGGGTTCTCCCAGATTGAGGGTCTAGATTTCGAGGAGACCTTTGCCCCTGTAGCTAGACTTGAAGCCATCAGAATCCTGCTTGCCTTTGCAGCTTCTAAGGGCTTCAAGCTTTACCAGATGGATGTCAAGAGTGCCTTCCTCAATGGCTTTATTGAGGAAGAAGTCTATGTGAGACAGCCTCCAGGTTTCGAGAACCCCAAATACCCAAACCATGTCTACAAGCTTTCCAAAGTATTGTATGGACTTAAGCAGGCCCCGAGAGTTTGGTATGAGAGGCTTAAGTCCTATTTGTTGAGTCATGATTTCGAGATGGGTAAGGTGGATAAGACCTTGTTCATTCGCCGGCATGGCACCGACCTCTTGCTCGTCCAGATTTATGTGGATGACATCATCTTTGGCGGCTCTTCTCATACTCTTGTTTCACAGTTCTCGGATGTCATGAGCACCGAGTTTGAGATGAGTATGATAGGCGAGTTGACCTTCTTCCTTGGCTTCCAGATCAAGCAGACTCGGGAGGGTACTTTCCTGCATCAGGGCAAGTACACTCGTGACCTCCTGAGACGCTTTGACATGAGTGATGGTAAGCCTATGTCAACTCCCATGGCGTCCACAGCTTCTCTTGATCCAGATGAGGACGGCAAGTCAGTTGATCAGAAGGAGTATCGTAGCATGATTGGCTCCCTCTTGTACCTCACTGCCTCGAGACCGGACATACACTTTGGTGTGTGTCTATGTGCTCGTTTTTAGGCTTCTCCTCGCGTATCTCACCGCCAGGTGGGGAAGCGCATCCTTCGGTGCCTTCGAGCTACCATAGACTATGGTATCCGGTACTCTTCCTCGTCTTGTCTTTCCTTGAGAGCCTACTCGGACGCAGACTTTGCTGGCTGTAGGATAGATAGGAAGAGCACTTCTGGTACCTGCCAATTCATTGGCACTTCTCTTGTTTCCTGGTCCTCGAGGAAGCAGTCTGGTGTTGCACAGTCCACCGCAGAGGCCGAATACGTTGCTGCAGCCAGTTGCTGTAGTCAGATGCTTTGGATGGTCTCGACCCTGCGGGATTTTGGGTTAGTTATCGACAGTGTTCCACTCTTTTGTGATAACACTTCTGTGATTAACATTGCTAAGAACCCAGTGCAGCATTCTCGGACCAAGCACATTGATATCCGATATCACTTCCTTCGAGACCATGTAGAGAAGGGTGACATAGTGCTCCAGTTTGTGGTGAGTGGCCACCAGTTGGCTGATATCTTTACCAAGCCTTTGGATAGCTCTAGATTTTCAGCTCTGCGAGGAGAGCTTGGGGTGGTTTGTCCTTATGGGCTGTTGTGAGGGGGAGCTTTGTGCTTTACTGCTTTATCATATTTATTATACTCTTACTCCTTTCTGTTGCATTGCTTTCGGGTGCATTTGGGTTAGTCCTCCTAGCATAGATTAGAGCGTTTCTCATATCTAGCTGTTTAGACTTCTTACTCTTATCTTGTGATTCTAGGATGCTGTTTATTAGCTGTTTCTCTTCTCACTAGGTTGAGCTCACTCACTGCTTATAGGTTCTAGCGAAGGTCGGGCCACCCTCGGGTAGACAGGGTACGTGTTTGCTCCTTAGTCTGATAGATGATCAGTTGATAGTCCTAGAATTCTATGGGGTAGATGAGAGTCAGTCTAAGTCATAGTATCCTCTATATATTATATATGCTTTAAGGACTGCCTTTTCTGATTTCTTTCCCAGCTTCTCAAATTTATTGCTTTGGTTCAGGGGGAGTTCATTGGGAGCTTTTGGAGCTTAATATTGACATAACTCAACTTGAACTAAAAGCTGCATTACATGTTGAGGGGGAACTGGATTTTCTTGTATTTCAGCATTCTGCATTGTAATATAACTACATGGAGCCTTGATTATTATCCATTTGTGATATGTTTACAATGCATTACACCTTGCCATAACTTGTGCTTATTTGCTAGATTTATCATGGCTTCATATGTGTAGACTAGCTTTTGTCACGATGAGTTAATTAAAATTGCTCAACTTGAATTGAAACTTGTCATGTTAGTTCTCGAGACTAGTCCTTCTTTAGTTATCCTTTTATGATTCATGCCATGTCAAATAGGCTGAGTTGAGCCTTGAATCCGTATTTGAGCTTTAGATTGAGCTATTCTAGTTTCTCGATGACACATGAGTTAGTACAAGTCTTATGTTCATGAAAATGCAAAAATATCTCTTTTGTGCGAAAAAACTGATCTCACCAATTCTTTCTCATGAGACAGCTTGCCATTGCATAAGGCATGAACTCAGGGGGAGTTTTAGATGACTAAGATCATCTTCCTTAAGCTTCTTGCTTGGAGTGGTCGCATAAGGCTTGAGATCTAGCACATGATAAAACAAAAATCTGATTGGAAACGATCATGTGATTTCTTAAGTAAAATTATCTCACTTGTGTTCAATTTGCTAAAAATTTACAAGTATTTGAACAAATATCTCATTCTAGAACTTGTAGCACTCTAAGTTGATTCAATACTAGCTTCTTGGTTCCGCTTAGCTTATTGACATGGTTTGCATCATCCTTGGATACCTCTAGCTAGACTATGATCATGAATGACTTGACATGCTAAGAATTTACACTAAAATTTCAGATTGTGACTTAATTGGTTTAGCTGGCTTATATATATCTTGTCATGATCTAGGTAGCATGTTTATGTGTTATGGCTTGATGTAATTCTCATATGGTCATTTTGGATAATCTTCATGGCTCTAAATGCTTAAAATAAACAAACTTCAGCCATTTCATCTATTCTTGTGACCTTATTCTCTCTTTTGCATCCTTGATGTGTTTATTGCCAAAAGGGGGAGAATAGCGGAGAAAAAGCCATTTGGGAACCTTCTTGAGCTTTGGAGATCAATTTGCTCTTTCTTTTGTAGCTCTAGTGTTCCTTTGTCGACATGGTCATAGCTTCTTTGATTTCTCTTGGACCATGTTTGACTCTTGTCTCTTTTCAAACTCAATTTTGTGCTTTTTCTGGGTTCGTCAATATACTCATCAAGGGGGAGATTGAGAGACCATGTGGAGGTGACCACATGTTTATGATGAGTAATTGACAAGTTTGTTGCAAAGATTGAGTTTGTTTTGAGTGGTTTGTGCCAGGTCGGCATTTGGTGCAGTCGGGTATGGTTGGACGGTCTTATTGCATATTCGTTTTCCCGATTGGTCGTTTGGGCGATTTTATGCTTCATTGATGCTATTTATGCTTTCATGTATCGAGCGGTGCTATTTGATGTGCTTCTTGTTTGTGATGGCTGCAGGATGTCGAGGCGGAGTCGTGGCGAGACACGAGGTGGCCGGACTAGGCGCAAGTGGCGCTGAGGTCAGAACAGTTGGGATGTGTCAAAGACGGCGGAGACTCGAGGTGGTTGCGAGGCTTGGACGACAAGAGATGCGGAAGCTTCCCGGAAGGTGCAGGAGGGGCGAATTGGTAATTTCGCGAGGCTGCAAAAGCGGGAGCGGGTTCTGTTCGGGATTTCGCGGGCGTAACGGGCTGGAGACCCGTTAGCCAAAGGCTATATAAGGAGGAGGTGCCTCCTTGTGGCTGCATGGATTCTAGGGTTTGAATGAGTGGTTAGAGCTTTTAGTTTGTATCCCCTCTTTACGCTTTAGTGGTTGGTGAGCAGTTAAGGGCAGCAGAGTGTGTCTCCTTCGATGTCTTTCTCTGTGTGTGTATGTTCTTGAGAGATAGGAAGAAGTGTTCTTGATCATTCAAGCATGTATGGGGTTGTAGGGATGGTATGAGTTGATACTCTATGCAATCATGTATCTCTCTTCCTCATTATCAATCCAAGATGACTTTGGTTGAGTTTGATCGAGTCTCTAGCTCTCTGCTGTTTATTTCCCTTCGATGCCTCTTTTGAGTGATTCTTGAGTTTTTGTGTTTTGGCTCGATTCTTGCTGGGGAGTGGCAAAATGGGTTGCTCTGTGATGGAATTGCATTTCTAGACCCTTTGGTCATCTAGTTCCAAGAGCAATTCGATCGATTCGCAAGAATCTCATTTTTTTAGCCTCCTATGTTCATCTTGTCATTTCTAGGGTTTTGTTAAGAATCTTGTTTCCCTTTATGTGATGGCATGAAATTTGGACTCTCTAGTCCTAAGGCTATTGCTAATCTATCTGCAAAGTTTCATGGCCAAAGGATCAAAGTAGAGATGGCAATTTGAGTTTTTGTGTTTCTCCCTGTAGCTTTGCTTTTCTTGGCCAAAATCTGAAATCTTTGAGTTTGGGTTGAAATCCTTTGGTTTCTCTTGCCTAAATGCTATTTAGTTTATGGTCTTATGCTTGTGCTATGAAAAGTATGGGTGAATTCCATTGCATTTTTCTTTTTGCCAACATCTGAATTTCTTCAGCCACATCCTGTTTTCGGGCTTCATTCTCTGCCCCTGCTGACAGTGCAACCGATCAGACCGGTTTGTAGAAGGCGGTCAGACCGGGCAAGGCTGGGCGGTCAGACCGGCCCAACCCGAGCGGTCAGACCGGCCAGCCTCTTGCTTGGTGCTGATTTCAGTATTTTTCTTGCTGGGTTCCTCTTGGTTATGTTTCCTAGTTAATATTTGAATGCCTTGTTTGCCTCTTTCTCTGTTCTTCATGTTTTTCCAGTAAGATCAAGTCCGTGCATGTAATCTTGGTTTCATCGCTCTTGTTAGCTATTGGAAAGTTTTTGTGAGATCTCCTCTTTGCTTGGTTGAGATTTCCTCAAGTATTTAAAGCCCTCTTTATAGCTCTGTAGCTACTGGAGAGAAAGTTCTTTCGTGAATTCTTCTTGAGGGCAAGTTTTAAGAATCGACATTCACCCCCCCCCCCTCTGTCGCCATTTCGGTCCAACATATTCTGACTTTGCTGGAGATTTAGATAAGAGGTGATCTCTTACTGGTTATGTATTCATTGTTGGAGGCTGTGCGGTAAGCTGAAAAGCTTGTTTGCAAACTACTGTTAGGGGTGCAAACGGAGCGGATAATTTCCATCTGATCGACTGACCGAATGCTCGCGGAGCGACTATGGAAGAGATAAATAGGTATCTGGTACTATCAATGCCTGACTCTGACTCTGAAGAAAAAATATGAAATAAGATATGGGATGAGTGATATCCATCCGTATATTTCTGTATGTCAAGTAATATGAGGAAGTCTGTTGTGACTTCACTCAGAAATAAGATAATATATAGGCGGATTGCCACATCTAAACAGGTGGGGAATATTGAGTGCTCTTCTTTTGATATCTCGGAGATTAGTCTCTTTGTGCTCGCTCTGATTGCACCATATTGTCCAATATCTGGTGTAAAGAAGCGGATAATTTTCGTCCGATTGACCGTCTGGAGACTTATGGAATGAATACGGAACGAAGAAATAGGTATCTGGCATTATCCGTGTTCGACTTCAATTCTGAGAAGAAATACAGAATAGAATATAGGATGAGCAATATTCACTCTGATTGCACCCCTAACTATTGTTGCTCTTTCAACCACTAAAGCCAAGTACATAACTATTTCAGAAACCTGTAAAGAAGCTATTTGGCTAAGAGATCTGTATACTGAGATTTATGAAAGTATATCTTGTACCAATATTCATTGTAATAGTCAGGGTTTTATTTGTTTTATAAAAGACCAAATGTTCTATGAGCGAATAAAGTATATTGATATCAGATATCACATCATCTGTGAAATTATTTCTCAAAGTGATGTTAAAGTTTGCAAGATCAGTAATCATAATAATCCAACTGATATGATGATAAAACCAATTTCTACAGCTAAGTTTGAGCTTTGCTCAAATTAATTGGTATTACTCATTAGTCCTTTCAGATATTTGACACATAAGGAGTGTTTTACAAGTTATTTGAGAAGTTCTTTGATTCTTTTTCACTACAGGAGGAATTCGACTCAAGGTAGAGATTGTTGTATTTTATGATCCGAATCTGGTCGGTCCGACCACTTGAAGAATCCAATCAGATTCACTCAAAAGGATATATTCCGACCAGTATGACTGGTCAGTAATGCGAACTAGTTCGAGATTATGATTGATACATCTTCATATTCGTGATGAATTTTGCACCAATTTGCACCAGACGTGGTGTCCAAAGGTGTTTGCGCCTACTAAAGTCAGACTAGCTACTCGAGGTACTTCCGACTACAACTCTTCACAGTTATCTTTTGGGACTCTGTTTCGTTTCCGAGTGAGGTGTTATTCCTGTCTCCGAATAGGTTACTCTTCGAGTTTCCAAATAGGTCTCCCTTTCCATTGTTGTGCCAATCATAAGTTATCTACACATGTAACACACTAAAAGTGTTCTATAAGTTCTCCTCCATATGGTGATTCCATCGATCAGACGTATATTGTTTTTTCTTGGAAGAAATTTTTTATGTTAAATCATTGTTTCGTAATTCCTTGTTGCCGTATACGACTTGCGTTTTATAACATGGCCAAATCCAGACCTACCAACTGTTGTCCCACAAACTAAATTCCACATCATCGACAATGACCAGTGGCGGATCCAGGAAAATTTTTTTGAGGGGCTGAAGTACCTTCAGCTCGACCTCAGCCCCTTCTACATTATACATCCATGGCTAAAAATTTAGGGGGGCTCCAAGGGTCCGGTAGCGGTAGGGGGGACTCGAGCCCCCCCCCCCCCCCCCCCCCCCCCGGCCGACAATGACACTACACGTTAGCAATAACCTCTCCCATTTGACGACCAAGGCACCTTTCAATTCAGATTACGACCCTTCCATCCAACCAACCTTTTGATCCGAAACTTGCAACCACGCTCTCATTACATACTCTTATGCGTATACCTACAAGAGCTAGAAACATCAACAAGATCCAGCTGCTCACCATGCCAAACTGAAAGAAAAGAAAACAATTTATTAATAAATAGTACAGCCGAATTCGAGTTATGGACATACATGCAAGCATAGACACCAGACTTATGCCAACCTCGACAAGAACTCAACACAACTTTACACAACCGCCACAAACCAATCTGCCCAGAGCGCTACCGACTAAGAAGAGCCATCCATCTACACACAAAAGGCAACTGAAAAGAAGTGAGGGAAATCAGCTAAGATGAAACAAGGGGATGCATCCCTACACCATAGCCAACCACCACCACTATTATTTGTGGCTTTATTCGATTCACGTAGACGTTTTGTAGGGGCCAGATTGTCATCATGGTACTTGCAAAAAGAATTATGCGCCACGGAATGGTGTCGGGGTTAGTAGTCCGTGGCATTATTGTCCTCCGGTGTACACACATGAGCTGTAGCCTGCAGAAAATAATAGAGAAGGGACTTCAGGATTAGCTGATTAGCACAGTCCATGAGACAAGTATTGGTTGTCAAATTAGATAAAAGAGATTGTGTTTGTATTGCTGTATTGTTGACACTGCAGTGGAAGAAAGTGAATTAATCGAACTTGTCTTCACGAAGCTCTAACAATGAGATCGATGATGACACATATTGCAATCTCAGCAGCAAAGCAAACAAAGACACCTAGATAACTTCAGAGGTAACAGGGCTGCAAGATAAGCAAAGCCAACTTGTGCTGCTGTGCACTACCACCTAGATAACCTCTAGGAATGTTCCGGTGGCCGCGGCTTATAGTTTTTTGTTATGACGAATTTATCTAATAAATAGAGAAGTAAAAAAACAAAATTCGCAGAAAAACCAAAAAGAGATAATTCACTTAACAACACCACTAGATCTGTAGTTAGTTTGCGCATATCGTCTATCGCAAGCTTTTGCAGCAAAAAGTGAAACATATCAGAAAGCCTGCGTCAATGGTGCTGGGATCACTGGATACGCACCAGCAATTGTCAGCAGTTCAGCACATGAGCGATGAATGTATGGACCAAGGAACAGAAGATGAGCAAAGCTGACTTCCTTTAGTACTGCGCAAGTGCGCATGTGCGCAATGCCAAAAGCTTGCGAGAAGAAATCGAAACAAATCAAACTATTTTGCCTGCATTGTGACGACTCGCCATGACGACCCACAAACGGCAGAGCAGAAACGTGCTATTATATGCATATGATTCAGGGAATGGTGAGCAATGGCGAAGTTTACGAATGATTGAAGACAGCGATGTGTACGTACTGGGGTTGTCGGAGGTGAGCGTGGCGGACTGCCGGAAGTCGCAGTTCCAGGGGTTGCGGCCGGCGGCCTGGTAGAGCTGGTTAATGGCGTACGCGGCGTGGGAGCGCACCGTGTTGGGCTCGAAGCACGCGCCCCCGGCCTGGATGGCGCTGCAGTCCACGCCCACCTGCGCGCACGCGTAGTCCAGGTCGGCCTGCAGATCCGCGTCCGTCGCGCCGTCCCTCGCCACGCACCACCCGGCTGCCTTCGGCTGCGCCGCGCCGCCGCCGCCGCTGCTCGGGCTCCCCGCGCTGCTGGACGACGTCAGCCCGGCGTCGTACGCCATGCTGAGGTCGGTGTGGAACAGCCCGAACGACCGCTCCGACGTCGGCCCGGGCTTGAGGTCCTCGTCGTAGAGCGCGAACAGGTACGTGTCCACCGACTTGCCCGGCATCAGCGGCGTGCCGGCGCCAGACCGCAGGTGCGCGACCAGGTTGCCGACGTACGCCTTCGCGTTTTCCACCGTGGCGCCGGCCTCCCCGGCGTCGCCCTTCGTCGGCCACCCGGTCTCGGCCACCACGATCTCCACGTCGCCGTACCCGACGCTCCCCAGCGCCGACTTGACGGCGTCCAGCTGCGCGTCGAACATGTTGGTGTACTTGATCTTCGACCCGGCGTCGACGCGGCCGGCATTGGGCTGGAACAGGCAGAAGGCCAGCGTCTCCGGGCGGGGGTCGGACTGGTACGCGAAGTAGGGGTAGGGGTTAATCATGAAGGGCGCGCTGGTCTTGCTGAGGAAGCCCAGGATTTGCTGCAGCTGCGACGCGATCTCCGGGTGGAAGGCACCGGTGGACGGCGGATCGGACTGCGCGAGCACGGCCATGGTGTTGACGGTGGAGAACTTGATGCCGGCGGCCCCATCGCCGGCCGCCGCCGCCGCGGCGCGGAGGTTCTGCAAGGCGGGGAGGAGAGCGGCGGAGAGGGAGGCGTCCCCGGACTCGAGGACCTCGTTGCCGACGGCGACGACGGAGATGGTGGACGCCGGGACGAGGGGGAGCACGTTGGCGGCGAGCCAGCGGGACGCGGCGGCGGGGTCGGCCGCGAGCGAGGGGATGTCGCCGTTGGCCACGCCAACCACGAGGGAGATGTTGGAGCCGGCGAGCGCGCGGATG
Source organism: Dendrocalamus latiflorus (assembly GCA_017311315.1). Taxonomy (NCBI): domain Eukaryota; kingdom Viridiplantae; phylum Streptophyta; class Magnoliopsida; order Poales; family Poaceae; genus Dendrocalamus; species Dendrocalamus latiflorus. The sequence continues at coordinate 12,097,734 of CM029611.1, read as the reverse complement.
AGCCCCGCGTCGACGCCGTAGAGGCGGACCTTAGAAATCGTCGTCGACTTGAGCAGCTTCACCGTCTCGTCCGGCGACGGCAGGTTGTCGGCCACCTCGCCGTAGTTGACGCCGATGTACGACTGCGCCCCTGCACGCAGCCAACCAAACCCGTCAATCAAATCAAGCACCAACAAGAACATCACCCGATAAAGCCACCCACGCCCCCAATCAACCCAAAAAGGCACAAAATTCCTGCGCTTTCACGGCTCGCAAAGCCAGAGTTTCTTGATCCGCCAACTTTCCCTGCATCCACTTTCTTGGGACTCGCGATCAAGATTGCTCGAAAAGCGGGCTACTTACTGGACACGCACACGAAGCAGAGCAAGATTGGCACAACCAACAGGAGCCTTCCCGACTCCGCCTCCATGGGTTCGCACTCGGATGGACTTGGCAGAACCCAGCAGAAAGGATGGGAAGGGAAGAGCAGTAGAGTCAAGTGTGTGAGAGCGCGTGGTAGGAGCACGGACGCGACCAAATCATCCAAGAATCATATGCCTACGCATGGGCGGCCTACCCCCACGGCTCTAGCCGGTGGCGCCCGCAACGAGCCGCGGATTCGAGGTAACGTATGTCGAGTGTATGGCAGGAGGCTTGGCTTGAAAGTTGGGACTTGGAAAGGGCGAGCAGGACGTGTGCTGAGCCGTGGCCACGTGCGGGCCGGGAGGGGCGGGCGCGGCGGTGGCCGTTGTTTCCGTCAGGTAAAATTCTGGAAGCGCTTATCTTATTACTGTCTTCCTTTAAAAATAAGGTAGTAAGTTATAAATACATTGGGCTTAAGCTACTGGTTTCCAGTTTATTTTTCACTATTTATAAATTTCGTCTTTTTCTGAATTTTTGACTTTTTGTTGAGCTTTTTTGCCGGTTCTTTTTTTCTCGTATTTGTTTGTATTATACGTAATGGGCTAACATATTTTTTAAATTTAATTATGCTAAATAAGCCTCTGTCAGCTACAGTGTTTTTTCATCCAGCTACAGTATTTTCAGCTATGAGCTTTTAAGCCCAACCGATCACCACCTTCTCCTGTTCTTCACATTATTCACTTTCACCCACTCCTAAAAAGCTGAAATTAGATATAGGTTGTGTCTTATGGAGGAAGAGTGCGATCTCATATGTAGATAAGAGGAGATTCTCGTCCTGAGTCAATTAAGAATTTAACCCTGTTGTTGCACATCTAATTCTAAATCATACAATCATATGTGATATATTGGCTCTGGTTTTAGCTAATTAGGTTATCTAGGGATTAATTTAAATTATAAAAATATTTATGAAAAATATAGAAATTCTTGCTAACATTTCTTAACTATCTCGTCTTATCTAAATCATTATTTTGATTTCCTTCTTATCTTGTAGCCATCGGCTGAAATTAGATATGCCTAAAGAACCCACCTATAGGTTGTAGCTCATGACTTTTGACTGAAATAAATAGTAATGGCTGATACTAGTGCCTTTTAGAAGAAGGGCGAGCGGTGGAAAAAGTGAGTGAGAGATGCGTGTGCGTGATAAGAGCAAGATGAGTAAAGTGCGTGATGTACCCGTGACTCCTACCTTATCTCCGAAGCGAGATGGTAGCAAAAGAAGTAAATCCTAATTTTTATCCCGTGAAAGACTTTTTAATTTTAATTAGCACTAATTAAATATGATTAATACTAAATAATTGTGTGTACAATAAAATATAGTGCAAGCTTAATTAGCACTATATGATTAGCGCTAATGAAATACAATTACAATAAATAAAATGCTATTAATTTAGTATTTTAACTAGCACTAATTAATTGCGACTAGTACTAATTAATTACACTTAACGCTAATTAATGATCTAACAACTGCTGCACAGTATGCTACAGTGTCACTACGGTGCTACTGCTCTACGGCGGCTCGACAGGACTGGTACTGCACAGTGGCAGCTCGGTAGGAGTTGGCTTGTCGTGTCAGCTCGCCTGCTGCCGCGCGCCACTCCACTCGCCGAATTAGGGGGTGCGGCAGGTGACACGTGTCGTCTACCACGACTTTTGAGCTAGGAGAGAATGTCATTTTTGCAAAATCGGATGTTATGAGACCAAAATTAAAAAAGTTACTACATAGCTAGACAATTCTAGTATTTATGCATGTGTGCTAGTAGTAGATATAGAACATAAATGACGCGGGGGCCTCATGCTTCATGTATGTACGTATCAATGCATCCATATAGGGGTGTAATCAGAGTAGATACGGACGGATATAGCTCATCTTGTATCCTATTCTGTATTTTTTGGGGAGTCGGAGTCAGACACGGATAATGACGGATACTCACTTCTCCGTTCTGTATTCATTCTATAAGTGTTTGAACAGTCGGTCGGACAGAAATTATTTGTTTCTTTTGCACCCCTACACAAAATATTAGACAGTAGGGTGCAATCAAAGTGAGCACAGAGAGACTAATCGCTGAGATGTCAAAAAAAACGCTCAGTATTTAATACATGTTCAGATGTAGCAATCCGCCTATATGTTATCTTGTTTCTAAATGAAGCTACAACATACTTCCTTATATCACTTGACATACGGATATATACAGATACATATCACTCATTCCGTATCTTATTCCATATTTTTTTCTATGGAGTCGGACATGGATAGTGCCAGATATCCATTTACCCCTTCCTTATTCGTTCCGCGAGCCTTCGGTCGGTCGGATGAAAATTATCCGCTCCGTTTGCACCTCTACATCCATCAATAATGTAATAGATAGTAATGCATTCTAAATTTTATAACATCAACTAACTTCATAACAAAATTCAATAGTAAATAATTATTTGTCAGACAACATACCAAAATCAAGAAACCTACCATTAGTTAATGATTTAGGATAAATCTAAGAACCTACTATTATACACATTTTGTTAGAGTATCTTGCTTTGTCAACGTTATGCTTGCTTTTCTTTTTTTCTTTTCTTCCTCTGTTTGTCATTGTCAATGTCTTTAAACCTTCTTTCTTTTAGATAGATATAGTTCTTAATATATGGGATACTAGTTTTTGATATGATATATATAGAGATACACAGTACGTAAATTTAGACTACAAACAATAAAAATTAAAATCATGCTAGGCTGTGCCCACACTTGTGAGAGTGCATCCGCCTGCGCTCCAAATCTTACAGGATTCTGCCTTCCGGTCCCGAACTTTGGACACATGTAGCCCTGTAAACACTCGAAATTCTAAATCTAGTCCCCGAAGCAAATAAATTCCATATCTGGCCCCCTGCCCGACCGCGCGTTCACTGGCGCCGACGCGTGTCCGGTCGTGCGGTCCGGTACCGCACGACCGCACTGTAGCTGGGTCGTACGGTCCCAAACCGCACGACTCCACTGTGCTGCCACTCCTGCTTGCGATTTGTCCGCCGAGCGCATGACCAAAGCTCTGTGCTCTGTCACGCAACATTTTAATACTATGTCAGCGCCAGGTGAGTACGAAATCAAAGCCACAGCACGTCTACGAAATCAAAGCCTAAGCACAGAGCACTTGCCTGACACCATCCAAAAAAATGTTTCGTGAATTGAAGAGCGAATGACACAGTAACATTTTAATTGGTCATGCGCTCGGCGGACAGTGGCAGCACAGTGGAGTCGTGCGGTCCCAGACCGCATAACCCAGCTACAGTGCGGTCGTGCGGTACCGGACCGCACGACTGGACACGCGTCGGCGCCAGGTGAACGCGCGGTCGGGCAGGAGGTCAGATATGGAATTTATTTGGGAGTCAGATTTGGAATTTCGGGTGTTTACAGCGCTACATGTGTCCAAAATTCTCCGGTCCCGGAGCACATGGCCGTCATCTAAAAGATAGCTTTAGCATAGGAGAACAGAGCACTTTAGCATCGATATATCGCTTTGACAGGTTCTTCGCGGTGGCGCTACTGTCTCTGCCGCGAACCTATGCTAATAGCCGAGTAATGTACTAGTATTGTTTCGGGATGAAGACTGTAAAAGCATCCTGTCAGAAGGTATAATTCGAAAGAGAAGAAAAAAGGATGACACGTTAAGACTTCATGGTGCTTGTTTGTGATACGCCAGCTGCTTTCAATAAGGCCACAGAACGCGGTCCCTTGCATTCGAGTTGGGAGACATCGCTGACGATCTTATGCCCGTAAGTTATTAACAGCGTAAGACAGCATCACTACTAATTAACAAAGTTAACTCCGAACAGAGTCCATTCCATGCAGCAGCATCTTCATAAGATGACCAGCACGGCATGTACCACCAAATCGGCACACGCAGAAAACGTGGGAGAAATTGGCTACAATGTTATGCAGTGGTAGACGGGGTTATAAGCTCTTAATTTAAAAAATGGTTCAAGCAAGTGCCCCAGGATAAGGAGATATGGGCTCTGTTCTTTTCAGCTTTTAAAAGTTATTTTTGACTTTTCTACAGTAACTAACTTTTAAACGGAGTATTTTTTCAAGATAGAGTTTACTAGTTAATTATAGTACATACTTTACTGACTATATTTATATCGACAAAAATCGTACGTAAGTTTCTGTTACTCTGTAATCTCTCGTACAAATAGCTCAAAAGCCACGAACCGCAGCCAAAAACTACAAGCCGCAGCTAAAAAGAACAAGCCCATGAGTATTTTTTAGCTGCGGCTTATGGTTTATAGCTGTGGTTGATGGTTTTTTGTTTTAGCGTGAATGCTTGTGCGAACGAATTGAATGTTGATAAGCCACATCAAAATAACAGTGAAAAAGTTATCTCATTTATTTATTTGAAGAAAGTCATAAGCTATAAAGTATAAGTTGAAAAGAATTATGTTGTAGAATTTATTTATTTGTAGACAGAAGAAGCCTGATAGGCCAAGCTGGGAAGGGTGTGGCGCGCAACTCGTGGATCAGTTGGGTAGACGCTGGCCTTGTGTAACACCCTAATCTTTGCCACTCTTTAAAAATGTTTATTTAAAATAATTAATATTGTTTCTCTACAATTAATCCTCACTTTAATGAATTTTTTAAAATTCATTAAATTTAACATGATTAAGCAACATAGAATCAGGACTTCAAAATATTCTATTTAAATCCAGCATATTCAAATATGTGTCTTTGAATTTTTCTAGAATTTTTAAAGTTCATTTTGCATTTATTTGAGCTCTATTAATTAAACATCTTTTTTTAAATTCCAAAAACCTTTTTCTAGAAAATCCCATGGGTCTACTTTAGTCTGGCTAATTTCTTTCTTTCTCTTTCTCCTTCTCCTTCAATCTATGGCCCATTCCCTCTCTTAGACCAGCTAGGCCTAGCCGTTGGCCCATCTCCAACCCCACCACCATAGTAGCGTGCCACCCTTGACGTGTGTGATGCGCACGCATCCCAGGGCTATAAATAGCCCCGATGGTCCTCAATTCACATACCCCTCAACCTGCTACCTCTGAAGCCCTAGCTGCCTTAACTGGAAGAGCTATTGTCGTGTCATTCAAGCTCGTCAGAGTAGGAGCTGCAGCCACCACTGACATCATCCAAGAGCTCTTCGTCATTGTTTCCTCCACCATCGATGAGCCTCCTTCCTCACCGACATCACCTTCGAGCTCCCTTCCTTGAGATCCACCTCGCCCACCGTTCGTTTTCACTGGAGATCCGCTGAACCAACATCTTCATCGAGATCTCTTGGAATTAGATGACAAAGAGAAAGATAAAGTTTAAATAGGGAGAGATGGATAAAGAACAAGAAAGAGGAGAATCCTTTATGTGTCAAAGAAATAAAATACCAAAAAGACTCTTTGTATAAGTGGGAGTTTTTCTTTGTGAAACTGATACATGAGAGATGATCTAATTCTCTATACTCCCTCTCTCTCCTCCACATCATCCCGTGTCCTACATGGCAAGATTTATAGACAGTTGACGTCACACCACTGTACATACTCTTACGAGCGCTATGAGCATTTGTGAATGAATGACTGGATTCCCATGAGACTGTTCAGTTCATGGGGCAAAAAGGCAAATTCTAACAATTGGGCCAGTCACACTACTATGTCCTCGGCCGATTCAAGGAAGACAATTTCATGCGTAATTGTTGAGCCTCCTTGGTGAAGCTTGCCGTTGCGTCTCCCCATGCGCACTCGGCCTCCTCGCGACATCACCATTTTGTCTCAGCCCTCTAGCTGATCTGCAAACTTGACCCATCAAAAATTGACAAAAGATGAAAAAGTGTAGAGTTTGTGATGTGGCACCAAGTAGCATGCCACTTTGAGGGGGTATTTTAGTATTGTAAACTGAAGTTACTTCGCAAAGTGGAGCTATTTTGTGTAATGAAAAGAGAAGCCATGTGTGGTCGAGATAGAGGGAGGAGAGAAAGGATGCAAGGAGAAAACTCAAGTTTGGAACCTTGGAAGGGATGGGATTGTGCGTAATTTGTGTAGACCTAATTTCGGCCAAGGGAAGTAAACCTTAGTTTATGCGGCTACTTATGTGATTCCTTCTTTGCACAATGCAAACAAGACAGCAATGTATGGAATTGGAGATGTGGATAGTGAAGAGAGAACTAGTTTGTCTCAAGAGGAGAATACAAAATCAATCAAGTTTTGGTGCTCGCAGTTCTATCCATGAAGCTCATGAACTTTCAATACCAATCTGAGGTTTTCAATGTGTACAAAATACATATTTAGAAAGTTGATGAAGTCTACTTTCCAACAGATCAAATGAGGTTTGATTTAAAGTTTACTACACAAAGTTATAGCAAATTTATTGGATACTGCACGAGCTGTCTAGAGAGACACATGAGAGTTGGCAAACATAAGAAGTTCGTGCATTGCAAGGCAACTGTAGGTAATATCCAGCCACACCATGACTTTTCAAAAGTTGAGAAGGTTTTCTTTTCACGTCTCAATCAGATTTGGAAGCCTCCAAACTATGAAAGGAAAGATATGAAGATTTTAAGTCAATTTGGACTTGGTTCGGGACAACCAGCAAGACCAACATTACAACATCTATAACTTTCACAAACAGAGTCTAATTTGGGTATTTTTGAACTCATTGGAAAGCTAACTTGAAGCCCCATATAATGGATAAGGTGCCATCCTCAAAAACCTCATGGTCACATCGTAAATTCAGAAATAATCCAATGGTTGTGTTTAGATATTTCCTTTTTAGTTCGTAACTTGATTAGCACAAGTTAAAATCTGCCTTAGGCCATTTTGTGCATGTGTTGGTTGTATGGCCACACCCCTTGGTGCCAATATAATTCTAGGACCTTAGCCCATTGTAACATAGACTGGTTATGATATGATTTGAGAAATAGATACCAAAAAATCATCATAGTTTTAGTAGCCATTATTGGCGTGTGTTCTTGATATTTCCATGAAGAAATTACTCTTGGTGTGCTGAATCCATTTGTGGCGTTGGATTTTGCTCGCTGAAACTTTGGTTCTACTACCTATTGTTCACGTGTTGTGGTGTGCGTGGGAGAATGTGCTATCAAGGGAGGATGTGTTTTTGTGCGCAAGAATTTAAGGCAAGGCAAGGAGCTACTAGTTTTTAGGTGTCCAAAGTCCCTAGAGCAAGGAGGAGACAATTAGCAAGGCGTATCGTAAAAGATTAGAGCCAAAACAACGTTATTTAGCTAGCTTGCTAGTTGAATCCTTATCAATTTGTAATTTTGAGTCTTCTGGTGAATGGAAATCCTAATGACAATGGGGTCTCTTGGTAATCCGATTAGGGTATTGAGTGTTGAGTTGACCATTTTGCCATGGTTGTGCCGACGTGAAATTTGTAAGACCGTATATGTGACAAGCGTATATATTATCAACTCTTGAAGCCCATGGATCATATTTCTATTTTATTGTGTCTTACATATGAATGTTAATACAGAGCCAAGTTTTCTGTATAATATTTGTCTTTGTGGTGTGTGCTCTGAATGTGTTTACGTTAGTCCTGGTGTGTGCTCTAAATGTGTCTGTGTTAATCCCAAGAGGAGGAAAAACACTATACATATGAATGTTAGGAAACCTGGGTCTGGGCTGGAAGCCTTGGCTCATGGTGGGCACCTCACGAGTAGACTATAAATAGGAAGTACTATTCGCAATTTTGTATACGCAATCAGAAAGAAAGTAATAAAGAAAGACCAGGAGTTCTCTCTACCTCTTTGTGTTTCAATCAACTATTTCGTGTCTTCTGTGATTGATCTTGTTTTGCATAAAGTAGAGGAATCGATCGGACTGGTCGCCAGCGATGGTTCCTCAACGCATTATCAGCATGAATCGCTCCGGTGAATCGAAGGTAATCATCGAAGCACTAGTAGATTGAATTGTCTAGATCGCTCTAAATTCGCAGATTTCGCTTTCTAGATTATTTTTCTATGGTGCAAATCCGCTCTAATCTACTGCAAGGAGACTTGAAGTCACCAGCACAATGTCGATCGGTAGATTACATCACAGAGTAGATGTTGATTGCACTATAGATTGAAACAAAAGAAAAAAAGAAAAATTGTGCTCGGTCGGCCCCGTACGGCCGCGGAACGCAAAACGACGCAACGCCCTGCCACTGGCCGCCGGCCATCCTCACGCACCGGTCTCAGCACGGCCGACGGACGCCGCTGCCTCGGCCTCCATGCACGGCCGGCTGACCGCACGCTCGTGCGCCCAAAGTCGCCGCCTCGGCTCCCGCCGGCCGCCGCCGCCTGCAGCCACCACCCGTGCCAGCCCCGCTGTTCAGCCGCCACCTCGCCCGAAGCCGAGGCCGACCCGCAGCTGTCGCCCACACCGGCCGTGCCGTTCGGCCGCTGCCTCGCCCGAAGCTGAGGCTGGCCCGAAGGCCAGATCCGCCCGCTCCACCGGCCCCCGCCGCTCGGCCTAGCCGCCCCGTCGCGCACCCGAAGTCGGCCACCCGCTCCGCTGACCTCGCCACTCGGCCTGGTTGCCCCGCCGCGTGCGCCCGAGCTGGCTGCTCGGGTAGCCGCCGCTGCCACCGAAGGAAATGGTGGTAGGGAAACCCTACCCCCCGTGACTTATGTCGACTGGGCAGGCCATCTGGGCCAAGAAGGCTTGTAGGCCAAAGGAAGCAAACGGGCCAAAGGCCCGGCCCAGACGGAGGCACCGGCGATTTTGTACAAAACCCCACTAAATTATGAAAATTACCGAAGAGCCCTCAGATTTTGCATATTGGTCCCAAATTTTGTAGAAAGGCCCTCGTAATTCCGAAAATTATAAGCAGGTCCTCAGATTTTCCAGATGGGTCCTGATTTTTGCAGAAACCCCTCAAAAAATCAGGAAATTACGTGAAAATTTTCTCTGAACTGAAAATTTGCGTACAGGCCCTCGGAAATTGTAGAATTCACTGAAAACTCATATTTTGGCATAAAAGGGCCGCGGGAATCCAAATTTTTAATTATTTTTAGCATTTAAAGCATTATTTCTGTCATTATTGTTTTCTATATTTTCTATATTTATTTACGGTTTTGGTTAATCATAATTATTTAAATTGCCTTTAATTACTAAAATTAGCAGTAAAATTTATAGCAAATTCATAGAAATTCTAAAACATTACGAGAATCTTTTGTACCATTTATTTACCTGAAGTAAATTTATTCCATGCATGTTTACCGGCAGTAAACTTATTTATTCCTTTCATACACATATAGATGACTGGCATGACGAATCGGGAGTTCGAGGAGCTGGCCCAGCATGGCCAAAACTATCTGACTTGGGCTTATGACGTCGAGATAGTACTTGGAGACAAGAAGCTCCATGCTGCTATTGGGATTAGCGCACCACATGACGCCCAACCCACCCTTGAGGAAAATGATCAGGCAGTTCACTTTCTCAGGCACCACCTCTATCTCACTCTCAAGAAGGAGTACATGGCAGAGAAGAGCGAGCTAACACTCTGGACTGCACTCAAGAAGTAGTTCGAGAGGCTAAAGTACACCATTATTCCTCAAGCAGAGCAAGAATGGATTCGACTAAGATTTGCCGACTTCAAGATGGTAGGGGAGTACAATTCTGCTTTGCACAAGATTTGTACCAATCTTTAACTTTGTGGCAAGCAGATCATAGATGATCGGAAGATTGAAAAGACTCTATCCACCTTCCACCCCATGCAGTGCAATCCGCACGTAATTATCATCAAAACGGCTACAAGGAGTATGCCGAATTGGTTGATATGATGAAAGTTACGGAGGCTCAGGACGAAGTTCTCCACAAGAACTACGTCACTTAGCCACCTGGGAGCTCCACTGGCCGTGAAGCCAACGCCGAGAGCTACAAGGTGCGAAGCCCTTGATGAAGAGAAGGGGATGGAAGGGTAAGGCCGCAGCCCAGAAAGGCAAATCAGAAGCTCCACGTGAGAATAAGACAAGCAAGCCAAAGCGGGATGGCAAGTCCTATGGCCAACAGGATCAATCTTGCTTCAAGTGTGGCAAGTGCAGGCATTGGTCGCGAATCTGTAAAGAGCCTCAGCATGTCATTGATGCCTTCCAAGCCCAGAACAAGAAGGATGGCAAAGGGCAGCATGAAACCCACTTTGCATCTGTTGAGGGCGAGAGTTCTGAGCAACTGCCTGCGCTGATGGAGGTTGAAGCCATCTTGGCAGCAGCACCCCCTTTTGACGTAGCAGCAGCCACCGCCATGATTTCTCTCGAAGAGCATATCACCCTGAGAAAATAGTAGATGAAGTATCTGATTTCTTAGCAGATTCAGTCTAATGCACAGAATGCATTTAGACTTTAATTGTCATTTATTTTTGTGTGAAAAGAAAAGTTAGAACTTGCATGGATGGTACTTAAACAATTTTATTTTCTCGTGATGGTTGGATGATATTTGAATAATTCGTTCATTTATTTAGTTTATAATGGCATGATATATTCTGATATTGAAGTATTTTATTCATGTGTTGATTGCCTTCTAATGCATATTAATAAAATACCTTATATTAGAACACGTGTGGCGCCCTATGGAGAAAGTGTGCTTAGCCAACAGCGACACAACGAATACCATCTTAAGAGAGACAAAGTATTTTCAGTCAAATCATAAGAATGCTGGTAGCCTTACAACAATCGCCGGTAGCGATGCATGTATAATAGGATCAAGAAGAGCCACAATTATACTCCCAATTGGCACAACGTTGGTCATTCAAGAAGCCTTGTTGTACCTAAAATCGACTAGAACTCTCCTAAGTTTTAAGGATATTCACGCCAACAATTTCCACGTTAAGATTGAAGAAGAGTACGGTAAGGAATACTTGCTCATTACGAAGCATTGAACAAATGGAAAAAGTGTATTAGAAAAACTTCCTTCACTAGAAACTGGGCTATACTACACCAACATCAAGGCACCTGCAGCCTATACTGCCCTGAAGACAGTATTTAGAAGCTCTGAACTCTTCTGTCTCTGGCATGACAGATTAGGCCATCCAGGTCTTAGGATGATGAGAAATATAATCAACAATTCCCAAGGGCATAATATCAATGTAAAGAATTTTTCGATTCATGAAGATTTTGTGTGCCCTGCATGTGCCACCGGAAAATTAATTACTAGACCCTCCACTCTGAAAGTGAAGGACAAAGGCCCTGCATTCCTGGAACGCATCCAATGAGACATTTGCAGTCCCATTCAGCTACTTTCAGGGCCACTTTCATGGTGCTCATCGATGCTTCCTCGAAATGGTCGCACGTAGGTTTATTATCCATGAGAAATCATGCTTTCGCAAAGCTGATCTCGCAGATAATTTGCATCAGAAATATTTTCCCTGATCATCAAATAAAGTCAATCAGAATGGACAATGTTGGAGAATTTACTTCAAAGGCATTTGATGATTACTGCAAGGTGATGTGAATTACAATTGAGCATTCTATACTGCATGTCTATACCCAGAATGGTTTAGCAGAGGCATTATCAAGATAATTAAATTTATTGCCCGACCTCTTTTATAGAATTGTAATTTACCAGCTACATATTGGGGACATGCAGTCCTACATGCAGCGAATCTCATCAACTTTAGACCATTGGTGTACAACATCCATTCACCTATGCAACTAGCACAAGGGTCAGCACCGAAAATTTCTTATCTTAAGAGATTTAGATGCAAGGTTTATGTACCTATACCCCCTCCACAGCGTACTGCAATGGGTCCTCTCCGTAAGTCTGGGATATACGTTGGTTATGAGACTACATCAATAATCAGGTAGTTAGAACCCATGATAGGAGATTTGCATACCGCCCACTTCGCTGATTGCATATTTGATGAGGATAATTTCCCAACATTAGGGGGAGGAAATCAACCCCTTGATGAAAAATATCGAAAAATTACGTGGCAGGCCACGAGAATCTATGCATATAATCTGCGCACTAGTGAAGCGAATAGAGAAGTCCAGAAGTTTATTGATTTGCAAGCATTAGCAAATCAACTGTCTGATCACTTTAGTGATTTGAAGAGCGTGACTAAGTTGCATGTGCCTGCATGCAATGCACTGGAGAGGTTGAAATACTAAAGAAAGTAGAAGGTATCTCTAATCCCGTCCAGAGGCTTCAGAATAAAAGAACGAGAACTCCGACACCTCAAATCCCAAGTAACCGGAGATGCCCGGTGAAGAAAGATAAGAAGGACTTGTCACAGCCGATCACTGAAATTCCCTCGAATCAGAAGGGGAGCCAGTTGAGACCTGGCACTAGTATGACACCTTCAGAAAAGGGCATACCGGATCTGAACTTCCACATGGAAGAAGAAATTGGCATGGATATGTGTGCACACATCGGAGCCAAAAAACTAAAGGGATTTGCCACCGCAATTGGAAGAAGCGATGTGCAAGGAGAAGCTCCAATAGAAGCAAACGCTCCAGAAGAAGCAACTCATGAAGAAATAACTATAAATTATGTGCACACGGGAGAGTCCATGAATAGGACAACAGCCAATGTTGATATCTACTTCGCAAAGAAAATTGCCACAATCGTCGATCTTGATCCCGAGCCTGCATCGCTTGCTGAATGTAAGAAAAGATCAGATTAGAAAGATTGGAAGAAGGCAATAGAAACTGAATTATTATCTCTGAACAAAAGAGAGGTGTTTGAGCCCGTATGTCGCACACCTCCCCATGTGTACCCTGTAGAGCATACATGGGTATTTGTTCGAAAGAGAAATGAAAGAAATAAAGTCGTAAGATAAAAAGTAAGGCTAGTAGTACAAGGTTTCACTCAATGTCCAGGAGTTGATTATGAAGAAATCTACTCCCCAGTCATAAGTGGAATTACCTTTAGATATTTGATCTCAATGGCAGTAAACTTGAATCTAGAAATGAAATTGATGGATGTGGTAACTGCATACTTTTATGGAAACTTGGATTCGGAGATTTATATAAAGGTACCTGAAGGTATCCCCATCCCGAACCAAGATAGAACAAATAGAATTCTATATAGTGTGAAGCTCAGGAAATCACTGTATGGACTAAAGCAATCTGGCAGGATGTGTATAATCGCTTAAGTGACTTTCTGTGCAAGAAAGGCTACACGAACAATGAAGATTGTCCCTGCATATTTATACGATGATCCCAGAATGGATTTTGTATAATCTCAGTGTATGTAGATGATCTGAATATCATCGGAACAATGGAAGACATGAAAGAAGCAAGTTCTTACCTGGAGTCAGAATTTGAAATGAAAGATTTGGGAAAAACCAAATATTGCTTAGGCCTGCAGCTCGATCATGTCCCTGAAGGAATATTAGTACATCAGTCGGCCTATGCTCAGAAGGTGTTAGAAAGGTTTGGCTTTGAGAAGGCATACCCATCGAAAGTACCGATGATCGGGAGGTCTTTACAGTAAGAAAAAGATCCATATCGACTTAGGGAAGAGGGTGAGGAAGTTCTGGGACCAGAATTCTCATACTTAAGTGTAGTAGAAGCACTTGTGTATTTATCAAACTGCACTAGACTGGACATTACATTTGTCGTAAACCTGTTAGCAAGGCATAGTGCAGAACCTACCAAAAGGCATTGACAGGGAATAAAGGACATCTTCTGATACCTCTAAGGAAGTAAGGACCTTGGATTGTTCTATAGAAAAAAAATCAAGATTTGAACTTGGTTGACTATGCATATGCTGGGTACCTGTTAGACCCGCATACAGTAAGGTCATAAGCAGGCTATGTATTCATGTGTGGTGGAACTGTAATTTCTTGGAAATTGTCTAAGCAGAGTCTTGTAACGATTTCGACGAACCACTTAGAAATTATAGCACTGTATGAAGTCGCACGAGAATGCGCTTGGCTCAGTCGGATGACTCACCATATCCAACAGTCATGTGGAATGAATATTGTGCAAGCTCCCACAATTATCTATGAAGATAATGCAGCTTGTGTTGCACAAGTACAGACGGGCGATGTGAAGAATCACCTCACAAAGCATATCACCCCAAATTCTTCTATACTCATGAATTGCAAAAGATGAACGAGATTAAGGTATTGCATACTAAGTCATGTGAGAATCTAGCAAATTTATTCACTAAGTCACTCCCTGCATCTAACTTTGAAAGATGCGTACGAGAAATTGGAATGATGAGACTTAGAGAAGTGCATAATTCATGGGGAGAATTTTCTTAACCCGTTATTAAACCTTGATCATAAAGATCGAGTACCCAAAGAATAAGTCCTAAAGATTGAACAAACTTGGGTAGATTGTACTCTTTTTCCCTTGACGAGTTTTCCTGAAGTTTCTCGGCCAAAGTTTTTAATGAGGCAATTCGTGCAATGCAGCATAACATGTATCATGTACTTTTTCTTTAATTTTTTCCACTGAGTTTTTATGGAGTTTTGACGAGGCATGAACGTGTCAGATGAGTGCCCAAGGGGGAGTGTTAGGAAACCTGGGTCTGGGCTGGAAGCCTTGGCCCATGGTGGGCACCTCACTAGTAGACTATAAATAGGAAGCACTATTGGCAATTTTGTATACGCAATCAGAAAGAAAGCAATAAGGAAAGACCAGGCGTTCTTTTCTACCTCTCTGTGTTTCAATCTACTATTTCCTGTGAGTATACTCTATGGTAGTTGTTAGCTTTTCTTTTTGACCTAACCACGTTGGCAAGAAAATCACCGTTTAAAGTGCAAAAACTTAAATCTTTAGTTTCTACTTGTTTAAGGCATCCGTAACAGTGTTGTCTCTTATTCCTCTATGTTACTTGTGTATCACTAACAGACAATCGGCATCTCCTCAGAGACCATTGCTAGCAATTAGGCCCTACTCGTATTATCTTTTACTTTTGTTTTTTTAGAAATATTAAAACCAATATGAACATTCATTTTTGAAAATAGTTTCTCTATTTCTCTCGCCATCATCTCTCTAACTAAGTCATGGGTCATAGATGTATCAACCACCCCATTCTTCTCACTTTCATCATGCGCATGTATCACTCCTTTACTTTTTGCACCACTTTCCCCTCCTTTTAAAAGCCACTTCTTTCAACCACTACTATTCATTTTTAATTAAAAGTTATAAGCAAAACTAAAATGGAAATCCCTGTTTTCGCACGCGCGCTTTTTGGTTTGACGCCGCGCACACTACAACGAGTCGTCGGACCAGGAGTACGCCGTTTGGAACGCCAAGGAGCACAATTTACAATACCCTGAAGGCAGCATGCATACAGTAAAGGCATGCTGGGCCCTACTCATTTATTTAGTCTCACTTCCTAGTTTTATCCGATTCCCTTTACTTTTTGAGATGACTATAGACTGAACGTAAAGAGGGATGCCACTTGATATTCCTCTTTATCTCCTCAACGACCTCCTCAAGTATCCTGTGATTCACCACCTGCTTAATTAGTGCATGCCTTGTACTCTTGGAAAAAAGTAGAGAAAATTATTGTCTTGAATTTTGCTTTTGGAATTGTGCTTATTTGCTCTCAAACTTATCATGAATTTGCTTTCAAACTTATCATAATTTTGCTATTTAATTTTATATTGATTTTGCTCTCAGAATTATTCTGAATTTGCTTTTGAAATTATCTTGAATTTTCTATCAGAATTATGCTAATTTGCTCTCATACTTATCATGAATTTGCTTTACAAACTTATCTTGAATTTACTTTTGTATTTTATATTTGACTTGCTCTCGGAATTATCCTGACTTTTGCTTTTCAAAAATTTCTAGAATTTGCTTTTAGAATTATACTAATTTACACTAAAAGATACATACGGCCTGATCGCCCCAAAGCTAAGCTACATGCCTACATATGCGTAATGTAGAGCAGGGCGTCCTATTCCTAATGTCTTCTTCTGATAAGATGCTAATTGCAATACGCACGTTTGATGACTGATCGAGTAGCAACATTGGATTCTCTTGTAAATTTTGGTGCATGTATGGATCATTTGTGCACGGGCTAATTAAGGTTCTAGCCTTACATCGTGCTTTGGGCAGCGCACACATGCACCCGGTTAACTAGTGCACACTTGCGGCACGTCAGCGTGTGTATCTTCTCTTTTTTTCTCTAAACTATTTTATTATTTAGCTCTTTTGTAGATGTGCATACGAAACAACCATCCAAACTAAAAACCATCGGCAAAAACGACTCTTAATCTAGCACACTTCACATCATCATTTTTTATTCCTCAATTGATGGCCCCCACTTGATAATTTTTAATTTTCTCGCTCATCTCCTTCTAAAGTCTTGCCTGGCTGACATCCCTGTGACTTGCTCATCTCTCACCATCATTAGTCTTGTTCCAAACAGTTTTAAACTTTTAAAAACCGAATTTTAAATAAAATGAATTTTTCATATAGTTTTTATAAACAAATCATTGTAGGAGCTGTTCCGATCAAATTACCTTCTTAACACAAATATGGCTTACTTCCCTAAGTGTTGCTCGGTTAGGCTGATTTTTTGTGACTTATGGCTGAATTTTCACTGTAACTGGTTGAAATTATACTATAACTGATGATGGCTTATTTCGCATAATGAAATTTTAAAAAAAATTAAAAATAGAAAAAATGGGTTAGCCCAGCACATATAATGCAAACGAATATGGAAAAATCAGTAAAAAAGCTAAAAAATCCAAATATCAGAAAAGATAAAATTTAGAAAAAATAAAAAATAAACTGAAAACCAGAAGTCTAATACCCCGCTCAGTTGGGTTGAAAAATAGTGACTTATGACTGAAATTGCACTGTAACTGGCTGAAGTCACACTGTAGCTGAATGTGGCTTATTTGGCATAATTAAATTTAAAAAAAATTAAAATAAATAAAATATGTTAACTCATCACGGACAACGCAAACGAATACGGAAAAAAATCGGCAAAAAAGCTCAAAAAACCTAAAAGTTTAAAAAAGATGAAATTTATAAATAGTAAAAAATAAATTAAAAACTAGAAATTCAAATCGAAATAAGCGCGACATAAGTCCAAATGTGCGGACCCTAACCTATTTCGCAATCAATCATACACATCATTTTTGAACAGGCCTTTTCTAAGTCGTCGCCGTCAAATCATCCCTCTCCGACCTCGGTGGCTCCCCCTTTGAACTCACTGCCGCCGAGCCTCGTCGAAGTCCAGATACAGCCGGATCCGCGTCGCCGACATGCGAGATCAACCTGGCTTCGCTGCCATGGCCACCTTCTAGTCTCGTCATTGCTTCGTCATCGTGTCGATCACGCCGCCGGGTCCACACTGGGCCACAGACCACGTCGGAAAGGGGCAACTCTGCCCCAACATGAGCTTTTTTCCCCGTCCCCTTGCCCTAGGTTCCGAAGCGCCGGGTCGTCCTACGAGCACGCCGCCTTCTCTCCTCCCTTGAACGGCTTCTCCCCCCTCCTTCCTCCCACCGCGGCGTGGCGGAATCCAGTTCTAACTCCAAGCACCAATCGAGCCAAACCCCGACCCTCCAAATCGCCCGGGCTCGGAGATCCGGAAGGATCTCGAAGAAGCGGAGGCACCGACGCTAGACGAGGAGCAGGTGGCGGCGGCTGGGGTATCTGCGATGATAACCCGGTCGAAGCTGGTTGAGCAGCTGCGCGACTACCAGATCCGATCCCAGCACAAGTAAATCCCGCGCCCACTCCATTCTCTACGAATCCCACCCAAAATTCCGCCTAGGTTGTGGTGATTGACTAATCGTATGCTCAGATCGCGGGCTCTCGGATGCGCAGAGTTGTGGTGGATTAAGTTGTAATGCGATCCTCCCTGTCCTTATAATCTCGTGGAACGAGTCTGCTTAGCCAACTATGAAATCCATGACATTGCTGCCTGTGTTGATGCGCGCAGGCATTGCTATTTCGTATTTTAGATCCAACAAAAGGCATTGTACAACAGTTGTTAGAACAATGTCTACTATCTAGTGATTCTTGTCAAGATCTTGCGGTTTCTCATGAGTGGCTGCACTTTCAAGTAAAGAAGAGTTTGCAGATGTGTATTGTGCTGCTCTCGTCCTATCAAAATTACCTGCATGTACTCCATGTTCTAAATAGAATGTACAGGGTTACGCTTTACTATATCCATCATCAACGAATTATGTCTTCGTTTTACTATATAACCACTGCACATTACCTCCAATGCACCATTCCAAAGGGCTTCTTGCCCCTTTGGTGAGTTTTATCGCAAACTACTTGCTTCATGTTTCTCGAATGTGGGTGCTAAACCATGCTAGCAGACCACTTCAGCTTGTTTTGATTTGAGTTCTATGTGCCAGTTTGGAAGTTGATAGTTCTCTTAAGATATCATGCAACTGTGTGATATGATGATATATTTTCTTCATTTCTTGTATTGATCCCAAATCATTTCTTCTCGCTGTTAGTCATTCCATTATCAGATAGATTTGCATCTTCAATGATCTGAACATGGCTCCTGCTTTCTACATTCTGCAGGCGCGACATTATTGGAGCAGTCTCATGGGGCTTGCTGTGTTGTTTTCTGATAGTATCCTCGTACATGACGCTATACTTCAGGCACTTCTGGCTATCTGCTGTCATTATCTCCATTGGTATTCTTCTTCCCGCTGGCCTGTATATTTTGAGGCAGAGAAAGCTTGCTAAGAAAAGAGAGAGAAGATTATTGTTGCCTCTCTCTATGTAAGGCTGTTGGTAGGTTTCTTGGCTTGCCTAGCACACATCCAACATTTCATACGTTTCTGTCCCCCGGTGTACATCCTTATTCCTAGTCTCTACTAGAGTGCTAGAAGAGAGATCATTTTTGGAGCTCCAGTGTTGTGCGAGTAGATAATCTGCAATGCTTGTTGGGTATAGTAACTTGTGTTTTCTGCTACAGTTTTCTTTTTTTGTTCAATCGATGCTTGCAGCGCGAAAGAGTATCTCAATGTGTCAGACCGCTCACACTTTTTGTAACTCAGCACTGATTGTTTTGTTATTCTAATGGAATTTGTAAGCTCCAAATCCACCCTAGTTGCTTTCACTCCAGTTGATTTCTGTATTACAACGATGACACTGGATGATGTTTTATTTTGTGTGTCCATTTGATGTTTGTTTGGATAAAATTGTATCTCACGGACAGCTGAGTACCGGGCACTTTGTTCCTCCTGAAATACACGTGTACCTGTGGTCCTTGCTGTTGGAAAATTAAGCACATGTAGGTTCAATTTATTCCATAAATTAATCATGACATCATACACGCAAAATAACAGAACCATCACAGGCATAACAGATCTAGACATGTAAACCAGAAAACTGTACATGAACAGATCTAATGCGGAGAACATGACTGTTACGTACCGATGATTCTGCTCTGATCGGTTTGCCGATGTTGACGCTGCAGGTACGGTGTGGATGACACGAGGTCGATGACGATTCGCCGAAGCCGAACGACGAGGAAGACGAGCCAGAGCTACAGCAAGCAGTCGCGCAGAGCGCTTCCCAAAAACCTTATTCGCCCTCTCCCGGTGCAGGACTTCGAAGGCGACGATTCCGGAGACCTGCTCTCCCGAACGACAGTGCACGCCGGCGGACGGGACGGAGTAGACTACGTGGGACGGCGCAGTACAATGGAGGAGGCAAAAACCCTAGATTGATTCGCGTATGCTGTATGGAGTCGGCGGCTCAGTATTTATGGAGAAAACAGGACGTGTGATCAAGACGCCTGCACGTTCTCCATAACTCGTAACCGAAACGGATTAGTTGCGCGTAACCGATCCGGATTCACCGCTACTCAAAACAGCAAAAATAAAACTGCAAAAGGAAGCCGCGTCTGCGCAAGCATCTGGAGCCGATTTTGGCGGACCATTCACGCAGGTGCCGTGCACGCGCCCCCCCCCCCCCGCCCAGCCCAGCCCAGCCCGGCCCAGCCCGGCCCTGCCCGGCCCGGCCCGGCGAGGCGAGGCGAGCGCGCGCGCGCGTGTGATCCTCTAGTTCTCTCCCACACATGCCTCAAGTGGCTAGGAGTGCACCATCCCTTTTAAGGTGGTCTTCCTCTCCTAGAACTAGCAATATGGTACTAAAGTGCACATGCATTGCTCCTTTGCATGAGTGGGCCTTTGAGATTTTAGAATTATTCTTATGGGCTTGGCCCACATAATTCAACAATCCCCCACCAGATCTCAAAGTCCCACAGAGATTTGCCTGAATTCCAATGTACTGTTTATATATCAGTATTTCGATAGAGACCGATTAAGGTTGAACATCCATCTAGAACTCCAAGCTACACTTACTCACAACTTGAACAATAGACTATGCCTTGAATTGCAAGTTTGGTGCAAGCAAGCTTCACTTAAAGACTTAACTGATACTAGGCCGCCAGTAGGCTACCCCTCGGTTGGAGCGTATAAGTCATACTCCTTGGTCTCTTCATGAGCTTAGTAGGAGATTACCCAAGATCTCCATAGACTGCGACTAACAGTCGGGCTCATATAGGTGTGTTCTTTCAAGAACGCTCTGCTGGATAGCGTCTTCGCTTCTAAAAGCCAATGGAACACATTAAGACCTTAGTCAACCTGCCTTGCAGTTTCTGAGAGTATTGCATCTTCACATAGAGAGGGTTGAAATTACTCTCCTCCAGTTAACTAATGGCTTGTTTTTCCCAGATCCTAATTCACGGGATCTCCGATCACATAGGTTGGGTTACTACCATAGATAACTCACATGGGTCTCATACCCATCTCCTTCGATGCACTATCTATCACATTCCGTGATAGTCCCTTTGTAAAGGGATCTGCCAGGTTTTTATCTGTTTGGATGTAATCCAAGGTTATAACTCCGGAGTTTCTCAATTTCCTGACAGACTTCAATCGTCTCTTGACATGCCTAGACGATTTCATATTATCCTTAGAACTGTTCACTTTAGCGATAACGGTTTGATTATCACAGTTCATAAGGATAGCTGGCACTGGCTTTTCCACCGTAGGTAGATCCATCAATAGATCCCGTAGCCATTCTGCCTCAACAGTAGCAGTGTCTAGTGCCGCAAGCTCTGCTTCCATGGTTGACCTCGTCAAAATGGTCTGTTTGTAAGATCTCCATGAAACAGCACCACCACCAATAGTGAAAACATATCCACTAGTGGCTTTGATCTCATCAGCATCAGAGATCCAGTTGGAATCACTATAACCCTCCAGCACCGATGGGTACCCAGTATAGTGAAGTCCAAAATTCGATGTACCTTTCAGATAGCGCAACACTCGCTCAAGCGCCTTCCAGTGATCATCTCCTGGGTTAGATGTAAACCGGCTTAACTTGCTCACAGCAAAAGAGATGTCTGGCCTTGTTGCACTAGCTAGGTACATAAGTGAGCCAATTATCTGAGAATATTCCAGCTGATTCCTAGCAATTTTCTTATTCTTACGAAGTAACACACTAGGATCATAAGGTGTTGGAGAAGGCTTGCTATCAGAAAAACCAAAACGGCTCAAGACCTTTTCCACATAATGAGATTGCAAAAGTGTAATCCCATCCTCACCTCTAATCAATTTAATGTTTAGAATAACATCAGCCACTCCCAGATCTTTCATATCAAAGTTTTGAGACAAGAATGATTTGACCTCATTTATCACATTGATGTTTGTCTCAAAAATCAGGATGTCATCCACATACAAACATAGAATAACTCCCTCACCCCCACCATAGCGATAGTATACACATTTATCTGCCTCATTGACAGCAAAGCCTGCAGATGTCAGTGTTCTATCGAACTTCTCATGCCACTGCTTAGGGGCTTGTTTCAGACCATACAAAGATTTCAACAGTTTTAACACCTTGCCTTTTTGACCTTCTACTACAAATCCATCAGGCTGTTCCATGTAAATTTCCTCATCCAGCTCTCCGTTAAGAAAAGCTGTCTTAACGTCCATTTGATGAACGAGAAGACCATGTGAGGCAGCCAAAGCAAGTAGTACTCGAATTGTGGTCAGTCTAGCAACAGGTGAGTAAGTGTCAAAGAAATCTTCGCCTTCTTTCTGAGTATAGCCCTTGGCAACAAGCCGAGCCTTGTACTTTTCAATAGTACCATCAGGCCTAAGCTTCTTTTTGAACACCCACTTGCACCCTACAGGTTTGCACCCATAAGGTTTATCTGTCAGCTCCCAGGTTCCATTAGCGATAATGGAATCCATTTCACTACGGACAGCCTCCTTCCAGTAGTCTGCATCAGGGGATGCATACGCTTCTGAAATAGATTTAGGAGTGTCGTCCACAAGGTACACAGTGAAATCATCACCAAAGGATTTGAATATCCTTTGTCTCTTGCTCCTTCTAGGAGCTCCACTGTCATCCTCCTCATTGACAAGTTCATGTGTATGTTCAAAAGGTTCAGGTGATGTGATTGAACTAGGAATTATTTCAGAAGGTTGACTAGTAGTGTTATGTGTATCCTTCATTGGAAAAATATTCTCAAAGAATGTTGCATCTCGAGACTCCATAATTGTACCAACATGCATGTCAGGTACCTCAGTTTTAACCATCAAAAATCTATAAGCAATGCTATGATTAGCATATCCCAGAAAGACACAGTCCACAGTTTTAGGTCCAAGCTTGCGTTTCTTAGTTATTGGCACATTAACTTTCGCCAAGCACCCCCATGTACGCAAGTAAGAAAGTGATGGTTTTCTCCCAATCCATACCTCGTATGGTGTTTTGTCCTTATTTCTGTTAGGAACTCTATTTAATACATGATTAGACGTTAGCAAAGCCTCCCCCCACCATGCCTTAGGTAAGCCCGCAGTATCTAACATGGCATTCACCAAGTCAGTCAACGTGCGATTTTTCCTTTCGGCAATCCCATTTGACTCGGGAGAATAAGGAGGCGTCCTCTCATGTATAATACCATGTTTCTCACAAAATAAGTCAAATTCATTTGAGAAATACTCTCCACCACGATCTGACCTAAGTCTTTTTATCTTTCTATTTAACTGGTTTTCAACTTCTGCCTTATAGATTTTAAAATAGTCTAAAGCCTCATCTTTCGTTTTCAATAAATACACATAACAGAACCTAGTTGCATCATCAATCAATGTCATGAAATATCGTTTTCCACCCTTCGTCAACACGCCATTCATCTCAGAAAGATCTGAATGCAGGAGTTCTAGTGGTGCCAAGTTTCTCTCCTCAGCAGCCTTGTGAGGCTTACGAGGTTGCTTTGATTGCACACAGCTATGGCATTTAGAACCTTTGGTGATGGAAACATTTGGAATTAATTTCATACTGGAAAGCCGAGACATCAAACCAAAATTAATATGACATAGACGTGAGTGCCAAACATTAGCCTCATCATCCACACTACCACAAATATAGTTCACAGTCTTATTGCAAAAATCTGAAAGGGAAAAACGGAACAAGCCTCCGCACTCATAGCCTTTACCAATAAAATATCCATATTTAGATACGACTACTTTATTAGACTCAAATACCAACTTAAGCCCGTCTCTACATAAACGGGAGCCACTAACGAGATTCTTGTCTATAGAAGGGACATGCTGCACGTTCTTCAGCTGCACGATCTTTCCCGAAGTAAACTTCAGATCTACCGTGCCAACACCATGAACAGTAGCATGTGACCCATTCCCCATTAGGACGGAGGAATCTCGGGCGACCTGATAAGAAGAAAACAACGAAATATCAGCACACACATGTACATTAGCTCCTGTATCAATCCACCAATTGGTAGATTGACTAACTGAAAGAACAGTAGGTAAATTACCATACCCAGTTCCATCTCCAGTCTTGCCAATGGTCACGTTGACAGACTTAGAAGTCTGTCCTACAGGTGCCTTCTTTCCTTTGCGTTGTGGGCACTTCTTGGCCATGTGACCAGGCTCACCGCACACAAAGCAAGTTCTATCATCCTGATTGTTGTTGTTCTTCTTCTTCTTGAAGTTGGTTGTCTGTTGGGCTTTGACAAATTTCCCTTTGTTCTTGCTTGAGGGTTTCTGTACCACATTGGCACTAGACTGCCCTCCATCACCCTTAGACACAGCATCCTTTTCCCGAGCTTTCTCCTCAATTTCAAGAGACCCAATCAGATTCTCAACAGAGTACTCTTGTCTCTTGTGTTTGAGTGCTGTTCCGAAATTCCTCCATGAAGAAGGTAATTTCGCAATGATACATCCAGCCACAAACTTGTCGGGTAAGGCACACTTCAGGAGTTCGAGTTCCTTGGCAATGGCCTGTATCTCATGAGCCTGATCTACTACAGAACGGTTATCAACCATCTTGTAGTCATGAAATTGCTCCATGACATACATGTCATTGCTGGCATCAGTAGCACCGTATTTGGAATTCAGTGCATCCCACAACTCCTTCGCGTCTGTCATGTGCATATACACCTCGCACAGACGATCAGCAAGAACACTAAGAATGCATCCAACAAAGAGAGTAGTGGCAGTCTCGAATTCTTTCTGCTTTTCAGTATCAAGAACACCTTCAGGCTTGCCATTACTAACCCAGAATACATTCATAGCAGTAAGCCACAGAGTGACCTTGATCTGCCATCTCTTAAAGTGCACATCGGAGAACTTATCCGGCCTCAGTGCATCGGCAAATCCAGCCATAGTAAAACCACAGTGCCTACAATAAGGTTTTTGGATTGTTGGAAAATTAAGCACATGTAGGTTCAATTTATTCCATAAATTAATCATGACATCATACACGCAAAATAACAGAACCATCACAGGCATAACAGATCTAGACATGTAAACCAGAAAACTGTACATGAACAGATCTAATGCGGAGAACATGACTGTTACGTACCGATGATTCTGCTCTGATCGGTTTGCCGATGTTGACGCTGCAGGTACGGTGTGGATGACACGAGGTCGATGACGATTCGCCGAAGCCGAACGACGAGGAAGACGAGCCAGAGCTACAGCAAGCAGTCGCGCAGAGCGCTTCCCAAAAACCTTATTCGCCCTCTCCCGGTGCAGGACTTCGAAGGCGACGGTTCCGGAGACCTGCTCTCCCGAACGACAGTGCACGCCGGCGGACGGGACGGAGTAGACTACGTGGGACGGCGCAGTACAATGGAGGAGGCAAAAACCCTAGATTGATTCGCGTATGCTGTATGGAGTCGGCGGCTCAGTATTTATGGAGAAAACAGGACGTGTGATCAAGACGCCTGCACGTTCTCCATAACTCGTAACCGAAACGGATTAGTTGCGCGTAACCGATCCGGATTCACCGCTACTCAAAACAGCAAAAATAAAACTGCAAAAGAAAGCCGCGTCTGCGCAAGCATCTGGAGCCGATTTTGGCGGACCATTCACGCAGGTGCCGTGCACGCGCGCCCCCCGCCCCGCCCAGCCCGGCGAGGCGAGCGAGCGCGCGCGTGTGATCCTCTAGTTCTCTCCCACACACGCCTCAAGTGGCTAGGAGTGCACCATCCCTTTTAAGGTGGTCTTCCTCTCCTAGAACTAGCAATATGGTACTAAAGTGCACATTCATTGCTTCTTTGCATGAGTGGGCCTTTGAGATTTAGGAATTATTCTTATGGGCTTGGCCCACATAATTCAACACTTGCAACATGTATTGCTTCTTGATGCTAATCCTTGATAGCATCAGCATCATCCGGGCTTCTTAAATAAAAGGCTGTGTTTAGCCTATGCAGAGACTTTCCTCGTATCAACTCTTGGAGATGAACTTTAGAAGGAAATAATTTGTGTCTTATGTTCCAATCGATTCAGATTTGCTCGGAAGAGGAAACCGCATATTTCGTTGTTGCTCTTGTTTCAAAGAATTATACATGTATTTCGTTGTTGCACGTGCTAAGCATTACATGTTGTAGTGTTATGCGTGCCATGTTCCAAGATGATCGACTGCAGAGTTTAGCTGTGTTGGAACTGCGTGGTGCGTGCCGCAGACGGTGTCGTGGCAAATTCAGTTCGTCATCAAGAAGCAGCTCGATAGTGTCTTTTCTTTCTTGTTTTCAGCTTCTAGCTTATTTTGTTTTTCGATTTATTTAAACTAGAAACCATTTAACAAGTGTTGATTTTTAATTTTAGTTTATTGATCTTTTTTCTTTTATTCCTTTGCATTGTCCGCGGTGGTATAGTTTTTTTTTATTTTATTCTATTTTTTACTTTTTTAAAAAAGATAACATCTTTTACAGTGTAATTTTAGTCATAATCAAAAATTACAACTGAAAGCTTTAAACCATGAGTAAGTTGAAGTGGGACCAACCCCTGGTCATGCATCAGGTTTATTAAAACCCAACCCATTCTCCTCGCGCGAGAGCGCTCCACGCACCGCGCGTGCGTTCGCGCGGCGACGCGTGGCGAGCGAGGCTCCCGCTGGGCGCTGGCGACCTGCTCCATCTCGCGCTGGCGCCCGCCCGAACCCTGCCTTCCTCCCTCTCGCAGTCTCGCCTCCCCCCTCCTCCCTCGCTCCCCCGCCGCCTCCCGCCTCCCCCCTCCTCCCCCGCTCCCCCGCCGTCCCCCCTGCTCACCCGCCGGCCGCCGCTTCCCCCCTCCCCCTTCCTACCCCGCCGCCGCCTCCTCCCCCGACGCCCCCTCCTCCTCCCCCTCCCCCGCTGCCCCCTCCTCCCTCCTCCTCCCCCGCCGCCCCCTCCTCCCTCCTCCTCCCCCCTCCCCCGCCGCCCCCTCCTCCCCCGGTCCCCCCTCCTTCCCCGCTCCCCCGCCGCCTCCCCCAACCCTCTCCTCCCCCGCTCCCCCGCCGCCTCCCCATCCCCCTCCGCCTCCCCCGCCGCCGCCGCGGGATGGGATGCTCGCGGGGGTGGATGGACTCAGCTGCGGCCGGATCCGGTCGGCGCGGAGGCGGAGGGGGAGGCGCCGAGGCCGGAGGGGGAGGCCGGATCCGGTCGGCGCGGAGGCCGGAGGGGGAGGCCAGAGCCCAGAGGCCGGAGGGGGAGGCCGGATCCGGTCGGCACGAAGGCGGAGGGGGAGCCGCAGAGGCCGGAGGGGGAGGCCAGAACCCAGAGGCCGGAGGGGGAGGGCGGATCCAGTCGGCGCCTCCCGCCGGCCGTACCGCGACTTCCAGAAGGAGTGGCGGCTCCAGCTCAACGACTTCACCGGCGCCGTCTACGAGGGTCGCCTCTACGGCCCCGACGACTTCGCGCAGCTCGAGTCCATGCCCACCAGGGCGCAGTCCTACCAGTACCTCCTCGGCTGCCTCCAGATGCCCGCCGTCAACGTCCTCGCCGCCCTCCGAGCGCGCCAGGAGGCTATGGCGCAGGGCGACAAGCCGGACATCGAGGAGGCGGCTGTTCCGGCACCCGCGGCGGAGAAGTGATCCATCGACGACGGGGTTTCACTCTGCCTTCTTGAATGTTGCAATCCTGCAATTACAGCTGCAGCTTAAAAGAAGCTCTCTCTCTCTCTCTTTTGCAAATTTATGTGGCGATTTGTTCTCAGCTCCGGATACGTGTAGTAGAAACACTCATAAACACATTGCTTTCTTGTATTACCATGTTGATGAGCTTCTGATGCACTCTGGTTTTGGAAAGAAATGTGAGTGATCTTGCATTGCCACTGGTGGTTCAGGCTCATGTGCAGCGTGCTGCATGCCCAGTATTTTTTTGGCCAAATTGCTGAATTGTACTGTTTTCTGCCAAATTTCTGCGTGCCAAACATGCCATTTTATAATTTTACTTCACTGGGGAGGCGGGATCTGCGTTTTTTCGTGAGGGTTCTGACTTCTGATCGGTGTGGTGTGCGCAGATCGGCTGCAGATGGGGGAGGTCGTCTCCACGATCCCAAGTGGGTTCCTATGCTCATTCCCGACTCCTTTGTACATTGTTTGGTCGGGGTGCAGATAAGATGTTGGATTTGATGTGATGTGATGTTGTGTTTGTGTGCTTTGCTGCAGCGATTGGCTTCAACGTGGAGACGGTGCAGTACAACAACATTAAGTTCCAAGTCTGGGATCTCGGTGAGTGACTCAGATCTCGCCGCTCTCCATTTACATGTTTGCATTCAAATGAACCAATTGCTTTAGACATATCGAGTATAACCAGGGCTAACATTGAGCAAATCGTACAAGTTGGAGTTGACAAGGATTCACCATGCCAATGTTAACTGACTTCATGTATGTTGTTAACTGACTTCATGTATGTATAAAATCAAGTAAAATGGCATGTTCTGTTGTGCATTGGCGATGTTGTTTCAGCCTTCTGAATATCACCATGAAGTTGTACCTTATGTTCAATCCAATTAAAGTGTGGTTTAGTTTGATAGACGTGATGCTCAAAGCAGTGGGATGTGTATGGTTCTTTTTAGTGATGTAGCTGTTTTGCTATCGGAGAACTTAAAGAGAGCTACCGTTTGCTCCCACCACAGAGTTTCGGGCGGTGTGGATGCTTTGATATCCACGTCGCCCCGTCGGTCTTCGCCTGATGGATCTTGCCTTCGGTCTTCTTTTTGTGAAAATCTATTCTTCTTTCCCTGTGATTTTTTTCTACTCATGCCCAAACGCTGATGCCAACTGCAGGTCTTTTGTTGGCGACATAAACTGGACTTTCCTTTTGCCGATGGTAAAGGTGGACTGATGGTGGAGACTAAAAGCTCATAGTACACATTCAGGACCCCTTGGCTGCAGCAACCATCACTTCGCATCCAAGAGCGTGGTAGGCAGTATGAGACATCTTTGTTTTTACTTTTATGGCCCTGTTGTTGTTTGACCTTCTGTCTATTCTTATAGAAGATATTTTGTTTAGGAGTATGCAAAGGAGATGCTCGCTTTACAGCTGTGCTGTTTTGATCACTCTGAGATAGCTTTTGGTGCTAAGATGTGTTTCTTTTCATTTACACGATGAGTTACATATACATGGTGGTCGTAAGAAGACTTACGACCACATCAAACCGTCAATAGACGTGGTCGAAAAACGTTCGACCACGGTAAAAACTGAAAGAGGCGTGCTCGGGAGGACCTACGACCACGGAAAGGCGAAGTAGGAGGTGATCGGGAGGAAGGAGAAGCGGCCGCCCCCAGCGCCAACGGCGACCACCCCGACAGCCCCGCCGCCGCCGCATCGTCGTCGTCGCCCGCTGGTGATCTCCCGTCTCCCCTCTCTCCACTTGTTGCCTAGCCCTACTCTCCCCTTGCATCGAGCATATACATACTTTGATATATTTGTAGGAGCTTTGTCTCTTGGTGCATTGAGCATTGTAAAATAAGCAGATTCATTGATAAGTTAGAAATTGTTTTTTTATGTCATATTTGCTTCTCCACATTAGTCTATGGACCTTGTTTTTATTCTCTCAATAGGTTTTACCTTGTAAGTTCTGTTTTTGGACATCAAAACCAATTGGTGATTCAGACTTTGTTGAAGACCATGCTTTGTTTTGGTGTTAGGAAAAGCATCCCATGGTACTGTGTTAAATTTGGTACACGGAAGGATCAAAAGGATGACTACCTGAAATTACAACATTTGTTTTTTAGCTCTATTGCAGGTATGTCCGTTGCGGCATTTGCGGGAGTGTGAAATTGTCTTAGATGATCATCACAAGTCCTCACAACCTGGATTCTGATGACAATATATGCAAGTCTTGCATGCTTAGGAAGTCAAGTGATCTGTGGAGGTTTCATGCTCATTTATTTACTTTCTGATATAATTGGTGTACAATGGTTTAGTCTTGTGACTTTGTCGCTATGGGTCATGCCACAACTCATAACTAATTATTTGTGTTTACTGTTTTACTACATACCTTTGCTGGAAATACCTCCGGTCTGTGATGGACCTGATGATAGAAGGGAATGACATAGTGGCTGCTTTATTATGGGAAAAAACAATGGTGCCTGTGTCATATAGTCTCTGCATTTGAGCATATGAGAAGGTGTGCATGATCTTCCTCAGTTCCTTGACACATCACACAGCTAGGTTCACTGGTCAAGTGATCACTGCGTGAGATTGGTTATGAAAGAATTGACAAACAACACTTTACACAAGATTTTGTGGTAAGCAAGTTTCAGTGTCAGTAGCTGTGACAAGAAAGTTTAAGTATCGGTAGCTATTGTTGTCTGGACTTTTTGTTGTATTTTCTTGTGGTCATTACTTTTGTATGGATTCAAAAGATTATACACTCATAAGATTATGTATTATTTACAGATAATATTGGCGCAAGAGAAAAACATTCAACAGCTTAATGAGCTTATCCAGAGCCTTCAGGTGCAGCTACTGCATTGCCGTGGCAGTAATAGTACTGCTCATACCGCCTCAAATCGGTCGACCAATGACCTCTATCTGTAATCTGCTTGAAGTGCCTATAATGAAGTGTGAATTAATTCCTGCAATTGAAGTCATGGCAAGGCGCGCAAAGCGCGCCCAATGTTCTAGTACACTAAAATACGCCATGTTCTTATCGCTTATCCGGCGAGCATGGAGTCAACCACTTCTTTTCCTTTCCTTTGTTCGTACTTTCTCAAGTTACTAGTCCTGTGTTCATGCATTACAACGTAAAATAAAACTTAAGAGTAAATATTATACTGTGGTTATATATTTTTACTAGAAGGAATAGAAGCTTGTTTTTGTTTGACTATATGATTTAGCTCTGATATAACATACAGCCAAAAGCAAGAAGACAAGAATTGAGGAATTTTTTTTTGCTTTTCAGACAAAGAAGAATTGAGAATGTCATTAGAGGATATCATTAAAATGATCATGAACATTTAACTTGTATCAAGAAAATCATGACCATAAATTTTGTTTGCTAATCGACACTGTGAAAGGGCTATCCATATAACCCTAGATGCGAATCAATAAGGCAATGGTAGCTTTTCATTCCTTTCACGAACATTTTTTTGGGGGGATTGCTCAAGTATTATGACTCCTAGATAAATCCTAGCAACAATGTGTGGATATCCCCCTAGTTCTAAGAAAGTCAACTATTTTTTTTAATATAAGAACATCATGAAACAAAATTATTTGACAATTAGGTCCACATATATAATTAGCATGTCATAGTTTGGATAGTGAGGATAATATCACATGTAGATATAAGTTACCTCACCACAAATGGTCAAAGCCTCAGCTCCAAACCTCCACCAGCAAGATTTGTGTATAATGAGAGTTTACATCATGTTGCTAAGAAGGTATATTGACTAATACTAATATTTAGCTCAGGATTAATTTACAGAATCTACCATGAGAAGATAGATGGAGCAATAGTCTAATACTAATATTTAGGTTCAAGCATGGGAAGAGTTGTCCAGAACCAAAAAAAAAGGCATCTAATATAATGGTCTTGCAAACCAACTCGTGTTCGGCTATACACCATTGCCCCTGCAATCAAAGCTACACTGCAAGAAAAAACACAGCTATTAAGTAGCTACAAGCCTACAACTTTGCAGTAAGCCTTAGGAAGACAAACAAATAACAAAAAGTAAAGTCTCAGAAAGACAACACAAATAACAAAAAAAACTTGAGAAGGTGGAAAGATATCGCCCCGTCTATAATATTTTTGGGAAATATGGTTCAAAAATTGTAATACTGTTAGGTTTATGTTACAAAACCTTTATTTTAGAGGAATATATGTTACAGAATCAATGAAGTTCACAAGCACAAGCGCTATCTGTACTATACACATTTATTTAGTAGCAAAACCTTTGTTTAGCACTGAGCTAATGAACTACTATATGCCTACAAATCTATAGCATTTGTGCCTAAACTGCTCCATTGCATTGTCATTCTCGAAGGCAGAGGGAAAAAAAGAGAATAACAGAAGAAGTTTCATTTCCATACAACATAATCAGCTAAACGGGTAAACCGCCCTATCCATCTTAAAAGCAAACCGTAAGCGAAATTGCTTTGCTACTTATGATCACTCTGACAACCGTGTCATCTATGAGATATAGAGGTGTAACTTTCCTATTTCAAGAGAAATCATGTATCCTGTCTTGAGGAAATTTAAGTCTTAAGGCCAAAATGCAAGCCGCCAGGCCCAAACACTACAGAGATCTGCTTCAATTAATGGCAAAGCTTGAACAGACAAGTGTACAAACACAAACAACTTGTTCAAGGAGCCACACAGGTAGGGGTGAAAACAGATCGGATAGTTTCCGACCGATCCAGATTAAAACGATTTTGGATTGTCTCGGATCAGATTTTGTGAGACCCAGATTTTATAATCCGGAATCTTCTGTGATTATACGGCACTATTCCCTGGATCAGTAGATAGTGCTCACAGTTACAGTAATGGATATCAATTTACATATCATGCGGAAGCAGAAATAAAATTAATAGACTTACTCATAGGCCGATCAGGCCAAAATTAATAAATTGCAGCAGCGGAATGAAGCACACAGGTGGGACCTTCAGGACATGCCCACAGTCAGCCAACTGGAGGTTCGCGACCTAATTCTTGCCATCTTCATCTTCTTCACCATCCTGCCAGTCGTATTGCTGAAGCGTAGTGACTTGACGCCTAATGCTGGATTATTTGTGAGAGCGAGGGTGAGCACAAACCACCGTGCTCCGCGAGCCAACACACAGAATGCAAATAGATAATATGCATGGCTTATCAAAGGAAGGCTCGGGTTATTTTATTTGCCATAAATTGCATTTGAGATATGATACATAGAAATCTCCTGAGACTTAGCAGTTTGAACCAAATCATAATGTGTGAAAAGAATGCAATATCATTAATAGTGATACAGATTTTTCGTTCACCATATATGGCATCTGCACCATATGCTTATTTTTCATCGTTATAAATGCTTAACTTATCACTGGGACGACACCCAGGGCAATTCAAACCAGGGCCATCTGCAGCCCTTCACTGTTCCACTTCCACCCCACAAAGTTTTTGAAATAAAATTATATCTGGTTAAGTTCCCATGTGGCTTCTCTCTTTGAATGATGGCTCCATTGCACTCTGCACATGCGGATGGTTTGAGTTCTTGTCTTCTTCTCTACAGTGTCCAAATTTTAATCGGACGCTCCTTGTAAGTCAAATCGTCTTCAAGTTCGATTGTTTCCAATGGAGTTTGGTCTTCTGGTACTCGTAGGCACTTTTTGAGCTGGGACACATGGAAGACGTTGTGTATGTCTAATAGATTCGGGGTAGTTCTAACTGATATGCAACTTCCCCTTTCTTAGCCACGATTGGAAATGGTCCAACATATCGTGGGGTAAGTTTGCCTTTAACCTTGAATCGCTTAACTCCTCGTAATGGTGATACCTTTAGATAGACATAATCCCCTATCTCAAAACTCAGCAGCTTCTTCTCCCTTTGTCTTTTCCCCGCGTGCGCCTGGCTCGCTCTTCTCCGCCCGTCACCGGTCAAAAAGCCGCGTGACCTGGACGGACGTCACGGCCGACGTGCGAGCCCCTCGATCCGTGCGGCCATACCCCCACCGCCCGCTGACACGCCGCCTGCTACTGCCACTCGACCGCAGCCGCTGTCGCCGCTGCACCCGAACATGCGCGCACGTTCTCCGCCGCCATTGACCTCACCCCGACAGCTATAAAACCCGGTGGAGCTTCGTAATGCGTTGCCACACTCTCCTCATCCTCTCCCCGAAACCAATTGAGCCTAAACCCACCTAATTGCCGGCGAGCTCATTCTTTTCCCCAAATCCGGCGAGCTTCGATCCACCGATCCAAGCCATCAACGCCCAATTCCCCGCCACCACACCTTCTTCGGCTCGCCGTGAAGTCGATTCCGGCCTCGCCTGGGGCTCCCGCTGCCTGTACACCGCCAGCACCGAGGCCTCTCCCGAGCCGCCGCCACCGCACGCCGCCGGCCCGCCACCGTGCTCCGCGACTCCCACTGATCCCACCATCGGCACCCCCTCTGCACCAGAGTCGCGTTTTTGGACATCCCCGAACCCCTACGACCACCCCTCGCCACCGGCAACATCGCCTCCGTCTACCTCTGCTCGGCCCCCTTCCAGACCTAGCTTAAGAGGTATATTTACCCTATATGGGTAAGCAACACCCGTGAGCTCAGATGGTTACCAGCGTTACTCTCCTCTTCCCCCCGGCTCCCTCAGCGCGCGTTCGAGCCCCGGCTCCGCAGCGCTGAGGTTGAGCCTTTCTTTTGATTTTCCGCGCTGACAGCTGGGCCCCGCTTGTTAGCCACTGTCGGTCTGTGGGCCAACTGACATCTGGGCCCCGCCTGTCTGCGCTGGTCACTGACGTATGGGTCCAGAGCCCGAAGGGTCCCACCTGTCAGTGACTAGTGACACGTATGGCCACTGACAGAAGGGTCCCACTTGTCAGTGACCGAGCGAAATGGGATCACTGCCATGTGGGCCCTACTGTTCATAGACACAAAGAATAAGAAAATAAAAGAAAATGATAAAATGTAAAATATGCAGTGGGACCCACCTGTCAGAAATCTGACAATTTCTGGATTTAACTAAACTGAGAACTTTGACTAAGTATAACTTATTCATTTTAGCTCCAATTTGAGTGAAACAAATTTCTAAATTCATCTAAATTCAAGATCTATCCAATGGAACTAGAACCATGATTTTTAGAGTTCATTTGAATTTCTGGTGATATTTTGTTTGACTTGTTGATTTCTTTTATTCGAATTTCGCGCACGATAAAATAGCGTACGAGGCTCAGGAGGAAGACGTCGAGGCAGCAACCTTAGACGCTCAAGACAACCCGGAACCAGACCACTGTGATCAAGGCGAGTCAATACTTTGACCATGTTGAACCCATGTTTATGCAAATTTAATTTTTCTTAAATTAATAACATGCATGCTGCTATTTTATGTGGTGAATTTATATTCATTTTTAAAGATGTTAGTTATGCTCCTAATATTGTGCCTGCTATTAATACTCCGTTGAAAGTTTGGACATATGAACCTTGTCGCCCTAGCAAAATTAAATGGAGTAACTTTTGTAAATAGGACCATATAAATATTGCGTTGCTTAGTATAGCTAGATAATCGGGGGTACCAAAAAAGCCCCAAAACATCACTTTCGACTATGAGAAACTGGTTTGGAAAATCATGATGGTGATGACGGGAATATGTTGGTATGATTACTTTATGATCCCAAAAACCCTACTTCTTGAATATCTGGGCAGATGGATCGAGGGTGTGTGTAAGTGTGGTGCAGTGGATGCACAAAGTGGTTAGTGATAGCACTGTCCAGATAACCCTAAGGACTGAATCTCGTGATGGCTTCCCATTGTAAAACAGTACAACCACAAGCTGGCAAAGTGTAGGCAGGGTTTATTAATTTGTGCGGCTCTAAGGTGGTTACGTGAAGGTATGACCACGAGCAAAGGGATGGATGGTCTCATCCCCACCTTTGCTCGTGATGGCTCACGAGGGACCCTTCCCGAGGGATGTGCGCATCTACGGAAGATAGACCTTAGCAGGCGTAACCACAGTAGGACTGTGCATTGTAACAATCCTGTGATAGTCTATTCAACTGCATGGCTAAGGAATCATGTGGGACAATGAGTGGATTTATCTCTTGTGGGTAAAGTGTGCAACCTCTGCAGAGTCTAAAACTATTCGAATAGCCGTGCCCATGGTTAAGGGTGGACGTGGGAACTTAACTAGATATAGTTCTATTTAAAATTTATGGAAGATGGGATTGGTAAAATTTAGGGCAGAGAAAGACCCTAGTTTGAGTTATCCTGGGTGTCGTCCCAGTGGTAAGTTAAGCGGCTATAACGCTGAAATAAGCTATATGGTGCAGATGCCATGTGATGGTGGATGGAATCTGTGTCAAGTATAAGATAGACTTACTTCACAAATTTAGGTCCTGAGTTTAAAATTGTTAGGTCATAAGGATTTTTAAGTAATTGTATTCAAAAGCACTCTACGCAAAATAAAATAAGCCCAAACCTTCCTTTGATAAGCTGAGCATGATAATTATTGCATTTTGTGTGTTGGCTCGCTGAGCACGGTGGATTTGTGCTCACACTCGCAATACCCAAAACAAAAACGCAGGATCACTATGCCCATGAAGACATTCCAACCACTGAAGGGAGGAGCAATGAAGGAAACTAGGGCGTAGTCTACGCTTTCCTTGAACCTAGACAAGTCGATAAAAGGCAATGTGTGCTCGTATATTGTCAGAGTCTTGATAATATATATATTATGCACACACACTACCCATCAGTCGCTTGCCTATGGTTGTGGTTTCACTTTTGCTGTTGTTCTTCGCTGCTTAATTATTGTAATGAATACATTTGGCCTAGGTGGCCCTTTTGTAAACTTTCACCCGATGTGGTGTATTATAATTCTGTAATATTATCAATGTTCATGCGATGTATGATGTGATTCAGCAATGTACCTGTGTGCACTATCTACTGATCCAGAGAATAGTGCAGCAAACACAGTAGATTCTGGATTGAAAAATCCGGGTCGAACAGATTTTCTTTGGGTAATTCTCGGATCAGAAACGAATAAGGATTTTTTGTCAGAAACGAATACAAATATAATAAACCTGATATCCATCGAATATGAATACGAATATAGATTATCCGGATAATATGAAGCTGGATATCTGGGATTTTTAGCCCACTAGCCAAACGCCAAAGCTAGCTGACGGCCCATCACTGCCACGAGCCCATGACTCATCGTTCCATGCGACCTAGTTGGCTAGTCCACATAGACACATGCAGCCACATAGAGATGTCGTCCGGCGTCTACTATCACTCATGAATACGATTCATTCGATCATTCCTCAAATGGTCAAGCCGCCCTCACCTTGCCATCAGCCACCTCACCGGCATCCGCCGCCCATCTCTCCCGACGCACGAGAAGGCCTCAAGCCCCGTTGTAGCAAGCCTTATTCACACCATCACCACCACCACTGAAATCGACAAAACAAGCAACAAATTCAATCTTCAAATCATAATAAATGAAAGCATAATAGGCCTAAGAAAGTAAAACGCAGTAGGGATAAATCCACCCGGTGAGGAGCCTGAGCTGGGAGCGACATCGTAGAGACCGGGCTGGGTTGGAGGCGCGGCGGTCGAGCAGGGTAGCGGTGTGCAGGAGACTAGAAGAGCGGGAGCTGAAGCCAGGAAACCAGGCGCAAGCGGCTATAGACCGGTGGAGCTAGGAGTGGCATCAATTTGGAGCTAGAACCAAAGAAATGGGAAGTGGAGTGAGAGGAAGAGAGGAAGCAAGAACAGGGAAGGAGAGGAAATTTGGGGAAGAAGGGATAAGGGAACCAGTGGAAGGAGTGGCCAGAAGTGTTTGGCTGACTAGAAAAAGAATGGAGTGGGAAGAGAGAGATAAGGGAAGAGATAAGGAGATGATGGCTCTAGCCATTCAGCTGAACAGGGCAAGGAAGAGAGAGATGAGGAGAGAAAAGAGAGAGCAAGAAAAAGAGAGAAGAGATAAAAATCTCCTTCGTGATTATTTAATCCTGAGCATTTCGTTGCACGCTAAATTACTTCATAAATTTTGCTAATCTTGTTACATTGCAAAACATCGTTAGCAAGTATTTATGATAAAGTAAGCGCCATCGATAGATTAAAATTTAGCGTGTACTGATTAAATTGGTACATTGCTGCTTAAATAATTTTGATGCAAATTTAAATATCTGTTTTGGGTTCCTCCTGCTTTGGATCCCCCACTCCTGGGCTCTATATCGGCTCTAGGTTCGCCCACCTAGTTATACTAGGTACCCATGTGGAGAATATAATAACATCGATAGAGTTACTGATTCTGCCCATGTTTTGACGGAACAATGGTTAATACGACTTATATAGTCCATTAAACTAAGTGTTATGTTTGCGATGAATTAATTAATACACCTTGCTAGTGCCAATGTTATGTGTGCTTGCTGAAAATATGACCAATTTATGAATATTTGCATCAAATAAACTAGCTATATGTTTTTGTTAATTTCTAGCATATAATTTAAGGGTTTTTATGTTCCGAAAAATATTCATTACCATATTCGTTTCGATTCGTATTTGCTCCGTATTTGTATTCGATATATTCGTATTCGTATCTACATCCGAAAAAATATGAAACAAATATGGCAGAGCCATTATCCATCCATATTCGATCCGTTTTCAAGGATGTAATATTTTTTCAGAAGGCCCCATGAATTATTCTATTATGCACTTATACCCCTTTTCACCCCTACACATAGGATGTAATATTTTTTCAGAAGGCCCCATGAATTATTCTATTATGCACTTATACCCCTTTTCACCTTATAGTGATTGGGAAGCTTCGAAGACCTTGTAAACATGTGTTAGGCTCTGTTTTTTTAGACTTTTGAGGTGGCTTTTAGCTTCAGCTACTACAAATGGGACGACTTCTTCAAGTGTTTTCTTAAAGCCGCTTCTCTAAACGGCTTATTGAGCCCATCGGTACGTACGTCATTCGTGTTAACGTCTCTACCGTCTATCATCATCTTAAAAAATATAAATAAAAACTATCAACTATAATCAAAATATTTCAACCCAATCAACCCACTCAAGAGAATATGACCTTAGTTCTAGGAATTATTGCCCATTCCCATTCCTCCATCCATCGTGCTTATTAAAAGTGACCAGTTAGCCAGATTACCCCACTTTCTTTTTACTTCTCACCAAGACACCAGCACACGAGGGATAGCCGGAGGGAATGGAGCTTCCCTATCTCCTTCTCCCTATTCCCCTCCCTATTCCCTCAATCTAAACCACTCACATCTCATCCAATGGCTATTTTTTAATATATTTTCACCACTTGCCCATCCCATAATAAATAATAAAAAATACAAAAAAATAAAATTTATTTTTTATTGTAATTTTTTTACAGAAATTATAATTTTATTTTTTCCTGTAAAAAAATTATAATAAAAAAATAAATTTTACTTTTTTCTGTATTGTTTTATTATTTATTATGGATGAGCAAATGATGAAAATATAAAAAAACTAGCCATTGGATGAGATGTGAGTGGTTTAGATTGAGGGAATAGGGAGGGGAATAGGGAGAAGGGGATAGGGAAGCCCCATTCAGCCGAAGGGGGAGTAAATTTTTTGCTTTTTAGCCCAAAATTTGAAAGTTTTTTACATATGGACCCCTGGAGAAAAGATTTGCAAAAATGGACCCTTCACTCGGCGCCAAAGCATATGGCGCCCATGGTACATGGCACGGCGCCATATGCTTTGGCGCCGTAAATGGCCACGTAGGATCCACGGTGGCATAGAACGGCGCCAAATCACATGGCGCCGTGACGTGTAAGTTGGGCGCTAAAGGCCGTGGCGCCGTGCTTTGGGACTTAAGCCCGAGCGCGGCCCCCCACCCCTCACTTTGTTCTGCCCAAGCCGAAGCAACCGCCGCCGCCACTCCCTTCCCCCTCAAAATCAACTCAAATCCATCCGTTTTTCTCGCGATTTTACTTCCAAATCGAGTAAACAAGGTGAACACCCTCCTTTCCCTTGATTTTTTGCAATAAATATGGATTATTTGAGGTACATTTCGTATGGGAAGATTGCAAACCCTAGATGAAATTACTTCAATTTGGCTCGGTTTTAGGTTGGATTTTCAATATATATGCGTAATGTAAGAGTAGTAATGTGTATAGATTCGTTTTTAGGGTTGGATTTTTAGAAATACATATGTTTTTAGGGTTTGATTTAGAAATACATATGTTTTTAGGGTTTGATTTGAGCGAGATTGATGAATGTTTAGATTTAGGGTTTGATTTAGAAATACACATGTTTTTAGGGTTTGGTTTGAGCCGGGGGGCCGCGCTCGGGCTTAAGTCCCAAAGCACGGCGCCACGGCCTTTAACGCCCAACTTACACGGCACGGCGCGATGTGATTTGGCGCCGTGCTATGCCACCGTGGATCCTACGTGGCCATTTACGGCGCCAAAGCATATGGCGCCGTGCCATGTACCCTGGGCGCCATATGATTTGGCGCCGAGTGAAGGGTACATTTTTGCAAATCTTTTCTCCAGAAGTCCATATGTAAAAAACTTTCAAATTTTGGGCTAAAAAGCAAAAATTTTACGAGGGGGGAGGGCAAAGGCGAGAGCGAGAGAAGAGGCAGATAAGCCAATCCCTGATGGCCTGAATCCTGGTTACAGAGCAACGGCATACTTGATGCTAGTAAGCGCTAGTGTTTCTTTTCACCTCCATAAATCCTTCATTATATTTTCTTCTGGTCCTGATTGATACACCGTACATATAGATCAGGCAAATCTATCTGTTGCTGAACTAGTTCGATTCAGGTTACATCGATCACGACCACGCATCATTGCAACTGGGTATCAAATTTCTCATCTTGATTTGGAGCTACTGATTGCTGCGATCGAGTTGTTACGAACTGCTATTACTCCGAATTAAGCCATGGGGAAGAGGAGGAGGAAGGCGAAGAGAACTGTGCCATCGTCGCCGCCGTCAATGAGCCAAGAACCGGCCGAAAAGCCGTC
This sequence comes from Dendrocalamus latiflorus, assembly GCA_017311315.1. Classification (NCBI taxonomy): domain Eukaryota; kingdom Viridiplantae; phylum Streptophyta; class Magnoliopsida; order Poales; family Poaceae; genus Dendrocalamus; species Dendrocalamus latiflorus. The sequence continues at coordinate 12,057,021 of CM029611.1, read as the reverse complement.
TGGTGCGGCGGCGCAGGTGCGGCGGAAGCGCGGGCGGCCGAGGAAGAACATCGACGCTGAGAATCACAAGAAGGGAGAAGACGATGGTGAAGAAGGAGAGGAAGAGCACAACAGCAAGAAGCATGAAGCAGAGGAGGAAGAGGATTCCAGTAGAGGCGGCGCAGCAGCAGCAGCAGCCGTGCCGAAGCAGGAGCAGGAGAAGCCGAGTCGAGCGAGGAGGAAAAGCCACAAGCCTCAGAAGAGCGTTTGATCGGATAGCCTATCAAGATCTACTAGTTCATCATGAGGATTTTTTTTTTGTTCCTCTTTGTTTTTGCTTGCTTTCTTGCTCCGCCTGTATGCTGGGTGCCTCCGCACTCTCGGTTCTGCGAGCTACCGTTGTTTTTTCTTTGCCTTTTGTGGTGGTGTTAGAGATTTTCCAAGGAGGTGCAGGTTAGAGTTGGGAGGAGCAGGTGAACTATCATTGCCATCAACTCTCTGTAGCAGAGGTTAAAGTTTTTTTTGACTTCAAAGCTGTTTTTTTTTCTGTCAAACACGTGAGCTTTCAAGTCTAAAAATGGACTACAAATTTAAAACTAAGTCTCAAATAAACTACAAATTTGAAGCAGTAGTTTCGTAGTCTCTCCTGAAGCCTAGCTTTAAAGCCAAAAGGAGAGAAGCCAAGCTCGACCAAACAGCACGTAAAGCATGTCTATAATAAACCACCTGCAAAATCTAAAATGAACGTTTTTTTTCTCGCCTCTCTCTTTTAATTGGATGAGATCTTCGTGATTCAACTTTGAGCAGCATGTTTTTATTGTTATACATTAATGAAAATTTATAGGTTTATAATTACATACCGGAACAAATGCTATGCAGGCCATTTTGTTTTCACTTTTACGTCATCCGGTCAATTACAAACATGCGCTAAAATTTTAAGAGAGTTTTTGCTAACATATTTCACATTGATTACATGTACCCAACAAGATCCTATTTATCACATTCTTTTACAAACCCCGCTTGGCTGGCTTGAATCTCTTGCTAAAAACACACCCGCAATGAAATAAGGGGAAAAAGTAACGCGCCAGGTAGGGGTCATGTTTAGCCCGACTCGGCTTCAGGTTTTTTTTTTGGGACTTTAAAGCTGTTTTTCCGGCTAAACGCGTGGCTTTGAACCCAAAAATAAACTATACATTTAAAATGAAGCTCAAAATAAACTATGAATTTGAAGTAATGATTTCGTAGTCTCTTTTGAAGCCTAGCTTTAAAGCCAAAAAGAGAGAAACCAAGCTCGACCAAACGACACCTAAAGCATGTCTATAAACTACTTGGAAAATCCAAAATGAATGTTTTTTCTCGCGCTCTCTCCTTTAATTGGATGAGATCTTCGGGATTCAACTTTAAGTAGTATGTTTTTATTGTTACACACTAATGAAAGTATGGTTGCTCTCTCTCTCTCTTCTTTTTTCTTTCGAGGAATCCTTTTTTATTTAAGAAAGATCTTCCGGTTTATATTAATAACAAAATAATACATCTCATAAGTACTCCAAATTTACTTGTAGATCTTAGGAGAACAACCTATCACAATGGATGTGTATGGCTTTCGCCTCAGCAGAGGTGTTGTTCATCGAAAATATACCAAATATGATTTATCTGTACATAACTCAATCTAGTATCTAGTGCGCCAAAACATATGGTAGGTAAAGGGTATACGTGGAGCGACTCACTCGAGAAGGAAACTACCTAGAACAAAAAAAAAAGAGAGCAAACTAGAGAAATCTAAAAGTTATGTCCGAACTTTAGGCTTGTTTTTTTAGCTGAAACTTATGGCTTTTGGCTGCGACTTGTAGCTTTTGAGCTGTTCATACGAGAGATTACAGAATAATAGAAACCATGTGCGGTTTTTGTCGATATAAATGAAGTCGGTACAGTATGTATTATAATTAACTAGTAGACCCTATCTTAAAAAGATATTCTATTTAAAAACTAGTTATTATACAAAAGCTGAAAAATAGCTTTTAAAAATTGAAAAGAACATGTCCACCACCAGGTCCTCCTTCCACTCAAAGTCGGTGTGCCACATGATAGAGGGGAGGGAGGGGTCGGCGGCAGCGGAAGAGAAAAATGAAAACCCTAGCCTTTGAGAGGAACCTGGTTGCTCCCAGAATAACGAGAAAATATCTAGACGGGCCGGCCCAGAGAAGGAAAAAAACCCTCGAGCCCATCACGAGGGCAGAAAATATCTCCCGGATGCTTATCCTCTCCTCCGCCCGCGGCGCCCTCTGATCCGATCAGAACGGCTGCCGTGCCGCCCGGGGGCCTATAAAACCACGGGGTAGGGCTGCCTTGCCTCTTCGTGCTCTCTCAGAGGTGGGTTGGCTTCTCCTCCCCCTCTTTCCCATCAACTCCTCGGTTTAGGGTTCGTTAGGGTTTAGCGGAAGGGATGGCGGCGCCGGATGTGGAGTACCGCTGCTTTGTTGGCGGCCTCGCCTGGGCCACCGACGACCGCTCCCTCGAGGCAGCCTTCTCCCCCTACGGCGAGATCCTGGACTCCAAGGTTCGTCTCGTCTCGATCCATGGCTTCCCCGCCCCTTTCCCCGTTTCTTGAGGTCTTTGTACGGGTTTTGTGATGCTCTTCGGGCTTAGATCTGCGTTGTGCGATGGATCTGTTTCATGTTGTGCGTTGCTGTATTGATCTGGATTGGGTTTCTGTTAATATTTGTTTGTTGTTTGTGTCGTGCGATTGGATCTATGTCTGGCATGTTTCATATTTCTACGTGAAAACTTGTAGGAGATATTTGGTTATTAGATCTAACATCTGATGCCCATTCGACTAGATCTGATATGTTTCCTTTGATTTTTGTTAATCTCTCTCCTGACATGTTTTGGTTTAGATCTGCAATTGTTTGTGACTCCGAATCTGACTGAAGTTTCTTCTGCGTTTTTGTTCTGCGCAGATCATCAACGACAGGGAGACGGGGAGGTCCCGCGGGTTCGGCTTCGTCACCTTCTCCTCCGAGCAGTCGATGCGCGACGCCATCGAGGGCATGAACGGCAAGGATCTCGATGGCCGCAGCATCACCGTCAACGAGGCCCAGTCCCGCCGCTCCGGCGGAGGCGGCGGGGGCGGCTACGGCGGTGGCGGCGGCGGCTACGGCCAGCGCCGTGAGGGCGGCTACGGTGGAGGAGGCGGTGGCTACGGTCAGCGCCGCGACGGCGGCGGCTACGGTGGCGGCAACCGCGGCTACGGTGGTGGCGGCAGCCGCGGCTACGGCGGCGGTGACTCCGACGGCAACTGGAGGAACTGATTGGTGGGGCCCCTCGTGGCCAGCTATCCTAGTTATCTTGTCTTAATCTACCATGTTATTGTTTCGATTATCCTTGGTGTCTCGCTCGTTAGGGTTTGAGATGTTTCGATTAGGTGTTTGTCCGTGTTGTCATCGTTCTCTTTGGTTATGTTGATGAACTGCTATGCTTCTGATCAGCCGCTATGAAATGCAAAGAGCAAAGTTTTGTTCGCATATCTCGTGGTCGTGTGACTGCTTGTTCTGATTTCGGTTGCTTCTGAGGTTGAAGCGTGTGATGTCTTCGCCTGCGACGCTATTGCAGTTCTTTTTGTGCATCATTTTTAATTTCTTTCGTTACAAGTTAGAGACGAAACTTACTGTGTCAACTTAGAAAGGCGGTCCGATTGTGTGAGATGGGAAAGTGGAGGGGTGGATGGTTGTATCCTGAGAGAGGTGGTTCAGATCAAATTGGGTTGATGAGAAAATATGAGGATGAGAAAATATGAGGAGAGAGGTGGTTCAGATCAAATTGGATTGATGAGAAAATATGAGGGAGAATGGACTAATCATCAATTTATATTTTTATAATATTTTTATAATAGTAAAGATATGGGGTAGTCTGCCATTATAGCATTCTGCCTATGCTTCCAAGCCCATTGATACGTTGATGCGCAGTGAATACGGTGAATCACCTGATCCTACAGATGCAAACATTCACAAGATAGCAGAATAATTATGTTATATGATGCTAGTACTCGATTACAACATTTACATAATTATGACCGCTATCTTGTGAATTATTAGCAGAATCATATCCCAAGCAAAAGCAGGGCATTCGTCGTGCTATGCGGTGTTATTTTTCTGTGGTTTATGGTTTCAGGGTGCGGTATATTAATCTAACGACAAGTGAAAAGCTGAAACTCAAAATGGACTGAAAAGTGGCTTTCGGTTGGGACTTATTGCTTTAATAAATAGTAGCTTATAAAAGATGAAACTAAAGTTATTACTTTAATAAATAGTATTTTATAAAAGATGAAATTAAAGTTGATTGAAAAGACGAAAAGAACAGCCTGATAGCAGGAGCAACTACAAAATGACGAATCAGTCTACAACGTAAATCCTAGAAGCGATGTCCTGCACTAGCCAGTCGGAAACCGTCCAGAAGCCCCTCCCCAGTGTGTAAGGGCGTCCAAATTGAGTACCTGAAAACGTTCACAACCGCTCGAGGACCTGGATCAATCGGTCAGTGATCGCCCTGGAAAACTACAATTTATGCATTCACAACGTTGCACACGCAGAATTCTGGCATATGGTACGACACAAGCCAAATGGGCAGTGGCGGGTTTGGTGGGGAGGAGGCTGTGCCCGCGGCGGAGCATTTTGGCCGGCGGCCGGCGAAGAGGTGGTGTAAGGAGAAAGGAGTGGGGTAAAATGGACAATGCACGCCCAAAAATAAGGCTGCTAATGGAACTTTTTTATTAGTTAGTGCCCGGACATATGATCCGAGCGCTAGCGTCGTACGGTTGGTTATAATATTTTTTTTCATTTATTCAACATTACTCAACAATATATGTAACAAAAAAGATAAGAATATCAATGTTGTACGCATGAAATCAAAATGTTATATAAGTGAAATCAAAATGCTGCATTCAAGAAATAAAAAATGTTGCAACAAAAAACAACACATACCTCCCATGGCGGTGGCTGGCGCGCGTGGAAACCGCAGTGAGCTCAAACGTGGAGATCCGGCTGCTGTTGCTTTGGATTTGGTGGCGCTGCGCCAGAAGAGGAAATCAATGGCGACGGTCGGATCTGACGGCGCCGTGCTCGAAGACGGTCATATCTGGCGGCGGCGCGCTTGAGGACGGCCAGATCTGATGGCGAGGTCCTTAGCTTTCCCCCGCACTCAACCTCCTAGGCTGTTGGGGAAGGAAAGAAGGTCGGATCTAGCGGCGAGGTCGACGGCGGTGGCTGGATCTGGCAGTGCCACGCCCAAGGATGGCCGAAGAGGAGGTCGACGATGGTGGCTGGATCTGGCAGCGCCACGCCCAAGGATGGCCGAAGAGGAGGTCGACGATGGTGGCTGGATCTGGCAGCGCCACGCCCAAGGATGGCCGAAGAGGAGGTCAACGGCAACGGCCAGATCTGGCGGCGCCACGCCCGAGGATGGTCGAAGAGGAGGTCGATGGCGACGACCGATGTCGGAGATGGGGTGGCTGGGGATGGGGTTGTGGTATCGCCGCCAGAGAGAAGAGGGAGTGAGAGAAGCGAGACTGCGGGAGAATGAGAAGAGAGTGAGAATGAGGAAGCCGTCTGATTTTTATGAATTGCTCCGTACGTATGTACAATAGCAAAATGGACAATGCACACCCAAAAGTAAGGCTGCTAATGGACCTTTTTTATTGGGTCAGACTTAGGTTGGATTGGACCAGGCCTTGGGCCTTATATTTTTGTACTAATTACTAAAGATAGATGATAGCTAATCCTAATTAGACAACTAAGAAGGTAGAGGTGCTCAGTTCAAGCTAAGGTCTATATCTGTTTTTGGGCTTGGATTAGGCTTAGGCTTACATAATTTGGGCCAGTCTTGACTAGGTCCTTCTTAATTTTATTTGGATTTAGATTAGATTTGGACTAGATTTCGGCCCATTAACATCCCTACCCAAAAGTGGAAAATAGATGTCTAAAATAGTATAACTAAGCATCGGCATACGTCCAATTACACTTATTTTTTGAGATTGAAAGGAAAAACACTTGATAACACATGGATAAAGACTCGATCAAGGCCGAAACTCGATCGACTGGCCTGCCCCAACATGGGAACACCCCGTTCAAGACGAATAGCGAAGTATTTTTCCCCCTCCAAAACCACCCAGAAACCCCGCCACCTCCTATAGCCTTCGACCCCACCCTCTTGGCCTCCCCCACCGCTTTCCCCCATGACCGCAAGCTCCAATCCCTCCTCTCCGCCATCGCCGCCTCCCCCTTCCCTCGCCACCCATTGGCTAGGTGCTCGCCACCCCTACCCTTGCCACCTACAATGCCCTCATGTCTGCCTACTCTGGCGCCGGTCGCCCCGACGAGGTGCTCCGTTCTTCCGCTCCTCCCTTTCCCGCCCACGGCGCCTCTCTTTACCATTCTCATATCTTCCCTTCCCGTCTCCGGTCGCCCCCTCGCCACCCGCGAAGCCTTCGCCTCCCTTCTCATCTCAGGCCTCCTTCACCGCACTGCTCAATGTCGATCCAACCACGGATCTAACGCACATGCTTAGTGGTCGCAACATATGCAAACACTTTCAATCAACTCATGACACACGAGAGTTTTGTTGCTACATAATGCCGTGCAACTTTTCTATTTTCTCTATTATTCACTCGCTTCTCCAATTGCTTAACAAGAAGTACATGGCTTAAATAAGCTTCACACACACACACACGGTCACATAACCTGTACTCCACGCACCCACTAACTCCACTAGTTAGACTCTCTATGATCCGATTTTACCAGCCATGATTACCTATGACTCGGCGCACACCGCGCACTACCCGCAAAACTCAGTCCAACTGAGACCAACTCAGATGCTTACGACCAAACAGAGACTTGACCAAGTCGACTCCTTATGACTTACGGTAGCTCCAACTACCACAGCTCAACCATGACATTTGACCATGGCGTCTCAACTACGGCTGCTACTCAACTTATGAGTGCATTTGCTATTGAAGCTTCCAATTACCGACCGGTTACTGTAGTTTACGACTACGATCGGTTCACTGTAGCTTATGATCGGTTCACAGTAGCTTATGACTGGTTTATTGTAGCTACGACTGGTTACTGGACTCCAGAGTCGCTGACTTTGGGATCTTCGACTTCTACATGTACTTGAACATACGAGTACTCGACATAGGACTACATAGTACTCAAACACACGAGTACTCCATACACGACTACACAGTACAAGTCAAGATTAGTTCCAATAATTTCCCCCTAATCTTGACACGTCAATCTTCGATATGTTCAATTGCACTGTCTTGCCTCACGCAGTAGCCTTCTCTTCTAGCCACACTCAGCAGCATTTTGCGTGACTCACTTGCCATTGTCGGTCTCCCACGAACACACTTGACACCAACATTACCTCACCACACATAACGGCATCTTGCCTTGCCGCTTGTCGATGATGCGCACCGACTCTCTTGTGATGATGGCTACACACCACCATCATTGGCCTCATGCCGATTCTCCTCATGGTGTGTCTGCACCGCCGTTTGTTGCCCTTCACCGTGGCAATCATGCTGACATCGCAACTACGCACATCGCATGTGACGTCGACACACAACTGGTCTCGTCGTGGCTGCACAAACCCCTGTCGTCGTGTTCCTGGATCCATGCTACAGTCGGCTCATCACCAGCGCCCTGTGCACCTCCACCCGATGCACGTCAACCTGAATGCATGTCGCCATTCGACCAACACACGATCAGCTGCGGTAGCCTCTCGCCTTAGCCCCTCGAACCTTAAGGCTCTGATACCAAATGTTGGAGCTGAACTCATCAGCTCCAATCGCTACTCTTCAAAAGAAAATATGCACATACTTTCTTCCTTGGAAAGACACACGCGCACGAGTAGGGAGAACAAATAAACATAGGAGAGGCTTCTTTTGTGGTAACGCACCTTTTCTTCTTTATCTGTTATTCACTCGCTTCTCCAATTGCTTGACAAGAAGTATATAGCTTAAATAAGCCTCTCGCACACACGGTCATATGACCTGTACTCCACACACCCACTAAGTCCACTAGTTAGACTCTCTGTGATCCGGTTTTGCTGATCATGATTCCTTATGACTCGGCGCATACCACGTACTACCCGCAAGACTCGGTCGAACCGAGATCAATTCAGATGCTTACGACCACATACAGAGACTTGACCAATCAGTCGACTCCTTACGACTTATGACTTACGGTAGCTCCGACTGCCATAGCTCGACCACGACACTTCGACTAAGGTGTCTCGACCATGGCTGCTACTCAACTTACTAGTGCATCCGCTGCTGCATCTTTTGACTACCGATCGGTTACTGTAGCTTCTGACTACTGACTGATTACTATAGCTTATGATTACCGACCGATTCACTATAGCTTACGACCGATTCGCTGTAGCTACGACCGGTTACTGGACTTTGGGGTCTCCGACTCCGAGATCTTTTAACTTCTACACGTACTCGAAAACACGACTACATAGTACTCGAACACATGAGTACTCGACACACAACTATACAGTATGAGACAAGATTACCCAAGTCCCACGACGCCTCACTCGAGTCCTTGTACCAGGTCGTCCTCGTCATGGCCGCCGCCGCCACGGACAATGACCTCATTTCGATTTCTGTGATGCCCAGAGGGTGGAGGCTGCCTGGGGCGTCTGTGAGCACATGTCGGAGAACGGATTCCGCCCCAGTGGCCGGAATTAGGATTTTGACAATTTGATGCAAACTTAAGACATATCCGTTTTAACACATATTCAAATGTGACGGTCTTGAAGCTGTTGTTTATCTGTTGAAGAAGGGCATAGGTCCTGATGCGTATAGTTTTGCCATCGCAGTCGGGGGCCTCTGCGGAGCTGGGAAACTCCAGGTGGCAGTGTGTGTAATAGATAATGAGGGGATCGGATATGATGTTGTGGTGTTCAATACTTTGATTCATGGATTCTGCTTGGCTTGGGATTTACGTGGAGTTCAGCTAACTTGTATGGATATGTTCAGTAGCATTGTTTCTCTAAATAACTTTACCAATGCTATGGTGATTGATAGTTTATGTAAAGAGCGAAAGTTTGTTGAGGCAACAAATTTTCTTCTCGAATCTCTGAGAGATGGATCGGTGCCTGATCATCTTATTCGCCTGAATAATTGGTTGGTAAAGGAAAAAAGATGGAGAGAAGTACTGAAACTACTTGACGGAATACGCTGTAGAGGTCCTAGAGGATTTGTGCTAGATGCATCTTCAACCCATTGATTAGGGTATTATGCTGGGAGGGGTACTGTCAGCGTGAAAATTTCTATGAAGTTTCTCTTGACAGTACACTAGGAATAAGATGATAATCTCGAGATAGAGTGCCTAATGGCTAATATGAGAAATTGCTGTTGAGCAGACATAAGTCAACCAGTGATGGAGTAGCATAATCACGCAGAACTCTTTTGGATGTCGGTTCTCCTAAGCTATTCAATCGGCTGGCTATTGCTACATTGAAAATATTCATTTCTCATCTTCATCAGGTCAGTTGGCACCAAAAATTATACTTGGGCCCGCTCAGTTCAGTTTATATAAGCTGGTTTATGACTCTTTTTTTTTTTTGCATTGTAGCTGATTTATTTTGTATTATAGCTGTTGATGGCTTTTTGGTGTAATTAAAATTTAAAAAAATTAAAATGAAAAAACATGTTAGCCAATTATAGACAATGCAAAAGGATATGGGAAAAAAGAAAAGAAAAAAATACCCCAAAAAAGCCAAAAAATCAGAAAAATGAAATTAAAGAATAGTGAATTAGAAGTTAAAAGTCAGAAGTTGAAGCCGAAATGTATCTTGTAAAGAGCAAAGATTTTATCTCCTATTCTATATGTATATTTCTGATAATTTGCCCAATAACGTCAACCCTATTCGTCATCACACAATAGTTTGCTTCTACTACATGATGTACCGCAGCTCAACCATTCGGACATGGACCATGCGTTCTAACATAAGTATTCGAATACACTTGGAATAACATGATCTCTGGATTTAGTTTTAAAGTTGCTGACTTCTGAGATAACTAAAATGCAAAAAAGTATCACAAAGCGTGTGATGTCTTGCTGCGCCGTGATGCAATTGCAACAATTTTTGCGCAGCCACCCCTTTTAATGTGTGGTGGTTGTCTGCCATCATAGCCTCCTGCCTAATCTAAATTCTAAACAAGCCATCTTCAAAATACTGCATGGACAAAAATTGTGCCTCCTTTTTGTCAAAAGGCCATTGTAGTGTTGATGCAAAACGAATGGTGAAGCTCTCTTGAGCCCCCAGATGTGAACATTCACAAGATAGCAGAACTCTTATGATACATGATGCAGACGATCAAAATGTTAATCATAATCCATTACAACAATCACACGGTGGAAATTCATAAACAATTCAACTCCTGCATCCTGCAATAGCCATAGTTTGGTCACCCACAGAAACTATGGCCCCGTTTAGCAGAACTCTAACTCTAAGAAATCTGTAGATTTTTCCTAGAGCTGATCATCTGTAGCTCTAGAAAATCCTGGATCTAGAGTTGCAGGCATGTTAAGTGCATTTACATGACTCATTTCATTTATATTCTATATTAAATAAAAATATTTAAATCACTTTAATTTAGTCAACAAACTACAGATCCAGCATAGATCTCGAAACTAGAGCTGTGCCAAACAGGACCTATGCATCCTAACTAGCGACAAATGACAAGTCAGTCGAGCACGTAAATCCGAGAAGCGATGTCTTGAACTAGCCAGTCGAAACCGTCAATAAGTCCCTCCCCAGTGTAAGCGCTGAAGCGTATGATTTGCCAGTGCCGGCTTCTGTCCATCGCTTCCAAATTGAGAACCTGAAAGCCAGATGAATCCATCAGTCACTGATCAGCCCTGGAAAACTACAATTTCTGCATTCACAACGTTGCACATACAGAATTCTATATGATACCACACACGGCAAATGGGTGATCATTTTTAGCCGCACCAATAGGAGAGTAGTATTGGGCGAGCCGTTCTTGCACAAATTGTAGATATTATTAACTTAAAAATGTTTTAGGTGAAAATTGAGTTTTGAGTGATTCGATATCCTATATGTTAGTGATATGCCATAGAGGCAATTATGGATATGATTATATCACTTTTATGTTTATGATCTTTTAAATAATATATTGTTTTGTCTATTAAATAAATGTATTTCGTATTGATGAATAAATATGTAACTTGTTCATGGAACTATTTATTCTTGTTTCAATGTTATTCTAAATTATTCTTGATCTTATATCATTATGTAGGATAATTATAACTTATAGATAAACACATGTAGTGATTAATGATCATGTTTCATGAATTATAGATATAAGGATATCAAATCAATAATGTATACATGTTAGAAAACATGGTGTTAGATTGATCTATTATGAGACACTATGATAATTATTATATTCTTAAGTGTTATCAGTTGATCTCATACATAGTGTATGCAGAATTCTTAGACTTAAGATCGCCATAGTTTTCTATATGTGTAAAGTTTACTTAGACGTTGACAAATACTACTCCGTAACTAGGTGGCCATAAAGTTAGCTTTCAGCTTTACTATGAAACATGCGGAGGATTGTGCGTGATTGAGATGGAATTTGCCTTTCCAAAATAACAGAGGAGATATCTCTAGGCTCCATGATGTGGTTGGATTAAGGAAGTTATGACCATGCTAAATGTGGTTGATGAGTTAATCACAATTGAGTAATCCGCTACAGATTTGAGTGAAAGATCGAGCTATCATATGATGGCACGCTTTTTGTCTTGAGTTTGATCTAGTGTTGTGAGGTAAAGGGATCTAGTGTTCGATATGATTTTTATGTATATATATCTTGCTAAGGACCGTTATTGACTTGTGGATCAGAAAAGGGTTTCCGGGCCACGACCGAATATACATGAACCTACATGGTCACACACTTAATGGGTTAGAACACATCAGTTTGAATTGGATCCATTACTAATGGGCTAAGTAGGCTTCGCACCTTGTTAGGCCGGTAATGTAGGGTTCCACTGATGGGATATATTAAAAGAGGCGTGAAGCTGAGGGATGACTCTCGTACACACCTATCGAAACTCTAGCCGTCGTCACCTCTCACATGCCCTGCCATGAGTGCTTGTGTTAGCACACTAGTGCACAACATTCCTCTTTGGACATGTGGACTTCGGTGAATACGCTGCTGTGCCTGCGGTGCTACTGGGGACGATCATGAGGAGATGGTTGGCTCGTAGAGATCGACTATTTCCACTACATCAACACACGCTATGTTGAATCGGACTACTTTAACTCTTCTTCCGATGCACTATGCGTATAGTGGTAATGATCTATGATCTCTTACTTGTATGACTTTCTGGTTTACGCGGTACAAATTTTAATTTATGTTAGTGTACCCTACCCTGTATCTCTTCACTATACATCAGCAATTTTTGATAGTACGAATGGAATACAAACTAGGTACACAATGGCACCAATAAGCTATACTTGTTAGGCCACACTAACACATTGGTTTCATGATAGATGAGTCGGTGATCAACCCTGGAAAATGCTACAATTTCTACTCTCAGAACGTCGCACATAGCTAGATACATATGAGAGGAGGCAAATGTTCCATCTAGTTTAGCCACACTACTAATACGTTTGAGCAGAACCACCAAGTGTTATCAACTATACTGTTCACTTTATTCTTTTCGATTACTAGTTCTGGGATGCACAGGCAAGTGGTTTTGCCAATTGTCGACTACAATAGTAAATGTCAGATTTCATTACCGAATTAAGAGGATCATATAATCTCGTAAAATAGGGGGAATAAAGATAAAACAGGTTAACCACATAGATGAATGAAGCTGGAATAGAACAAATGATGGATCAAGCATGATGTTAGAACCCATGCAAGCTTCATCAAGTGTAATTTGGGAAGTGAGTTAGATACTTGGCTTGGATGAAACAAAACAAAAGAAGCTTCCCATCGTTGGTACTGAAGTCGCTAATAACCTTGGTTCAAATCAGCTGGCACCAATGGTGATAAACTATAAATATGACATGGTTTTGAAGCTGCCAGGATCAAAAACGTATCTTGAAGCTCGATTACTGGAAGCATACAGTACAACCAACTTCGAATCAATTAACCAAAAGCAGCCTAAATCAAAATATTGGTTAGTTGGGGATAGCATAATGCAAGGATCGAAAAACCGGTACCTGGGCGAATCCCGGCCGTCGGGCTGTACCGGTAACCGCCCGGTAACCGGAAATCCCGGTTTTAAACCGGATGAAATTTGTCAAACGGATTTTTTTTGCGGGGCGGGAGGCGGCCGGTAACCAGCCCGGTTACCGGTTTTACCGGTGAGAAAACCGGAAAAACCGGTGGAATGAGTATGGAAGTTGGAGCTCCACTTTTGTTGCCGTAAAAGTTATGGGTGGACATTTTGCCAAAAGCTTAAGTTTTTTATAACAAGTAAAACCCGCATAAGACTACATCAAACTAATCCCTTCTTGAAGCATTTTCTTGTAACTATGAGGCCAAAAGTAATTGAGATGCTTCGACATATAACAAAACCTTCTAAATTGGCATATCCATGGTAAAAAAGAACTGAACCTCAGTAAAAAGGGTCCTCATGTGAAAAAATTCAACTTGGTGTTGACCATGTGGTGAAGCCCTCTCGTCGTAGTGTTGTGTTATATCTGAAATAATAAAAACACAAGTTAATAGTAATGAATGCTAATTTGAGTAGTATAATAAAAAGTGAAAATACTAATGAAGGATCAATTCGTACCAATACATTGTTGAGAAACGTGAAGGTTGTGCAATGTACTCATTGTTATCAATGAGAACAAGTCCTTCATTATGAGCCAGGTGGACTTTATATTGATCCCAAGTGTATGTGGGATGAGCATGTTGTACCCAATGATTATATGTTGGTAGTATGTAGGTTCCGCCCACTGGTAAATAAATCTTGTATTGGGAGGATAAGAGATGTCCGATGATGAATGAGAATCATCAGCAGAAGATAGTAAGTTGGCATCTCGACGCTCATAAGTCAGCAAAGAGTCTGAGCTACCATATGATGCATAGGAAGAAGAGTCTTGTGGTTGAGGATGATCTCGTTGGCGGTCCTTAGCCCTTGTGTAGGTCTTTTTGATTATTCTTGATTCGTGACAACCATGGTCTTCATCCTGGGTAGCATGTGTGAAAGTTTTCTCACAGGTGAATTCCAATGGTTGACATGTGTCTTGTTGGCCTTGTACCCAATCGTGAGATGTCCCACCATCAGCACCATCATCAGATGATGAAGAGAAACTATCGTCAGACTCTTGGTACTCCACTGCATCAGATGTTGGAGTTTCTGTCTCTTCATCACTTCTCACAATATCCTCATCGATGTCTTTTTTCTTTTTCTTACCAACTGCTTGTTTCTTTGTTTGTGTAAGTGAGGCAAAGTCTCGAGCCAATTTTTCAGTTGGTTGGCTACAAGCTTTTCTTTTCGTAACATGAGACTTGCCAATAGTTTTCTGAGTCCATTGCTTCAACGGTTGATCATCAAGTGCCTTGTCAAGTTCATGCTCAGATATGGCATTAACTATAATTGTAGATGGCATAGGGGGCTCACCTTCCTCATCTAACAGAGGCTCTGAGTGGCTCATGGAGCTGTCAAGCCACTCATGTATTGGGTTTGCGCTGTCATACATGGTGGCATTAATGAGATCTCCAAAAGGATCTACATCCCTATCTTCATTCCTAATCTCATGCTCCTGCAATCGTAGCCTTAGATTGTAGTGGACATATACAAGCTTATGCAATTTCTTGTATCCAAGACGGTTCCTCAATTGGGTGTGCACTAAAGCAAATGTGCTCCAATTACGTTCACATCCACTTGAGGAAACACATTGTGAGACAATCCGCAAGGCATATTTTTGTAGTGTTTCTGTCTCCGCTCCAAACGTCATCCACCATGCAGCTGCAAGTCACATGAAAAATATGTTGAACATTGATGGTTGATTTTGATGTATTTTGAATATATGTTGAACATACCTGCACTCATACGACTAGTAGCAAGGTAAGCCTCGTTTGAAGCAAATAGGCCTCGTCGGTTACGATAATATTCTATCTCGACTAGAGCCTGCACTGCATCTTCGGGTGTGTCGGCTATTCTTTGAATTGTTTTTGTCAGTGCATTGACGAGGGTTGCATATTTCCCCAAATCATATAGCCTGTGGCTTTGCGGGTTAAGCAACGATGCTGTTCAAACACACATAGTCTATTAGAATATTTACGAAAGTATGTTTACGAAATATGCAACACACATAGTACTTGCCTGGAACGATGTATGTGCGTTGCTTCAACATTACAATTCTTCTATTAACTATCTCCATAATACGATTGTAGGTAGCATCATCTTCTTTTAACACGTCTTTGAACTCCTGTACATATTGCTTTATCTCCAGTTCATTAGCATCAAGGTATGGCCCATCAATTTCATACCCTCTAGGTGACGCAACACTTTCACCAAGTTCTTGTGTAACCTTGATGGCAGCACAAAAATAAGGACACTCTGCCTTATTTCCAGTAATGTCATTACTATGGAACCACTTAGCCCAAACTTTTCCGAGTTTTGACTTTACTTCTTTTTTAAGGGTTGTGTCAATGCGGGGTTGGACGGGTGTCCGACTGCGCAAAATATCAGAATCAACTCTCATAGACTGCGACCTACCAAACATCCTTGAAAGAGCATTTCTTCCTGTACCCCTTCCTGTGGCACTTCCACTACCTCCACCATGTTCAAATGTCGCACCCCGGGCTCTTGCCCTCTGCTCGAGCTGGTGCAACTCCAACGACTCTCGCCGAGCCCATTCCATCTGCTTTTCCTCATCATCATCATCATCATCAAAAACATCTTCACGTGATGGACCACGCGCTACAGGCTCTGAAGCAACTTGCTCCATTCTCATGCGCTCATCTCTAATAAATTTCCTCCTAGCCTTCGTTTCTTCTATACTTGCTAGCATGAGTCTTCTCACTTCCGCCGGAACCCCACTGCAAGGAATAACATCTCCGTACTTCCCAGCAAGATGTTCTTTCAGGCGTGTTACACCTCCGCATGGCTTCGTAAGCTTACAATATCTGCACTTCCAACCAGCATCTCCTAGTCTCTCTCCATGGTCTCAAACATTGATACTTTTACCAACCATCACTACAATATCATGCAGCGACAAACAAGAGAATCATATGCTTCTGTACAAAGAAAGGCAAGTTTCAAAAATGAATAACATACTGTCTCAAATTGAACATGCAGCTTGTAAGATTGGAAATTTGTTATCTTTGCCTGTGCCAGTGCCTTCTTATGTCTAGTGTTCAATTTGTAAGATTGAGAATTTGTTATCTTTGCCTATGACTGCATGATTTTGGAGTCCCCTTTGCTTGGGAAATACATGATTTTTTAATGGATGTATAAGTAAGATATATATGTCGCAGATATTCCAGAAGGTGTAACAACTAATGACTGGAAAATATGCTATATATGGAATTGGAAACGTCCTGCTTCTTGCATTTTCTATGGAAATGTCCTGCTGCTTGTGTTTTCACAAGTCCATGCAAGTCTTCTCTTTGTTAGAAGGATATATAGCATCAAGTGGCATCTTGTCATTTTTCAAATCTTTCACTAGTGAACAATTATCTCTTGTGGAAATTTGTTGGTCCATGTTTAACAAAACATCTTGCACTATCCGTTGAATCATTAGATCAGCAATTATCATTGTAATCTAGCTACCAAGCCATGTGCATCTGATGCTTGGGAAGTTGGGATACCTCAGGCATACAGGGCACATAAGGAATTCAAGGAGGAAATGGAGAATACCTTCTTGCCTGCTGCAGATCAGCTGCTGCTGATGCGTTGCTTGCTTGCTGCTGCTGCTGCTCTCAAGTCTCCCTCCTGCTGCTCTCAAGTCTCAATAATGGGAGTTACTGCTGCTGCTGTCCTGCAGCCTCACTTTTGTCTCCCCACATGCACAAAACATCAAGAGTTCACAAGCAAAAGCAAAAGCCCCCTGGACCCTACATGCTTCCAATCTGATTAGTAAGCATCCAATGCAGGCTACAGTGCATCTACAAATTCAAATTTTCGCATTTCATATTTCGGGCGGTAATTTCTTTACCGGTCTGCGACGGTAATTCCGGTTACCGGCGGTTACCGGCCGGTAACCGCCGGTAAACCTAACCCTGGCATAATGTCATTAATAGCACCAGTTTTTAGACTTGTACTACATATTATTTGTAGAGAGCAAAGATATGCTATCCTATTCTATATGTATTTCTGATACTCGCGCAATGACAGAAACCCTATTATTCATCAGACAATAGTTGCTTCTTCTACATGATGGACCTCAGCTCATCCATTTGGACATGGAGCATTCTTATACACTGTGGAAACAACATGACCTCCGAATTTAGTTTTAAAGGTGCTGGCTTCTGAGATGACTAAAATGCAGATAGGATCACAAATGGACAGCTACAACAATCTAGTACACACCAAAGTTAGACCGTCTATATCTGAGGGCATAACTGGGACTAACTGTATCCAACTTGCATATCCTTTTGGGTCCATGAGCGCTAATGTCAAAACAAGTAGATTTTGTCAAATATGACAACTATGAATTGAAATGTAGGGCATGAGTAATGTAAATAACTTTAAACTAGCATTGCAGTCAGAAAACAACTGGATTTACGACATCCATATAATTTTTGTAGCTCAAGTCCAAGAAAAGAAGACCAGAGATAGTCAGATAGATTCTACTATACATGACTGAAATTTGCTTACCTTAGCGATTTCTGCAGGTTTGAGAGCACCTTGAATGTCTTGCTTATTTGCAAACACCAGCAATGAAGCTCCCGCTAGCCTCTGTTAAATCAGAATTCAAAGGACCATTTACTAATAACACATTCTGAATTGGTGAAATTCCTAGGCTAGTGTGTCAAAGCGATGAGTAGCTTTCTAATGCTGCATTTGAACTACCAACAGAATGGTATGCACTTCTATTTAGTGGTATGCATTGGTTTAATACAAACGCAAGCACAAAAAAAGGGTCAAAAGTCAAGAATAAACTTTCAATAAAATATACTGTCCAATTGGAAAAAAAAAATCCAGTTTCCGATTAATGAACAGAGATGTCCCCTAAAACTAAACAAAAGGGCTATAATACTAATTGAAATATCCTTGCTCTTTCCATGGCATTTTACATTGCAATGTTTGTACTCTTCTAATTTATAGAACAATAAGCTGCAAACACTGAAGGACATAAATCATCACCATCGTTTAGTGGCCCAGAGATAGCACCTCTTCTTTCAAGAGATTGTGGAGTTCAGCACGGCAATCATCAAGCCTCCTGATGTCTGAACTATCAACCACCCAAACTAATCCATCAGTCTGCTCAAAGTAATTCCTCCAATAAGACCGGATAGTCTTCTGTCCCCCAACATCCCATATGTTCAAAGAGTATCTGCCACAATCACCAAATAGAAATTATTCAATAATTCCACCTGCAGTAATACACACAAGATTGCTAGGCCTAGTGTTTTGGCAAATGGCAGTGAGGGGCTGCATCAGTACTCAAAACTTTGCCTCTAACCTTGTGCTGACAAGGATGTGATTAAACTTCACCAGTCACCACTATGCACTAAAAATGCAGTACTTCAAATAACAGAAATGCAATCCCTGCAGCAAAACTTTTAGGTTACTTAACCAGGAAGCCTGAATTCATGCCAAGATGCCCATTAAATTGAGCTGCATGGAATCTATGTGTTTTTTTGCACTGTAAACAGTGCTACCAGGACTCGGACACGGGTGTCAAAGTCCAACTCGGATTCGGGTATCCAATTTGGCAAACTTTAGAAAATAAGATTCTAGGATTCGCCTAATATAAATATATTTTGTCATAAAAATGATAGGAAATAAAAACATTAGGTAAGATTATGTGAATATAATCAAGATTTGATCCATACCATACTTTCTAACCTATTTAATCTTTTAGTCCCTTCGTGCGTGTGACCGGCCCACGTCCATTTGCCCCTCTTCCCTTTTATCTCCTCTCTCTCTCTCCGTTCTCACTTCAACGGATCACCGCAGACCGCACACACCCTTTCTCCTCCTCCTCCTCCTCCTCCCCCCCCTCTCTCTCCCCCCTATCCTCTCCTCGCCTTCTCCGCCGCATGCTTCGCCTGAGCTGCGCCGCCGCCCCCGATGAGCTCCACTGTTGTAACACCCCATTTTCAAAACCTGGCATTATGTAAATTTTAAACCTATGTTAAATTAATTAAAGGGCTTTATTCTCAGTTTTGTTGTTCTTGTGCTTTTCAAAAAGAATTTTTTAAAGCGTAAAAGTGTTCTAAAATGCAAACTTTGCTTTATCTTCAAAGAGGCTGTTCAAAGTAACCTTTTAAAAATCCAGAATTTAAAGTTTACTTCAAACATTGAAAGAATTCCTGAAAAGAAAAACTTGTGTTTAATCTTTTAAAAGAGGAAAGGGAAGAAAAAGGAATAAAAAGAAGTAAAATTAAAACTTCCTTCAATCCTGGCCGTCCCTCCCATTTCCCCTTCAATCCATGCCGTTCATCCCCTCCAACTCTCTGGCCGCAGCACCCTTCCTTCTTCCTCTTTCACACTGCAGCGCCTCCCCCCTCTGTCCTAGCGGCAGCGTCCCTCCTTCCTTAACCACCCGCGCCGGCGATTGAATGCGGCGACAGCCCCTCGCCTTCAGCGCCCGGCAGCGGCCGTGTCGGGGCACGCCTCCTCGCCCTCGTTTTCATCTCCGCTCTGCCGTGCACGCCGCTCGCCGGCCCCCACCCATGCGCTGCGCCGCCGTGGTACGCCCCGGTCACGTCGGCATCGCCCGGCTGCCCCTGCGCCACGCCTCCCTCTGCGACCACCAGACAAAGCAGAGCTCCCGCATTTATTTGCGCCGCGACACGCTCTGGGAGCTGCGCCTGCACTGTGGTCGTAAGGCGATGACGCCTCCGCGCGCACGGCGCCACGCCATTTTGCTCCCCGGCGTCCTTTCCCCATCTCCTATAAAAGGCGCCGGTGTTTCCCCTCCAATCCCCCACCGAGGCTCACTCAAATTACCCACTCGCTGCCTCCCCTGCCGCAGGTGCTCCACCGGCATTCCCCGCCGTCGGCGCAAACCGGTGGAAATCAGGATCCCCTTGACCCACCGTCGAGCTCGCTTTTGCCTCCTCCCTCCTCTGCCCGGGCTAATTGCCTTCTTTTTCCCCGCAGTCCGCCGGCGACGCCGTTCTTCATCAACCCCGGCGTCGGGATCTCTCGGTGAACCACCGCGCCTCAAGTCAATTAAGCGCGCGAGGAGCATCTCCAAGGCACCCCGAGCACGTTCCCTATCTCGCCAGACCCCGCCGCCCTCCCCAGCGAGCCGTCGCCGTCTCCTCCCTCACCACCGAGCACGCCTCCGCCGCCAGCCCGCTCGGGTCCACTCCGGTCGCCGCCCAAGCCCCAGGTGAGCTCCGGGATGCCCGTAGATGCTTCACCGTCGAGGAATCGGGCTCCCATGGCCCGAGCCGTCGGTGCCTTGCTCCCCTGTTCCGGCCGCCGCCCTACTCGCCGCCGCCCGCCGCCCGGCCAAATCCGGCCGACCCCGGCCGATTCCATCGTCCCCGAGGTGCGAGACGGGCTGGGCGACCCATTTTGGCCGACGCCGCCGCGCCTCCGTGCTCCCTCCGCCGCCGGTAGGCTTCGCCCTCCTCACGGCCAAGGCAAACCAGAGAAGGCGGCAGTCAGCTCCTTGTTTACCTGTCCTAACCAGCTATTTAATTTGCCCTGAAGCCGACCAAACAAAGGGGTAAAAGCACTGTCATTTAGGGCCCGCATGTCGGCTGAGGTGCAGCCGCATTCACCGAGCGCCACTCACTCCCTCTCGGGCCCCACTTGGCAGCAGCTCTCTCTCTCCCCTTCATTTTCTGAATTTCCAAGATCTTTAAAACTTTAAAATGCCATAACTTCCTAACCCTAACTCCAAATTTAATGAAACCAATTTCTAAATTTTTCTAAAATTGAGATCTATCTGATGGTTCTGTTTTGGTTCAGTTTTGAGTTAATTTGAGTTTTGCTTATTTTATTCGGTATTTATTTGCTTTCGTTCTTTTTGTGTTGCTTTTCCGTATCGATCTCCCGAGTAGATCTCGAAGACGCAAACGAGCCCCCGCTTGAAGCAGCACAAGACCCCCAAGCTTTCGATCCAGGCGAGTCAATACTTTGACCATTTTGCTCCTATATTTCATGTGAAACTATGTTCATTTAAATTATGAAAATCTGCATGCTTTACTTTATACCCAAGTGTATGTCACTCTTAAGGTAGCTAACAACCATATGTCTACTCACTATTAAGATACCCCACCAGTAACATTTGAACTCACGTGACCCTTGTCACCCTAGGGATAAAATAAAACTATGATAGTTATAAGTCATAATACTGTCATGCTGGTCATGTCAAGTCCAGGGCACTAGTGGCCCTGATAATCATTCTTTACTCATGGAAAACTAGTTTTGGGACAGTCATGGGATGTACGTGGCTGAGTATTTATGTTAAATTGTGATATGCTTCTCAAAACCCTAAAAATCTGCTAAACCTGTCTGGACAGGTGGTAAGAGTGGTTGGTGCGGAAGTAGCACGAGAACCCGTGGTTTGTGATAAGAACCGCCTGGACAGATTAAGGACTGAATCTTGTGATGACCTCCTGGTATAAAACAGTACAACCACAGGTCTATAATGGGTACGACCTAGCTGATTAACTTGCAAGGGTTTAGTTTGGATATCACCAGTGGTAAGTGGGTACCAGGGTGTACTGGTTACTCACAGTGAGGCACAGGGAATTACTGTACTCGCACGGCGCCAGAGGGGGCTTCTGACTGTGGTGGATGTAACTCTTCAGCGGTGAAACCTCAGCGGGTGGTGTCTGGCTAGATCGGAGTAAGGTAAAAGCTTTGTGATAAATTATCTCGGTCTCATGCCTAAGGAAGTATGTTGGCTATTAGGATAATTCATCTCTTGTGGTGAAAGTGTACAACCTCTGCAGAGTGTAAAACTGTTCGAATAGCCGTGCCCACGGTCAAGAGCGGACATGGGAACTCACTCGAGTTAGTTCTATTTCAAAACATTTGAGGTTGGGAATAAGAAAACCGTCAGGCGGATGTAACCTGACTTTGATAATTTTCCCTGGAGGGATGTACTCCAGTGTTGGTATTAAGGTGGAAGTAACCTGCTACTCAAAATTAAGCATTGGTGGATGGAACCATGAAATTAGTGGATGGAACCTACCCCGCTATAATTACTGCACAATTTCAAGTTCCTTAAAGCATGTTTTGTAAAATGCTAAGTCATAGGAATTTTAAATATGATTATTCCAAAAGCCGCTTTAAGCAAATAAAAGAACCCGAGCCATCCTTGTTTAGCCTTGCATCTACAATTATATGCATTCTGTGTGTTGGCTCGCGGAGCACGGTTGTTTGTGCTCATTCTCGCTCTTAACCCCCCTTTCAGAAGCTGTGAATCAAGAGCACTATGTCTACCACGAGGATCAGGACGCTGAAGGCAATGAAGATGGTGAATATTAGAATAGGCTTCGGTAGTCTTGCCTCTCGCCTCAGTCCAGTGGACTAGGCTAGTTTTGGTGGGTGCATCCGTTATTAGTCAGGTCCCTGATTAATAGCGGTAGTACTCAGGTTGACCCAGTCGCTTGCCTGTGGCGAGTTGTGCCCCTATGCCATGTACGCTTCCGCTTTCGTTCTTTATGTATTGTAAGACATTTGGCCTGACGGCCCTGTTGTAACCTCGACCCGATGTGGTCTATTTGAACTTTGGTATTGTAATGTATGGTTTTGTCGTGTATGAAATGATGCAGCATTGTATCTGTGAGCATTATCTACTGATCCAGAGAATAATGCAGTGTTATCACAGAGGATTCCAGGTAATAAACTTGGGGTCCGACAACTGCCGCCGTTTTCTCCTCTCCCCACAGCTGCCCTGCCCGTGCTGCTCCGCTCTGCCGCTCCTCTTCCCCCTGCTGCCCGCCAACTCCAGCCATTGCCACTGCCTGTGCGCTTCCCCAGGCCGCTGCCGCTCCGCCTGTGCCGCCTCCAGATCGGGCCGCGTCATCGGCCGAGCCACCACAGTCACACCGTGCACGCCGCCATTGCCATTGATGCCGTTGCTGCTGGATCTGAGGTGCACCCGGCATGTAAATTCTGGGACATTCTTCCCAATTAACGTGAATAGGCATGCTGCTGCCTAAAAAGACAAAAGACACCCATTTAGTACGAAGCAACAGGCAAAACTGAACTAGCAATCACTAGCCTATGCATTTTTATTTCACAATTATACAATCATGACAGTGAAATTGGTTGTTGTGGCGTCACAACTATTGATGATTGTGCTGCAGCATTGCTGAATTTCTACATTGCTGCAAGCTTTTGTCCCTAACATGTTCAATAGACCCTTTTGATGCTGCTACAGCAGTCCAAAATCACATAATTTACTTCCAAAAAGTGGTCTACTATAAGACACTGCTTAAGCAGTATACAACAATTACAATAGCGGACCGAGAAAACGTATCGGGTGAACATTCACCCAACAGACGAGCCCAAAAAATTACCTCTCAACTAAGGTGAAAATGCCAAACTTTTCAATCCCAAGATACACCTGATGCCACTAAACTATATCAATTGAGGCAATGTATCACCTTTTATGTGACAAGTATGGTATTTCATTTGTTTTTTTGTGTAACATTTCATATAATACTCCATCTTAAAGAAAGCATCTTTTATAACACAATGCAGTAGTAAGAGGCTGATTTAACAAACAGACTAAACAGATAGAGGAAGGAGGGGGCACAGACTTGTGGTACTTGATGGTTTTGATGTTGAAGCCGAGGGTGGGGTTGATGACACTCGTGTCCTCCCCGTTGATCTTGAGCACAATCGTCGTCTTCCCCGACTTGTCCAGACCCCTGAGATGTACCTCACATGATAGAAGCTAAACGAATAAAGAAACCAACAGCACAAGCGCTAGATCCGGAACCAAGAATCGCGGGAAAGGATGCATATGGAACCGAACGAGAATGGAGGGTGTAACCCCCCCTTTCCAGGGCGCGTACGGACACGGCATTCCGTAACTATTCAAGCATGAACAGTTATGGAGTGTCGCGCAAGAGTATACCATTGCATGCTTACAACAAAAGTCCAGTATATAATTCACATAAGGATTACTATCCAGGTTTTCACAGCGGGGCGTGCAAGCCCAAA
This sequence comes from Dendrocalamus latiflorus, assembly GCA_017311315.1. Taxonomy (NCBI): domain Eukaryota; kingdom Viridiplantae; phylum Streptophyta; class Magnoliopsida; order Poales; family Poaceae; genus Dendrocalamus; species Dendrocalamus latiflorus. The sequence continues at coordinate 12,032,677 of CM029611.1, read as the reverse complement.
GTATATTTACATTACAAAAGACTTCCAGAATCCACTTCGAGCGCGGCAGAGACCTACAGCCAAGGGTCCTCGTCGAAGAAAAGATTCTCTGGGACTTCTTCAACGGGGAGAACTTCTCCTTCGTCTTGATCCTCTAAAGAGTGGATTAAGCAAGCCGTGAGCCAAACAACCGGCTCAGCAAATCCCAAAGGGATATTAACTTACTATATGCACGGAATATCAAAGGAAGGGTGTATATTTGGTTTATTACATTTGGTGGATGCAGTTTTATTTGCAAACATTTTAATAAGACGGACCCAAAACTTACTTCTTAAGATCTCAGGGGTTTTTCACGAAAAGTTCATTAACCAACTAACCAAGTTAAAGTATGTACAAAACTGCTTAAGCTTCGCTGCTGGAATCACCCAAGTGACACAGCTCCAATAATCGGGAGCACGGCGTATTCGAATACCATTTAAATGACTCTGCAGAGTTTGCTCAGCTTTACCCACACGATCCCTTAACTCCCGCTAAAGAGTTAAGAAAGCCAGGTCGTTTCACTGCTCAACTCTTTATATAGGCTCTACCCGGTAGAATTCATTCGGGTCTGGCTCACACCCACCCACACACACACGCACACACAAAAGAGGACAACGTCCGCTTCGAGTGAATTCCACCGTTGTTAGGCACCCGCAGCACGGCCTGCCTAACCTCACTGCTACCCTCCTGTAGAGTTTCAATCGAGTTGAGCAGCTAATAGACAAGTGTTGACAAGTCAACTCCTGTGGTTGAGCGATCACTGTGACATTTGCTCAGCGCAAGGGTTTCAGTCCTTATCTTTTCACCTGGTCTGCAACCTCACCAGGCCCGCGACTCAAACTAAGGTAAGCAGTGGGCGTAGACCGTCTCGCGGTTTCCCACTCACCCTTACCCTACTCCAGCCCTAGGATAAGAGGTGGGCAAAGACCGTCTCGCGGTTCTCCCCCAACCCTTACCCTACCTTGTGCACGCCGGCACTCTCCGCTCTAAGATACGGTGTCCCATACCACCCTACCTTAGAGTCGGGTTTTCCAATTTCTATTGGCCCACAGCCACAACCTTATTAGTGTAACACTTTGCATGATAATAATAGCCTACAATTATCTAGATTATCAGATAATTAATTCTAGGGTTACAAAGGTATGGCTACAATTTAAACATGGCATTTAGCGGTGGTAGGTCTAACTATATCACATGTCATTCTAAACATTTTATTTTATTTTAAACTAACATTTCACAACCAGCATAATGCAAATAGCATATTAACATAATTAAACATTACGGGATACAACATGATCAAAGGATTTGAGACTTGCCGTCAATCCGGACTATTTCAGCAAGCTCGAACGAAGAGCCTTCTGGTTCCTGAGATTGCACCTGGGCTTCCGGGATCTCCGTCACTAGCGCAAACAAATAAAATAATTAAATCCAGCTTGCAACTAATCAAGCGAGGAGAAAATTAAACTAATTAAAAAGGAATAAAATGCATAAATCCTTCAAATGGAAATTTAGGAATTTATCTGGGATGATTTTGGTGGAAAGGAGGTCACAGCTGGGTCCAGAATATTATTTGGAGCAAAGTGGTGAAATTTGGGAATTTCTGTGATTTTCTAGGATTTATTTGGATTTTTCTGATTTCTGGAAATTAATAAATCACTGGAAAATCTAGTGAACAGTGCTAGGCCGGCCCAAAGCCACAGCGCAGCCCAGCACTATGCAGCCCGCGTGGCCGAACGGCCGGCGCGGCCCGCGAGCGACGCGCGGCCCGCAAGCGCGCGCGCGCTCGGGCGACGGAACGGGCCGGGGAAGCGGCCCACGCTCGCGCGCGCCCACGCCGTCTGGATGCGCGACGCGTGGAGCTGGCGGACGGGGAAGATGGCGAGGGAACGGGTGAATGGATGGAGCAGCGCGGCGATCGAACGGTCCAGACGAGATGGCAACGATCGACGCGAGCGGCTGAGATGAGACGGGCGAAGCGGTACGGTGGGGAGATCCGACGGAGGAGAGGCGGGGAGTTTATGAAGATCGGACGGTCGAGGAGGGACAGCCATCCGACGCTCCGAGTTAGACGGCAACGGGAAGATGGACGGCTGGGGGGGCGGCCACGTCGTCGTCGTCTACCTCTAGCCGCGCGCGCGCAGCAGAGGGATGGGGACAGCGGCGCCTTCGTTCTCCGGTGGCCGCAGTGGCTCCCGACGGCAACGGAGGACACCACCGTGTCAGGCTTGACGTGGGGAGTCCATTTTGGGGCTTGGGAGGAGGAGACCAATGGAGGGGGGTAGGAGGCAAAAGGGGGTAGTTCGGGTTTGCGGTGGTGAGTAAGGTCGCCGGCGGCGAGAGGGGCCGATTGGCGGCAGTTTCACGGAGAGGGGAGCTAGGGGATTACACTGGCGGTGGCGGCGTGAGCTGGGGAGTTTCGAGGAGGGCTGGCCACGGGAGCACGGCTGGGGCGGCGGTGGTCGACGGCGACAGAGCTCCTCAGGGGTTCTCCTGGCCAAGGGAGTCCATTAAGACGATTAGTAGATGGTAGGGATGTTCATGGGTAAAAGAATCGTCAAATGGGGAAGGAAAAGGGGAGATCGGGCTACGGGGGTCGCCGGCGCAGGGGAGAGCCTCGACGGCGTTAGGGACGACGGGGGTCCAATCGGTAGCTCTGGGAGGTGGCTGGGAGTGGCAGGAGGGGAATGAAGGCAGTAGAGGAGCTCGGGGAGCAAAGGGGAAAGAGGGAGCCGAGGTGGGGTATTTATACCCGAGCGGAGGGGAGGGAGGCTTCGGGGAGAAGGCAACGGCTCGGGCGCTGGGGGCGACAGGAGGGAATGGGAGCAGGTGGGGGGCGTCTCCTTCGCGGGACGGGGCGGTGACCGGGGGGTGACGCCGGCCCTGTAGTGGCTTAATGGCGAGAAGACGGGAGCAGGTGAGCTGCGCACGGCGAGGGCGCGTCCGCGCGCAGGAGAGGGAGAAGGCGGTGACCGCCAGGTGGGGCCGGAGCTGAGGCGGGGTGACGTGGAGCGAGGACGTCCACTCCTCCGGACCCGGGGGCTGTCGGGACGGCGCGGCGCAGGGACGTCCCGGGGCGGCGCGAAGACAGGCGCGGGCGCCGGGGCGGGGCGGCGTGGCGCAGCGCGCAGCGCACGCGCGTGCGCGGGGCGAAGGCGGGGAGGGAGCGCGGCGCCTGCGACCGAGGGGGAGCGGAGGGAGGCGCTGGGCGAGGGAAGAGGCGGGAGGGGAGGTGGCGCCAACGAGCTGGCGCGGGCGCGAGGCGCGCAAGAGAGAAGAAAGCGGACGGGGAGGTAGGGCACCAAGCAAGGGGGAAGGCGCACTGCCCAAAAGGGAAAGCGGGGAGAGGGACGACTTTCCCGAAACGGAAAGTTTCAGATTTTCACTCAAAATACAGCAAAAATTGGGAAATTTTTGGTTTTGAATTTTTGGGGACTTTTCAGAGGGTGGAGGGGACCTACACCATGAGGATGCGCACCTCCTCCTCCTTGCCGCTTGATCTTTCTGATGATGCTGAGCAGCCCCATCTTGGAGGCGCGCGAGGAGAGGAGCCTCCTGCCGGGACCGGTCCGAGAAGAGGAACAGGGGAGTCGAAGCAGAACAGTCGGTTCAGTGTTGTGATATTTTCACTCCAGTCCAGTCTGTTCAGTAATTACATGTGAGTCACTCCTGGGCTAAGCTCGGCCCATTTGCGTCCATGGAAGTGGAGATGGGAAAAATTGGAATTGGAGATGCATTGCATACCCTGTTTACAATGGTATCCTCTGCCATCAATAAATTAATGCACCGTGCTATTACTTTAAAATTGGCATACAATATAAATTCATTAGCTAGTGTTCAACAACCCTAACCAGCAAAAGCAATTAACTAGCAGTCAAACCTACAAGTCTAAAATGCAAAAGCATAGGCAGAGCCCACAAAAACATTTCTTAAAAGCATTGCCCCCTCAACCTCTATATATAAAGGCAAATGGTAGCTAGACAAATAGTTGATCATGGTTGCCCGGGTACTTCATCATTTCCTTAAGTCGCAGGAAATCTTGTTTAGGTGTAGCCAAAAGGAGCAATTAATTTTTCTATCATCTTTCGTCGCATGCTTGCTAGCTGGTGCACTCAGTTTGTCTTTAATAAATGGGGAATATCAGGGGCGGAGCCACACTCCGGACAGGGTAGGTTTCAACCCGGGGTATAGAAAAATATCTAGTGTACAGCTTGGGTAAATTTAGTTCAGCCTAGGTAACATTTTCATAGTCCAGCCCAGATAGCCTAGATCATTCCACCACTGAGCCTAGGGCGTAACCAAATTATGGCTACGCCACTGGAGAATATTGAAGGACTATGTGAGAAGATCTCTAGATAATTAGTGATGAATAATTTGTATATTTGTAGAGTGGATTTTAATTTTACAAAAGTTGGCAAAATTTAGTGTTGCTGCCAGTGTAACTGGTCTGACCAATATATGGGACCGATTAGACTGCTGGGTGTTTGCAGTCAGATCGGTCGTTGGTTGGCGGTCTGACTATAGTTGAGTTGGATAGTATAACCGGCATTGGAGATGCGGTCACACTGGTGTCCTGTTACCAGGGAAGGTTTTAAGCCAGTTTGAGTCGGTCAGACCGGTCAATGGTTAGCAGTCTGACCGATGGCTGGCCTGACCATTATGGGGAGGGTGATAGACCGGTGGCTGCCGCCAGAGAACAATAGGAGGTGTTCTTGAGTAGTTTAGTATGTGCACAATATGGGAGTCTTTGGTTGGTTGTGTTGTGTTGCGTGATGCATTGTTTTGACTTGCATGGAGCTTATGCTTGAGATGATTGCTTGGTCTTTGAATGTGCAAGTGACTTGAAGAACATTAGTGATCGACGACAAGTAACTGGAACTAGGTGAGAGAGCTAAGGTCCGTGCGGTTGGGTAGGCTCGGGTGAGGCTACGTGGCTTAAGTGGGAAGCACATGAAAGATAAGGATTGTGGAGAGCCGAGTTAGTGCATGTTGTGTGCCAAGTGACTTGGGCCGGTGCAAGTAGAGATGATTCGGGGGAGACCGGATGCGTGAAGACTTGATGGCAAAGTAATTGGGCACTAAGGGCTGCGTGTCAACGCATGCAGAGATACTTTCATGTGAAGATGAAGACGGAGTCAAGGAAAGATACCCAGAAGCTTTGTTAGGGGTATTTTGGTAGTTTACCAAATGCTGGGCTGAGCCTTGGACAGGGAGACACAAAGGAGAAGCGGTTTAAGTCAAGGTGAGCTAGGATGGCTAAGTGGATCAATCGCTAATGGTTTAGCGGTCTGAGTGTTGTAAATGCTTTGAGAAGCATGCATGAGTTTTTAAAACCCGTTTTGGTAGGGTTGATAGGTTTTCCCATGTGCTTAGCATGTCGAGACCCACTAAGAGGTTCATGTTATATGAGGGAGGAGAGGGGAGAGCTAGGGTTAAGGAGATTTTGACTAAATCTTGAATAGTTTCTTCTCTCCCTCCCTAAGGTTTTATGAGAAAACTTGAGTAAGGGTGTGTTAGATCCCGGAGCAATGACTCGGAATCCTATCTATAAATCGCACTAGTCTAAAATTAGCTAGTGCACATAGTAGTAATAGGGATACATATCAAGCATAATGACAACCTATATTAAATAAAGAGTATAGCCTTATGACAAAAGTTTACAAAATAATAAAGGAAATAATAGCGGAAACAAGTAAATAAAATAGTGAAGCCCAAAGAGCCTGCCTACAAGTAGGCGATAGTAAGCCGTGACTTACTTGTCCTGGTCCTCACCGTACTCAAAGCAGTCATCCTCTGAGTAGAGATAGCAAGGGTGAGTACAAAGTTGTACTCCACAAGTTATAGGAAAAATCCAACAATAATGTAAGGCTAACAAAGGAAGGCATACACGGTTATTTGAGCATAAAACAAAATTTTAAAAAAATACAATAAATAGATAGGAAATTGCTAAATTCAATATAATAAGTAAAGATAATAATTTAAGCAAAGTAATATCATTGGTGCAGGCACCGACCTAACACTAACCTAACCATGGGCATCCCATCTAGACTATCTTTCTCCAAAAAGATTTCCAAATTCCGTCCAAAACCATTTTATGAAAAACAAAGTCTAATCTGTGAAAAACTTTACTCAGCATGTCCGTGACTGTGGGCATAAATATCTAGGATGGTTTATATACTCTACAGAGGTGATACAACTTTACTCATAAGATATGATTAACTCATGATGTCGGCCACTACACATTTCATAGGCGTGCGACTGAGTAATCATAACAAGGCCTTCACAAAGCAAAGTCGTCAACCTGACTATGCCTCCACTAAGATTTCACCCCAATAAGAAATCCACCAGATCGGGGGCCCTGTGCCATGTGAGACTTCCCATGGCCTACACCATGCTCACATTTAGCCTGTAGTGAGACTCAGATTGGGACATGCTAATTAGTCAGCTAGAACCGTCCCATATCAGCCTTATAGTAGTACAAAAGGGCTTTGTAGCAGTAGCTCGCAGACTAGTCCTTAATTGACTTAGGCACTTCCCACATACCCCTTGTGCCTAACACCCACGTTAAGCCACCGAGCAACAACGCATGCTAGCAAGCACCCATCACCTAATCAATTGCTTAAGCCTAAACTAAATTTTATATTTTAGTTTAAAATATTCCATAGACTTTTTTGACGCACCGAAGTCAAGAATACATTAAAAGCTTATCATCTTATGTGAAAAAGTTATCCCAATCCTAAAATTTTGTCTAGGCAGATCTAAGCATTTGCTACAAAATTTTCTAGCTAATACTAGTGTACTAACTAGAATTTTATTTTAGAGTGACAAGGTACAAGGATTTGTAATGTCAAAGGTGGCATAGCAAATGGGCATTAACTAAAGTAAAATAGGAATTGAAATACTGTTAATAAAATTAAGCAATGTAATATAATTTAAAATAAAATAATTTTATTTGTAAACTAGAATCAATATGGTCAATGAGTGTACTTGCCTTGCTCCACTGACTGGTGTGAATCGTTGTAGAAGAATTCCTTGGAATCATCATAGTCTACATATGAAAATAACCATCCGAATTCAAATAAATTCAAATCAACTTCAAAAATTTCAAAACATGCTAGATTTGGATAGATCATGATTTTAGATGAATTTATAAATTTGAATGGGTTTAATCGGAGCTAGGATGAGGGAGAACGAGCTCCTAGAAGTTTATATTCTTAAGAAATTGATTAATTGGACTTTCTAGGATTATTTTTCTATAGAAAAAGTGAATTATGATGTCAGCATGGGATTTTCATTTTCAGCCAAATTAATTTTCTACAGGAAAAATTAGATTTATGACATCATGCTGATGTCAGCCCTTGATTATGAATTTTGGCGTGGGGCTGACATATGGGCCCGGTCATTGTGGACCGGGTCCACGGACTTTATTTGGTCGAGGTGGTAAGGGGGTGTGGTGTGGCACTTGCGCAGCCTTCGGGCGCTGATGCGACACACACATGGCGACCATGTGGTGCTTGTTGGTTATAATCTTGACATGTAAATAATTTAGAGTCGTATTCGAGTACTCGTGTGTTTGAGTACTCATGGCAGTGTGTGTTCGAGTACTCATGTGGCAGTCGTGTGTTCAAGTACTCGTGCGGAAGTTGAAAGTCGTAGTGAAAAGTAGAAAGTCGGTAGTCAAAGTGCTGTGGATGAATAAGGCATTGTAGCAGTCGTAGAGTTACTATAGCAGTCGTAGTGAGTAGTGTAGTAGGGATGCAGTTGGACGTCATAGAAGAACTTGAAGTCGTAGAAGCAGTCAAGGTCATAGGAGCAATTGGTCTTCAGATAGCGCAGTGTGCGTAGGTCATGGAAGGTGAGGCTAGTAAAACTGGATCACAGGTAGTCAGTTGAAGAGTCCGAGTCATGTGGTTGTAGTGAGTGGGTGGCCTGTATGTGCGGTCTGGTTGTACCTATTTAAAGCATCTAAATCGAATGGAATAAATGAGCCATTTGCGGTAAGTCATTTGTCTCCCATGGGTGTGTATTTGTCTCTTGAGAGGGATAGAAAATACATGTAAGGGTGAGTTTGTATTTGTCTCTTGATAGAGATAGAAAATATGAGAGAGAGAGTGAGAGATTTTGAGAGATTTCCAACATTTGGCATTAGAGCGTGGTGCGGTCCAGGAGATGCCAAAAATGATGTTGCACGATGATGGTTCGTCAAGTGGCGCCACTGTGAGCGGCAGCTTCGGCAACGCGGCGATGGCGAGGCTCTAGTACCCACAGCTGACAAGGACAAACTATGCTGCATGGGCGATGAGGATGAAGATCCTCATGAGAGCTCATGGCGTGTGGTATGCAGTCGATCCCAAGAGCTTGTCCAAGTTGTTAATGAGAAGAAGGATCAGATGGCCTTGGCAATTAACTCCCAGGGACTCAACAATGAAATGTTAATGCAAGTTGCAGAGAAGGACACCTCTCTTGAGGTCTGGACATCGCTGTGTTCCATGCACATGGGCACTGAGCGAGTCAGGGAGGCGAGGATCCAAACTTTGCGTTGGGAGTTTGAAAATCTCAGCATGCGTGATGTGGATTCAGTGGCTGATTTTGCTGCAAAGATCATGCTGCTTGTTAGCCAGATCCGAGAGCTTGGAGAGAAGATGGAAGAGAAGTACGTTGTGAAGAAGCTGCTGCAAGCGGTGTCCAACAAGTTCATCAATATTGCTTCGTCCATGGAGCTATTTGGTGAGATTAATAGCATGACCTTGGATTTAATATGAATAAATTAAACATCAATTAAATTAAAACCAGTTTTATTTGGGTTCCTTGTGTTGCAATGATTTTTTTGTATTTTTTGGATTATTTGCTATTTTCTAGAGCTCAATTTGAATTAAACGAAATTCTATTAATTGGAAAATTAAGAAAATCTTGAAATCCCATATTTTGGAATTAGTGTGGCCTAGCCTACCTCGTGTCGGCCCATGCTTTTCCCCGCGTTTTAGCCCAGTCTTGTGCGCGCCCAGCCTACACGCCCACACGACCTGCTTGGCCTAGCCTGCATCACCGTCTGCCATGTGTCAACCATCCCCGCTTGCTCCACTGCATCCATGCCGTCCGCCCTTTTTCCCTCTTCGCATTGCTGCCTTGCGGGCCCCCTTGTCAGTCGAGTCGTCTTCCTCCCAGGCTCCTTCTCCACTTCGCTCATGCTGCCTCCGCCGCCGTAACCGTGCCGAACTCAAAGTTCACGCCAGCATGCTGCCTACTCCTTACCTTATAGCGCTGACTGCCCTCGACCTCACCCTCGCATCACATTGTTGCATTAGTTTTCTTTGTGCGGAATTCGATGCTGAGCCCTGCCACCTCCATCATCTCAAGTGAGCAATCACGCTCGCTTCGGTGAGTCCGTGACCCTACCATTTTCTCCTTGAGCTTCCCTGTGCTCCTCCCTTCCCCTTCCCCACCTTACCAAGGTTAGCAACCCCCCTAGAGCATCCATCCCGTCGTGAACCTGAGCTCTCTGTCGCCCTTTCTTCACCACTGGTCATGTCCACTCACTATTGACTGCGCCATCTTCACCAGAAAGATCCCTACATTGATATCACCACAATGCACCCCTCCGCAAGCTCCATCGTGCGCCCTCATCGCCGGTGACCTTCAGACCTGGATTTCACCTTCGATGTCGATATCAGCGCCTGCGTGGCCACCACATCAGTGCACAGTGAGTACGTGGAAGCCATGCGGTGACACTATAACAACCTAATTTTCAGAGACTTTTTCAAGCTTTTAAAATAAAATTCACCATTTGGATTTTTTGGAATTAATTAAAGTTTAAAAGGAATTTTAATGAATTAAAAGGATTTAATATGATTAAATACAATCTGAAATTTGCTGGAAGTATTTTATTTGAGTTCCATGTATCTTAAGAATATTTTTGGAATTTTTCTTGGTTTTTTCTGGTGTTATTTGCTATTTTCTGGAGCTCAAAAGGTTTTAGTTGAATTTCTGGAATTAGGAAACCTAGGAAATCAATTTCCCTTCGGCCTTAACCCTCAGCTGTTCGATCCTCGAGGAGCCACATGTTGATCATCCGGGCCGTGTTTTGCACCAGTCTTTGGATCTTGCCTCGGAACATGTGTCGAGCATCGGGGAGCTGAAGCATTGTTCATCTGTGCCGTCTAACTTCAGCCGCCCGATCTCTGAGCCTAGCCACGTGTCACGCATCGGCCGGTCCATGCATTGTTCATCTTCCTCATGGTCTCTCTCGTCGCCGTGCGTGAGACGAGCCCACCTCGGCGTTCATGCCCGAGTCGGTCTCTCCCGCTACTGTTTGCGAGTCGAACTTGCTGTCGTACCTGATCCTGCCTCCTCGACGTCTGGGTATAAAGTCTCGGTCACACCTTAGTATTTCCATGTCCCACCGTCATGCCTCTCACCACCTCTGCAGCTGTAGCCATTGTCTATGGTTGCGGTCTCCGTCACTATTCGCCAAGCTATGCCGTCGGTGAGTCGCCACTCCACCGCCGTTCCTCGCCATTGACCTCTTGCTAGTGAGCCTCACCTCGCCACTCCACCCCCACCGCTGACTAGCCGCCGTCCCATGCCGTTCGCTGAAGCCTCACCTCGGTTTGCGCGCCTGGCCAATGGTCTGTCTTCTCTATGCACCCAGTCCACCGCGCACCGTGCCACTAACAGCCGAAGCCCACACGTCAGGTGCACTGTGTCATAGACCGGTGGACTAAGCCTCGTCAACCCTAGCTGAGTCAACCGTCACCTCACCTGCCACATCATCCTGGTTGCCATTCAAGCAATCGAGTCACACCGTGCACTATTCGGTGAGCCCGGTTCACTGTAGACCAGCCTTTCCATGCACCAGGTTCACTGCATAGTAGCCTTTTCTAATTTTCAGCCTTGGCCTTTTAGCTTAGATTTTCCAAGAGCATGTTCTCCTCGGTCCTAACTCTGATTGACCTGATTCTTTTTCCTAAATTTATCGAAAATTGAGCTCTATATTTTGGTTCTAGTTTTTGGTCCTTGGAGTTTATTTGAATATTATTTGATTTTATTTTGTATTTTATTTTGTTTTCTCTCTCGTTAGAACACGTAGTCGAAGAAGCTAAAACAAGATTTGAAGATCAAGAGCCATTAACTAAGCAAGGCCAAGGCAAGTTATGTCCTTTGATCATGTTGAACCTAGTTTTCAAATCTATTGTGTATTATTTTGTTTTAAATTATCTTGCATTGCTATTTTATTATAAAACCTTTGTATTGGTAGTTAATGACCTATTTGATTAAACCTTCCTTGATAAATTGAATGCAACTATTCCATTATCACCATAGGATGGGTAATTATCTAATGATGCAATATTAGTTGTCACATGAGTTGTACGATTATTATGCTTAGCTATGCTTATAGTCACATTGGGTTCATCATCACATGTAATCAAATAATTAATTTTGACTTAAATGAGATATTGAATCATGATTGTAGCCATAGTTATAAAATTTGAGTACCATGACATGGGAGGTGTCATTTGTGTTAGTTATACAAAATTGGTTTTCACTTGGGCGAATGATCGTACAGTAAAGGAGGTGTACTTTACATATTGGGATGTAGATGTTTTGTCTAGGTAATGTCTAAGGACTTAAGTTTATGCGCCATTGATCTGAACCTTACCGTACAACCACATGTCCAGTATGGGATAGACCTGACTGATTAATTTGTGATGTTTCAATTTCGGTTCTGTCATTGTGATGAATGTGGTTTGGTCGTAGTCATGGATCCACATTGGTGCAAGAGGGGGCAATTATCTACTAGGGGGTTTATCTACTCGACGATGAAATCTTAGCGAGGTGGAACTGGGTTGAGATTGAGCATTGTAAAGGCTTTGTTGTGGACTTCTTGGTTGGCATGTCTAAGGAAGCGTGTTATACTAGTGTCACTACAAGAAGGACATATCATATGGGTAAAGTTGTGCAACCTCTGCAGAGTGTAAAACTATTTAAATAGCTATGCCCCGATTCTGGACAATGCTCGGTGATTTCACACTAGGGGTAGAGTTTTCATAAAAACTTGGTTGGGTTAAGTTGGGAAGCGAATGGTTAATTCACTGTGATTCATTACGTGAATGGTAGTTCACGGGTAGTTCATTAGAGTGAATAGTCAGTTCACTTGTGGTTACTCTCAATTTCTTTGATTATTTACTTATTATTCATTCTCAAAGTTCGCTTTCAATCTATTTAGTGTATTTACTTTAAATTGTTGCTTTACGCAAATTAACCTTTCAGCCATCCATTGGTAAGCCTTGCATGCTATATTGTATCTTTGTTACAAACGACTTGCTGAGTACTCTATGTACTCATGGCTATATCCACATTTGCTCAGTTGAGGAAGAAGGGCCAGATTAGCAGGAGGTACCTAAAGGAGGATACTTCGATGACTTCACGGATTAGGACTTCGCTCCCCAGTCGATTGCCTGTGGGCATGTCGAATGGCTACTACGCTTATTTCTGTTTTTCGCTGCAAGTTTCTTAAGCCATTCAGGCTATTATCTGTAAGCTTGGCCATAAGGTCGCAACTCTGATAATTATTATTAATATTTGAGTCTTTTTTTAGTAAATCGTGATATGATCAATATTTCATCTTTGTTTATACTGTGTGCACTAGCGTGATCCTGGGCTAGTGCAGAATGCACATGAGAGTCCAGATCAGCAGATTCAGGTCTCTACAACCACGCTAGCCTCAAACTGCCACCTCATACCATCGCAAGGTTATGCCTTTCTTCTCTGAGGACGATTGGTTTTAGGTCTCAGCTACGCTCAAGTCGCCTGGGAGTTGTAAGATAGTTTTGGGCTTGCTCGCCCACTGTATAAAAGGAGGTTGTTAAACCTTATGTTTGTAATAAAAGTTTGGCTCTTTTGCTGTAAGCATGTGTTGTTGTGGTGCGTACTCATGTACAGTACTCTACAACTGTTCAGTTTTTGATGGTTGCGGAGATTACTAGCGCCTTCAGAAATGGAGACATTACAATTTCCATTTCTTTTGGTTATGTTAGGAATTTATGGCTGTAACTTCCCCGATTAATATTAGCGTGTCGATCAATTCTTATCCGAGCGCATATACCCTTTGTTCACAGCTGGTTCTTGTGTCGTCTTTGGTAAGTTTGGCGTTTAAATACAAAGCTTTAATAAATGACATGCAATCTTGGTAATCAGCTTGTGGCATCAATAGCTTATTCCAACAAAAGCCAATATGAACGTTCTCCCTGCTTATGTATACAAACCGTGAATAAACAAAATTCCTTCATCCACGTAACACTAGCAATGGTCTTACCATAAGCAATGGTAACACTACTCTCGGGGACCTTAGGTTAAAGTTAGATTGTGTTCCACAATTTTGTGACAACACTAGTACCATCAACATAGCTAAGAACCCAGTGCAACCCTATAGGACTAAACACATTAACATTAGATACCATTTTCTTAGAGTCCATATAGAGAAGGGAGATGTAGTCCTATATTTTTTTTGAGTCTAAACTCCAAATTTCTGACATATTCACAAATTCTCTTGATTATTCTCGGTCTTCTTGCTGGGGGAGTTGGGAGTTATTCATCCTATGGGATTGGTTTGCGGGGGAGCTTATCATTTTTGCATTGATATGTAATATAATGTATTTTTACTTTCTACAGTTGCATTATAAAATAATATGGAGCTTTGTCTATTATCCTTGCTTATATCTGCATCCTGTCACGCTTCGCATTCTTGAGCTGCTTTTATCATGTGTATACATGTATAGCTTAGTGTGTGCCATGACTAGCATCATAACATTTCTCAACTTGAAATAAGAACATATCAAGGCTGAATCATTTGAATAGTTTAACTTTAGTGATTACATTCTAATTCGTACCATGTCAAATTGCCTAGTTGAGTCATGAACATAGGTCAAGCTTGGGTTAGAGCTTTTCAAGTTCCATTCTGAATCATTTGTTAGCTTTTGTCTTTGAAAACATTTCCTAAATTAAATGATCTCAATTGTGCTCATTATTGCATCTTAGCAATTCTTTCTCTTAAGATTGCTTTCCATTACACTTGGCATAGACTTAGGAGGAGTTTTGTATGGCCATTTTCTTAACCTTTGCGCTTTATATGGTTGACGATGGCTTGAGATCTTTAAAACTTGACTAAATGAACTACAAAATTTAATAGGCTAAAACTTAGAGGGTAGTTGTAGATGGATTATAATCTAGGACATGCTTTACTAAGATAGGCTATGAATATTAAGATCCAGTCAAATGCAATATTCAAATATGTTGTCAGCTTATGTGAGTCTCTTTGGAGTTGTTAGCACATCCATTGTTTGATATAAATTCTATTATCCACTTTGACACTTTGTCCTGTCATGAGTGATACCTCTAACTAATCTTGTGATTTTGATGTAGCCTGGCATGATTAAATGCTTGTAATAATAACTTAGCTAGTTTTGGTTTGCTTTGCTCTACATGTCTTTACATGATCTTGCAAGCTTCTTTCATAATTTGGCATGGTGTAATACTTGTTCACTAGACTTGGATAATTTTCAAACCTCTCAATGTCATTAAAATATGAAAATTACCAAAAATAGTCACATATGCTCTTTAGTCTTCTTTTGTCTCGTCCCCTCTTCACTTGATGAATTCATTGCCAAAAGGAGAGAAATTTGGGGGCAAAAATGCATGTTAAAGGGCTAAGATGGAGAGTTAGAGGTTTTTTTGTTTGTCCTTTTGAACTCTATTGCGCAAACTTGATATTCTCACCATTACCAAGGTCATTTTGAACGTTTGTTCAGTCATATGGAGTTAGAGTGAGAAATTTCCCAATTCTAGGTGGAATTGAGGTGTTTTGTGGAAAACTTGCTCTTCTAGTTAATACACTTCATTTCTAGCTCACTTGGTCATTTTTAATCTATTCTGCATCTCATAGACCTAGTTGAGCTCTCTTTTGCAAAACTCCTTTCAAATTTCTAAAACTAACTTAAATTTGCATTTTTGGGGTAGTTGTCAATGTGTTCAACAAGGGGAAGATTGAAGGACTATGTGAGAATGTCCATGGATAATTAGTGATGAACAATTAGTACATCTGTGGAGTTAGATTTTGATTTCGCAAAAGTTGGCAAAATTCAATGTTGCTATTAGTGTAGCTAGTTTGATCGGTATGTGGGACCAGTCAGATCGCTGGGCGTTTGCAGTCAGACTGGCCATTGGTTGGTTGTCTAATTGGAGTTAAGTTGGGTGATGTGAGTAGCATTGGAGATGTGGTCACACTGGTGTCCTATTACTGGGGAAGGTTTTAAGTCAGTTTGGGCTGGTCAGATTGATCAATGGTTGCTGGTCTGGCTGGTTCGACCACCATGGGTGGGCAGTCAGGTCTATGCTTTAAGGACCGTCTTTTCTGTTTTTATTGCTAGCTTCTCGTACTTCTTGCTTTGGTTCAGGGGGAGTTCATTTGGGAGCTTCTAGATCTTAATATTGTTATAACTCAACTTGAACTAAAAGTTGCATCACATGTTGAGGGGGAGCTGGATTTTCTTGCATGTCATTCTGCATTGTAATATAACTACATGGAGCCCTGATTATTTTCCTGTTATGACATATTTACAATGCTTTACATCTTGCCATGATCTGTGCTTATTTGCTAGATATATCATGATTTTATATATGTAGTCTAGTCTTTGCCATGATAGGTTAAATAAAATGCTCAACTTGAATTAATTCATGTCATCTTAACTTTTGAGACTAGTCTCTTTTTAGTTATCCTTTTATGATTCATGCCGTGTCAAATAGACTGAGTTGAGTCTTGAATATTTGTTGAGCTTTAGATTGAGCTATGTTAGTTCCTTGATGAAGCATGAATTAGTACAACCTTTTAAGAAAGCAAAAAGATCTCTTTTGTGCGAAATAACTGATCTCACCAATTCTTTCTCATGAGACGGCTTGCCATTGCACTAGGCATGAACTCAGAGGGAGCTTTGGATGACCAAGACTATCTTCTTAAGCTTCTAACTTGGATTAGTCGCATAAGGCTTGAGATCTAGCACATGACTAAAAATGTTGGTTGGAAACAATCATGAGCTTTAAAAGAAAAACTTATGTCAAATGTGCTCAATTTGCTTAATTCCACATAGAACAAGTACTTAAACAAATGTCTCATTCTTGAACTTGTAGCACTCTAAATTGACTCAATACAAGCTTCTCGGTTCCACTTAGATTATTGACATGGTTTGCATCATCTTTGGATACTTTTAGCTAGATTAGAATCATGGTTGACTTGACATGCTAAGAAATTTAACTAAATTTCAGATTGTGACTTATTTGGCTTAGCTTGATTATACATGTCTTGTCATGATCTTGATAGCATACTTATGTGTTATGGCTTGATGTAATTCTCATATGGTCATTTTGGATAATTTTCATGGCTCTAAATGCTTAAAATAAACAAATTTCAGCCATTTCATCCTTTATCGTGACTTATGCTCTCTTTTGCATCCTTGATGTGTTTATTGCCAAAAGGGGGAGAATAGTGGGAGAAAAAGCCATTTTGGGAGGCTGGGAGCCTTGAGGAAAACTTGCTCTTTCTTTTGTTCCTTGTGTCAACATGGTCATTAGCATCATTTTCTTCTTTAGACCATGTTTGACTTCTTTTCAAACTCAACTTTATGCTTTTTCTGGGTTTGTCAATATACTCATCAAGGGGGAGATTGGGAGACCATGTGGAGGTGACCACATGTTTATGATGAGTAATTGACAAGTTTGTTGCAAAGATTGAGTTTGGTTTGAGTGTTTTGTGCCAGGACGGCATTTGGCTCAGTCGGGTTTGGTTAGACGGACTTATTGCATATTATTCTTCTCGTTGGTCGTTTGGGCAAATTCTTGCCTGAGTATGGTTCATTGATACTATTTATGCTTACATGTGTTGAGCGGTGCTATTTTATGTGTTTCTTGTCTGTGATGGCTGCAGGACGTCGAGGAGGAGTCGTGGCGAGGCACGAGGTGACCGGACTAGGCACGGGCGGTGTCGAGGTCAGAGCGGTTGGATGTGTCGAAGACGGCGGAGACTCAAGGTGGTTGTGAGGCTTGAATGACAAGGAACGCGGAAGCTTCCCGGAAGGTGCAGGAGGGACGTTTCGGTAAAAACACAAAGCTGCATAAGTGGAAGCGGTTCCGTTCGGGTTTTAGCGGGCATAACGGGTTGGAGACCCGTTAGCCAAAGCCTATATAAGGAGGGGATGTCTCCTTGTGGCTGCATGCATTTCCATGAGCTTGAGGGGTTGTTAGGGTTTTGCTTTAGTCAAAATGGCCTTTGGAGAGGTTGTTTTGCTTTGAGGCTTTAGTTGGTGAGAGTTGGTAGGAGAGGCAGAAGACTCTGTGCTTTGACACCTTCGATGCTTCTCTGAGTGTGTGTGTGCTCATGTGTTCTTGAGAGGAGACATGTAGCTTGTGCTCTCAATCCAATCATGTATGGGGTTGTAGGGATGGATTGAGTTGATACTCTATGTAATCATTCATCTCTCTTCCTCAATATCAATCTGAGATGGCCTTATTTGAGTTTGATTGAGTTTCTGTTTCTCTGTTGGTTTTTGTCTCTTCGATGCTTTCTAGGCTTGATTTTTGAGATTTTTGTTTTTGTGTTGATTCTTGCTGAGGAGTACCAAAATGGGTTGCTCTGTGATGGAGTTGCATTTCTAGACCCTTTGGTCAGCTAGTTTCAAGAGCAAATTGTTTTGAATCGCAAGAATCTCTTTTTCCCTGTTCTGTGTTCCTGAGCCCCCCTGTTTTCCATTTCTAGGGTTTTGGTGTAGTTCGTGTTTCCCTTCATGAGATGGCATGAAACTTGGCATGTTAAGTCCTGAGGCTATTAAGTAGCTATCCTCAAAGTTTCATGGTCAAAGGATCAGAGATTAGATGTGAATTTGAGTTTTTGTTGCTGCTCTCTGTAGTTTTCAGATTTTAGCTCAAATCTGAAATTATTCCTTTTGAGATGGATTCAGTTGATTCCTAAGGCTCCTCTGGTTATTTAAGTTGTAGTCTTGCATTTCTGGGTTGAGAAATCCATAGGGAAGTCTCAATTTTTGTTGCAGTTTGCAGTTTTCTTTTTGTCTGAAAATTTCAGGCAGCTGTCAGTTCTGAAATTCGATGGGCGGTTTGACCGGAGTTCATTGGGCGGTCAGACCGGACCGGGCGGTCAGACCGGCGGCCAGGGTGCGGTCTGACCGGCCCTCAAGTGGTGGTCTGACCGCCCCCCCTTGCAGCTTGTGTTGTCTAGTGTTTTTGGTTAAGTCTCGGTCCTTTGATTTCTTCGTTTGCTGTGCCTATCTCCTCTGTGTGTTCAAGGTTCCAGTGAGTATGAATTGACTCCTTCTTAGCTCCTCATAGCTATTGGAGAGGAGATTCATTAAGTGGAGAATTTAGGGGGTAATTTGAAAGAAGCGACATTCACCCCCCTCTGTCGCCGAATTCGATCCAACATGTGTTCTTGAGTGGTTTGAGTGTGTGCATGGCATGGAAGCCGCTAGTTGGTTGTGTTGCATGATATATTATTTTGACTAACGTGAGTTAAGTGCATGGAACTTGTGCTCGATATGATTGTTTGGTCTTTGGATGTGTAGGTGGCTTAGAGAACATTAGCGATTGATAGTAAGTGACTGAGACTAGGTGGGAGAGTTGAGGCCTGTGCTATCGGGTATGTTCGGGTGAGGCTATGTGGCTCAAGTGAGAAGCACATGAATGGGAAAGATCGTGAAAAGGTGAGTTAGTGCATATGGTGTGCTAAGTGACATGGGCAAGTGCAAGTAGATACGATCCAGTGGAGACCGGATGTGTGAAGACTTGATGGCACAGTCATCGAGCACCATTGGCTACGTGTCAAAGCACACGGAGATGCTTTGATGTGAAGATGAAGACGGAGTCAAGGGAAAGTGCACAGATACTTCATCGAGGGCTTTTCATAATTTACTAAATACTGGATTGAGCCTTGGACAAAATCACAGTGCGAAGAGGCTCAAAGGAGAAGCAGTCTAGGTCATGGTGAGCTGGGATGGCTAAGTGGATCAATCGCTAATGGTTTAGTGGGTTGAGTCTTGTAAATACTTCGAGAAGCATGCATGAGTATGTAAAATCCGTGTTAGTGGGGTTGACGGGCTTCCCCATGTACTCAGTGGGTCGAGATCCACTAAGAGGTTCAGGTTATATGAGGGAGGAGAGGGGAGAGTTAGGGTTAAGGAGATTTTGGCTAAGTCCTGAGTAGTTTCTTCTCTCCCTCTCTAAGGTTTTGTGAGAGTTCCCTAAGGTTTTGTGAGAGAACTTGAGTGAGTAAGGGTGGTACTTTAAGAGCATCTTACCATCCATGTACTCATGAATCACCAACTCTATTGGTATTAGATCAACTCTTTGATCCCTTCTTGGTATTTCACTTGTTCTTGTCTTGGCTTTCATGTTCTTGAGAAAGAAATTCGAAATCGTGATTTAGATTGTTTTAGCCTGAATTATTGAGCAGATTATCTTGTTAGGACATATGGGCGTAGATCCGAAAAACCTCATGCCTTGTATTCCTATGAGTAAGAAGTAATTTGGATTTTAGGTTTTTTAGGTGTTATTGAGGTCTAGGATCGATTTTCCTCAAATTGATAGAACCAGTCCAAGAATCTCGTGTTTCTTGCCTTGATATGTTTTCTATCATCCTACATAAGGTGTGTTCAAAGTTTCAACTCATTTGGATGTAGGGATTAAAAGTTATCTCGATTTTTAGATTAGAAATCATGTTTATTTTTCAGTTGTGCTGAGCGAGAGGTCAGACCGCCCTGCTAAGAAGTCAGACCGTAAGGAGGTCAGACCACCAACTAAATAGCGGTCAGACCGCCTCTTAGAGGAATCCAAATAGGTAGAGTAACCCGATCTTCTTAGTTTGCATATCATCTAGATCTAAGAATTAACAATACCTAGGAAAAAAGTTAGAAACTATCATTTACCCTCTCATTATCTACATCGGTCTTACGAACATATACATCACCTTAGATTGCATAATCGCTAAGACAATCATGTACAATATGACATTAGGTTCTTTTCACGAAATTGCTAGGAACATTGCTGAGCTGACAGTGACAAGCAGCTGCGTTTACGTTGATGGAAGGCAGAGTACACTTGTCAGTGATAATTCATAAAGATTTCACATATAAAGCGAATCATCCATTAAGCTAACTACTGCTCTTAACGATGTTAGTGTGTGTGTGTGTCTATATATATATATATATATATATATATATATATATATATATATATATATATATATATATATATATATATATATATATATATATATATATATATATATATATATATATATATATATATATATATATATATATATATATATATATATATCAGCGTCATTTCTGGCCGTGTCAGTATCTGTTTTCGTCTTCTAAAAAACCCCTTGCGTAGAAATGTCACTACCATTCCTTAATTTCTGCTTTCACATGCGTAGGTAGGCAGAGCAGGCTTGATTTGTTTACCCATTTCCCCACAGGAGATAATCCTTGTTTGTTGCCAACCTCGAGGTCTGAAAATTAAAACATTTTTGTGACCACGCTGTCGCTGCATCAATACATCATATATTGTATACAAATGGTGGAGCCCTATATGCTGCCGACCTGTAGTTGTCGCTTTACAGTATTATTAATTGACAAAACAGGTAAAAAGAGAGTAGTGGATTGGAGTCTAAAATGTTACCACTACTTTATATCACTTTAAATTATACCTGTCTTTACGAACAATATTTTCTCTAGTTATAAAACCATGAAACAGTAAAAATGTATTTAACAATATGTATTAAAATAACTAATGCTATGAACAAGAATAAATACATCATAACTGAAGCTTGAGACCTTGCGTCTAAGAACGCTAGGGATCTCGTGACCGAGAATGTTCGGAACTATGCGTACGGAGCATAATTGAGCTTACAAAAAGAACGTTAATGAGGAAACATACATTATTATAAAAATTTCCTAAGGTTCATCATCAATTTACAAAGGTTCTATTGACTAAGTTGCAGATTAGGAAGCTATTTTACTAATGTAATATTAAGGAAAGTATAGGAAAATTTTTGAATTATTATCATTGATGTGGTGCAGATGTGCTACTCCTATTCGCAATGTATACCGCCTTCAATGTTTATTTAAAAACAACAATAAAGCAAGTGTTAGTTCAAGACTTAATAAGTATATAGCAAATAGTAAACATCAATTGCTATGTGTCATCACTTTAATATATATTTCATTAGTTTTTTATCGATGAGCAATGCAGATGCATACACGCATAGTAAGCATGGCAGAAGGATATATTGAGGTTGGGCTGGGCGGGGCATGGCTTGGCCCAACAACTTGTTTTCTATTTTTTTGTATTACAGAAAAATGTCGCGATCAGATGATGCAACAATGTCGTCATTTAATTGCAGGCACGTCAAGCGATTAAATAATTGCTTTACTTTACTTTTCTACTCTTATCAGATCAAATATTTTAATTTTGTCCTGGGATCATTGGTAAGGGTGGGAAACGATAACGGATAATCCATTTTATCCGATATTCGTATTCGAGAAAATACGAATATAGTAAGTAAAATTCGTATTCGAAAATGATCGTATTCATATTCAAGAATATTCATATCCATATTTTTGAATATTTATGTTTGCATTCGTATTCGAGAATATTCATATTCGTATTTGAGACTATTTAATTCGTATTTGATCCGTTTCCGAACCTAGGAAAAACCTAGACGAATTTGGTGATTTGAAATTTGAATTTGGATGGTTTGAAACTGGTAACCATCTCAGTAACCAGTCAAAAACTGGTGAAAAATCAGC
Source organism: Dendrocalamus latiflorus (assembly GCA_017311315.1). Lineage (NCBI taxonomy): Eukaryota > Viridiplantae > Streptophyta > Magnoliopsida > Poales > Poaceae > Dendrocalamus > Dendrocalamus latiflorus. The sequence continues at coordinate 12,010,793 of CM029611.1, read as the reverse complement.
AAAACTGCTAGGAATTTGTTCTACCGAGATTTGTTACAGAAGTTGTAGAAGGATATTGTAGTCGACCAAATTAATTATATATTCGATTCGAATTTGTATCCGTTACAACATTCAATTTGTATTCGTATTTAAAAATATTCAAATTCAAATTCATATTAGTTTTAAAAATATAGATTTATATTTATATTTATGGCTATTCGATCATATTCGATGTATTTCTATCCCTAATGAGGTTGATCGGGGCACTCCAGGGTTCCACTCACCATCGACCAATCGTAATTATCCATTTGATTAATCGGTGGGGATTATTTTGTCGGCTTAACCAATCAGAAGAAAATAATCATGGGTGGCTTCGACTCGACACTGTGACAGTTGCGTCTTTATCTATATTACTCAGCCTCACACATGAATACATACACCTTCGGATTCGAATTAATAGAAGATCTTGTGTAGCTATAACGCCAACTGCGCACCAGCACACGGGGGACTAGGGGTGCCCTGGTCTCACGTGTAATGCTTTGAGAAAAACTACCGAACGATATATATATATATATATATATATATATATATATATATATATATATATATATATATATATATATATATATATATATATATATATATATATATATATATATATATATATATATATATATATATGAAAAATACTTTTTACTATATATATAGAACACATCCAACAGTGAGGATAGCTATCTCTCGATATCTCTTGATCTATGTTCGTTCTTGTATAGAACACATCTCCCCAATCCTATCTCTCTCTCTCGTGCTCTTTGCTCCTGGCCACCTCTCCCTCCCTTGCTCTCTCTCTTTCTCTCCACCCTCATTCTCACACGGCAGCTGACACGGGGTGGTGCCGCCACCGATGGGTTCACTGTGCCCCTGTATGTAGAGAGAGACCAGAGAGGTGGTGGTCTGACAGTGAGCGGCTGTAGAGAGAGGCACAGTGAGATGGCACACTGAATATTAGGTTGGGCGGGCTAACGACGGCGGAGAAGAGATAGACGACGGCGTGGCAAGGTCGCCGTTAGTTGCCAGTGGTGAAGGAGGGGGTAGAGGGAGGCGGAGGAGAGGGTGCGGAGCTACTATCGGCATAGGAGAAGGGAGAGGGAGGGAAAGAGAAGTGGCGGGAGAAGGCTATACCGTTGGCAGGGGCGGATCCAAGTGCAAGCAGTGCTGTCACAGGATAGCAATGCTTTTGGACCAGGCCTGTGTACTCCTCTCTCATTTTGTATTGATGATAGCAGCCTAGCCTGCTATGTGACCTTAATGTCTCTCTAAAAGCAGCTCACAACCTTTTATTTGGATAATACTCAGTCCGTCGGTGGCCATGATGACACCATTGATATGAAATCCTGGATCCGCCCCTGACAGTTGGAGGAGCTCCGTGTAGTGTAGATGCTCCCTGATGCTTTTTGTAGTCCTCTATACGGTCCTCCTTTTCCAATGTAGAATAGCAAAAGAAATATATTTAGCACCTCATTGTCTACCTCTCGCTCAGGACAGAATGGCCGATGGACACGCTTATGGGCGCAAGTGCGAATTGCTACGTACCTTTCGCTTGCGATCCGCCCAAATCACAGCCGGGGCGGCGTCGTCCATGGCATCCCCCGCAACGGATTGTGAGGGGAGAAAGGAGAAGCACTGGCTATATATGACCTCCATGTAACCACAAACAGGGCACCTAAGTAATGCTATATATACCAAACATTTTGAAAACTTTCGAACATGTTACACTCCACCCAGGTTTCCCTTGACAAATCACACCACCCAATGTGCTTGATTATTACCACCCTAACCATACGAACAGTGCACGTAGGAGCATTTCCATCAGCCGTATTTCAGTCCAGCAAAACACCCCACTAATGTTGGCTCACATCTCAATTAATGTCCTCCACCAATGGTACAGACATCGGTGACAGAGATGCATTAGGCAGCACAATTAGAATCCCTTCTCCTAGATCGATCTCCTTGCATCAATGTCACAATTTCTTGTGCGTGCGTAGATCATCCTGCGACATTGGTTTTTCCGGAGAAACTGTTGAGGAACGGTTCGTGCGCTACCTTGAGTCAATGCTAACTTTGGCCAAGTGAGGTATGCCCAAGTGCGTCACGGCAACCTGGGCTCAACGTGGCATGTCGGGGAATCCACCCTGGATGAGGTGACCAACTTTGGACGAAGTCCGAAGACCAGTCTTGATGAGGCATGACATATCGGTGGACCCCCAAGACAATGTCCAAAGACCAACCTCGACGATGTGTGACACACCAAGGGATGGTCTCCCATGCTACCTTGGTTCGATGATAATATCCCCGAAGCGAAGTGCATGACGCATCTCGTGTGGCAGCTTGGGTGCTCGCTACTTGCTAGAAGCTCACCTTAGATCCAGATCGGATGTTGACCTCGGCGAATGGAAGTCCTTAGGGGGTTCACTCTGTCCTGGAGATCCACTTGATGTAATGGACAAAATTATCCTTTGGAGTAAGCTAGGCCTAGAAGACGATCTTATAACTTTATGTACCTTCCTTTTGTACTATATAAATAGGGTCACTTAAGAATCAGGAGGGAGAGATTAGTTGTACACTTACTATTCATACACGATATATTCGTACAGTCTTTGGTGTGCGAATTTTGGACACATTTGGACCCCTAAACACCCGAAATTCCGTTTTTGGCCCCTAAACCAAAAAAAATCTGTTTTTGGACCCATCCCGACCGCGCGTCCTCCGTGTGCCGCCACGTGTCCCGGTCGTGCGGTCTGGTACCGCACGACCGCACTGTTCACCCGGTCGTGCGGTACCAGACCGCACGACCGGCCTGCCTCCGCGCCGAGCACACGACCCATTCGCCCGAGCGCGCGTCTCCCGCCCGACCGCACGTCTGCTGTCGCCCGAGCACGCGTCTCCCGCCCGACCGCGCGTCTGCCGTTTTGACCGCACGTTTGCCGCTCCCGACCACGCGTCTGATTCCCCGAGCGCGCCTTCACACTGTAGATCGAGCGTTAGAGTTTTGGGCTGGTGTTAGGGTTTGAAATTTCCGTGGTTTTTGTAAGTTTTGGCAATTTTGTAGTTGTAATCTGGGAAAGAATCAGATAAAGTTGTAATAAAAGTTTATGTTCATTGTAAGTTGTAGATCCATAAAAAATTTTGCTAAAATTTTTTTAGGAACGATTGAGTGTAGAAATATCGATACATACAGTAGTAAATGAATTTTAGGGTTTGGTCTATTGTTAGGGTTTGCAATCTCCGTGATTGGTTTAAGTTTTGGCAATTTTGTAGTTATAAACTGGGTAAAAATCAGATAAAGTTGTAATAAAAGTTTATGTTCATTGTAAGTTGTAGATGCATAAAAATTTTTGGTAAATTTGTTATAGGAATGATTGACCGTAGAACGGTCGATACATAAAGTGGTAAGTGATATTTTGAAGGTTAGTGAGAATTCGTGTACGGTTAGGACCGGTATGTTAATATTGTTAAATGAGGTGCTACGTGAATCATGGAATGCGAAAAGACGAGATATTAAACTTCATGATACAGTTGGGAGTAAGATGCCGCGTAGATTTTTATTACATGCATAACATATAGCATGATATGCGACTAACCCACCCAACTGCTCGTACGACCTACTGTGTGGACTGGGGCCACTTTCCCTTCCTTGCCCGCTCGGCGTTGAACTCCTCTCGCGAGCCTCCCGCTCCCTACGCGTGCACACTTCAAGATGAGCTTGCGTCTCGCGTTGTATACGCAGGGTGTGCTCGTGCTTGCGGCGCTCCTCCTCCAGCAACTCCTTGTCCCGTGTGACATTCCACTCCTCGAAGTCGAGGGTCCATTGGTCCGCACGGTGGATCTCAAGATCGATCCATTTGCGGTAGCCACACAGGGGGTCCAGAGATTGTAAATACATGGGAGATATTGTTAGTGTGTGCTGTGAAGGAGAAAAGGTAGGGGAAAATGGTGCATGTGGTCGTTACCAGCTGCCGATAGGTTGCGGTGTCAAAACGGCGGTTGGGGTAGTCACTGGAGTAGTTTGCGCAACCCCAGTAACGCATACCTAGGCTGATGCGGTCCTTAGACTTGAAAAACTTGTACTCGTCCCCGCACCAACAAAGGGGAGGTGTCTCCCCCTCAGGTGGTAGTTGTGGCGAACGCTCGGTGGGGACGTCCGAGATGGGGTTGTTGCTACGCGGGCGCTCTTTGGGGGGACCTTTCATCGTAGCACGATGGGCTTGTTCTACCCGGCCTGTATAGCCCTTATTTTCTCATCGCGGGCGGCAGCTGACCGTGCTATGTCACGGGTCTCCTCCCAATCCTTCACCATCTTGTCCCATTACTTCTTCTTGCCTTTGTCCATCCCGGTGGGGTGAGGGAAGCGCGGTGTAGTATGGGGTTTGGATGTGCAATGTTCGCTGAGAAATGGAATGCACACCAATTTATAGGGTCCGTTTTATCTCTACTCCAACATGTAAGCTGGCATCTTTTGTCATCTCACTGAGCAAAGCTGCCCCGTTTTGTCATGTCACTGAGCAAAGCTGCCCTCTTTTGTCATCTCACTGAGCAAAGCTGACCTCCTTTGTCATGTCACTGAGCAAAGCTGCCCGGTTTTATCATGTCACTGCACAAAGCTGACATCTTTTGTCATCTCACTGAGCAAAGCTGGCCCGTTTTGTCATGTCTCTACGCAAAGCTGCACTCTATTGTCATGTCACTGAGCAAAGCTACCCTCTTTTGTCATGTCTCTGTGCAAAGCTGCCCTGTTTTGTCACATCTCAGCGCAAAGCTGGCCCCGTTTTGTCATGTCATTGCATGACGTCGTCTTATTCCGTGGTCTGTGTGACTGAGCCTGCCCCCCACAGCCTATAAAAGGGAGCCATTCCTCACATAGTCCCTTGCATTGTAATCACTCACCTAGTCCGTGCTAACTCCCCCCGACTAGGCAATGAGTCAGCTCAGCAGCTCTTTGCATACACCCACGGTGATTTGCCCGAAATGCAACACGGTTGTTAGACGTAAGACTTCACAGACGGCCTCGAATCCTGGGCGGCACTACTACAAATGCCCCTATCACTCGGTGAGTAAGATTGTTACGGGTTCATTCAAATCGTGGTGGCATGTTTAAAAATCTTCTTCTCATTGAATCTCAGGAAGCCCCCGGTGATTGCCGATTCTGGGTGTGGGAGGATGAAATGGGCACTAGGACATACATTGTTCGCCAGGAGAGAGTTGTCATGGGGGGTTGCGACCCCGTCGGGATGCGGCATCGTTTCGACAGACTGGAGTGGAAGATAAATTTAATGTTGTGTGCTATTTTCTTTCTTGTGTTTATTGTTATCCTCAAGTTGTAGTGCTGGAGGTTCTCCTCGTGTATGTTGGTAATGTTTTATGCTATGTTGTCATCAAGCTATTTTCTTTCTTGTGTTTCTTGTGTTTGTTGTTATCGTGTCTTCTCCCGCTGGAGAGTTAATGTATGTATGTGTAATGCATGCTGTGAGGTACAGTACCCACATGCGTGCATACTTGTCATAGTGGAATGAAGCCTAAATTGTAGTTCAAATAATTTCATAAGCACAGTACAGTACGAACTCAGAAAAAGCTGCCCCGTGTTGTTATCTCTCTGTTGGTTTTATGCCCTAGTAAATCAAAGAACTAAGAGCAACCCTTTTATACAAGAAACCATCTTTGAACATCAAACCATTAAGCACTTCAAAAACATCACCAGTCTGACGATCACACCTCATTTCAATACGAGGTCTGAAGAACCTAATAGGATCAATGAGATTATGGAAACAGTGTCAAAGCCTGGTCAGAAACAAATGATAGCAGAATGAAAATAGGCAATAGGCACCGCAGGGTTTCACGCATGTCATAATTTTTCACTGTAACATCACAGGCCTTCTCAGCTTCAACAAAAACAAATCCTCTTACATGATCAAGTGCAAAAACATGTCCATCACGATTTTTGTCCAAGTAATAAAGCTTGAAAAATTACCGTGTCTTGGGATGTGGTGGTAATTCGTGACATAGAAAAAGCTGCCCCGTGTTGTCATCTCTCTGAGCAAAGCTGACCCTGTGGTGTCATGTCATTGCGCAAAGCTGGCCTCGTTTGTCATTTCACTCCGCAAAGGTGGCATCTTTGGTCATGTCACTGAGCAAAGCTGCCCCGTTTTGTCATGTCATTGCGCAAAGTTGGCCTCTTTGGTCATGTCACTGAGCAAAGCTGCCCCGTTTTGTGATGTCACTACGCAAAGCTGGCATCTTTTGTCATCTCACTGCGGAAAGCTGTCGTCTTTTTCGTTTTTGGTCACTGCTGTAATCTCTCTCGTTTGGTATAAATACCACGGTTGGGGTCCTATGACATTGTACGCAGAGAACCTTGTAAATCGAACAAAGAAGTACCTTGTCTTTCGTGGTAAAACATACCATGTCGGAACCCGAGGGGCCATTCGGATTTGGGTCACCGAAGGAAGACCTTCCGTTCGAAAGGAGGGAGATCTTCGGTCCACAGTACCGCTTGATACCAAGCCGGCGTGGCCAAAATGCAGACATAATGATTACGCGATCGTGCAGGTCCTGGATGGCCCGTTCGATGGCGGGCGACGTTTCTTCCGCTGCCCACGCTCAGGGGTACAAATTACTAATAGTACAATTTTTGTTATTGCTTATGGACCCTCCATGTTTACCGGTATTTCCCGCAGATGGCGAAATGCGACTTCTCCTGCTGGATCGACCCTCCTCACGAACGGTATATTGTCCGTTATGTGGATACATTATGGGATCGAATATTGGAGTTGGAGGACCGAATCGAGACTCTCACTGAGGAGAACAATGACCTCCGCCAACAGATGCAACGCGAGAGGGGCAACGAGGAGGTCGTGAACATAGGAAGCTCGTATGATCCCACATGTTGCTACGCGAACCCTAGTTGCATATGTGCGTGCCACTACCACGACGGCCAGCCACGTCCGAGGCGGCCCCCTCAGCAATTCTCCAGTTGGGTGGCACGAGGCTCGTTTGGCATATAGGCAACGAGGTGTACGGTTGTGTTGTATTTTAGTTGTTGTGTTCGTTGGTGTGTTGATGGTTGTACTACTTGCTACATTCCATGTACGTGCAATGTATGTGTTGTTTCGTGTTGTCATTGCCTGATGCCTTCTTATTCTGTGGTCTTTGTGCATGAGGCTGCCCCCACACAGTCAAGTTGTAGTGCTGGAGGTTCTCCTCGTGTATGTTGGTAATGTTTTATGCTATGTTGTACCTTGTGTTTGTTGTTATCGTGTGTTCTCCCGCTGGAGAGTTAATCTATGTCAATGTAATGCGTGTTGTGAGGTACAGTGCCCACATGCGTGCATACTTGTCATATTGCAATGAAGCCTTAATTGTAGAACAAATAATTTCATAAGCCATGCGAAACATAGCAAACCATGCGACGTCACAACAGCAGAATTACAAAAATTCATTCATCATCTCGTCGTCGTCGCCGCCTCGGACGGCGTATCTGATCCTCTGAGAAGGTGAACCTACTAGGGGAGCGCGGTGCATCGCGAAGATCGTAGTGCGCGGGCTGCGCCCGAGGCGGTGGTGGGTACAACTCTGTGGAGGGTTGCGACGGCTGGCCAAAAATAGAGCTCAGCCATTCGGAGGAGGGGTCTACGTCCTGCTTAGATGGTACAGCTGAATTAGGCAATTGAAAGTACAAAAAATGTTCATAATGAGTAGTAATATCACAAGGCATTTACCTGGGTACTCTGAAAAGCGGATGACCCACCGTGAACGTCATGGCCCTATTGCTCCGAGTAAACCTGCATTTTTTGCCAGTGCGATTAGATGGCTTTGAGATAGACATGTTTAGCTTAGTACGTTAGTGCATACCGGGGTATGTGGCTGTCGAAATGACGATGTCGACGGGTAGTCGCGCATGTACTTCTGCGATGTGAAGCCTTGATAGGTCTGCCCAAACCACCTATCCCGGTCTTCTAGGTTGGACTGCACGCTACGGGTGAACGAGGGCATCCCCCTCTGGTTGCTGCGGCGAGTCAGGGTCGCTCTCTAGAGTGGGCCCCCATCGGCCTGGAGAGCGCGGTCGCTCCTACGTCGCCCCCCTTGATGACGATGCCCGTAGCAACGTGCTATCCTGTCGCAATTGCTGCAAGACGAACATGTGGTTAGACATAAATGGTAAATGAGTGGATGAACAAATAGTTGGCAATTGTCCAACCGCCGGTCCGAAGCGCGTGGAGGCCGAGCGAGTGTAGCTGGGCCGACTCTCGGACTGCGATGGACACGACAACGATGGCCATGCTGATGGTGGTGCTGACGGTGGTGCGGAGGGGGGTGGTGGTCCCTGGCCACGTCCGCCACCGCGTGGAGCAACAACGTCATCTCGGTGGCGACCACAACTCAAGGTCCGTATCGTAGCCCTGGCGTCATCGTAGATGCTGGGCATCGAAGTGACCCACCGATCAACCGTATTTGACCTCGCACGGTGTATAGACTATTGTGCCTCGTCCTGGATACGATGCAGCCGGTCCAACTGCAGTGAAACAAATAGTCAGTAAAAACGTAATCCTGCACTGTTTAATGACATACTAATCTCGTACCGCCTGGTCGTTCCGTGCCGCTAGATGACGGTCTGGACCTGCCTGTATAGCGGCCTCGTGAACGACCTCAAGTGGACGATGTGGCGGCTCCCCAGTAAGCCTAGTGCGCGTGCGTGGAGCGTACCACTCAAGGTATGTCCTATACGTCGTTGGGTCATCCGGCCGTGTCTCGTCCACAACCATCGTATCTGCCTGGTCACGCCACATGTCTGTCCACGGTTGCTGTGTGGCTCTCCAGTCTTCTGTCGCTCGCCCTCTCCTCGATTGCCTGCAAGTTCATTGAGACATTACACAATTAGTAGGGGCACAGACTAATGCATTAATTAAATTTATGGTGTAATGACATACCGGTGGGTGCTGTCTGCAAGCGGGCATCCTGGCATGGGGGGACATGCTGGTACAGTCCGAACTGCCTCATGACTCGGTGTGGGCTGTATGGCTCGACGCAGTGCGAGAACACCAAGTGGCAGGTCGTCAACCAGTACCTGTGATCCTGCCCGCACTGAGATGACAAACCGTGGGGGGCCGTGTCCATAATGAACCGTGGAGTCCATGGCCACCAGACTATGACGGCCTCTTGCAGAAGCTCGAACCTGCTGTGGAAATCCGTGTACGCACGTCTCGGTCTGTCCCTGGCCCACCTCAACTGACCATGTGTCCAACGTGTACCCATTGTGGGCGCATCAACGGGGTCATCGCCACTACCGAGGCCGTACAACTGCGGGCTGAGGTCATAAGGGTGCACAACACGACCAAACGAAGGCCTGCCAACGGGGAAGTGTTCCCACGACCACAACTGAAGGAGAAGGTAGCAGACGGCTAGGACCGGCTCGCTGGCCGTGCTACGCTGCGAGGCGTCACACAAGCCTCGGTATGTGGCGCTAAGAACTGCTGATCCCCAGCTATACTGTGGCACCTAACCAGGCCAGCCATCCGCCAAAGACTCCGCTAGGTGTATGTAGCTAGGCTGCATGGAGTCTCCAGTGGTGCATGGGAACAAGACTCACCCGAACAGATATAGCAGGTACGCAACGAAGTGTGTCCGCACCTCCTCCTCATGTGCGTGTGCAGGACAGGTCATGTACCGATGAAGCCATCCATGTGGCACACCAGCTGCGCTGTCTGGGATCGGATGACCGAACCGGTGACCCAGACGGATCTTCCAATCTGCTACCTTTGGGGGTGGCACTACAGCAGCACCACGGACGGGTAGACCTGTAAGCATCGTCACGTCCTGCAGAGTAACCGTCATCTCCCCCCACCAGAAGTGGAAGGTGTGAGTCTCCGGCCTCCATCGATCAACGAGAGCGGACAGCAGCGGCGCATCATACTGGAACGCATGCGGTAGATCCAACATGCGGGCAATGGGCAGCAGCCCGGTGTCCCGCAGTAGTGGGATGTACCGCTGGTCGAGACGCCAGTTTTCTCGGGGGCCCCTAAGGACGAAGCAAGGAGGCCCTCGTGCGTCTCCCGACGACCACGCATGGCATCGGTGGTGCTCATCCCAACAAGGGTCTAGCAACTCGAATGCCATGTCCTGCCAAAGAAGGATAACAAGTGAGTCTAAATTTATAACAAAATATGCAACAAATGACAACATAATTAACAACAAATGTAACGACAGGAAACGTACGGAATGTACCAAAACATACATAAAATGTGCACACGAATATGACCCACACGACAAGGAAACATATGGAATGTACGAAAACATACATAACATGGTAATGTGCACGACATAGATACATGGAGCCAACAATGCATCGTACACCTCCTGAATAATGCAGGGTACATCGCAACGCACAGAACACATAGAAGCAACAATGGGTACAAGAAAACATTGTGGTTGGTACTACGGAGCGTTGCTTGATGCCGGCCTGTTTGGGCACTGGCTGAGGGAGTGTCCAATCGTCTTGCATAGCCTACACTTCGGGCACCGAACACAATCCCCTCGCTGGTTGTCGTCCATGTCATTGCGGATGCGACGGCTTTGTCGTCTTCCACGACCAACATGCTTCAGTGCATCGTTGGGCACCCACTTTATCTCCCCTGGCCATAATTCCCTGTAGTGCATGTCTATCCCGTAGGAATGGAACTCTGCACTCCAGGTTGCATACAAGTGCTGCATGTTGTAGTACCTGGAGATGTACTGTGCCGACGCCTGCTGCCATACAGCGCAGGCCGCGTAAACATGGGAGAATGGCTTGTGCAGAAGCTGAGGCTTGTTGCAGGTGTAAGATGCTTTCTCATCAATCGTGCATACATGCTTATGCTCCCCTCTAATATGACCCATGACATACTTCTGCCTGAGGTGGACCTCAAACTTCCTCCTTAAGCCATCAATGGGCTGAGCAATGTGGGATCGACCCTTCTCCATCTTCCTGTCCATGAAGGCCTGCATGACCTCAGAGTATTGCTTGTCTTCATCCAGGTGCTTCTTCGCCATCATGGCTCTATTCACAAAGTACCAGACGGTACAGTTCCAAGTCTCGCCCACAATTGCCGTGATCGGCAGGGATCTGACCCTCTTCAAAACACCATTGTAAACCTCAGACATGTTGGTTGTCATGATCCCATACCTTGCCCCACCGGTGTCGTGCAACAAAGACCATATTTCCAAGTCAGGTACATTGGACTGAACCCATTGTGTGAATACCCCGACTCTTGTGGAGCCCCCCTCCACGGCCCCTGCTTTTGTATGCACATGCTTGGTAGCCTCCTGATCGAGCTGCCTCCACAAGGTGTCGAACTTCCGCTTCTGGTTCTGCATGCATAGCTTCTTGAACATCTTCATTAGGTCCTTGCTACGGAACCTTCTGTGGAAGTTCGCTGTAAGATGCCTCATGCACCAACGGTTCTTCACATCACTCCACTGGAAGGAGGGGTGCGTCCCATTCTGCAACGTTCGCAACGCAGACAGCAAGCCTGCATTGCGGTCGGAGATAAGGCACACTTCAGGGCGTTCTTGCACTACGGCATGCTTCAAATTGCAAAGGAACCAAAGCCAGCTATCCGCATTCTCGTTCTCCACAATTGCAAATGCCACTGGGAGTAACTGGTCATTTGCATCGGCTGCAACTGCGGTGAGAATAGTACCCTTGTACTTGCCGGATAGGAACGTCTCATCTATGGTTAGCACTGGACGGCACCACCTGAAACCTTGTATCGCCTGATGGAAGGCCCAGAACACTCTGTCAAGAATGAAACAATTCGGGCCCTCCGTAGGATGAACCCTCTCCTGCTTGTTTATGTACGTGCCTGGGTTTGATTGTGCAATTTGCTGCAGCATTCTTGGGACCAGGTCGTAAACCTCCTCGTACGTCCCATACACACGGTGCAACACCTTTCGCTTCGCCCGCCATACCTTCTTGTAGCTCACTTCGAAGCCCGCCATGTTCGCTACTTCTGCCATTAGAACCTTCGGGGCAATGGACACATCCACCTGGATGAGGTGCGTGACCAGCTTCGCAACATACGATGATGTCATGTTGCGGTGTCTATGTACTGGCCTCGCAAGCTCGCAACTGTGATATTGCAGCACCGTTATCCGGAACTCCGTGCCAACGCCCTTGTACCGTTGTGCACGAACTTTGCCAGGACAGGACCCGTCGACACGCTTCACAACGTACGTGTCCGGCTTTGACTTGTGGACCCGATATGTCCGGCTTATGTTGACGGCATGTCTAGCAATAGCCTGCTGGACAGCACTCTTATTACGGAAGCACTGCCCCAAAAAGAGTGTGCCCTCGCTGAACCCCCATTCTCCCCCTCCGTCTGTGGCAGAACTAGGGCTGCCGCTGCGTTGTCGTCCAGTCTGGACGACACGTATGCACCGTCCGTGGTCACAACACGACCTACCACCCCTCCAGTTGCACCTTCACCATCCTCGTCCTCTCCAGAACTGCCTGTTTCCACCTCCTCGTCCTCCCGCTACCCTCTTTTTCCACCTGGTCCCCAAGATACTCATGACAGTCAATACGGGCGGCCCACCACCTCTGGTCCACACCTTCGTTGGCCTGCAAATTCTCTGCACGCCTCCTGAGGTCTTCATCACCCACTTCCTCGCCCACATATTCTCCCGCAGAGTCTTCATGACCGCCGGAGATGAACCCAGGCTCTGCATCTCCACCAGCGGCATCAAAACCAACCATGGCTGATGATTCCGCCCTCTCCACGAACTCGACATACACCATTGGCCTGGCATATATCGCAGCATCAGGGTTGCACACGACCTCCATGTAGTTCGCCCATGAGGAGTCATTGGTCACCTTCAGAAGTTGCCATATGCTCTCCCTTCCATCACCCACCATTGAGGCATAGACTGCCTCGATCCGTAACTTCTTCCTTGCGGTGTGCCGATCGAACGCCGAACGGACACACCTCCGTAGTTCAGACAAGCTCATGGTGTTCAGACCGGGTGCCCGGATCACGGTCTGGTCGCAATTTGACAGGTCCGCCCCATACACCCCATCGCGTACGAGACCACTCCCATAAAACACGAACAAGTCTTGAATGCCAGCCATTGCGTACCTAACATAAGTGCATAATCAACCATTTTAGTACACAGCATGTAACAATCGTACCATCAAACACCCACTGCCCCATTTGTAACATTAACAGTGCGACATTTCATACATCTTCCTAATGCCTACAAAATCGCTAAGTATTTTTTGTATTTGTAAAACTACAATTTATTTCTAACTATTTTACTTCCAAATTCTAACATACATCAAATTACATATTCCTATGACCTACAATTTCGATTACTAATATTTTAATTTCTCAATCTATGCTACTACTTTGTATTCCATGTTTTTTTCTAATTAATGCAAAAAAACCATTTACTAATTTTCCTACATTTGTTTTCTAACTTTTACTTAATACATGCTTTATTGATTTGTTCTATAACTTTGTATTACTGTAATTACATTTTAATTCTAATGTACCAATTTTATTTTCAATTTATTTTTACCACCTACCGCACTGTATGCACTTCCTCCCTAAGTGTACTACTTGTATGTTCCTAATCCTGCTAATATTGTTATCATCTACAAATCCGCTAAGATAAATATGTACTTTCTCAACGTCTACATATCTGCAAGTTCATATTTTCGCACAACATTAAACTACACTACAATACGTATGTTCACAAAAAAAACACAGTACAACATTACATACACTACAATACATCATGCCTAAAATATACAAGATTTGCTACAAATACATACCGTATCAAACATTGACATAAAATAATATTAGCAAAACATGGTTTGCTTAATTATATACTAATGATATACATAAAATTATAGTTGCACGGGCACAAAACTTACCTCTTCTTGGAGCTCACGAGATGATCTACAACTTTTGTATTTGCCAAATCCGCAGATTCCGAACGAAAACAACTCAAACCTTAGTGTTTTCACTCGTCACTTTCCTTCACTGCCTCACTCTCTCGCTCTGTCTTCGCTCGAACCAACTGCAAATGAGCTCCTGGATGACCATACGCGCATAGGAATGAACTCTTATCCATGAGGGAGAGGGGCCATACGAGCGAGCTGTTGACGCGTGTGCTGCTCGGGTGTGAAAAAAGCCAGGGAGACGCTGCTTTCGTCGGGCCGATTAGACAACAGCCGTGACGTGCGGTCGGGAATCAATTCCGCGGTCAGAGCGGCGGGTCGCGCGGCCAGAAAAGGAGACGTGCGGTCGGAGCGGAGAACGTGCAGTCGGGCGGGAGAATTCGCAGTCGGGGCTGCAGGACGTGCGGTCGGAGCGGAGAACGTGCGCTCGGCGCGGAGGCAGGCCGGTCGTGCGGTCTGGTACCGCACGACCGGGTGAACAGTGAGGTCATGCGGTACCAGACCGCACGACCGGGACACGTGGCGGCACACGGAGGAAGCGCAGTCGGGAGGGGTCCAAAATCGGAATTTTTTTTGGTTAGGGGGCCAAAACGGAATTTGGGGTATTTAGGGGTCCACATGTGTCCAAAATTCTATCTTTTCAACAACTTTTATCTCTTAGTTTCTCTTAGCAATCAATATTTATTAGACTAATAAGTCATAGCTATAAATTATAAGTCGCAACTCAAAAAAACATACCTATTGCCCGAGGACTTCCAATGGCTATCAAGCAAGATTTAACAACTACATACCACGATCTTACCAAGCATACGTCACAAGGGCGTCTTCGCGTGTGTGCGTGTGTATATAAATCGACGGCCTCCAACTTGTGAGACAAAAATATTCAATGTCCAAAATGCACGATTGATTGTTTGGGCGTAAGGAGATCAAGAGCATCACGAAGGTTGCAAGTATCTTATCAAAATCATGTTTTTTAGTTTCCTTATGAAACTACTATGCTATCTATTCAAGTCATGCATAGTGCTAGTACAGATAGATGGGGAGATCCCTGCTGCTATTGGCCACCCACAGCCTACAAGCAGCCCCAACATGGAGCACAAGTGTGTAGTTTGTTACTCCTATCTGACTTGTTGAATAAAGAACTGGTTGGTACAATTTTATTTACGGAAATTTGGACCAATAGCAAGAGACCATGCCCCTTACCGGACCACATTACACAAAGTTAATTCCTTACATTAATTGGACTTAATTAACTGTCAGCATCCCGTCCTAGGCTACCCTATGCTCTGTATGATGTTCTTCAGAGCCAGATACTAATTGTAACAGTATTAAAGCCAGTGGGCAGATAGTGGTGGTCACCCCCCACAGCGCCAGTGCCAGCCACTCATTTTGTTGTGAACTCAAAAGTAGACTTTATTTTGAATTCTTATATAATCACCGTAGCATATAATTTTGAGGTAGGCGGCTGGATTAATTCCTTTTCAGGGAAAAAAAAGCCTTTATCCAAACTGTTTCTGAAACTAAAATTTACGAATTCTCACGTGAAAATAAGTGTTCTTGAAAGCGTATTACCGTGTGATTCCTCTGGAAATAAAGGCTGCTCAACAACAATAACCTCTACATAAAGAGCACCATATGAATTCTGCAAGGACCGGCGCCCTGTCCTTGAATCAATGGAAAAGGTAACCCATTGTTAATTTTCCATCCATATGTGCACTCTAAAAGATCAGTACATTGAGGCAGCAACACGTGACAGGAAAGGCACTATGATATTGAGTGCAAAGAAAGAAGCAAACCCTACTATCTTCTAGTAGAAAGTATATATACACCAATCCAAGTTATAGCTGTGTGAGAGAGACTGTTACTTATTACAGTGGTGCCTTGTTATTTTGGGGCAGCAAAGTTTGGCAAGAATCTATGGCGCACGCATTGATGGAAAGCATGAACACAAAGGGGAATATATGCGAGAGATCACAGATAGATATAGAGGTAAGAGGGACAGACATGAAGGGTTTTGTGGGTCCGGGTTATGTGAAGGAGCGTTGTGCTGGCCAATGGCAATGGCCGTGATGGAACTCATGTGAACAGCATCTCTGAACAATGTATGTGCTCACAAAGAGCATATGACTCCACCTACACTTTGCTCCCCAGTCTTTTGTATATTCAATATACACTAGAAGAAGAACTCATGGATATAGCGGAAACTCCGTGCATCAAGTTCAAATATGTAGTTGGGTGGATAATACGGACATCGTACCAATTGAACTACCCACCGATCGGTCCAAATGAAGAATTCCTATGTTCTAATTGTTGTAACCATTTACAAGTCGAAGAAGCACGGCTAAAAAATCACAGGTAGAAAGACGGTCCAAACTCTGTGATCTTGTACAATCTAGTCAGAAGCAGCGGATAGAAACACACTCTTGTACACTGTTAAGATCGTAACCGTACTGCTACTGAAGAGTAGTAGATCATGAGCACATTCTAGCACGTAGTAGATTATATTTACACACAACCAGCATAACCAATGCTAGTAATTAGACAATACTCCGTACGCGCGCTGGCACATGAAATTCTGAGCAAAAACCAATGTTGAGTTGCTTAATTGCCTAAGCATCTTTCGGGCTGGCGAGTACCGCCCATTTTCGCGTGCTTTTGTTTCTTCCGCTTCCTTTTGGGTAGGTTTTTAGACGTAAAGCGCATATTTTTGGTCCCGATTATTTCGACTCAATGTTTTAATTTCTGATTTATTTTTTTCTATTTTTAAATTTTGTCTTTTTTTTAACTTTTTAGCTTTTTTGAGTTTTTTGTCGGATCTTTTTCTTGTATTCGTTTGCGTTGTTCGTAATGGGCTAATCTATTTTTTATTTTTAAATTTAATTACGTCAAATAAACCACTATTAGTTACAGTGCAATTTTAATCGACTACAGTATAAGTTTAATTATAAATTAGTTTATTACTGTTCAACGAGTGGCACCTTTGTTTTCCCGCTTTCTGGCTGGCAGGACGGCGCCTTGGGTTCCACGGGCGGCCGGAGGCAGTGGCCGCTTGAAGGAGCTGGACGACACGTGCGAGTGAATCGAGCCGCACATGGTGCTTTGACTTAGCACGTAGCCACCACTTTTCCCACCTACGAAGGGTTTGTAGCTTGTACTTGCCCGCAGGCCGCCGTCCGGCTCGGTGATGCCCTGTGGTGAGACGGCTCTTCTTTTCTCACACACACACGCAGCGTTGTGTGGTAAGCACGTTCAGCTGAAGATTGCAGAGGAGCAAGAGTATGCTCGGAATACAGAAATCTTACGGAAGGGGGCGCTTTGGTTTGCGCCCGCACTTTGGTACGCTTTTAAGTTAGGCAGGTTTAATCAACTCTGGCAGGCAGTTGGTTTGCAGCCATTATACGTGAGCGTTGTGCCGTAAGCATGAGGAACTAGCATGTTCGGAACACACAAATTTTACCGAAGAAATGCAAATCCTCCACTTTATATAGCGTTTCTGCTTTCTAAACAGGACCTCGGTTTATCTCGTCGTTGCTTTGCAGCTTGGAGACCTCTTCTTTCCTTGTTTCACTTTTGACGCCATGTATAAGGCATGTGTAGAGCATAGCGAGTAAACTACGTATCCGTTAACCATGGGAGCCAAGGGTAATGGTCCTGATTTGCTCCATGGCCGAAGATAGCCCCACAAGTTTGGTTAAGGTTGATGCAGTTGTTCTTGCATGCAAAGTTATCCATATACACACACAGTTATATATATATAAAATATAACCCATTCTTTCTTTTTTTTTAGCTCACTGACATCTGTTGGGAGTTTCGGGCTTAGTACCGATATTTTAGCAACAAATTTAATAAATCTAACTGTAGTGGTTGGTGTGTGTTGTTTTTTTTTAGAAAGGGAGTGTGTGTGAGTTGTCTATTTGAAGAATAGATTGAATCTATATGGCTGCACTTTAAAATATTTTTAGTATTTTTCAAATAAATAAGAAAAAGGTGCACAATCTCGATGAATTACTTCTGAATAAATTCAGAAATCATATATATATATATATATATGTGTGTGTGTGTGTGTGTACGTATATGTGTGGGTGTGTATATGTATATATGTGTGTGTATGTGTATATATATACGGCTGCGCTAACGAGCGCATGTGTGCACGCTGCGCATGCGTTGCTGGCTGGATTCCTGGTGCGGTTGGTGGATAACTCGGTTAGTGCGTAACTTCATGAATTATAGATGCTAACTTTTTGCATTACATAATAACTTTTCAAATGTAAGTAACTTGATGAATTACTGATAATAACTTTATGTTCAGGACATAATAACTTTCTGTAGCATTGCAATGTGAAAGTTACCATGTGAGAACTGTAAGTAACTTCGTGAATTGTAGATGATAACTTTTATGTATGAGATAGTAACTATGCGCGGATCTCTTGTGCCAAGTGGTTACGGTCTGACACATGCATGCATGCAGCAGGAGATAGAAGGGAATAAGTGCACTTACTTGTGATTTTTTATTTTATTTACAAACTAAAAAATAAATTAATTCTTTTACCAAAAGTCTAATCTGCGATCCGTTTGCACCGTTGTATTCGAAATTATGAACTTAACAAAACAAGATTCATATTGAATATGTTTTGATACTGTGAAATTCATGTCATATAATATTACTATCGTACATGAGTGGAGTTACTGTCAAATACATGTAGAGTTACTATCAGTTTTATAGTGTTACAACAGACAGCAACTGTACATGTGTTTAGCAGTAACTTTGCTCACACACGGCAGTAATTTTCCATGCAAGTTATTTGCTATTGACATGTATATTTCTTTCTCCTCTCAATGCATGCATATGGCAGTAACTTTGCTCACACACAGCAGTAACTTCATAAATTACAGATGATAATTGTAAGTAACTTCATGAATTATATATAATAACTTGATGTGCATACGATAGTAATTTTACCATAATTAATAAATGCTAGTAACTGTCCATGGGGTGGGATGGTGGGGCGGTTGGTTGGTTGGGTCAGTCAGTATCGCGTGCTTATTCTACATGTAGTTACTGAATAGTGCTTATATATACATACATACACACAGTTCTATTATCATAGGACATGTCATTCCGTACCCATTTCGAGAGTAGGCAAACAAGCGTAATGGATAGGAACGGGCCAGTTCAGCTGAGAAGAGAACAGAACAGATCAATGCGATCCCATTCCGGCCAGGCCCTACCTACGGCTGCAAACTAGTTGCGAGAACATTATGACCTGCCCTTTTTTCCAGTAGGAGAGCATGCCAATGCTTCTGATCTTGGCCAGCCAGAATGTGTTCATCTTTACTGCCTTCTTTTCTGCTTCCTCTTTAATGTGGGGATAGAAAGGAGCTAGAGGTGTGCGTGAGTGAGTACATGTGGAAGGAAGGAAAGGGTCGCGTCACATGGGCTGGGAGGGAGAGCGTGATTGCTGCACTGGCTTTTCCGGACAGTTTCAAGGGGAATCCAAAAGAAGGTACGCTTTGAGTGCAATCGAGGACCAGCTGATCGCTGCGCCGGAAAGTCTCGGGCCAAATTGCCCAATGGCGCACGGAAAGATGAGCAACGTAGTGTAAAATCACCTGCCTGCTTTTCGGAGCTTGCTGTGAAAGGCTTCACTGCTGCTTTTATTATTACTTCCGAGCCAAGCCATTTTGTGTGCCTGGATGGAAGCATGGCCAGGCTCTCCCGAGTTTTCCCAGTTTAAATAGCGGCGTGCCCTTATCCTTGTATGGTCTCATGATGGCATCCTCTGTTGGATGTGGAAGGTATTGAAAGCAAGGAGTTGATCGCAATCATGATATAGCTGATAGCATGACGAACAGCATCTCCTCTATGCAGGGACGTCCCCGTGCTCGGGGCGTAGCACGGACCGTATTGGTGTTACTCTGATTCTCTGAATAAAAAAATGCCAGGTCGAAGTGGCCTAGGCCCAGAAGCCTAAGTTAATCTCCTGGCACTTCGCATAGGCCGAAACCATCCGGTATTGCGCCGTGGCCGCTTGGCCCATCTGACACAGCCGGTTGACGAATGAAGTTGCAAGAAAACACTGTAGGCAGGTTACCACGGTGTCGTTCGATTCACAGGCCTTACAAAAAGAATCACAACACAAAGCCGAGTGAAGCAGGTTAGGGAACAAGAATATGGGCAACTATATCACAAAAGAAATGCTGAGCAGGCATTTCTGTTGCTGTTAAAAATTCACACGTACTGGCGACAATTATTACATTATTTTGTCCAATAAAACAGGGGTGGACACAAGAAAAATCACCTTCGCTTGGATCGTCTCGATTTGCTGCCTGTGCCTCTCGCCGTCTTCTTCGTGACTTTGGATATGTCGCACTTGGGGCACAGCCAGTCATCGTCTGGGACAGCTTCCAGTAGAGGGTCGCAGCAGTCGATGTGCATGCCGACCCCACAGCCGGCAGCGCCGTCCTCGTCGCCGCAGATCAGCATCACCTCTGCCCGGTCCGTGCTCCCGCACACTGAACAACTCAGGTTATCAGGATCGCCGTCTTCCAATGGCTCCGGTTTATCCGTGGCCACCTCTTGGTTTTTCAGCAGTTTGTCGAGGGACTTGTTGGCCAGAAAGTTTGTCTTGAAGAGAACGTGTCTGTCGACGGGACAGCCAGGCTTGCAGACGTACTCGACCAGATAATCGGCGCTGACACAGGGGATATTGTGGCTCATGAATTCTTGAACCCATGCGTCTGCACTTGGCATGCTCGCTGATACCACAGCGAAGTCAACACCAGAGTTCAAGAACCGAGTGTATGGCGGGGAGGTAGCTAAGATGGTGCCATCGCCAGCCCGCACCGCACGCTTCAGCGTATCCTGGTAAGAAAAGCACTCGGAAGTTTAGACGAACCAGTGAATGAAACACAATGGAACCTCCAAATATACAGGTAATAGATGGGTAACCTACAATGTAGCATCGCCTTTTCACAAATACTGTAGCATTGTAATGCTGTTGTCAGGTGGGTTGATTGAAAAAAAATCTTACCAGTGACGGAGAAATGAGCTGTCCATAGACAATTATCTGCATACCATAGAAGGCACCATGGCCCATCTGCTGCCTTAAAATGCGCCATTTCCTGGGAGCCTCAAAGCTGATTGTTTCTCCATCATTAAGGCCTGTACCAAACCATTCAAATGGTTCTTCATCCAAGAACTTGCCAGCCTCATTGCAAGAGATCAAGTAATCACTCTTGAGTATCCACCTAGTTTGGGAGGAAAGTAGCTAACATTCAGATTTGTGAAATGGCACTGTTTAGCAAGATAACATGTAGATAAGATAAAGTGTAAGCTAGATAGATATATGTGTGTGTGTGCGCGCGGGCGTGCATGCGTGTGGGGGGGGGGGGGTAAAAAATGGTAATTTGTTCAATTAAGCAATACATTTGCTTTCTCATATCTCGTAGCCGATAACAAGTTCTTAACTACTTCAAAATGAATGTGTAGTAAAAAATGGTAATTTGTTCAATTAAGCAATACATTTGCTTTCTCATATCTCGTTGAGAAAGGACCATGCACTAAGTCGATAACAAGTTCTTAACTACTTCAAAATGAAGTCTTTAAGAATCTAGACCGTAGCTTTTACCTGCCTGCAGCAGCAGCTGCAAAGAACTTCTCAGTTCTCCTGAGAGGGCCTGGGGTAAGAAAATGTGTTGCTTGGTATGACCAATGATGTGAATCCCTGCACACTCGTCCCTTCAGGTGTCTAAGTATTGTCCGGTAGTCCCTTCTCTGTTGGCGATGTCCACTTAAAATAAAGCATGCAGGCTCCAGCGTGATCAAGGTTCCAGCTCCATTTCCTTTTATCCTTCGGTGCTGGTTGAGGATATCTGTGCTGTACTGCATTGATTTTGAATCAAATTTGGAATTCAAACTGCCAGTTCTACCATTGGATTTAGAACTGAGATTACCACGGTCTTGTCTGTTCTTTTCATGGTCTGAATCCAGAGCTTTATTTCTTTTTCTGCATCTCAACTTAGAACTGTGCAGTCCTGACTTATCTACGGTGACAGTATCTTTGGAAAACAATCGAGATACATCTCTCGTTCCATCCTTATTGGCCTTCTGGGAGTCTTGATCAGCAGTTGCTTTGTTGATACTGCATGAACTTTCTTCAATTCTCTTTGGTGAGACAGCTTCAGCTGCAGATACAACGGCACTACCAATTTTGTCATGCTTGCTGCCTGACTCGTCTTCTACAGCTTTTATTTTTCTCTTGGCAACCACTTTCCTAACTCTGGCAGTTGATACTTTCTTGGGGGAAAGTGTTTCACACACATCAGCACTTGCACTACTTGAAAGCTTTTTAGGGCAATCTTCAACATTTTCTGAAGAAAACAAGTCATAAAACAGTGGGTCTGCAGCCACCATTTCAGTTTTATCAACTGATGATTCACCAGTCATGTTGGTGTCAGATTTCTGAGACCTCTTGGCAACTGCATTCCTCACTCTTGTATTAGGTAATTTCTTGGGTGAATTTCTTTGATGTTCATCAGCACTCACACTGCTCAAAACCTTCTTAGGGTCTGCTTCAATATTTTCTTGAGAAATCGCCTTACTCAACTCCAAATTTGAAGCTACCTGTGCATTACTTACCTTAGTGTGAACATTGTGTGACCTCTTGGAAATGGTATTCCTCACTACACTGATTGGAACTTTCTTCGGAGAAATTGTTTTGCACTCTGCTGCACTTGCACTACTGGAGCCATTTTTAGAGGTTGCACCAGCATGCTCGTGAGGAATCATTTTGTCAGGCTCTGACTCAGAAACTACTGCCTTACCATTGTTAACCACTGACCCATCAACCTCCATGCTAGTACTTCGGGGCCTCTTAGAACCTGCATTCCTTGCTTTAGGAGTTGCTACTTTCTTTGGATAACTTGTTTCAGATTGAACATTGCTTGAAGCACCCGGAAGCTGTTTAAGGCCTGCTTTCACATTGTCAACAGATACCACCTTCTCAAATTTGAAATTTGAAGCCACTGCTGCTTCATTTCTGTTGACATCAAGTGCATCAGTCATCTCAGTACCATCGTTTCCAGAACAGGAAACAAGTTGCAAATTCTTCGAACCGTGTAGAGATATGTCAGGTGCCCTGTCCTTTGTGTGAGCATTTTCTATCTCATGCATCAGTAGCGCGCCATATTGATTAACTGCATTACTGCTAGCTTGTGCAACTTCCTCATTCTTGTTTTGAAAGGAGAAACCTGGATTTCTCTTTCCATCTTGAACCATAGCTGGACTTGTTGTGCACCTATTTTCCACCATTGCCTT